>CM057341.1:714718181-715318181 GCA_030015575.1 Agapanthus africanus | reverse complement strand
TCCTGCCAATTCTAGAGTTTAGGAGACCTGGTCTCGACTCCTCGATATGGCCTCCCACTGAACCCTAGAACTCGATCACTTGTGCTCCCCTCCTTGGGTCTATCCTAATGCGGAAAAATAAATAATATACAATAATGGTGGCATCATGCTCAACCCAGAAGTGCCCTAAATGAAAGAATATTACATACATTTAACTTTTACATGAATGAAAATAAACACTCTCATCTCACATAAAACCCCCGGCTATTCGATCGCGACAATCCTGCATCATATCTCAGTAACACATAATATCTTATATCATCAATGTAAGCAAGTATGCATATCCCGATTGTCGTTGATGTATAGCAATGAAGTCGGCGATACACCACATACTACGCTTACGGTCGCAGAAAAGAAAGTGAAAAACAACAATTGTAATCACAAATATCAAGACGATGTTTAACGTTTTGATCGAATCAACAAACACCCACGTTTTACCCCTAGAGCTCAACACTTAAGCAAAGTAATAAATACTCAAAAATCGCGCCACAGTGTCTTATGATCCAGCCATAGAAGGAGTTAACCAACGCCTCACCTATGACACCACGGCAGTACGGCAAACCCGAAGGTTCGTTCGCGGTTCCGTGGGCATAGAATCGAGTTAAGGTTATTATGATCTTCTAGAGGGTCCATAGGATACTTGCGCTACTATTGAATATAAAGTTAACTTAAGAAAATTACAACACTTGGAAATTTCAGTGGGGTAGAAAGTAGGGTGTCCGATGTTCGTTCGAAATGATAAAAATAGTCAAAGTTACCAATTTAGTGTCAAATAATACGATTACAAATCACTATGAAATAGCCCTAGGTCAATATAATCATCACATGAAAATTGGGCTAAATAAACAATACTAGGAACCCTAACTTGCAACCAAAAGTGCACAGGAGAAACATGGGGGCAAATGGGGCAGGGGGGCCGGCCTGGCCGGAATATGGGAGGGAGTGCTCGGCTAAAATCCGAGCACTAGCCCCCGTATTTCATCTGTGTGCTTATGTTTGCCCGAAGGACATTTTGTACCTGTTTGAAAAATTTTCAGAGGACCTTTTTAAAAATTTCCAGAGAGCAATCCTAGGGTTCCGTAATACTGTATTTTTCGTAGTTGTTTTCGTATTTGTTATAACACTGTATCTAGAATTCTAGTTTGGCTCTGATACCATTGTTGGGTTTCCTATGCACCTACTAAAGAGTATGGAAGCATAATACATGCCACTTTAAAAATTTAGAGGTGCAAAGCAAACAAAGCAAGGATCTTTAACTAGAAAAAGCTAGGGTAACAACACTTTAAACATTATTTACACTAAGTATAAGGAATACAACCTTTGTAGTCCTCTTTGTAGTGACTCCTAAGATCTTTGAGAGGTTAGAGAGGCTTGCTAGTAAGCTCCTACGTCCACGATGATCCACCTGAAGTTCACTAGCTTCAAGCTTGTAGCTTCACTTGATGCAAGAAAAAGATGAAGCTAAACACTCTAAACTAATTGGCTAGATTAGAGTAGAGTGATGAAGTGGTGTGTTTTTTTTAGCTTGTAGCTTCACTTGATACAAGAAAAAGATGAAGCTAAACACTCTAAACTAATTGGCTAGATTAGAGTAGAGTGATGAAGTGGTGCGTTTTTTTTTATCAAAACTCTTTCTTTTTATCTCTTACTCACTTTGGAAGAACCTAGAGAGCAAGGAGGAAGAAGAAGATGAAGGCAAAAGCTTTTGCAAAGTGATAAGCTTATGATGAAAAATAGAAAATATAGTATATATATTTTCTTTCTCTCATCCAACCATGGTTGCTATAATATCTAGATATTTAGTGAGTGAGTTAAAACCTAAAAGAAATAGTTAATCCAAGGTTAAAGGTTAGGTGAAGTGAGGTTAACTCAAAGAAGAGTGTAGAATTTTACAACCATGGATTAATCATTTCTTTTCTTCTGTTTTAAAACAAATCCAAATAAATATCCATATATTATAGTTCCATGTAAGTCTTATATTGCCTTCAAGTGTGTATCATCAACCATGATACTTTTGTATGCATGTATTCATGCACATCAACATGTGCATGCTTGCACATCATCATATGCATACATGCATGCATTCTTCCTCTTTAATAAAAAGAGTTTTGAATCAAGAATAAAATAAAACTAAAAGCCAAAATGTTAAATCAACAATTGATTTAACAATCCGGTCATATCACATACGACCTGACCAATAGTAAAACGCCCGATTCACATACGGTATCACATAGTCGTATTCAACCGGGTCCCCGCGCATATCCCATATGCACACCACATCTTTTCGCCTGGGCTAGGAAACTTCTGTGTGGGACTCTAAGACTCGTCAATACGCCAGCAGTGGGTGATGATCATATCAAACACCCATAAGCCGCAAGCGGTCAGCTAAACGTAACGGCCACCCGGGTATTGAAGCGATCAGAAGAAAACCAACAAAGCTGTCAAAACTCCCGTCGAGCCATCTGACAACACTTACCGTACAGTCCGGTCTCCTCTTCAGATATGTTGCATATCGAGTCTAGAGATGGTATCGTCGACCCCAATAACTTAATAAGTCATGCTGGTGTATGGCTCATAACAGATCGAGAAACTACTGATAACGCTTATCAGTAAATCTCAGTAGCCCTGGCCAGGGACTTCCTGTTATAGCCAATCGAGCATAGCACAACATCAACTCCTAATACTGGGAGAGACAAAACCCCTCCTATCGCTCATCGCCTCCATGTGCCTCGGGACTGTACCCAAAGACCACCTGTTTGCGCGACTCAGTAGAGCCGTGGTATGGTGGATCAAAGTACAGTGGGAGGACACACAAGACTCTATGACGATCTCGGATCTGCAGACTAACCTGTACCAGTGTTCACCTGAGAACTGCTATCCGACGATAGATATAATACCACATATGAGTTCTCGGCGAGTCCGTTCAGTGTACCCAGTCTATACTGAGCACCCGCATACAATCTTTGGTGTCAGCACACCAGATGGATATGAGATCATCCATCGCCCATCATATGGGATAAGAATGGTATACGCTTGTCTACTCTGGAATATCGATGCCCCATCTCGATATACCCACGACTAGGAACAGTTCAAAGATATGCTTATAAACTACACGTGCCCCACTAGTATGATCCACATCATAGTCACAGTAGTCAAGCAAATATCCTGAGGGCTTTATCAACATGTATAAATGAATAAAAGCATGATCAAATCAACATGTCAGATTAAGTAAACTAGATAGCGTACTATCATGTCGAGCAAGAAAGTAATACACACACACACACACACGTCCAAGCATCCACTATACATGTAATGGCCTCTAGGGCATACATATATCCAACAAACACAACGCGATATCGACTCCCAATACCGGGAGAAATGAATCCCTGATGATTGTTTACTGTCTCCATGTGGCTTGGGACTGTACCCAACTAAAACCTGTTTGCACGACTCCTTTGAGCCGTGGTAGAGTAGTAATCTAAGTACATTGGGAACTCACATGAGATAAATGAAAATATCAGGTTAAAGGACTAACATGTACTCATGCCACCAGAGAACTTCCATCTGACAATATGTATAATACCGTCTAAAAGTTCTCGGCGAGTCCGTCCTGTGTACTCACCTGTATACTATCTTAGGTGACTCAACACCAATGGCTTGTAAGTCCGGCCACCGTCCCTCGTCAGGGTCTCAAAAAGTAAACACTAATCTACTCTGGAGTATCGATACCCAGTCTCAATACTCTCTCTACTAGGGACATTTAAGGATGTGCTTATGGACCACCCAGCTTCTACATATATGATCGCCATTATAATGATGGTAGTCAAGAAATAATTCTACAAGCTTTATCAAAATATATACACATAATGATAAAGGCAAACCAGATAGCATACTATCATTTCGAGTAAAATTGTTCTATCTGTATAGGTCCTCGTTCAATTATCATAATCGCCTACTTGCAATTACAATAATTTCCTTGAGGGCACTATATCCAATAAGATTGTTGTTTAGCATTAGCATCACTGCACTGGAATAGCACCAGGAGCGACTCATCATTCGCCTTTGGGAGAATTTGGAATTTTGGTTTTTGGTTAGCGTCTGCATCGCTATAATGGAATTGTACCAGGGGCGATTCATCGTGGGAGGATTTTATTTGTTCCCAGCTTAAGGATTTATGGGTCATATATTCCCAGTTTAACTACTTAAGGTTCCTTTATTCCCAGTTTAACGATTTAGGTTTTTTTTTACGAATTCGCGCCGTTACAGGTTTTCACAAACTCATGGGTAGTCTCGCTGTTTTTACTCATGAATCCTTTTCAGGTTTTCATTCGTACCCTTTTTCCTTATGGACTGACCTTTTTTTCCCAGTTTAACGATTTAGGGGTCAACGCTGCACTTATTCTTTATTTGTCCTTGTCGATGCCTTTTTCTTTTTCATGAAGCTGCTTCTGAAGATCTAGGAACATTGCTTGTTCCGTATTTTTGTGGACGGAGACCGGGCTATCACTACCGTCCGACTCTTCAGGAATTGTGGGTTCTTTTTGTCCATATGCCGGAGTAGAGTCTTCTGAACCACTCCAGGATTGGGCAGTGGCAACCATATATTTATCATGGTTGTGAAGCATAGGAGGACTTGTTCTTTCGAGTCCCACTATATAGACTGTGTGGATTATGTATCCGTCTATTGCCACATCATTGGAAGAGATATTTGTTGGGCTTTTGAGCTATTGTTGTAGTCCGCTCCTTTCCAGGAAGGACAAGCGCTGAGAGTAGTTGGTCCGACCGGGGTTTTGGATATACCCGGTACCCTCTGTTTGAGTTATTTCTTTTGATTTTGCTCGGCAAGTGGAGCTTGGAATGCCCTTAATGAGACTGTGCTATGCTTTTGATTCTGGGGCTTAGACACGCCTCTTTGCAGAACTCTTTGAATCGTCGTCTTCTTGATCCGCGCAGCCATAGCATATTTTCGCGCCGACCCTAGGGGTTCGAAAGAATTGTTGATTTTTACGGTAGATTTGGATTTTATCGCGGGGTATCCATGTTCTTGGAACTCGACGAACTCCAATTTAGTGGGAGCCTTAGCCCTCTTATTGGCTCAATTTCTGAGCGGTTTCTGCTTCAACTTTTCGGTTTTAAGGTCTTGGCAGGCATCTGCTTCCTTAGCGGCCGTTTTGGACTGACCGATGGACAGTCTAGAGAAGACACTTGCATTTATGGTTATCATGGGCCTTTCCTGGGTTGGTCTAGGACGTTTTGTTACCTCTTGTGAGTTGATGACTTTGCCCCCAGATAGTGAGATAGAAAGCCACTCATACACCGATTTTTTCTTTGATTCGGACATCTTTACGGTTATGATGTTCGGCCTTTATTATTATTATTATTTCCCAGTTTAACGATTTAGGCGTCAAAAGGATTTTTTCCCGATTTTGCACTCTTTCGGGTTTTCAAAAGCTCGCGGGCAGTCCTGCTGTATTTACTCACGAAACCTTTTAAGGTTTTCATTCGTTCCCCTTTTACTTATGGGCTGACCCTTTATTTCTTTTCTTTTCTTTTTCTTTTTTTATTTCCCAGTTAAGGGGTCAGTATTGTTGGGAATTGAATTAGGACTTAAAGGTCCAGATTTTGGGAGTTGAAATTTGGATTTTGTTATGATTTTAGTTAGGATTTGCATTGAGTTGGATTTGAAGTTGAGGATTGGATTTTGGAGTTGAAATTTGGATCGTGTTTTGATTGGAATTTAAAGATTTTAAATAGAATTTGGATTGAAAGTTTGGAATTTTGAGGATTTGAAATTTTTTTGGTGTCTGCATCGCTACACTGGAACGGTATTAGGAGCGACTCATCATTTGCCGTTGGGGGAATTTGAGAGGTTATATATATATATAAATATATTCTCAGTTTAACGACTTAGGGTCAAAAGGTTTTTTTTGGCCGGTCTATTGATTTGGCTTATTGGAGTCTCCGCGGCAAGGACGCTGATGAAGATTGAAGAGAATATGATATGCCCGAATCGAATTGGATGTCATGCCTCCTGCTACATGAGGCTTTACAGGAGAATCATTTTGACGGTATCCTTGATTGTGTATTCGACGGCAATCATGTTGGAAGCTAAGTTTGTTTTCCCGAAAATTTAATATACATTAGCTTAAAGTCATTTCGAACGTAACTTGAAAGCTTGAGAAATTTTAGTTTAATGTCATTTCGAACGTAACTTGAAAGCATGAGAAATTTTAGTTTAATGCAATTTCGGACGTAACTTGAAAGCTTGAGAAATTTTAGTTTAATACCATTTTCGACGTAACTTGAAAGTTTGAGAAATTTTAGCTTAATGCCATTTCCGACGTAACTTGAAAGCTTGAGAAAGTTTAGTTTAATGTCATTTCGGGCGTAACTTGAAAGCTTGAGAAATTTTAGTTTAATATTATTTTGGAACGTGAATTTATGGAGCAGGTATGTGAAGCAGTTTTTTGTTGACATTCGAATCACAAGATCGAAGCGAAGAACGACGAGCGGACTATGATCGTCATCCGTTACTTGCAACTAACAAGCATTCGAAATGGCTTCATTGTTGATTATTGTTGAGACTCGAAAATCTGAATGAAGGAGCATGGTTCCGTAAAGACCACAACGTATGTCTTGGCAGAGTTTGCTTGACCCGAGAGATAGAAGGAGAGATAGGACCCAACGGGCGTGGCAGAATCTGTAGATTGTTTTTTGCAACCCTATTGGGATAGGAATGCACTGACCTGTCAGGCATGTACAGATCACATTGTCTAGAATAAGCTCGGGTTTATTGATTGTGGGGATCCTAATCTCCGGCAGTCGTGGACAAAAATGTCGTTAATTACCTCTCGCTCCGAAGCGAGAAAATCTCCGATTAACGGGTCATTCAAATCATGTGAAAACAATATGAAACATTTGTGTTCGGAAAATAAACGTAAATGCATGATTCGTTTCTCTTTCATTTTTTCCTACATTTATTTATTTATCTATTGTTTTATAATTTTGTTTTTATTTTTTGTTGGGGATCCCATCTTTGAAGAAGGGGTCTCCTGAAGCAAGGGACCTCTCCCCTTTGGGGAGGGGTCCGCGAAGGGTCGGGGACCTCCCTCTTTAGGAGATCTCCGAAGTTGGGGGGTGGGGGGAGGGGGGGGGGCCTTCCCCGTTTGAAAGGCGGGAAATCCCTTATGGCTTCCAACCTCAGTATTTTATTTTCATATATATATATATATATATATATATATATATATATATATTTTTTTTTTTTATAATTTAACACAATGTAGCCGAATGATGCAACAACTTTATCAATCACTCCATTACTCCAATATGAAAAATGAATGACATTAACACATTATTGTTTATTAATTATTTTGTTCTTTTAGAATGATTGATTGTGATTCTGATTTTTTTATTATTATTATCTTATTTATTTATTATTCTTTTTATTTATATTTTGTTTTATTTTGTAAACAAGGTCGAGTATTCTAACTTTGACGAAATTTTGGCGGCACCACCTCTAAATTTGTCGATTTTATCGTATCAAATAGATGAAATACGGAAAATTCTGCATCTACCAAAAAAAAAATACGGATCGAAATCCGCATTACAAAGTGAAATACGGACCGAAATCCGCATTCCCGAAGGTTTCACTAAGGGAAAAGCGTGAAGGCTTTCCCTTTGATGGGGTCACTCTCCACCGTCTTCGATTGGATCCCAAAATATGTTCTTGAATCTTCAAAGACTCTTGGATTTGATTCTTGAATAAAAAAGAGTCTGCTCTTTTTTTGGTGTTTGGATCTTGATGAAAACACAACTCTGTTTCCCTTTTTTTTTTATTTAAGTGAATTTGGCATAGAATTGATTTACTTTTGAGAAGGAGAAACCTTTCTTTGATTTTTTTAGGAAATGAAAAAGAAAGCTTTGAAGAAGCATGGAGAGGGAGACGGCTCAAAACCATAGAATTTTAGGGGAATCAAAATTGTTATTGATTTCTCATCATGATAGCGTTACATAGACACTACATTTTTCATTTGGGCTCTTGGGCTTTACAGTATTGGATTTTTGCCCATTTCTTTACATTTATTCATAAAAAAATACATTAAATTTATTTATTGCATAGTATTTTCTTCTCTTCATCGATGGCTGGACGGTTTCGTTTGGGCTTAAAGCGGTTTGGACATGGCTCACGTTGCTCGGGGTCAGACCCGGGTTAATCGGACCTATGCCAACTTGGATGTTGACTTTGACTTTTAATTTTGGCAATGGGGTTTGAATTTTGACCCCAACAAATGGTTAAAAACAGTTTTTCAGGTTTGACAGATTAGAATTGATGTTACAATTTCAAGGGCACAAACAGGCAGTTTCAAGTCTTAATTTTAAAATTCTTTCAGCATGAATGTTTTAGATCATTGAGTTTAGCAAATAACCCAACCGAGTTTACTTGATTCAGGTTTCTAACGGATGAGCTACAGGGATTATAGTGGCGCTGCGCACAACAGGTCAGTTTCAGGTTTATCATATAACTTAAAAATGCAAATTACATAGCTTTCTGAATGATTTTAGAATAAAAAGTCTAAGTAAAAAAATAGATTATTCACTTTAGTTATCTTAGAAATCTGTTTTTAATCAATTTGGATTTCTGTTCTATTAAATATGATTGTCCTAAGTTGGGTATAAAAATCTGTTTACACTGCACTGTAAACAGCGAGTAAAAAAACTGTAACTCCTAATCCTAAAAGCAAACCGAGCCTAAATTTTTACAACGGCCAGGATAAAGAGTATTATTTTACAGAATTTTTTTCTTAGAATTCTAGATGTGATTAAGATAATAAAATAGGATCAGAAATCCAAATAGGTAGAAAGATTCATGAAATGGTCTAAATTTTCTTTCTAAAAAGACTTATTGTGCTTTAATAAAAATGTTTTTACAAGTGACATAAGGTATCGAGTAAAGTATCACACAATATTAGATTATGTAAATCCAGTTAACATGATATAGGCATCCGTGACATAGGATGTCGAAAAATTGAAATTAAAAATTGAAATTAAAATACAATCAATATGCTATTGACACCTGATGGAGGTCTGGATCTCGTTCAGATGTTACCTTCCGTAGATCTGCTGCGAGCGACGATAGACGGCTGGGATTGAGTTGGAGGTTGTCTCCTGAAGCGTGTGGATCTCAATGGGTTTGAGGTTGTTGTGGCCGAGCTACTTGCAAGAAAGCCCCGGGGTGGTTGTGCCACCGAGGACCTTCCGATAATCAAGTTAGACCGGATATTTTGACAGAGTAACGGCCTGGTGAGGAGAAAATGACTTACTTGAGTCGCCTGAAAGAGGGGTTTATATACCCAGCAGCGAATGGTGAGCGGACGCGAGAACCACATGACGGATGATATGTCACATGCGTAAACCAGTTAGGCCCCTGAGGGCCATGGAGGGGGAACCAATGTGCTACAGTGGGGGGCTTCCCTCAAGCCCTGTCTCCGAGATTGCACCCCACTCCTTACCCCCGAGCACTTCAGCAGCCAAGCCAACTGTCTCTTTGCCCTACTCCGAGCTATCACAGGCCCGAGCTTCCTCGGCCATCCGGCTCGCCTCTGAGCCCCTTGCACAATTGGCCTCCTTGGCCCTCTCAGCTCGTCTCCGGGCTACCATAGAACCAAGATGCCTCGGCCTCCCACTCATTCCCGAGCCACCCGCCGAGCTCATCTTCCTCGGTCCCATCGACCGACCAGCAACACCAGTCACAGGCATCTCTGCCACGCCTCCGCGAATCTCACCTTGCGCGAGATATCCGCCGACCACGTCCCGCGTTCCACGCCATCACGATCCCCCATTAATGTCACGACCCGAAAGAGCACGTGACTGGCCCTTGAACCATATGAAGTCTATAGAACTCCATCTGATCCAAGTAAGCCAAAAGCCCAGAAATCTAAAACCATTTTAAAAGTAAGTAAAGAAAACTGGTTTAAAGAAGTGAAGGAAAACATGTTTGAAGTCAAGGTTTTTAAATAACTAAGCCGAATATGCATTTTAAAATGTCAAGTCTTTTCTAAAAATTTCAGCAGAGTTTCTTTTGTAAATACTGGCCCTGAACGGGGTACAACAAGAACAACATATATGCAATGATAAAAGGCATCCCCAAGCGGGAGCTAGCTCTTCGTCAAACGACGGTCACAACCACACAAGCAATATAATATACAACGCTGAAGGGCGAGGATCAAAACTCAAAAGAAAACTCATAATAACATGAAAACCGTAATACTGCTAAGCGCGACTCTAAGGTCGAATAATACATCACTAGTGTCTAACTCTGAAACAATATACAAGTTTTGGTTGATGGAAATTCTAGATACAATGAATAATACAAGTACAATAGTGGTTCTTGATGCAAAAGAATCTACCTACCAAAAGCAATTCACCCGCAAGGAAGCAGTGTGCCAGAAATGCCGCAATGGAACCTGTACGGCAAAACCTGCAAGAACTGTGGCACAACGGGGGTGAGTTGCCAACTCGTGAATAGAAATATCTACAAGCAGAAACCGAATGCAAGACATAATCCTAGGTCAAACAATCAGTAATATAAACCACAAGAGTACGTCTGAAGCATGATAAAATGGCAATGTAACATCTAAGCATGTATGTAGTGCCAAGTACTCAGGTAATAACATGTCATCAGTATAAGATATGTCTGTATGAAGTATGATCAATGTAAATCCAGTCTGTATGTGATCAAGTCTGTAATAAACGTGGAACCCGTCCACCCGTCACCCAATGACAATAAACATGGAACCCGTCCACCCGTCACCTAATGACAATAAACGTGGAACCCGTCCACCCGTCACCCAATGACAATAAACATCATGTATGTAAATATGAGGATATAATCAAATCATGGAAAACATCATGAAACCCGTGCCTAGCATCAACACGTAAATCCTCATCTATCGGGCTTCGTCAGTCCGGATCAGCCCACGGGCTATGTCTGCGGAATCGGCCCTTGGCCTCGGCAGTACGCCCATATCCATCTATCGACTCTGGTCAGTATCCTCTGGATAACCGCCAGGTCCAACCAATCACCGGTAGGTAGTAGTCTCTCTGCCAGGCTCACCGTCTACTACACAGCGAAACCGTTCTCGTCCCGGGGTACCATACCGGGTCCACCATGTACCCGCAATCGGCCTCATCCGCCTCCTCGAATCGGGTTTCGCATATCGCTCTCAGCACCGAGAAAACACATGGTGGACGCACTGAAATATCATATCAAGGGTAACCGGGTTTTTAACACAATTATATATTCTCTTTTGAAATACCCACGGTTCCCAAATCCAGAAATATCAAGGAAACAACATATCTCAATGCGTATAATCAAAACATGATGTATGCGACATGTAAAGAAAGGTAAGCATATCAGAAGTCATGCAACATGGAATAGTAATGTGCACATGTCGAGGGAAACCGCTCTTTTAAAACGAATCATTTTTGAAGAACATCTTGCGGTTCCCAAATCTCTAATCAAGTCAGAATCATCTATGTTTGTGTACAGGTATAAGTGTACAATATGCCATGCAAGAATCATATCATGAATGCAACAGTACTACAGTGTAGTGGCATGGCAATTATCGATGATGAAGTGTGTGAACCGGCAAATAGTGTACGTGGAACATACGCATCATCGATAATGGTGCTGGTGTCCTAACAGCATGATAATAATATAGCAATAAACATATGCAAGCAATGCGAATAGCATGAATATGCGGAAATCAAATAATCAACACCACAGTGAAGAATCTACTATGCAAACTACAGATCTAAGTATCAAGTCAATCGGGAGAGGTATGGAAATCACCTAAATCTGAGTCGATATATATAGATATACTAGTCGGTGATCCCGCCTCAATAATATCGCGTACGATACAGTATATCGTAAGACATCCTCGAGTCATGAGCGCGGATCTATCATCAATATAGGCTCGTACGGTAAATCATCGTACGGCATCCCAATAGCTGGGTACGGGTCAATATCACATTCCTCTCATCAGATATCAGGTATCCTTATCATCATAATAAATAATCTGGGGTACTGATCTAAGTCTAGTACAAATCGATACCATCTATATACTGCGTGTGCAAGCACACGTCCCAAGGCCCGCTAGAGATCACGTATCGTATCCCAAATACGAATCACATCAAATTACCGATCTCGCGGCACAATGCCCAACATCATCGACTCATCTCCAAAGTCATTCAATATCATCAAACACAGTGCAAGTGAAAGGAATATTTAAGGGTGTGCGTGTAGGTGTAAATATATTCTAGGGTTCGCGGCTATGAACTACACTAGTCACTTCTAACCCTACACTATCCATAATACACCTAACTATCATATATAATAACAACTATGGATTGCGGGGGTGCTATACGCCATCCACCCGACTTCCCCCAGTAGATATAATCTACTCACCTTGCGTCTTTATCTTTCGATGTCACCACGCGTTTTCTTGTCGTCCCGAAATCTTCATGGGGTACCTACACATCAAAGTGTCGTATATGCACATTAAAACCAATTCAAAGCTAACACGGCACACGAATCCCAAAACGATACGATAAGGGGCATATAGGTTAGAACCTATGGCACGCCTTCAAAACCATTAATAATTCCTCTATATCGTCGTATAAACGCCAATTAGTCGAGGTAAAACACAATACACAATTTCAGAATTAAAAAAACGGAATACGGAAACACGAATCCAAAACAGCAACTTAGGAAATATGTTCCATATTTCACCCTAGGTCAAATTGGACAAATCTATATATACCAGGGGCCTAATCTACAGATAAGGGAACGCCAAAACCAAAACGAGGCAAATCCACCATGGTCTGGCCTCAAATTGCGGCCATAATGGATAAATCTGCGGCCGGCTTGATGAGTTAGGGGTTGGGGTCTTGGTGGTAGCTTCCTGGGTGCATGCACATGTCACTGTCCAATCAATTTTAATTTAGGATGTCTCGGGTGATAGCAGATTGAATATACCCTTCACAGATTCCACAAATTCTCCGATATCGGTTTCTAAATCCGTATTTCGGGTTTCAATTCTCAGGTTAGGGTCTCAATTCATACACTAGGGTGTTGGTGTAGCCTCTACTGAACTCAATTTCACATTACAACTCATAATTTCCTCAAACCCTAACTAGGTTTTCCTTAACTCCACAATATCACACAATATCGGTTCAATCTAAACATGGGGGTAAAGGAAATGCTAAAACTAAGTTAATGATCCAGAAAATACCTCATTTGGCAACTCAAGAATTTTCTTGAGTTGCCCCTAGTGACCAAAATCCTTGCTTCTTTAGCTCCAAGTGTAGATCTTGAGCTTGTGCATACTTTTAATGAAATGAGAGTTGGGTTTTGGAGTTGTTTTAGAGGTGTTTAGAGGGCTTGAAGAGGGGAGGGAGGTGAGGTGTAGGAGCAGTAGCAGCAATGGAGGGAGAGGGAGGGAAAATGAATGAGGAATG
Source organism: Agapanthus africanus (assembly GCA_030015575.1). Lineage (NCBI taxonomy): Eukaryota > Viridiplantae > Streptophyta > Magnoliopsida > Asparagales > Amaryllidaceae > Agapanthus > Agapanthus africanus. Next base: position 715,304,621 of record CM057341.1, on the reverse strand, counting down.
AAGAGAATAGCTAAGTCCAAAGTCAAAGAAAACCCATACCTTTCTCTCTCTCACCATACCTCATTTCTTTATTCTTTTCCCATTTTCTTTTCCTTTTCTTTTTCTTATTCTATCAAAATCCGTCTCCCAAGAATAGTAAACTCAAAATGAACCATGGCAAGAAAATGTACAAGTGTGAAAAAGTGATATGTGCATGTTTTGCACAAAAATGCTAAAAAACCGATTAGCGATTTTTAATCGCGATTAGCACTAAATTAGCATATAACAAATCAATTAAACTTAGAAATGGCATAATTCTATAAAATACCCTATTTTATAATTTTCCATAATTTTTCCCATTTATTTTTATTTAATAATACCGAAATATTAAAATATTCAATAAAATAATATTAAATTATAAAAATTCCCAAAATTAATATTTTATCTTTTTGAAATGTTACAATTAACGAGCCTGTCTCGTTATTAATGCGGGATCCCGCCTATCACGTGGGGGTGACGCCGGGGTCGTAACGGCCGGCGTGATTCTCGCGCCCGCCCGCCATTCACTGCTGGGTATATAAACCCCTCTTTCAGGCGACTCAAGTAAGTTATTTTCTCCTCACTAGGTCGTTACTCTGTCAAAATATCCGGTCTAACTTGATCGTCGGAGGGTCCTCGGTGGCACAACCATCCCGGGACTTTCTTGCAGGTAGCTCGGCCACAACAACCTCAAACCCATTGAGATCCACATGCTTTAGGAGGCAACCTCCAACTCAATCCTAGCCGTCCATCGTCGCTCGCAGCAGATCTATGGAAGGTAACATCTTAAAGAGATCCAGACCTCCATCAGTTGGCGCCGTCTGTGGGAATCTTCCTAATTCCACTCAACAAAGTTCATCTTCCGATCTCGACTCAATGGTGAGTGATCACCGCGACGATCCAAGCACTATCCCCCCCCACAACGGAGGCGCGGGAGAATCTCCTCCCCCCAACGCCATTAACTCCCTAGCCGCTCAGATAGATCGACTCGCGTCCGTCGTGGATGTGCTCGTCCGTGTCCAAACGGCAGGGCAAGCTCCCCAGGTCGCCCTTCCCCACCTCGGAACAGGGACCCCTACAGAGGGAGAGAAGACTCTGCTCGCGTCGGCACTACCGAACATCGTCTTGCTGCCTCCGGCGGCCGCAGATCCCCTGGGCCAACATATTCTATGACCCGCTGGGCGCCCCAAAGTTCAACACCGAGGTCCGTCGCCAGAGTGCCTCGCCCCGAGCCCCATCGCGCTCCTGTCCCTCCGGAGGAGGTGTCGATCAGCTCGCCTGCGCATAGGCATGACCAACACCCCCTCCCTCGACGGGGTCGTGCGGACGGGACTCGTCACGGCAGCTCAAAGACTACCTCGCCAGGAGACCTAAGGAACCTCATTGAAAGGAACCGGGGCCGCGGCCCGACACAGGTCTCCAACAATAGAGGCCAAAGATCAGAATGTGCCGAGTCATCGAGATACCACGGCCGACTCGACGCCCTTGAAAAGAAAATCGAGAGCATTCATCGAGAAGGTCGCCATTCGAGCGACGAGGCTAAATACTCCGCCGAATCGCTCATGAAGACCTTCACCGAAGAGCTTCTCGCTGTTCATGTCTCTTCCCAAAGCAAACCCCCGAAGGTCTCGCTCATCGATGGTAAGTCCGACCCAAAGGACCATTTGGACGCATTCACGGCCGGGATGAGTTTCCAAGCCTATTTTGACGCCGCCCACTGCCACGCTTTCCCGGCCACTCTCATCTGCTCCGGGCGAGACTGGTTCCGAGGACTCACACCACGCTCGATCTCAATCTTCGATGAGCTGGCCACCCAATTCCTCAGCCACTTCGTCGGGAACAGGCAGCAGAAGCAGACCGTCGACCACCTCTTCACAATAAAAAGCAGAGACAAGGAAACCATCAAAGGGTACGAACCCGCTTCTACAACGCCTTCCTCGAAGTCCCAGAACACCGGGACGAGACGGTCATTACAGCACTCAGGTCAGGTCTTAGGAACAAGGAGTGGCTATGCTCCTTTGCATTAGCGCAACCTAAGACCATGACTGACGTAAAGGCCTGGACCGAACATGAGATCCAGCTTGAGTCCGAGGTGAACGCCAACTTGCCCCGAACAGAGCAAGCCGATCAGAAGAAAAGGGTCAGGGAAGAGAAGAAGAAGACCGAGCAGCAACCCTGCTCGGCCCGTCCTTAGCAGGCCCCTTACGGCCCCTCCCATGCTAAGGATCAAAGCCCTCATCAAGAGGCAACCGGGCTCGCCCGTGCTCGGTTATCCCTGGCTGGTAGTTCCCTACCCGAAAACGCCAGAGATCAAAGCCCTTGCCAAGAGGCACCGGACAGCAACCCTGCTCGGCCCGTCCTTAAGGATCAAAGCCCTCGCCAAGAGGCACCGGGCAGCAACCCTGCTCGGCCCGTCCTTAGCAGGCCTCTTACGGCCCTTCCCACGCTAAGGATCGAAGCCCTCACCAGGAGGCAACCGGGCTCGCCCTTGCTCGGTTATCCATGGCTGGTAGTTCCCTACCCAGCAATGCCAGGGATCGAAGCCCTCACCAAGACGCAACTGAGCTCGCCCTTGCTTGGTTATCCCTGGCTGGTAGTTCCCTACCCCGCAACGCCAGGGATCGAAGCCCTCACCAAGAGGCAACCGGGCTCGCCCTTTCTCGGTTATCCCTGGCTGGTAGTTCCCTACCCCACAATGCCAGGGATCGAAGCCCTCGCCAAGAGGCAACCGGGCTCGCCCTTGCTCGGTTATCCCTGGCTGATAGTTCCCTACCCCGCAACGCCAGGGATCGAAGCCCTCTCCAAGAGGCATCGGGCAGCAACCCTGTTCGGCCCGTCCTTAGAAGGCCTCTTACGGCCCCTCCCGCGCTAAGGATCAAAGCCCTCATCAAGAGGCAACCGGGCTCGCCCTTGCTCGGTTATCCCTGGTTGGTAGTTCCCTACCCCACGATGCCAGGGATCTAAGCCCTCGCCAAGAGGTAACCGGGATCGCCCTTGCTCGGTTATCCCTGGCTGGTAGTTCCCTACCCCGCAATGCCAGGGATCGAAACCCTCTCCAAGAGGCACCGGGCAGCAACCCTGCTTGGCCCGTCCTTAGCAGGCCCCTTACGGCCCCTCCCGCGCTATGGATCAAAGCCCTCATCAAGAGGCAACCGGGCTCGTCCTTTCTTGGTTATCCCTGGCTGGTAGTTCCCTACCCCACAATGCCAGAGATCAAAGCCCTCGCCAAGAGGCACCGGACAGTAACTCTGCTCGGCTCGTCCTTAAGGATCAAAGCCCTCGCCAAGAGGCACCAGGCAGCAATCCTGCTCGACCCGTCCTTAGCAGGCCTCTTACGGCCCCTCCCACGCTAAGGATCGAATCCCTCACCAAGAGGCAACCGGGCTCGCCCTTGCTCGGTTATCCCTGGCTGGTAGTTCCCTACGCCGCAATGCCAGGGATCGAAGCCTCACCAAGAAGCAACCGGTCTTGCCCTTGCTCAGTTATCCCTGGCTGGTAGTTCCCTATCCCGCAATGCCAGGGATTGAAGCCCTCACCAAGAGGCACCGGGAAACAACCCTGCTCGGCCCGTCCTTAGCAGGCCTCTTACGGCCTCTCCCATGCTAAGGATCAAAGCCTTCACCAAGAGGCAACCGGGCTCGTCCATGCTCGGTTATCCTTGGCTGGTAGTTCCCTACCCCACGACGCCAGGGATCTAAGCCCTCGCCAAGAGGCAACCGGGCTCGCCTTTGCTCGGTTATCCCTGGCTGGTAGTTCCCTACCCCACGACACCAGGGATCTAAGCCCTCCTCACGAGGCCGCCGAGTTTCTTCCTGCTCGGTGCATCCCCAGCGGGCAGCCTCCTGCCCATCAGACACCGAGGACCTGAAGCCCTCCTCATGAGGCCGCCGAACTTCTTCCTGCTCGGCGCATCCCTGATTAATAGGGATTTTAAGATCAAAAATATTTTACCGCAATCAAGAACGGCGTAGCATGAAGCTAGCCGGTGAGTATGGGTCGGTCCACAGGGATGTGTAATTTTCCTAAGTGTTCTTACGAGCTGATTTAAATGGGTGTTTGGTCTTTTAATTTAATCTAAAAAAAAGAACTAAGTTGTGCGATGGTTAAAAAACTTGCTAGGGTTAGGTCTAAGGTGGAGTTTGATAAGATTTAATGTCACACCTCTTTCAATGCCCTAAACGAAATCTTTTAGAAGTTATAGCAACTATTAGAAAAAGGGATTAGGATGATTGGGAAGAAACGAAGTTTCTTCCTCTAGATCCTTGTCCGTACTTTCCTAATATTTGCTCTAACCTTCATGGAAGACATGCATGTCCGGTCCTTTATACTACGGTTTCACCGTTACCTCGTGGGTAGGGTGCCGTAGGGAGCTGATCATGCATGCATGCATGAAGTTCTAGTTATTAAAAATAATCAAGCACGAAAGAGATGAGAGATCTTCATCTCTCATTCCCTCCCTTATTCCTAACCCTAACAAGCGAGGAAATTACTCGCTCATTAGGGGATTTATTAAAAACATCATTTTGAGATTTTGCATTTTTAGATCTATTGGATTAATTTCCTACTGCAGTTTTAAGAGATTCTATACTCGAATTAACTAAGGCAAAAGATTAATTTAACCTAAGGCAATTATTTAACTATCAACTAAGGCAGGAATTAAAAGAAGAACTTACAGAAATGATGCTCTTTAATCCTCAAAAGAATCTGAATTTTTATTTCTTGGAAAGAGGCATCCCTATTACAGTATTTTGATTACAATTTTATAGGAAAACAGGGAAATTCAGGGTTACAGGATTCGCACATGTGCGATTACAAAAATACCCTCGAAAAATCCCAACAAAGCCACCGACGCACCGTCACCAAAAATCTGCACCGACACGTGCATCGGGAGGCCGTGGAACCGCGGTATATGTGGGGGTAGGGCCGTGTTCATACCAGAATATTGCATTTTATACCGCCCATTCTTACGCTCGTTTGTTTATAGGCAGGTGCTTTTAATCAGTGTTTGCTACATAATTGCAGGATACTGGTCTCAGCTCTAAACAGTGAATATCATGGAAAAGTACGACAAATTCCGGATTACTGCCAACAACAGATAAAACACGGGTCTCCGCTCTCTATCCGTGTGTTGCCACATACCAGTTTAAGGGACAAAATGGCAAATCGATTGTCATTTTCATGCACAAAGCTCAATGTCAACACAAGATCCAAGAAATCTACGCGGAGCTCGAGGAAATCATGGCAAAAGATCCACATCACATCACCTTTTGTTCTACTAAAATTCTGTAAGAAATGTGAAGAGATTCTGAGAAAAGTCATATACCAAACAACAAACAACATAAAACCAGGAATACCCACAAAACCACATGGCCCAACTCATCATAATGGCCCCGGAACCGCGGCCTAAGTGTGCTTAGGCCGCGGAACCGCGGCCGTATAGTGTAAGAAGGTGGTGGGTTTTTAGGGGCAGTTTTGTACTTTTATATGGAGCCATATTCTTGCCCTAGGTTTCCAGTTACCTTCCTATAAATACCTCGGTTCTGAACCATTGTAAGGGGTCAATTTTTTGTTCCTCTTTTGAAGGTTTTAGTGTAGTTTTAGTTCTTCTTCTTCTTCTTCTTCTTCATTTTTCCTCCATGAAAATGTAGTGAGAGCATTGAGTGGATGATCAATGAAGATGAGGGTTTTTGTATCATTCTCTTTTGTTTAACTTCCCCTTGAGATTCTTGCTTTCTCTTGATCTTTCAACCTCTTCATTGAGCTTGAAAGGTTAAGAGTTTGTTATTGATCTCAAGGGTCGTATTTTCTTATGGAATTAGTTCTTCACTTCACATGAGTTCTTTACCCTTCTCTTGATCTTGCAACCTCTTGATTGAGCTTGCAAGTTTAAGGGTTGGCTATTGATCCCATGCTTGTCTTGAGTTCTAGTTTCTAGTTTTCTTTCTTGCTTTTTATTACTTGCTTTTTATTACCTTGCTTTACTTTCTTGCAATTTAAATTCATGCACTTACTTACTTGTAATCTTTTCTTTTCCCTTTTCTTTTTGTTCTCTCTTTTTTGTTCATTTTGTGAATGGTTGTAATTATCGTTGTTAAGAATCAATACGGTATTGTAAGTTAATGTTTCTTTGCTCGTTTCCTTTTCCCATTATTTTCCACTGAACTCCGCCCAAACGTTACGCAGGCGCTCCGTTAGGCACCCTACCCTAACAAGGTAACGGTGATTCCTAACCGCGACCGGTTGCGTTCGGTTTGGCCGGAGGCAAAAGCAAGAGACAAGAACGGAAGGACAAGGGTAAATAAGCCGGATTCCACGAATACCGCGCTTAAATCCCCTAATCCACGTTGTTGCCGATTGCTCTAGCTTCAATTGGCCAAGACTCGGCTCAAAGGTTTTGAGTACGGATATCTTTAGCTTACACTTTCGTATATTTTCTTAACAACTTTATACTTGCAAATAATACACATAGGTTAGACTGAACAAACACATACAAATTCTTTATTGACTCGTTTAAGACAAGAACGGAAATACAACCATCTCCCTGTGGATCGACCCGTGCTCAACCGGCTAGCTGCATAGCGACACCATCTTGATTGCGGTTAACTTTAATTCTTTCAATCAAATGGTGCCGTTGCCGGGGAGACGGTAGCGTATTTTCTTTCTTGTTATTCTGGTTAATATTCTTTTTGTATATATTTATAATAAACAAAAAAAAAATTTGTTATTTTTGATCATTTTTGTGGGCAAGAGTGCAGATTTTTGCGGATTTGCAAACTGCGATTGTGGGGAGCAAAGTGTACGTTCAAGGCTAAGGTGTTTGCAAAGTACAGTGCCAAAGATCCGGGTAGTTTGACCCGCGCAAGCGAACTTTTCAAGCTTACCGGATTTGATTCAACGGGGGTTTCCTAACCCAAAATCTTAACAGTACGTACTTTACTAACACCTTCTTCTCAAATCCGACGCATCCAATATACTATTCTTTGCAGGATTCTTTGCAAGTTCGCTAGCAAATGCTAAAAATTGACTAACCCGTATTTGTTGCAGTGCTGCGCTTAAACTAAAAAACGATTGTTTGATTCTTTATAGAATTTTTATTGAATTGCGCATTGCATACATTAATACGGACTTAAGGGCAAGCGAACCCCACAATATACGGTAAAGGATTTCATCACCTTTTTCGTGGCCCACAAATCATGAACTTGAGCATAACGTTTACCCGCACAAAATTTAAAAGAAACTAGACTTTAAGCCTTAAGGACTTCGCGCTCACTAGGAGAAGTTAACTGTGTTTAGAACCTTGCTTAACGGTATATTGCTTACGGGGTGTCTAGGAAAGTGTTAACGGCGAAACCGCCAAAAGAGAAAGGGTTATTTAATTAAGGAACTTCGCGAAAGCGTTGGAAAACCTCCCCTTATCTCTGCACTTACCTGGCCTCGTGATCAGTGTATCTTGAGCCCGTTTCTCGACACAGTTTTACTTCGACAATCAAGTTCTGGAACAGGTCTAGTTGACCTAGGTGAACCCTAGAACGATTAGGTGTGTGGTATTTTTGTATCGTGATTGTTTTTGTCTATATTCTTTTTGTGTGTATATTTCATTCTTTTGATAATATATAAACTATAACAAAAATAAAAAAATATTACATTCTTTTTCCCCTCCTTTTCTCTGCCTTTCTTTCTTTCTCTCTTCATATCATGGGTACTTCACCTGGCAAAACTCTTGCCGAACTTTGGTACCCACAACCAGACATTACTTCTTACGGTTCTTGCTTTGGCCGAACTTCGAATGATCCATCCATGCCAAAAATTTCATTGAGAGATCGGATAGACGCGTCTAGGACAAACAATTTGACTCCGCAATCCACTTCGTTTCAACCATTTCAAACATTCACCACTTCTTACGTTGATACCCCTTCTTCGAGTCATGTTGCAACTCCAAGACCTATGTCTATTGCAGAACGTATTGAACAATCTCGTAGCCGATCTTTCACTCCTGTCACCACTTCAAATTCTTGGGATCACCAATTTCATTCACCTTCTTATCCAAATGTTGATCCTACCCCTGTCCAACCATTCAATTCCTACCAGTCCTACCCAACTTTTGCACCTTTCCTAGACATTGCTTCTGCACAGCCGTTTGGGAATTTTCAGTATCCATACAACTTTGAATCTTTTACTGAAACCCCTTCACAACCCATGTCTAGTCTGGAACAGTCGTTGGAAGACTTTAGGGTAGCGTCAAGCCAACAGATAATGGATTTGAATGCGTCCATGGCCGCCCTCATACAACCTAGTGACCCGGTAGCTAGTTTTCAACTAGCTCCAAATTTTTCAATGTATGAAGAGGCGGTAGGACAGGCTAAGAATTTGAGTGGAGAGAGTGAGATGTACCCCCTTCCGAATCAAGCCTACCCAATTCATCTTGACTCCCACAACTCCGGTTTTGAATATCTATCTAGTGTTCCAACTGATTCATTGATTACAGATAGAACAGATAATGAGTTGTGTGACTTCGTAGTGTTTGATTTACCTGATTGTGAAGGGTCCCTTCCAAGTGAAACCAATCCCAATCCTTTTGACCTCTACACTTCCATCTTAGAACCAAAATCGATTGAAATCCATGCTTTTGATGGGGTGTCTGAGAATATTGATTTTCACTTGATTCAGGATATTGACGCTGAGAATATTTTGGATGATGACCCATAGATTTGGCTGAGTTTTTCTCTTCAAATCATCATCCCGAGTCATTAAATGTTTTTCCCGAACCCCATATGCGTCTGGATGTTGATGAAAATTGCATGGATAAGATGAATTTTGAGGAGAATTTTGAGGATAATTTTGAGGATGAACCAGTTTTGCTTGATGAGTCGGATTTTCCAATTCATCATGTCCCTGTCATTGCCTGTGTACACCCTCCTGACCCTTTACCCGATACCCTTCCTCAATCACTTCCCCCCACCCTTTCCAGCGTTCCGACCATGCAAGAAACCGTATCATTTTGACTTCCTGTGTCTGGTTTACCAAGTTCGGCGTACCCATGGTTTCTCACGAATCTTGAGGGATTTGATCCCATTTCTCGACGGGTTAATATATTAGCACAATCGCTTTTCACACATCGGTCATTACACATTGTGCTAATCTATTCACTCCATTTCCTCCCTCAAGTTCGTATTCTACTTCTTTCTCCCTTTTGCCATTCTTCTTCTTATATACCGAGACCGTATACCACTTCTATTTCCATACAGTCTCGCGTATTCTCCATTTCTTTCCTCTTCACCTTCTTTCACCAGCCACTGCTTTATCACGATAAGATCTTTGAATGGTTGGTGTTAACTTTTGGCCTGTGTAAGGCCTTGTATAGATTGATATTGTTCTCTTTCCCCCCTAATCCTGAATTTCAACGCTTAACAATGGAAACACTGTTTTACTTAAGTTTGGGGGGGACCTTTTTTGTATATATTTTTTGTTTTCCTTTTTGTATATAATTTGTTTTTAGGGAGAGCGCCGACAATTTTGACCCTCTTGGTATAGCCTGACAGTAAGGGCACTGTCAAGTTTAAGTTTGGGGGTGTGCTCGGTAAGCTTTCTTCCTTCGCATTCATTTGTATATTTTCCATTTGCATACCTTATTTAAAAACCCATAAAAATCGAAAAATTTTCCAAAAAATATAAAAACTTTGTCGTCAAGTTGGCTAATAGGGTAACTTAGATTTTTATTCTGAAAGTTTAGTTGATATGTTAGAAATAACTAAATTCTAGACTTAGGAATTGAAAATCCTTAAAATAACCCTCATTCTGTCTAACTTTGGTAAGTATACGTCCTTACAATTTTTGAGTTCAGTTCTTGAGTTAAGTCAAGATGAGGGGAAAGTATTGATGCTTTACTGAAGGATAAGTCTGAAAAATAGTTTCTTTTCTTGAGTTCAAATTCAGAAAGTATATACCCTACAAACTGCACTTACACGCACCTTGAAACTTGGGATAGTAGAGGATACCTAGAAATACTCTTGCCTGAAAGTCTAGTATGAAAGAAAAAACGGTATTTAAAGCTAAACACCAAAAGAGCATGTTGAAAAATATATCCGGTCTTGAAAAAGAAAAAGAAAAAGAAAAAGAAAAAGAAAAAGAAAAAAGAATAAAGTCAAGACCTGGAAACTGCTATTTACGCTTTAAAGTTCACGCATTCAGTAATCGGTCGTTAGTGCCTCAAGAAGCATTAATAGTCGCATGAAAGGTGTGTGAGCAAATCCGTCCATCTTTAATGAAAAGAAGTAGTATTAGGTATTAGGGCAAGGGTATTATAGCTTGAATTGAATTCTTGAGTGTAGGGGTGCAAATATACACACACGTAGGGGTATATAATCGATGTTTGGATAAAAGATAGAAATAAAGAATAAGACTTGTGTTTTCTGTAAAGTTGATGAAAATCCCTGATTTGAGGCCGCACTTTAAAAGGAAAACTCAGGAGATCCAAGGTTAAATAGATAGGAGGTGTGAAAATTAAGGGCTGGATATTTCTAACTTAGGATGATAGAATTTCTAACGTAAATACTAAACTGTAGGAGTAGAATCGACGTTAACTTATAACACTAGCTTGACGGGATTTTGTGGGTAGTATCCGCTGAAAACCCTCAGGAGACAACACTCCTCCTACTAGGGACACCTAGAGGTTTAACGGCTTGTTGCACGCGCTCAGTGCAATCGCGTTCCCTGCGAAAGTGCGGTTAGGATTTTATTTTTGTGAATAAATGGTTTTGCTCGAGCAAACTTTTTATTTTATTCTCGATAAAACCTAACCACACTTTCGCAGGGAAGCGCGATTGCACTGAGCACGTGCAACAAGCCGTTAAACCTCTAGGTGTCCCTAGAAGGAGGAGTGTCGTCTCCTAAGGGTTTTCAGCGGATACTACCCACAAAATCCTATCAATTCCGCCCATTGACTTTTATTCTCCAATTAGGTTTTCTAACAAGGAATTCTATTATCTTCTACTCGTAAATTATGCACCCATATTCTTCACGCTTCCTCATCATTTAACTTAGATTATATATGTTCTATAGACTTACTTAGCTTTCAGCATTTCCCAAGTTTTCCTTCTAAGGTTCCATCTCCACTTAGGAAGTTTTCTATCAACTCCACTAAAGATACAAGTTCTATTCTTCATTCCTTTCTCCTATCTCAACTCTAATCATATATCCCCACTTGTGTGTATAAATCACCCTTACACTTGGAAGTTCAAATCAAGCAATCATACCCTTGTCCGTTGTCCAAAGCACTAATTAACTGGTGAATTCTTAATGAATTTTTGCTTACACATCCTTCATGCGATTGTTAATACTTCTTGAGGTACCAACAACCGATTACAAGATATGTTTGCACTTTAAAGCGTAATTCTTAGTCTTGCAATACCCAAGGCTTTTAGCAGTGACTCCCAAACCAGTTGGTCTAAGGCACTAGGTGATGAAACACCCTCGCTAAATATTTTTTTTCTATTTTTGCAGCCTTAAGTAATCACAAAGACCAGTGTTCATTTTTTTTTATTCACACATTTTTTTTTATTTTTTTCGTACTAAGGACTTTAGACAAGAGCATTTCAAGGTCTCTTCTACTATTCCAAGTTCCAAGGTGTGTGATTGTGCAATTTGTAGGGTATACATATTCAGAATCTAGACTTAAACTAGGAATTATTTTTCAAACTTATACTCTAATAAGAATATCAATATTTTTCCTTTATTTCAACTTAGCCCAAAAAGTGAACTCAAAATTTGCCTATTTCTAAATAAAACACGAAAACATATACTTTCTGCCGTTAATCTTTAAAGAAGGTTATTTAGGGGTTTTAATTTACTAAGTCTAAGATCTAGTTGTTCTTAGCCAGTTAACCTATTTGTCAAACTCAAGTTAAATATGGCCAAAATTGAATACAATAATTTTTATAATTTTTATAATTTTTCAATTTTTCATGGGTTTTCAAATAAATATGCCAATGTAAAAGTATGTAAAAATGAGTACGAAGGAAAAAGACGTACTGAGCATACCCCCAAACTTAAACTGGACAGCGTCCTCACTGTCATGCTACACCAAGTGGGTCGATAATGTCGGCACTCCCCTGTTTATTAACATATTTACAAATGATACACACCCCCAAACTTATTTGAAATAAAGTTTTGGAAAAATTGAATGGAAATTCGGGGGTGAAATTGGAGGAAGATCAATCAGTGTAAATTGGCTCCTGCAACAACAGGAGCTCCTCCAATGGGTCCGCTGTGAAGAACGGTTTCAATCGATGCCCATTCACTTTGAATAAAGTACCGTCTTCTGGATTTTCAAGATCAACCGCACCGTGCAGATAAACGGTGCGGACTACAAAAGGTCCTCTCCATCTAGAACGGAGCTTGCCGGGGTGATAATGTAACCGAGTATCATAGAGTAAAACCTGTTGACCAGGTTCAAAAGTTTTTCGCAAAAGGTGTTTATCGTGGAACACCTTAGTTCGATTTTTCACAATGACGGCATTATCATATGCCTCATCCCGCAGCTCTTCTAGTTCGTTCAACTGCAGCTTTCGATTACTGCCCGCATCTCCTAAAGATAAATTCAGCTCTTTGATATCCAAAAATGCCTTATGCTCAATCTCTACTGTGAGGTGGCAAGCCTTCCCATAAACAAGCCGGTATGGAGACATACCCAGATCAGTCTTGTATGCAGTACGGAAAGCCCATAGTGCATCGATCAGTTTAAGTGACCAATCCTTACGGTTTTTAGAAACCGTTTTCTCCAAGATTTGCTTTATTTGCCGATTTGAAACCTCGGCCTTCCCACATGTTTGGGGATGGTATGGCGTTGACAACTTGTGGGTTATAGAATATTTGCGTATTAAGGACTCAAAAGTCCTATTGCAAAAGTGAGAACCATTATCACTTATGATCGCTCGAGGGTGCCCAAATTGAGAAAAGATGCATTCTTTAAGAAATCGAACCATGACCTTGTTGTCGTTCGTTCGGCTAGGCACAGCCTCTACCCAGTTTGAAACGTAGTCAACAGCCAACAGAATATAAACATTCCCAAAAGAATTGGGAAATGGTCCAATGAAGTCTATACCCCAAACATCAAAAACATCGACAACCAAAATTGGTTGGAGCGGCATTTCGTTTCTCCGCGATATCCGGCCCAAGTGTTGGCACCGGGAGTAAGTCGTGCAGTATTCATATGCATCCTTGAAGAGTCGTGGCCAATAGAAACCACACTGCAAAACTTTCTCGGCTGTCTTCTTTGGGCCAAAGTGCCCGCCACATGCTTGATCGTGGCAAAAAGACAGCACACTCTTAACCTCATTTTCCGGTACACACCGACGAATGATTTGGTCGGAACAATATTTACAAAGATAAGGTTCATCCCAGTAAAAATGCTTTACTTGGGACAAGAATCGAAGTTTATCCTGTTTCGACCAATCGTTAGGTATCAAGCCAGTGGCCAAGTAGTTTACTATATCAGCGAACCATGGTTCGCAAGAAACGGTCAAGAGTTGCTCATCGGGAAAAGCATCAGTGATAGGAAGTTCAAGTGTGGGCGAAGAAGGAAGTCATGAAAGGTGATCGGCCACTACGTTTTCACATCCTTTTTGGTCCTTTATGACTAGGTCAAACTCTTGTAGCAGGAGGATCCAACGTATTAGCTTCGACTTAGCATCCTTCTTCGCGAAAAGGTGGCGAAGAGCTGAATGATCCGTATACACAATAACTGGAGAGCCGATTAAATAAGGCCGAAATTTTTCAAGTGCAAACACGACTGCTAAAAACTCTTTTTCTGTTGTTGTGTAGTTTAGTTGGGCCTCATTTAATGTACGACTAGCGTAATAAATCACGTGCGGCATCTTGTTAATGTGCTGTCCAAGAACAGCACCAATGGCAAAATCTGATGCGTCGCACATAATTTCTAAAGATTGCGTCCAGTCTGGAGATGACAGAATGGGCGCAGAAATGAGAGAGAGTTTCAAAGACTCGAATGCTTCCATGCAAGTTGAGTCGAAGTCAAATGCTGTATCCTTGGCCAATAAGAGAGTCAAGGGTCTAGCAATCTTGCTAAAATTCTTGATGAACCGTCTATAAAATCCAGCGTGGCCAAGGAAAGCTCGGATGTCTTTAACGCATTTAGGAGGAGGAAGATTAGTGATGACTTCAAGTTTGGCTCTATCAACCTCTATGTCGTTTTGCGAGATGACATGTCCTAAGACAATGCCCTCTCGTACCATAAAATGGCACTTCTCCCAATTCAAAGTTAGGTTCTTATCCCTACAGCGGGTTAGAACAGCGTCAAGATGTCGTAAACACTCGTCGAAGGAGTCACCAAAAATGGAGAAATCATCCATAAAGATCTCCAAGAAATTTTCAACCATGTCTGAAAAGATCCCCATCATACACCGCTGAAATGTAGCGGGAGCATTGCATAACCCAAAGGGCATGCGACGATAAGCAAAAGTGCCAAAGGGACAAGTAAATGTGGTCTTGTCTTGATCCTCTTTGGCTATGGGGATTTGGTTATAACCGGAATAGCCATCTAAAAAGCAGTAGAACTCGTGCCCCGCCAATCGTTCGAGCATTTGGTCAATGAATGGTAAAGGAAAGTGGTCATTTCTTGTCGCGGCATTGAGTTTTCTATAGTCGATACAAACTCGCCACCCCGTTTGGGTGCGAGTGGGAATTAACTCATTTTCCTCATTGGTAATGACCGTGATGCCCGATTTCTTTGGCACGACATGAATGGGGCTAACCCATTGGCTATCCGAGATAGGGTAGATGATACCACTATCAAGACATTTAACAATCCCCTTCTTGACAACCTCTTTCATAATGGGGTTGAGGCGTCTTTGTGGATCCCTAGCTGGCTTGGCATCATCCATCAAGTGTATATGATGTTCAACAATGAGGGGACTAATCCCCTTGATGTCCGCCATAGACCAGCCAAAAGCTTGCCGATTATTTTCTAAGACCATTAAAAGGGACTTCTCTTGCTCAAGAGCTAGAGAGGCCAATATGATAACGGGTAAGGTCTCATTATCACCTAGATAAGCATATTTTAGGTGCGATGGCAAAAGTTTTAGTTCGAGTTTAGGAGGTGAAACAATAGATGGTAACAATGGAGTAACTGTTTCAAACTCGAAGGATTCCATCAAAGGTTCAAATCGAGTGTACGCAACCGAGTCGGATGGTTCAACTAACTCATCCGAAAAGGTAAAAGACTCAAGCTCGGGTGGTGAGTCTTCAAATTCTTCTACAAAGGTGAAACACTGATAATCGTTTTCCGCAGTGAAAGCTGTGTCGGATTCTAGGAGGAACGCACTAGTGGCGTCAACACTGCTGTGATCGAACATGAAATTTTTGAACTCGCAGTCCTCCTCCGCGATCTCATTGATCGAGCAAACATCAAGTACGCTAGCATTAGGCTCGGCAGGTTGATTTCCCAACTTAAAGATGTTGAGTTCAATTGTCATATTGCCAAAAGATAGATTCATTGAACCGTTACGACAATTGATCACAGCGTTTGAAGTCGCCAGGAATGGTTGACCAAGTATCACCGGAATTGGACTCCGGGGGTTAGCGATAGGTTGTGTATTCATAACAATAAAGTCTACGGGAAAAATGAAATCCCCAACTCTAATTAACACATCCTCCAACTCTCCCCTAGGATGGGTGATTGATCGATCGACCATTTGGAGAGTGCAGTGAGTAGGCTTAAGCTCTCCAACACCTAATTGCTCGTACACAGAATAAGGCAACAAATTGACACTAGCACCAAGATCTAATAGTGCTCTATTGATGTTTTTTCCCCCAATTGTTATCGAAATAGTAGAACAACCGGGGTCCTTTTGCTTTGGGGGTAAAGAGTTTAAAATAGCATCACTAATAGCACTAGCCACAAAAACTTTCTTTGGTACTTGTGTCTTCCACTTTTTGGTGCACAAGTCCTTTAAGATTTTTGCATATGAAGGAACTTGTTGGATTGCATCCAAAAGAGGGATATTTATGCTGACATGTTTGAACAACTCTACAATCTTCTCCATCTGTGGAGTTGGTTTGTTGGATCTCAACCGATTTGGAAAATGAACATTTTGAAAGGTTGTTGAGTCCAATTTTTGTGGATCAGATTGTTGAGTTGGAACGGACCCCCGTGTAAATGTGTTCGTGTTGTGAGAAGTGGGTCCGTTCGAACTAGAAGAGGTAGAGCAGTGTGAAGGATGGAGAATAGGCTCTAACGAAGAAGAAGAAGGTGAAGAAGATGAAGAAAGGCCACCGGCAGGGGTGTCATTGTGAATACCCACATTGTTTTGCAACACTTTTCCCGATCTCAACGTGGTCACAGCATTTACGTTATGATTCTGCTGTTGATTTGCAGCATGTGCGTGACCGGGATTAGGCAGTGGTTGAGATGGGAGCTTTCCTTTTTCTCGCCCGCTCAGTGCTGCATTGAGTTGTGCAATTTGTGCCTCAATAGATTTGATGCTTTGATCGTGTGAGGCACTGTTTTGCACCAAAGATTGAATAGAAGTCTCTAATCTTGCTGTAGACTGTGTAGATTGCTTTAGGAATGCATCTAGACTTCTTTCGAGCGAGCTAACCTTGTCATTATTAGGTTGAACAAAATTGTTTGGCGGGTAAGAAGTGTCAGGCACAAAATTGTTCACCTGATTAGGGTAAGGTTGCCGTTGAAATTGAGTTTGTGGAGGTGCTTGTTGTTGTTGTGGGGGAGGTCGTTGAAAATTGTTATTTCCTTGGAATTGTTGATTTTGGTTCCAAGCGAAATTTGGGTGACTCCTCGAACCCGGATTATATGTAGAAGAGTACGGATCGTTTCTTTGTCGTTGCTGAAAGGCAACATTGACTTGATCATGTCCTTGTGTAGATGCATTGTAAGGACACTCTTCGGTTAAGTGTGATGGCGCCGAACAACAAGCACACACAGTTCGTGGAGGCATAACAGGGGCAGGAGAAGGCGACGAGATTTTGGTCTCAATCGCTTCTAGCTTTTTCGTAAGAGCGGCCATCTCGGCCTTCATAGCAATTGACATCTCTACTTGATGTACGCCTGCCCTAGATTGACCACTAGAAGAAGATGATGTGGTCTTGAAGCTCTCCCATCCTCAAGAAACTGCCACGCTTCCTCACTAGATTTGGAGCGAAAGTGACCTTGACAGATGATTTCTAGCAACTGCTTCGTTGCCGAGTTCAATCCCTCGTATAATGTTTGGCAAAGTTGCCAACTTTCGATCCCATGATGAGGGCATTGAACGAGTAGGTCTTTAAATTTCTCAAAACACTTCCAAAATGGTTCAGAAGGAAGCTGTGAAAATTATATAATCTCATTGCGGATTCTAGCAGTTTTGTGATGAGGATAGAACTTCTTAAGAAAAGCTTTCACAAACTCGTCCCAATTTCTAATGGAATGTGATGCTGTGCTGTATAGCCACTTCTCGGCTAGGTCACATAAGGTGAAAGGAATGACCCTTAGCCTTATAGCGTCATCACTTAATTGGGTCGTTTTCATCATAGCGCAAACGTTTTGGAATTTATTGATAAAGATATAAGCATCTTCAGATTCCAAACCATGAAATTTTGGCAGCATATTGATGAAATGTGGTTTTATTTCAAAATTGTCCCCATTTGCCGGTGGGGGTGAAAGACAGGTAGGTAAAGAAGTGCGGACAGGGTAGAAGAGATCATGCGGGCGCTTCAACAGGCGGTTGATTTGGGTTATTCGCACCTAACGGAGGTGGAATCATTCCCGTCGGTAAGGTATTGTTGGGGTTGAATCCCGACATGCCTTCGGAGGAAGAATTTGAAGGTGGAGGTAAGGAAGTGGACGGAATTTCGACTTCGGTGTCGAAAGGTATGTCGGTAGGTATTAACGAAACACGGACTAATCGGGCACTAGTGTCCCTAGTCCAAAGTGACATACACTAAAGGGTAGTGTAGTCAGAAAAAAAATGAAAGACAGAATGTGGAGGTAAGATAACGTCAATGAAAGGAAGTGGTGTAAGTGAGGTGCAAGTTTTCTTTAGCGACAAGTTGCAAGTTTTGAAAAGATTTTTCTTTTTTATTTATTTATTTATGTTTGTGAGAGTTTTGCAAAGAGATTTTTGAAAAGAGACTTGAGACGCAAACGCGATCAACCACACATGCACAATCAGGCCTAGATCTAGGGTCACCTAGGTCAGCTAGACAGCTCCTAACTAGGGCTAGAAATAGGACCTCAAACCGCCTCTTCACCGTCAATTGCGGCCAGGTAAGTGCCAGGTAAGTGGGAGGCTCCCCGCTACAAGTAGCGGTCCTAATTAAGTAACCACTTGCCTTGACACACTTGCCTAGACACCGCAAAGTCAGTTAGGATAAACGGTCGATGCCTATGTCTAGTCCTTTGTCCTATTGAGCTCGAAGTCCTTAGGGCTGAGTCTAGTATTTTTTAATTACGAGTGGTCGATGCAAATGCTTTAAGTGCTTTCTGGGGTCCTGGGAAGGGTGATGAAATCCCCACCCAATCTGAGTTTGGTCAATAGCCCCTTAAAGTTCGATTAAATTATGCAAAACAGTAAATTCATTTACAATCAATTATTTTTAGCGCGGCGCAAAGAAACCTGCAGAAAATTGTTATTTAGAAGGGAAGAGAAAATTTTTAGCGCAAAGAAGTCGTGCAGAAAATTTGGCAAAAGATATATCGGGAGATTTCAGAGGAGAGAGAAAAGATCTTACAGTGCAAATTTGGTAAACAGATGATGTCTCCAGAGCGCGGAACCGCGGCCCAAGAGCGTTCCTGCTGCGTTTTCGCGGTAAACTAGCCGGCACGGTTCCCGAAACTTTTTCTGACGTCACGATTTGACCAGAACGCCGCTGAACCGCGGTCTGAGGTGGGTTACGGCGACGGAAACGCAGTTGAAGGGAGGGATCAGGTCGCTGGAAAATTTGTACAGTTCTGTTGTGGCGATCTCCCTCTATTCTGATGTACGCTTTTTTGTTTCGCCCTCTGTAATTTTCCAGATCCAAGATTCTTCGCTGTTCCTGCAAAACTTCAAAAGATAAACCCTTCAAACAGATAAAAATTGATAAAGATTTTTTACTTTTTATATTTTCAGATTTTTATGATTTTTAAAATTTATATCAACCCGAAATTACACAAAAGAAATTTTACGCCATCCCCGGCAACGGCGCCATTTGATTAATAGGGATTTTAAGATCAAAAATATTTTACCACAATCAAGAATGGCGTCACATGAAGCTAGCCGGTGAGTACGGGTCGGTCCACAGGGATGTGTAATTTTCCTAAGTGTTCTTACGAGCTGATTCAAATGGGTGTTTGGTCTTTTAATTTAATCTAAAAAAAAGAACTAAGTTGTGCGATGGTTAACAAACTTGTTAGGGTTAGGTCTAAGGTGGAGTTTGATAAGATTTAATGTCACACCTCTTTCAATGCCCTAAACGAAATCTTTTAGAAGTTATAGCAACTATTAGAAAAAGGGATTAGGATGATTGGGAAGAAACGAAGTTTCTTCCTCTAGATCCTTGTCCGTCCTTTCCTAATATTTGCTCTAATCTTCATGGAAGACATGCATGTCCGGTCCTTTATACTGCGGTTTCACCGTTACCTCATGGGTAGGGTGCCGTAGGGAGCGGATCATGCATGCATGCATGAAGTTCTAGTTATTAAAAATAATCGGGCACGAAAGAGATGAGAGATCTTCATCTTTCATTCCCTCCCTTATTCCTAACCCTAACAAGCGAGAAAATTACTCGCTCATTAAGGGATTTATTAAAAACATCATTTTGAGATTTTGCATTTTTAGATCTATTGGATTAATTTCCTACTGCAGTTTTAAGAGATTCTATACTCGAATTAACTAAGGAAAAAGATTAATTTAACCTAAGGCAATTATTTAACTATCAACTAAGGCAGGAATTAAAAGAAGAACTTACAGAAATGATGCTCTTTAATCCTCAAAAGAATCTGAATTTTTATTTCTTGGAAAGAGGCATCCCTATTACAGTATTTTGATTACAATTTTATAGGGAAACAGGGAAATTTAGGGTTACGGGATTCGCACATGTGCGATTACAAAAATACCCCCGAAAAATCCCAACAAAGTCACCGACGCACCGTAACCAAAAATCTGCACCGACACGTGCATCAGGAGGCCGCGGAACCGCGGCATATGTGGGGGTAGGGCCACGGTTCCGCGGCCCTTTGGTGAGTTCATCTGCTCAAAATTTGTGGTAAGCTTCAGGGTCTCTTTGGGACTCTTATTCTTTGGTTCTTTTATCCATTTGGCTTCTGAGTCTTCTCCAGATCTTCAGTGAAAATTTGTAATGGTCTTTTAACCGTTCACTTTGACATTTTGGACCTTGCGTTGCCTTGTACCTTTGTGAACTGTTCTTCATCTAGGCTTGACTAGGATCCTTCTATTTGTTGGTCAAAAACCCCTTTTTGTATCGTCTTTTGTCTTTTTCACTGTTTTCGCTCCAAGAACCTGTATCCTGTAATATGTAGCAGACATGCGTCAAAAGCACCTGTTTATTTATAAAACGCATAATAATGGGGAATATAAAATGCAATATTATGATATGAACAATCCCCAGCGGGCGTCCTCCTTCCCATCAAAGCGGTGGGTCCGAATCCCTCATCGCAAGGCCGCCGAGTAGCTTCCTGCTTGGCGCATCTGCGGCGGGTAGCTCCCTACCATACAAAGACACGGATCCTAGTCCCTGCCAAATAAACTCATACTCAATGCGTGATCAGCGCCTCAACTCCGGCAAAGGGAGGATACCGACCTTCCCACACCCATCCTTCGTTCGACTCATACTCGATGCACGACAACAAGAACGCTGTGTCGTCCCCGAACAATCCACTACAAGGAATTACCAGCACCAAGCCGCACAGAAAGAACCAAGCAGTCCACTCTCGACCCGACCCATAAATAGGTCGGAACGAAAGTGGGGGCTAATGACGATGCTCAATAACGCTAGTTCCTTATATTATGACACGTGGCGGATGACATGTCAAATGCGTAAGCCAGTTAGGCCCCTGAGGGCTACGGAGGGGGAACCAATATGCTACAGTGGAGGGCTTCCCTCAAACCTGTCTCCGAGGTTGCACCCTACTCCTTGCCCCCGAGCACTTCAGCAGCCAAGCCAACTGTCTCTTTTCCCTACTCCGAGCTATCACAGGCCTAAGCTTCCTCGGCTATCCGGCTCGCCTCCGATCCCCCTGCACAATTGGCCTCCTTGGCCCTCTCAGCTCGTCTCCGGGCTACTGCAGAACCAAGATGCCTCGGCCTCCCGCTCGTTCCCGAGCCACCGGCCGAGCCTATCTTCCTAGGTCCCATCGACTGACCAGCAGCACCTGTCACAGGCACCTCCACCACGCCTTCGCGAATCTCGCCATGCGCGAGATATCCGCCGGCCGTGTCCCGCATTCCACGCCATCACGATCCCCCATTAACGAGCCTGTCTCGTCATTAATGTGGGATCTCGCCTATCACGCGGGCATGACGCCGCCCGGAGACGAGCTGAGAGGGCCGCGGAGGCCAATTGTGCAGGGGGCTAGGAGGCGAGCCGGTGGCCGAGGAAGCTCGGGCCTGTGATAGCTTGGAGTAGGGCAAAGAGACAGTTGGCTTGGCTGCTGAAGTGCTCCGGGGCAAGGACTGGGGTGAAACCTCGGAGACAGGGTTTGAGGGAAGCCCTCTACTGTAGCACATTGGTTCCCCCTCCGTGGCCTTTAAGGGCATAACTGGCTTACGCATGTGACACGTCATCCACCACGTATCATAATATAAGGAACTACCATTATTGAGCATCATTAACACCCATGAAATAAGATGTCGAAAAAGAAATGTTCAATAGCAACAACACAAAAATGACACCCGTGGGTGTTTCCCAATCAGAGCAAAGCTCTGTTCAAAATTTGAAATTTGAAATGAAACAGCGTTTCATAGCAGCGCTAGTGCTAAGTGTCAAAGACTCTGATGTAGCGCTCACGTGCAAAGCACGAGAGCGCTCGCGCCAGCAGCGCCAGCGCTGAGAGTGAAAGACTCTGAGGCAGCGCACCACGTGCAAAGCACGTGAGCGCTAGCGCTAAGAGCGCTGCACTCTAAGCAGCGCACCACGTGCAAAGCACATGAGCGCTAGCGCTAAGAGCGCTGCACTCTAAACAGCACACCACGTGCAAAGCACGTGAGCGCTAGCGATAGAACAAAATGTTCTCGGCCCTTAGATCAAAGATCCAGCGAACATGATTAAAAATCATCAATTGACCAGAAATAAAAGTCTGTTAAGGAAACTTTCTTCGGAATCTTTCCAAACAGGAAAGATTATGCTCTTAAAATTATAGCACCGTTGGATCAATGATCCAATGGTGATTAAAAATCACCAAAATACAGAATAAATTCTATATGGGAAAAGATTTCCCAATCTTGTTAAAAACAAGAAGATTGGCTTCTGTAAAACAGAAGCCCTAGGATCAAAGATCCAACGGTAGGGAAATCCCTAAATCAATTAGAGAAAAAATCTCTTCAACTGATTCAACAAATTAGCCTAACCTATATAAAGGCCCCAAGACTTCAAGTCTCATAGAGAGGAACCCTCCATAAACTTAAAGAAATTTCAGAGAGAAGAGCAAGCTCTCAGCAGAAGAAGAATTTCTTTAAGGTAAAATAAAGAGATCAAAGTATCTCATCAGAAAAAGAACTTAGTTCTTTTGCTAGATTATAGATCTTTAAGACAAATCGTCTTTCACAAAATAGATCATAACATCTCATTATAAAGGGGGGGGAATAATTCAATTGTCTTAAAATCACAGATCCATAAAGGCAAAGCCTTTCACCAAAAAAAATATAAGAGATTGAAACATCTCCTATAAAATAAGAACTTTGTTCTTAGATCCATGAGACAAAGTCTCGTATAAAAGAAAATTTAATTCTCAGAGCGAGCCTTAGCGCTCCAAATTTAAAAGAGCACCTCAGCGCTCCAAATCTAGCGCACAGTGCTGCAGAGCCTTAGCGCTCCAAGTTTAAAGAAGCACCTCAGCGCTCTAAAGTCTGGCGCACAGCGCCAATCAGGCTACGTGCTCCTCATGTGTGCGCTATTTCATAAGAAGCGCTCTACGCTTATTGACTGGCGCACAATGCCAAGCGCGCCACGTGCTCCTCACGTGTGCACTATTTCACAGAAGCGCTCTGCGCTCATTGTCTGGCGCACAACGCCAAGCGCTCCGCGTGCTCCTCACGTGTGCGCTACTTAAACAGAAGCGCTCTGCGCTTATTGACTGGCGCTCAGCGCCAAGCGCGCCACGTGCTCCTCACACGTGCGCTACATCACAAGAAGCGCTCTGCGCTCATTGACTGGAGCTCAGCGCCAAGCGCGTCACGTGCCCCTCACGTGTGCGCTGAGAGAACATAAATTGTTCTTTAAATGATAAAGCCCAGAGCCATAATGAGTGCTCAGCATTCAATAAAAGATAAAAAGTTGTCAGGACCAATGCTCAGCATTGTTAAATGAAAAAGGACTGAGCCTAATTAAATGTATAACATTTTAAATGAATGGGTCGAGCCCAAGTTAGACACAGATCTCTAATTCAGATTAATTGGGCCCATATGCTCATAAATCTTTTATCTTAGTCCCAAATTGGACTACAGATCTCCCAACCAATATTGGTTCAAGGGTACATCTCTTCATTCCTCTGATATTTGTCATTGTAATCTTTCAACGTCTTCAGAGAGGTGACGGGTCCCGACAACCAGACATTTCACGGACTGTGGGGTCCTTAAACTCATGGACTATGATGTCCTTAAACTTTAGAATGTCTTTAAACTACCACGGACTGTGGGGTCCTTAAACTCATGGACTATGATGTCCTTAAACTTTACAGACTATGATGTCTTTAAACTGGACTTCAAAGTCCCTAAACTAAAACAATAGAGCCTAAATGCTCTTTTGTCGGATCTAAATGATCCCGTTAAGTTGATCTTAGTCTAAAATTTGACTAACGTATCCTTAACAAAAGTTTAAGTTGATCTTAGTCTCAAACGAGAATAACGATTCTTAAACCCAAACCAAAACCCAAGTCTAAGAAAATACGGATTTGGACTAATCCACGCCCTACGGGCGACAACATAAATTAGTCTCTGTATACAATCCACGGGCAACAAAAAACAAAACAAATACACACGACACGAAGTGACCATCTAGAGAAGGAGAAAGTGGTTACCGCGATGCGGTAGCGTAATTAACTGCAGGGGCTTGCGCCAACAGGAAAGAGCGTCCCTATAATCAAAAGCCCCTCACAATGAGGGGGAATCTGATGAAGTCTGCTACATCGGCCGCATCCGTCTAAACCTTCGATACATGGTGCCATAAATCAACTTGGTATCTTCGGAAAGGTGGACGGATAAAACCAAATAGCATCTGCCCCCAAATTCAGGCAAGACAAACCTACGCGGTTTCGTCTCGGTATTTGGCGGAGAACAGATTCCGGAATGCCCAGTGGGACCTTTTCCTCTTTCCATTCCACACTTCGTGTGTCGTGTTTCACAAACAAGTTACGGTTTGACATGGTTGCCTTTGGATGTGAAGTACTAAGATTTGGTATCTTGCTCCGTGCAGAAAAACAGAAGATCAATAGCTTCAAACTGCACTAATTGCAACAACTCCCACTCCGTTCTTGCCGGAGGAGTGACCTACGGGCCTCAAGCGGCCTCCCTTTTCACGATGCCGGTGGACCAGGTGACGCAAGCCACCACTGGGCTGTTCTTTGGGACCATGCTCCCACCGTTGAGCTTCAATGCCCCAATACCGTTGCAAGAAGCTCCGAAGAAGTCGTCTTTGATCGGCTTACGACTACCACGGCCCCTTTCAACGAGTCGTCCAAGTCCAGCACCTCAGTCTTTGATAGGCTAAACCAAAACTCCAATGGACCCGTGAAGAAACCCGCGATACCTGAAGGGGTTATCCCAAAACGGATAGCCATCCCAGCTCCAGTGAAAGACGTCGTCAAAGCGGCTTCTCCTGCTAAAAGATCAGTCTTTGCAAGACTGGCTGCTCCAACTCCCGTTCCGGGCGAAGTCACCAAGGCTGCTACCCCTGTCCAAAAGTCTTCCTTCGACAGGTTGGCCATCCCCTCTCAACGGACGTCGGTTTTCGACAAGCTAACGATGACAACAGCCCCTTATCAAAGCAGGGGGCATGAAGAAGCCACCCCCATAGCTGAGCCAGTCCCGTCTGCTCGATACGCTCGATGTTGCCACTGGCACCGAATGAGGAAGGCTGGGGGAAGTTCCCCTTCTGGACTAACACCGCCAGCTCCGATGGTGGAAATTGATGCTGCTGTTCCAACTAGGAAAATCTTTGAATCACTTAAGAGGGTACAAAAGAACTCTCCGAAGGCCATGCTAAAAAGATCTTCTCTACTTATGGAGAACGCTATAAAGGTGAAGCCAGAGTAGCCCCCTCAGCGGCTGTCCTCTAAAATTCATAAAGTTTGGCGACAGGTCCAAGACTCGGTGATCAACCAAGACTACTCCCTCCAACCGAAGAAGATGAAAGTTCGACAAGAGAAGGAGATGTCATCTATTTGGGTGCTCGCTGCAACAGTTCCCTCAACTTCGACTGCCCACAAAGAAGGAGGCCGGAGAAAGTCTCCATGTCCGCGACGGATCTTAAGAACATTGAATCTAAACGCCCCAAGTCTGGGGGCATGGTGGTGCACACTGTTTATATGGCATTCGGGAAAGAGGATAGCCATATCTCTATGGGTCACCAACCACTCACCAGATCCGTAACAAAAGCTCAGGAGCAACAACAGAAGCTCCAGGAGATGCTAACACAGATGGCCTCACTCACTGGGCCAAAAGAAAGCCCAGAGGCGTCGTCGGAGCAGCGTCATGAACAAGAAACTGATGCTGAGTTCCTCCGCAGAATTCTCGAGAAGAAGGACAAAGAAGCCGCGGAACAAGCGGCCAACATAAAACGCATGGCACTTTTATTCCAAGATATGGTCGGGATGATGATACAGCCGGATCCTACAGCTGAAGACCCTCCGATTGTCATTGAAGACGACAGAGGGGAGACATCGAACCCTTTTCCAACTCTATCAATGGCCAAAGAGGAGACGATCTCCAAAACAGCCCTGGATGACTATATAGCTCAACAGATACGAGCTCATCAGGAGAGCAAAGCGGCTAACCAAATCGTTAAAATTGGACGACCCTATCCAGGTTGGTACGATTAAATGAAATACCCGCCAGGATATATGATCCCTAAATTCCACGTATATAAGGGGGCGGGAAATCCACACCAACACGTGGCTCAATTCAGGGCTCTGTGCGACAACACCGGAGGTGAAGATAAGCTACTGCTTCACCAGTTTGTTGGCAGCTTGTCGGAGACAGCATTCGAGTGGTATTCCGAGCTCCCGAATGATTCTGTCAAGACATTTGCAGAAATGGAGCTACTGTTTACACAGCGTTTCGCGGGTGCACCCCAATCACGGCGTTGATCAATGCCAAGGTAAAGCCGGGAGAGACATGGGTGAAGTATGCAATCTGGTGGTGGAACCTATGGTCAAAATGCGAACAGCGCATAGAAGAGGCTCCTGCAGTAGGAATGTTCGTAGGTACCCTCGATCCGCAGGTGACCATATCTCAATTCATGATGTTCTTCAAGCCAACTACCTTCCAGGCCCTGATAGACAAGCTGGCTCAGATGGACCAGATGGGCCATAGACCGTCCTCTTCAAAGGCGGATCCTCGGAATGAGAAGGGGAAAGGAAAAGCAACCTTCGTCGCCAACGCTCAACAACAACCGAGTGGCCCGAGACCTGATGTTCGCCAAAGCAACAAACGCCAATCCCTCGAGGAGAAACTGGGACGTCCTTACTCGTTTTCCCGATATAAAATAAGGAGATTGTTCGAACTGGCAATACGCAATGGACTCATCACCTTGCCGGAGCTGAGACACTCATCGCAACCCGGTGACTCCAACCATCCTAACTATTGTCTCTACCATCGAGTAATGGGTCATCCAATCGAAGATTGCTACGTATTCAAAAACTGGGTTGAAGACCAGTACCGGCAAGGCAAATTCGCGTTTTCTGAAAATTGGAAGGTGAGCCCGCCACAACTACATGCTCCGAAAAAGATGGACATGCCGGGGGCATCGTGCTCATTCATAGAGGAAGCTCCATGGGAAGTTGTTCTTTTGGCAAAAACTAAAAGAATGCTGAAAGATCTTCAAACATGTCCGGCGATCAGGTGGAAAAGTCCGCAAGAGCCGGAGATCATCGATGGGATGCTGAAACCATGCCCAACATCGGGAATTAGTAGCAATGGGAAAAACACCCAAGCCCAGCCGTCAAAGTCTTTGAAGAAAAAGAAAAAGACCAAAAAGCCCACGCAGTCTAACGACAAGTGCACGGATCTGCAAAAGTATATTGACGCGCTGGAGGAATATAACCAGAAGGCGCGAACCCCAGTCACGCTTCAAGAGTTTCTCAATCACATCCTTGAAAGTGAAGATAACGACAATGATGAGGGAGACAACTTTTCAGAGGAACCCGAAGATTATGTGGCGAATTGCCACATGATCTCTCATTTGTCGCTAAGTAGCAAAGAAGCTCACTCGGCGTTAGGAGATAACGTAGAGAAGCTGGAGGCAGGAGCAATGCCAAAATCCTTGAATTATATGATAAGGTCTATCAAGGGGAAACCTACTTGTTCATAGAGCATCTGGCGAAACTTCTCCTCAAAGTTACTACGGACCGAAACGTACCTAAACTAGCAACGGACCGAAATGTCCTAAAACTAACTATTGACCGAAACGTCTTTAAACTCCTACAAACCCGCAGTATTCTTGGGCTGACGTGTTAGAAAAAAAGGGTTACGTACATAAGCAAATTAGGCACGGATGAAAACCCGAAAGGGCTCCGTGAGTAAAAACAGCAGGGCTACCGGCAAGTTTGTGAAAACCTGAAAGGGCACAATCTTATTAAAAGACACTTGCAAGACCCTCTCGACCTTGTAAGGAGAAAACTACCTGCGTGAGATCCTTACGACTCATAAAGGAGCAACACACTTAGGGATTCCCACGATTCCTAAAGAGAAATTACTCTTACGAGATCCTCACGACTCGTAAGGAGAACCCTCTTATGAGACCCTCACGGTTCATAAGATTCAAAAGCCTTAAGCTACAGGGATCTGAACCTGTTCTTAAGCCATCACCTTTCCCAGATTTCCCTACAAGCGGTCCAATACTGACCCTTGTATAAAATCCACGGGCATAAATAATCATTTCCTTGCCGAGCCCCATCAACGACGAGAAATGCCCTCATTTGATAGACAAACACTTGCAGGTCCTCTCGATTTACAAGGAGAAAACACTCTTGCAAGATCCTTACGACTTACAAGAGAACATACACTTAGGAATCTCACGATTCCTAAGGAAAAAAGACACCTATGAGATCCTCACGACTCGTAGGGAGAAACACCTTTATGAGACCTTTACGGCTCATGAAGTCAAAAGCCTTAGTCGACATGATTCTAACCCTGTTTGCTAAGCCATCTTTGTTTAAATCGACAAAGGAAGATGATGATTCGCTCTTGGCAATGTCCCAGTGGTAGCGATACTGATGCCTAAATCAGTAACAAATTTCATGTCCTTTCACGACAAATGATGATCACTCCTGGCAATATTCCAGTCACAGCGATACTGATGCTAAGATTGGTATCAGATCTTGAATTCCATACTCGCAAAAAAAATGCATATGAAATAGCCGAAATGTTTGGGCAACTCGCAATAAAATTAGCGAGTAAAAATATATGTATACAAAATAGCCGAAATGGTTGGGCAACTCGCAATAAAGAATAGCGAGTAAAAAGAAAAATAGCTGAAATGATTGGGCACCGCGAAAAATAGCCAAAATGATTGGGCAATCGTGACTTTCGCGATATAAAAAGCTGAAATGATAGAGCATTGTGGAAAGAAATTAAAAAAATGAAATAAAACTTTTTTCCTTGCAGGTAAGTCCATACTGACCCATGTACACAATCTATGGGCATAAACGGAAGGGAACTATATTTCCCCACCAGACCTTGTCAAAGGGAGAGTCAGATCTCGACGGCAACATCTGTATCCCAGAAGAACAACAACGGCGTTCTTCCTCATTCCAACAGGATTCGGACGCGACGTCAATAAAGCGGAGTCATGGCAAAGTCCCTAGTTCCAAGACTCTACAGTCTACAGACAACCTAGAGTCAACCAAAGACCTCCCTGTCGAATCAACGCTCCATCTCGGAAACAAGTCAACCAACCCCCAGGGAAATCAGCGTCCTTGGAAAAAATCTCGATTCAGGGAAATCAGCGTCCTTGACGAGAGCATCTCGATTCACGTCGACCCGCAAGGAAATCAGTGTCTTTGCAGGAATACCTCGATTCGTCTCAACTCCGAGGAAATCAGTGTGCTTGGAAAAACCTCGATTCAGGGAAATCAACGTCCTTGACGAGAGCATCTCGATTCACGTCGACCCGCAAGGAAATCAGAGTCTTTGCAGGAATCTCTCGATTCGTCTCAACCCCAGGGAAATCAGTATCCTTGGCAAAAAATCTCGATTCAGGGAAATCAGCGTCCTTGAGGAAAGCATCTCGATTCGCGTCGACCCGCAGAGAAATCAGTGTCTTTGCAGGAATCTATCGATTCGTCTCAACCCCAGGGAAATCAGTGTCCTTGGAAAAAACCTCAATTCAGGGAAATCAGCGTCCTTGACGAGAGCGTCTCGATTCGTGTCAACCCGCAAGGAAATCAGTGTCTTTGCAGAAATACCCCGATTCGTCTCAACTCCGAGGAAATTAGTGTTTTAGGCAAAACCTCGATTCAGGGAAATCAGCGTCCTTGACGAGAGCATCTCGATTTGCGTCAACCCGCAAGGAAATCAGTGTCTTTGCAGGAATCTCTCGATTCGTCTCAACCCCAGGGAAATCATTATCCTTGGCAAAAAACCTTGATTCAGGAAAATCAGCGTCCTTGACGAAAGCATCTCGATTCGCGTCGACCCGCAGAGAAATTAGTGTCTTTGCAGGAATCTCTCGATTTGTCTCAACCCCAGGGAAATCAGTGTCCTTGGCAAAAACCTCGAATCAGGGAAATCGGTGTTCTTGACGAGAGCATCACGATTTGCGTCGACCCGCAAGGAAATTAGTGTCTTTGCAGGAATCTCTCGATTCGTCTCAACCCCAGGGAAATTAGTATTCTTGGCAAAAAACCTCGATTCCGGGAAATTAGCTTCCTTGACGAAAGCATCTCGATTCACGTCGACCTGCAGAGAAATCAGTGTCTTTGCAGGAATCTCTCGATTCGTCTCAACCCCATGGAAATCAGTGTCCTTGGCAAAAACCTCGATTCAGTGAAATCAGTGTCCTTGACGAGAGCATCTCGATTCGCGTCGACCCGCAAGGAAATCAGTGTCTTTGTAGGAATACATCGATTCGTCTCAACTCCGAGGAAATCAGTGTACTTGGCAAAACCTCGATTCAGGGAAATCAGTGTCCTTAACGAGAGCATCTCGATTCGCGTCGACCCGCAAGGAAATCAGCGTCTTTGTAGGAATCTCTCGATTCATCTCAACCCCAGGGAAATCAGTGTCCTTGGCAAAAACCTCAATTCAGGGAAATCAGCGTCCTTGACGAGAGCATCTCGATTCGCGTCAACCCGCAGAGAAATCAGTGTCTTTGCAGGAATCTCTCGATTCGTCTCAACCCCAGGGAAATCAGTGTCCTTGGCCAAAAACCTCGATTCAGGGAAATCAACGTCCTTGACGAAAGCATCTCGATTCGCGTCGATCCGCAGAGAAATCAGTGTCTTTGCAAGAATCTCTCGATTCGACTCAAACCCAGGGAAATCAGTGTCCTTGGCAAAAACCTCGATTCAGGAAAATCAGCGTCCTTGACGAGAGTATCTCGATTCGCGTCGACCCGCAGAGAAATCAGCGTCTCTGCAGGAATATACGACGTCAGCAAAATGGAGCCACGACAAAGTCCCCAGTTCCAAGACTGTGCGGTTCACAGACGACCAAAGTCAACCCCCGACCCCATAGAACACGGTGAAAGTCAATCATGACACCGTGAAAAACGGCCAAAGTCAACTCTCGACCTCCCTGTCGAAGCAATGCTTTGACTCGGGAGTAGGTCAACTCATCAACCACTTACAAGTCCTCTCCACTTGTAAGGAAGAAAATTCTCTTGTGAGATCCTTACGACTCTCAAGAGAAAATGCACTTAGGAGTCCTCACGACTCCTAAGGAGAAAATACACCTACGAGTTCCTCACGACTCGCAGGGAGAAAAATTATTATGAGACCCTCATGGCTAATAAAATTGAAAAGTCATAGGCGGCAGATCTGAACCTGTTTTCTAAGCCATCGCTACCTTATAAAGGGTCCAAGATGGACAGATACCTACTATCTATAGGCCACACTTGCTAAAATCACATGGCGACAACACAGCAAAGAGAAGAAAGCAACAGTGGGAGATAAAAAAATGTGTATCTTTTATTCATGAATTCAATTGAGTACAAGACAAATCATATAAAAGAATAAAAAACATGCATACATGTTATTAAAAAATTATAAATGTTTATTTGATACAAAGGCAGCTATTGAGAAGGAGGCATTTTCAATAAATCAGCCAGTTGCTCGCGCGCTCCTCTCAACTCCTTTTCATGGCCAGCCGCTGCAGCCAGCTCCGCTTCGACTCGAGCCCATTGCTACAAACAAGACGAAAGTTTCTCATCGATTTCCCGTTGAGCAACTTCGCGACTCTGCGTAACCCGCTCCAGAAGATCGAGCTTTTGCCTTAGCGCTAGCCCGTTCGAAACGCATCATTGCAAATTGTCAAAGACGGCTCTCAATTGCACAGCGTTTGCTTCAACCTAGGCGCGCAGCCGGGAGGATTCACCTGAAGCCTCCTTGCGTTCCTTTCGCCTCAAGGTCGCTTCTTGTTCTGAATGGCGGAAGAAGGGAACGCTCTGCTCAACCCATGCATCCCGTTGAGAATTCAAAGCCAACATTTCTGGAACGGGACGCCTGAGCTCAATCTTATGGAGACAGGCCTCGATCTTCCTCCAGTAGTTAACCCAAGACTTGACGACGCCCTCGCTATGGAAGTTCACGAGCATCGCCAACATGAGATTAACTTCAGCGGCAAAATCTGCAGCAGATGCAAAGGCCTCGGCGTCAAGGTCCTCGACGAACTCGCTTAACATCCGCAGGCTATTCGCAGCACCCCTGGAAGAAGGGCGTTTAGAAAAAGGCTCCACCGGCATGGGAATCTGAGACTCGAAGGGAGCTGGAGTCGGTGTGATTGCTGCAAAACAAATCATATTCAGATATCGTCTTAAGAGATAAAGAAGATGCAAGAGCGATGAAGGCTACTATACCGGCTACGGCAGGTGGCAGAGCTGGGAGTACTGGTGGCGCGACGATTCTCTCGCCCCCTCTTTCAATTTGTAGTGATGCAATCAATTTAAAGTTAACAATGGCAGGGTCACCCATTAAAGAAAAGAAAAGAAAAGAAAAGAAAAGACGCCGGTTAGAAAAGATACTCACTGGCACCAGCAGGAAGACTAACTTCCGACTGGAAGGAGAAGTGCGGGTTCAACACTTGATACAGGTGATCGAAGAGAACTCCTACAAGGTTGCGATGATGCATGGTCAGTACAAGGGAGATGACATCCATAATTTAAATTAGAAAAATCGCAAACCCATACCTTCCGACGTTTGAGAGGACACGGGAGAAGGCGAAGGGTCGACGACCGTTAAAACAGCAACCGATGATGCATCTTCAGGTGGCACGACCTCAACGCTCACCACACCTGCATTAGAAACAAAAGAAATGCCGTCAGAAGGGATTGAAAGGGATTGCGGAATAAAAAGGAAAACAATGACCCAAGATCTACCTGATGAGTCGCCAATCGAAACCGCGACAAGAGCATCACTAGGCGCAGCGACTGCTTCGCTCTCCTCCATTGGAAGGGTTTCGCCGTCCATGGCTTCATCCCCCGACTCTACGAGAGCCGCCGTGACATTCGCAATTCCAGGCGATGGCAGGGAACCGTAAGGGGAAAGAGTGGCAGTTGGGGCAGTCCCGGACTCTTGAGAAAGAATGGCCACTTCGGGCTCGGTGATTGCCATCATCTCACCTACCACCTCCTCATCAGGACTTGGCCCTGCAGGGTATGATATATGAGAATCTGAAGATCAAACTCTAATAAAAGGACCCAGTGTTACGTCACCTTGGGATAACCTTTCAATTGCCTCATGAGCCGCGTGTACCGCCTGTCTATGAGAGGTAGACAGGGCAGCCGGAGCACCCTCTGGAGAAATGAAAACAGGGAAAGCAGTGCTCGAGCCTGCACCCACAGCTAAGGCAGCATCACGTTCTTTTACTGCGCGCCTCTTGCGCTTCCTCTCAGCCTGAGCCGCGAGAGCTAACCTCCTCAGGACTTCCGATAAAGGTAGACCATCATCTGAACCAAGTTCTGCCTCCGGCGCCGTTACGGCGTCCATCATCGGCTGCTTCTGCGAGACCCCTGGTGGCGACTTAGGGATAGCCGTGGCTGCAGTGGCCGGCGCTAACGATGCTGCTGCGTCACCACTCACGAGTGGCACTGCACTTGGGATAAGCTGAGTCGAGGTAGTCCATGCAATAAAATGAAAAAGAAGAGTTAGTTTACCCATAAAAAAAGGGGGAAATGAGGGCACAGCGAGCCAAAATGTACCGATTCCCAAGGAAGCATGAATCCTTTCCTCCTCTTCAAAAGTCTTGAGGGAAGCTGCAAGAGCCTCTTCGGCGGAGATACCTGTTGAAGAAGAAAGCGTCAGTTAAAGCCATAATAATTAAAGTAGTCGCGAAAAGGTATGACCGAGGGATATCCGATTGTGCAATGGTGATTAGTGCTGCTTCATCGCGAGCTAGTTGCGCTGAAACTGCAATGGCAGCCTCCAGATCGGTATCATCCGGCGCCATAAATAAGCCTTCATTTGTCCTATATTCGCTCAAGCCCTCGCTATAAGGAGCATGGGGCTCTTTTCCAAATACAACGTCCGCATAAAGTATTGACTTCTTTTTCTTCTGTGGACGAGCGCCGGCAGCCGATAACACAAGCTTGCGCTTGGTGGGCACCTTTGGACGACGAGTTCCAATCTCCGCACCTACACCAGACTCGGGAGATGCCGCAGCTACCACTTTTTCAGGAACACGGGGTACGGGCAGCTCACGTATAGCATGTGGTACCACATCCACAGCAGCTTCTCTCAAGGGAGGATGGACGATGGTCCGTCGCTTCAGAGGAACGTTTGGATTACCCGCTGGGGCGGTGCCCTTGCGGTCAAGCAACAATCGCTTTTCTTCTCTAATAACGGTGCCCATCGAATGCTGATACCATGCCATATATACGTTCAAGGCTTTTGGAACGCAGCTCGGCTCACTAATAAAGAAATTGGAGCCGGTGTTCAACCGCATAAAATGGTGCAATGCGCTCCGGATACCCTCTTCAGTAACGGCTGGCTCAGATAAGAAGGCCTCAAGCGGCATGCCCTGATTATAGTTTAATTGCTGGGCGAAACGATGCGGGTTGTACCTCATGAACAACGCCGAATCATTCTTCCTAAACACGAGAAAGCCCGGCCTGATGGAGTATAAATGAAGAATCTCCCGAGCTTTCAAGATAGAGGCCCCGTCTTTAAAAATGTCCCGTAATGGTTGCACCGTTTTTGTGGATTCTTTACCGATGGTTAGAACCTTATCGGTAAAGGTTATGCCATCTTCAACCGTGCGCGGACGAAGGAGCAAACCCCTGGCTTCCTGCTGTATAGGATTTACAATGGATGCGTCAACTAACCGCATGATCCGAGGGAAGTTATACTTGTCGTAGAAGCAAGGCCTTTTGTGGGCACCGAAAACGCCAAGCACATGTAGCTCGATCCATGACATAAAATAATGCATCGAGAAGTTCACGTGTTGCACCCCTGGTTCAGTGGTGTCTGCCGCCAAGCTGAGGCCGTGATACAAATGGGCTAACCCAGCGACCCCGACGGCCACTTGCATCCCAATAACCATTCAATGAGCTGGATAAAAAACGGATGGCCTTATATGGCGAGAGTGCATCGGAAGCACAAACCAGCTTAGCCATAGCCCAAGGAACCCCAAAAAGAACGCTTCTTCGTCGATCCCAGGAGCTGCAAGCTCTGCGAAAGAGAGGATCGGGATGTTGGGAAGAAAGAAACTCCGCTAATCCGCCTCCGCTGCCGGCTGGTTGTCCAAACCAAAACCAAAAGGATCATCGAGTTTGGCAAATTTCGTGGTTTCCTTCGACAGGACTTCTGAGCGGAGAAAACGGGCGATGAAATCTGTGAAATTAACCCCACAGCTTTCGGATTCGAGAAAAAGGCTCTCATAGATATTCAACACCTTAATTAAACTGGGGAATTGATGTTGAATGGCGTTCTCCGGGGTAAGGCCTATCATCACTGACTTGGCAGTAAAGACGTACTCGTCCGGAGGAAGCAGCTCCTCATAGTGTTCTCCCATAACCGGTAAGCCATAAACCTCTGCAAACTCCTCTAAAGAGATTGAGACTTCTCGATCCAACATAAGGAAGGTGTGGGTCGGAATATTCTATTGCTCCAGAAAAGCCTTGACCCACCAGGCAGGAGGCGTAGAATATTGAAAGAGAGAAGCATAAATTGCGGGATACAACCCGAGCTTCAGCAGCTGCGACTTCTTGGCTGACAAAATATAGCGGGCCCATTGCAAATACCCAGCTGGATGACAAGGAGTTAGGCCTATCATATATAGTTGTCCCCAAGGCCGCGACTCGCCTTGACAGATACGTCGCCCCAAGGTATCCAAAACCATTGGAGGCTGTACGGGTATTGCAGCCATAGAGGGCTGAAAGAGACCCTCTAAAGTCCAGTTAACCTCCTCCATGGTATAGTTCACCGGGGGTGGGTCAACGTAGTGGATCGCCGAAATAGACTCCGAAGGTGTTGCGCAAGAGAAGCTCCGTCGACCTCTGATAATTTGAGTATACCACGTTCCCCATAAATGAAGGTTCTTTTGTTCCGGATCATGATCTTTGATCAGTGCAAACACTTCCTTATCAACAGGCGCTTCAGGGAATCCGCTTTCCAAATGGACAAACGGGAAAGGAGTGTCGAAAAATATAGTACCAGCGCGGAAAAGAAAAAAATTTTCAGCCGTCAATACTATAGTTTAAATTCTATCACTAGATACTTTAAATTTGTACCGCACTGCAATACAGTGGAAAGGGACCAGGGGGACCCACATAATCTGGATGACGGCTCATCATTAATAAAACAGTCTCATCATTTGATGAGCCTGTCATTAAATGAGGAAATCCTAAAAGGATTCTCATTTAATGAGGGCCCTCGGGCCAAGGAGTAAATCTCCCATTGAGAGCAGCGCTATACAACAAGAGTGACATCTATCAACTCTAATGATGAAAGGAATAAAAATTCCTCAAGAAAAATTCTGAAGAGCCATGCTCTGTAAAGATGATGGAATAACCCATCAGAAAACTTAAAGTAAAGCTTTTAATGAATTAAAAATTCCGAGATCTTCAAGATCTATGAACAAATTCTAAGAGTTCTTCATAAAAGATTAACAAATCTACATGATTTGAAAGAGCAAAGCTCTGTTAATAGGTTAAGAAACCCTAAGAAAGATCTCTTTAGATCAATGGAGAGCAAAGCTCTATTGAGAAACCCTAAAAATCTATATGATTTGAAAAGAGCAAAGCTCTGTTAATAGGCGAAACCCTAGATTATAAATAATCTCTTCAAAATATTTGATCTTTACTTAAAAAAATTGACAGAGTTCTGTCTCTAGGAGAGTTCTTAAAACAGAGAGGTTTGCTCTAAAAGAGAATTAATTCTCAGAAAAACAAGAAAGGAGATAAACATATGTCATCTCAAGGGCCAAAGGCCCTATTTATAGGCACTGAGAGCCGTTTCAACTTCTGAGTTGATGCAATGGCATAGATACTGCCACCGCTGCACTCACGTATAGGCCATGTGAGCGCAACGGTGGGGGGGCATTTGTTTCCCCAATCAGAGCAAAGCTCTGTTCAAATTTTGAAATTTGAAATGAAGCAGCGCTTCATAGCAGCGCCAACGCTAAGAGCCAAAGACTCTGATGCAGCGCTCACGCGCAAAGCACGAGAGAGCTAACGCTAGCAGTGTCAGCGCTGAGAGTCAAAGACTCTGAGGCAGCGCACCACGTGCAAAGCACGTAAGCGCTAGCGCTAAGAGCGCTGCATTCTAAGCAGCGCACCACGTGCAAATCACGTGAGCGCTAGCGATAGAACAAAATGTTCTCGGCCCATAGATCAAAGATCCAACGAACATGATTAAAAATCATCAATTGACCAGAAATAAAAGTCTGTTAAGGAAACATTCCTCAGAATCTTTCCAAACAGGAAAGATTATGCTCTTAAAATTAGAGCACCGTTGGATCAATGATCCAATGGTGATTAAAAATCACCAAAATACAGAATAAATTCTGTATGGGAAAGATTTCCCAATCTTGTTAAAAACAAGAAGATTGCCTTCTGTAAAACAGAAGCCCTAGGATCAAAAATCCAACGGTGGGGAAATCCCCAAATCAATTAGAGAAAAGATCTCTTCAACTGATTCAACAAATTAGCCTACCCTATATAAAGGCCCCAAGACTTCAAGTCTCATAGAGAGGAACCCCCCCATAAATTTGGAGAAATTTTAGAAAGAAGAGCAAGCTCTCAGCAGAAAAAGAAT
Organism: Agapanthus africanus; assembly: GCA_030015575.1. NCBI lineage: Eukaryota > Viridiplantae > Streptophyta > Magnoliopsida > Asparagales > Amaryllidaceae > Agapanthus > Agapanthus africanus. Next base: position 715,266,751 of record CM057341.1, on the reverse strand, counting down.
TTTTTCAAGGTAAAATAAAGAGATCACAGCATATCATCAGAAAAAGAACTTAGTTCTTTTGCTAGATTATAGATCTTTAAGACAAATTGTTTTTCACAAAAGAGATCATAACATCTCATTATAAAAAGAGGGGAGAATAATTCAATTCTCTTAGGATCACAGATCCATAAAGGCAAAGCCTTTCACCAAAAAAACATAAGAGATTGAAACATCTCCCATAAAATAAGAACTTTGTTCTTAGATCCATGAGACAAAGTATCGTATAATAGAAAATTTAATTCTCAGAGCGAGCCTTAGCGCTCCAAATTTAAAGGAGCACATCAGCGCTTCAAATCTAGCGCACAGCGCTGCAGAGCCTTAACGCTCCAAGTTTAAAGAAGCACCTCAGCGCTCCAAAGTCTGGCGCACAGCGCCAAGCGCGCTACGTGCTTCTCACATGTGTGCTATTTCACAAGAAGCGCTCTACGCTCATTGACTGGCGCACAGCGCCACGTGCTCGTCACGTGTGCGCTATTTCACAGAAGCGCTCTGCGCTCATTGTCTGGCGCACAGCGCCAAGTGCGCCACGTGCTCCTCACGTGTGCGCTACTTAAACAGAAGCGCTCTACGCTCATTGACTGGCGCTCAGCGCCAAGCGTGCCACATGCTCCTCACATGTGCGCTATATCACAAGAAGCGCTCTGCGCTCATTGACTGGCGCTCAGCACCAAGCACGCCACGTGCCCCTCACGTGTGCGCTGAGAGAACATAAATTGTTCTTTAAATGATAAAGCCCAGAGCCATAATGAGTGCTCATCATTTCATAAAAGACAAAAAGTTGTCAGGACCAATGCTCAGCATTGTTAAATGAAAAAGGACTAAGTCTAATTAAATGTCTAACATTTTAAATGAATGGGCCAAACCCAAGTTGGCCACAGATCTCTAATTCAGATTAATTGAGTCCATATGCTCATAAATTTTTGATCTTAGTCACTGCAGATCTCCCAACCAATATTAGTTCAAGGGTACATCTCTTCATTCCTCTGATATTTGTCGTTGTAATCCTTCAACATTTTCAGAGAGGTGACGGGTCCCGACAACCAGACATTTCACGGACTGTGGGGTTCTTAAACTCATGGACTATGATGTCCTTAAACTTTACAGACTATGACGTTTTTAAACTACTACGGACTGTGGGGTCCTTAAACTCATGGACTATGATATCATTAAACTTTACAGACTATGATGTCTTTAAACTGGACCGCAAAGTCTCTAAACTAAAACAATAGAGCCCAAGTGCTCTTTTGTCGGATTTAAATGATCCCGTTAAGTTGATCTTAGTCTAAAATTTGACTAACGTATCCTTAACAAACGTTTAAGTTGATCTTAGTCTCAAACGAGATTAATGATCCTTAAATCCAAACCAAAACCCAAGCCTAAGAAAATACGGATTTGGACTAATCCACGCCCTGCGGGCGACAACATAAATTAGTCTCCGTATACAATCCACGGGCAACCAAAAACAAAATAAACACACACGACACGAAGTGACCATCTGGAGAAGGAGAAAATAGTTACCGCGATGCGGTAGCGTAATTAACTGCAGGGGCTTGCGCCTGCAGAGAAGAGCGTCCCCACAATCAAAAACCCCTCACAATGAGGGGGAATCTGACGAAGTCTGCTACATCGGCTGCATACGTCTAAACCTTCGATACATGGTGCCATAAATCAACTTGGCATTTTCGGAGAGGTGGACGGATAAAACCAAATAGCATCTGCCCCCAAATCCAGGCAAGACGAACCTACGCGGTTTTGTCTCGATATTCGGCGGAGAACAGTGGGTGTCGAATTAAACAAAATATAATTGATTTAAACGTAAAATTCATGATATGGACATCTGTAACATAGGATATCAAAACAATTAAAATTCAATATTAATCGTTATGAAATGGGCACCAATGACATAGGGTGTCAAGATAACTATAAGGATATTTGTAGCAACAAGGTAGAATCAACACGACAAAGATGACATTTTGGTGTCAAAATAAAAATATGAAATTTTTAACGACTAAGATAGAATCAATATAACGAGATAATAGATAACTTTTTTCGTTTAAAATTCAGGGTTTTCAAAAATTCTAATAAAACAAAGATTTTTATTTAGGCTTATTACTCTGGAATAGTGAATACAGAAGAGTAATGAACTTATAATAAGTACACTTGATATCTATAACAAGTTGCCAACCTAATAGAGATAGCCTCGAAATTGGCTTCGAGACTCTCGTTAATAAATCGGCAGCTCTCTATTCTTCCTTGGCGATGGTTTCCTTAATTTTTGAGGAAAGAGAGATTAGAGATGAGAGAAAGGCAAAGAGGATGGTTTCTTTTTAGTTGAAGATTTTTATTTTTTTTTGGATCACGGCAAAAAATAAAACTAGGGTTTAAAGGCGTTTTGAAAGAAATCGGGCGCAATTAATTCTAGAAAAATCCGGGAATAGATTTAGGATACTAACAAGGAGATAAAATCGCACGAAAAAGATCGTGCGATCTGGGGACAACCAAGCCGTCGTGGATGGCATGTTAGTCGTCGGGGACGGCCCGGGTGCAAGCATTGAGCTTGGGCTTAGGTCATCTGGCTCGAGATGGCTTTGGGGTTTTGGACTTGTCTACCAAATTGAATTTTAGATTAGGGGGTTCGTGTGGTACGCACATGAAATTAAGGATTCAAAGGAAACAAAAAAATAAAATAAAAACGAAATGAAACAAAAAATTTGGGAATACTAAAAACTCAAACTTGTGACCTGCAGTATAGCAACGCGGTGTGATAACCAATAGATACTAGAATTGAACATGTATAAATCCAGAAAAGAATATATACATATGGATGTTTAAAGGAAAAGGAATTTTTATTAAGGGCAAAACAAAAGGGGTATGTAGAATTTGTAGTCGTTACATTTAGTCAAAAAGGGGGGAAAATATTATAACTAATAATTCATTCAAAAATTAGTAGGTTAATTTACAGGAATTACACCTAATTTTTTCCCCAATAGCATCAAATAACTCGTACTTTCTAAAACCAGCGCTATTCCTCCTAAACTTTAATTAACTGATTGTCAAAAATGCCCTTGATTGTAAATATTTAATTTGACAAAAGAGAATCAATTGTCTAAGAAATGAATGTTGGTTTTTTTTTCAATCTAATCAATTATGCATGCATCACATCAAGAAAAATGCCAGCTTTACACCAAAGTAAAAAATTCCGACTCACGCTATGCTCAATCACCAACATTTTAGTATGTAAACATATATCTCTAAACCCTAATATCATAAATTGAAATTTTTGTGCAATAGCAGAGACATCAAACCTTTCAGCAGTAATGTAAAAACTCTATAGAAACTTAATCAAATCTCACTAGCCTTAGAATGAAATGCAGGGAATCTATTCTTGCTTCCTTAGCTTTGAACCCTTTCCCCACTTGCTTCCATCAATTAGTGCCCTTTGCTTACTATAAGGGCTATGCCTTTGTTTTTGGGTCACCCTAAGAATACATTGGCCTCCTACATATAATCAACACAATCTCTCTCATTTCTTTCAAATCCCAACCCTTATCAAAGGAAGATTAAGATGGGGCAAGCCATGCAGAAGCTAACAGGAAGTAAGTATATATTTCATATATTTATCTATTTACTAATGATATTCTATATATTTGATTTTTTTTTTGTGTTCCTCAAATAATGCACTGAAATTTCAAGCTTGAATTGATGATACAGATGCAGCTCAAATACAGCAAGAACAAAAAGATGAGTCAAGAAAGATTATCGAAGCTTACATAAAGGAACACCATGCAGAATTTGAAAGTGCCATCAAAACTTGGGATGGCTTCTACCACATAGTTTATGAAATTGTTGAGTGAGTAGTATCATTATTGTCTTCTCTTTAAATCTTGATATAATTTAATTCACACATCTTGAATGTTTGAATTAAAGTGGTATATATATCTGCGGTTTATCGACTGTGATATCAGTACTGGTTAGGTATTATTATATATACAAGATAATACCTGCCAATATATCGGTATTCGATATTTATATTAATCTTTAATTATAATAATCAATGTTCAAAATAGCGATAGCGTGTTGCGTAGCGTTCTATTACTAAATAGCGAAAACGCAAAAAGCGTTGCGCATAGCGTAAGCTACATGAATTATTAATTATTAGTATAATCATCTCATTTACAATAAATTATATTATTATAAAGATATAAAATTGACTTGGGAACATAGAAAAATAAGTTATATAACAATATTTTTTACAGTAGTAGTTTCTCTGCTCCTCGAAATTCCAAAAAAAATTATTTTCAATACTTGAGTTCATATATATGATTCATACTAGATTAAACCTATCGAAAATCAATTAAATAATCTCTATTTGAGAATCATGTCTACTAAATATGATTTAAAATTAAAAGGTTAAAACTTTAATGAAACTGTGTTCGTATAGTTTAGGATTAGATACTGAAATCTTAAGAAGTACAATAGAAAATTTTATATGAAAATAGCGTACGCATAGCGTAGCGTATACTATTTATTAAAAAGCGTAAGCTATTTGAAAAAAAAACGTAAGCTACTTTGTATTTGAGTTTTTTTCCAAAGTTACGTAGCGAATATACTAAGGTATGCTACGTAGCGCAAAATAGCAAGCTACGTAGCGAGTTATTTTAAACATTGATAATAATTTTATTTTTCAATGTATATTTTATAGGTTAAAGTACATACATTTTCATAACATATTATTTTCATTTTAAAATCTTAAATATATATACCAGTATATCGGTCATACCAATTGGTATACCAGTAAATTTCAGTAGTGGCCACGGACCGGTATTACCGGGAAATGTCGATATTTCAAGCATTTCGTAACCTGAACTTGCATAGGAGCCTGACTACTAATTTGCTCTACAGGGAACTGAGTGAGAAAAGTGGTGCAATGCAGTTCAAGCTCCCTCCTATTGATAGGCTCCAGGCCGAATACAAGGTGATCAGGAAAAATATAAAAAGCCACGTCTTCCTTTTTCAAAATTTGGTTAAAGTCAATAGTGACTTTGAGCTATAAACGTTTCATTAGACATATGAAATGAGGAAATTTACAAACTACCAATTATAAATATGTCATAAGAATCTTCTATCATTAGCATGAAGCTTATATCAATAGTCAAATTTTGACACCTTATAATATATATTACACAAATTTATGATATAGCATATACATCATGTATTCGTGGGTAGGTTTGTTCATAGAAAAAAAATGTTGGAGTCGATTCCCCACTAACTGTACAATTTTATTTTTCAAGCTCAATTCCAAAATTTTTAAATAGTTTGGCTCAGTTACAAAAAATTATCAAATACTCTCTGACCTATGAGAAACTATCACAAAACATTCAAAAACTAGGAAAACAATCATAATTAAGATGCCACGTCAGCAATGTTTGTATTAAACTACCATAAAACTTTTAAAATATGGTAGTTTCCTGTAATTATGTGAGAGTTGTTTTAATAACTCATAACTTAACCAAATGGTAGTTTCTTATAATTATGGGAGTTTTTTTTTGGTAATTTCTCATAATTGGACCAAACTAATTGGTATTTATTGTAATTATGAGTTTTTTTGGTAATTTCTTATAATAAGCAAAGTATTTGATATTTTCTTGGAATTAATCCAATTTTTCATTCCAATGTATTTTTTCTTCTTAAATGAGAAAACTTATATATGTTCGAGACAAAATTACTTTAATGTTATTGGCTACATTAAGATTGTATGATAGTTTTTATGACATCAGTTGGATTTATCAGTTAACCTTGTTGCCTGCGCTGTGCCCCTCTTACCATAGTTCTTACGTACATACGCTCCATCCTACAGGATGTTTGTCGATCTCCACCGCTAAACAAGCACCAGTTCACGGAGATACTAGGAAGAGTGGTGAGGCCAGAAAGCTTCCATGTCGGGCAAGGAGCTACAGACATTATCCTCTACATCTTTGGCATTCCGGTTCTCGCTATCATGGCCAAAAGGGTCATACCGAGGCCCACCAGAGCCATATCCGACGATGTTTTAATCCCCCTAGCCACCGCAGGAACCGTCACTAGTAAAATAGGGGGTTGCCCCTACGGATATTGGAATCCGTAGGGGCAGATTGAACTTGGCCCTACGGATTAATCCGTAGGGCTAAAAGGTTGCCCCTACGGGCCCAGACGTCCAAGAATAAAAATATTAATTCTTAATTTGGTGTTTGCCCCTACGGATCCGCAAACAAAGGACCTACGGGTATATCCGTAGGGGCAACTAAATATCAAATTACTAAAGCACAGATCGATCGCCTACGCTGACAATTTCTTTCTCTCTCGATCTCGATCGCGCGCGAAAACAACTCCTCGTCGCCACCGTTGTCCTCCTCGTCGCCACCGGCGTTCTCGTCGCCAGTGCCGTTCGGGTCGTCGCCAGCGCCGTTCGGGTGAGTAAATCTTGAGGTAAATTAAAGAATTTTTTGATTAACATACGTGCTGGGTCTGGGGTCGGGGGGTTGCGCGCGCGCGAGTTGAGGTTCGGCAGGGGTCGCGGTCGGGGTCGGGGTCGGGGTTGGGGTTAGGGTTAGGGTTGGGGTTCGCTGCTGCTGGGGCTGGGGCTAGGGTTTGCCTTAGGGTTGGTGTTGGGGTTTAGCTGGCCGCGCTGGGGTTAGGGATAAGGTTAGGTTGGGGCGGGGCTGGGCTGGGGCTGGGGGCTGGGGGCTGGGGCTGGGGCTGGGCTGGGCTGGGGCTGGGGGCTGGGGGCTGAGGCTGGGTGGGGCTGGGGCTAGGGTTAGGTTGGGGTTAGGGTTAGGTGGATTGATGAAAACAAAATACATGGATGGATCGATGAATTTAGTGATGTTATGTGTCACGCCAACATAGGAAATTCAAACGTATACTCCGTTTTCTCATCTTAAAACTAGCAACCAAAATGTGACTAAAAAATCTTTCTAAATATATTTGAAACACATTTATTAGTTGGGTTGAATATTTGTGATTCCATTATATTATATTGTAAGATGCAGAAATTGTATCCTAAAACTACTTGATCCAATCATCCAACAAATACATTCATAAGATACTTATTAATTTTCCTGTATCTTGTATTGAATCGTAAGATTGATTTGCATGTCGTAAGATATTTGACAACACTAGGATGTCTTTCATAAAACAGAAAGTAAATTGGTGTAGGGAGAAAGCTGCTTGATGGGTAGTGACTGGGTCCATTCTTTCTTCATAATCCCCTTCAACTCTATGCCTTTCAATTATTGTGGGAAAATTAGATATTACTTGAGTGATCATGATATCATTTTTTTTGAATATTTCTTCCGAGAATTTATGCATGGTCTTGACATTGAACTTTATCATACTCCTTAATATTACTTTAGTGATTGATAATATTCAATAAGCTTATGTTGTTGACCCACATTAAGTAAGGGGGTTAGTCAATTGGAATTGGTGTTTGGAACTTTGAAGTATATCTTTAATGGGATAGGTTTATTTGGTGTCAGTCAAATAAAATGAGAAGTAGAACCTTTTATTGTTAGTTATGAATGAATCTAATATTGGAAGTTGATGGTTTCAGTTAGAACTTTTTTGGTATATGATAGATTTCCGCCTACCAAAATCGTTCCATCCAAAAAGTGAATACAGTGGAACTTCTGTTCTCCTTGCCCATCCACTTTTTCTCTCTGGAAATTTGTAGTCTATATAACTATCTAAAATGTATTTGCTAATACAATTATTTTAACCTGACATACTAAAATATTATTATATTGTTTATGTTATCAATAAGTTATTAGTAGTATTCTCTAGATTGGTAAAAGGGGCATGGGCGTTCGCTCTATACATTCTTAATGGGATAGAAGCCTACCCCCCACAGCCGGAACACACACATACAACAAGAATACACAACAAACGCATAATTAGAGAGCGATTCGAGATGTTCGGGTTAAAACCAATATATGATACTTGATGATAATATGAAACCTTCATATCCCCATCGAAACTCATATATGAAACTAAAAGCGCCACTTAGTCCCCGTCTATCGGTTAACATACGTGCGATGCTCGTCGTGACCTAGAACTATACGAAGGTTGTTAAATATCGGACAGTTTAGCTCGATACTAACAACCGTCGTATAGTCTACGCGACGAGAAAATTCAATCGTATGGTAACCCATAGATTTGTCCCGTGTGGACAAGTTAAGAATGTATAAAGCAAACGCCTTCATTCATTTGTGTTTTCATCCGTTTCGAGATATTTCGTCGGTACCTTTCCGCTGGTTCTCCGTGCACAAAGATAGATTAGATGTTCATTTCAACGTTGTTTCACAGCTTTGAAATGATTATCTATTCTATTATAGTGTACTCGGAGAACAGCGGGGAGGTGCTGCCGAAATTTACTCGAAACGGTTGAAAGCACAAGTGATGGGCGTTCGCTCTATACATTCTTAATGGGATAGAAGCCTACCCCCGACAGCCAGAACACACACATACAAACGCATAACTAGAGAGCGATTCGAGATGTTCGGGTTAAAACCAATATATGATAATATGAAACCTTCATATTTCCATCGATACTCATATATGAAACTAAAAGCGCCACTTAGTCCCCGTCTATCGGTTAACATACGTGCGATAATTTATTCTTTTCAACGACAAACGCACACACAAAGCATATACACGGATTTTCTCCTTTGTCAGTAACTATCCCGTTCTTATATTTCTCAATATAGTCAGCATAACTTACAATTTATATGTTATTCAGTCTAACATGGCCCATGAGTACGTCAGAGTTAAGGACTGGATGTATGTGGATTGGAAACAACGTATGCAACCTAAGTTTGTCGCAGGAGTTGCTGCTTTCCTTAAATTTGCACGCGCACATAATAAGATCATAATAGAGAAGATTCTCTGTCCGTGCGATAGATGTGGCAATAAGTACTGGCAGAAGGTAGAATTGGCAGAGCTTCATATTGTAAAATATGGGTTTACTAGACTTTATTCAACTTGGAAATATCACGGGAAAGGAGAAGAATGCAGTACTGCGGTAGAAGAAGAAGGAGAACACGATAATGCGGCAGGAGAAGAAGAAGAATTCGGTAATACGGCAGGAGACGGAAATTTATTTCCATCAGAAGAAATGGAGGATATGGTAGAGGCTGCCCTAGGTGAATCTATTCGTACCGAAGATGACATTCCTGCCGGTCAGGGACCGCGTGCGGATAAATATGAAAATTTCATGAATGATGCTAGGAAACCAATTTATGAGAATGCGAAGTATTCCACCCTCTCATGGTTCGTCCAACTTTTCCAGATTAAGTGCCTAAATGGATGGAGCAACAAGTCATTCACAATGCTTCTTTCGTTCTTGAAAGATTCTATGCCTCCGGGAAATAATGTGCCCGAAAGCTGTACGAAGCCCAGAAGATGATGTCTGATTTGGGTCTAAAGTGCGAGAAGATTCAAGCATGTCCTAAAAATTGCGTGTTGTACCGGAAAGAGAATTCAGATTTGAAAGAGTGTCCAACATGCGGAGAGGCCAGGTATAAGCCGAAAGATTCTGATAAGAAGCCTGATATACCTGTGAAGATAGCACGATACTTTCCCATAACACAGAGGCTACAGAGGCTATTCAGGTGCAAGAAAACAGCCGAGCCAATGATTTGGCATCACCGTGCTCCTCCAAGCGAAAATGGAAAAATGAGCCATCCAAGAGATTCACCGGCATGGAAGGATTTCGATAGGAGGCACGCAATATTCAGTAGCGATCCTCGCAATGTCCGGCTCGGACTGGCTACCGATGGCTTCTGCCCATTCAACTATATGGCTGGAAGTCACAGTACATGGCCCGTTGTAATGATAATTTATAATCTGTCGCCTTGGTTGGCTATGGACCAATCATACTTTATGATGCCTCTTCTTATCGACGGACCAAACTCACCGGGGAACAATATCGACGTCTATCTCCGACCTCTGATCGAGGAGCTGAAAACTTTGTTTATTGATGGTGTAGAGACATATGATTCAAACACAAATACAACCTTCATACTGCGTGCGGCTTTAATGTGGACAATTAATGACTTTCCTGCGTATGGAATGCTATCAGGTTGGTCCGTACATGGTCACAAAGCATGTCCTCATTGCCATGAACACACAACATCAAAATTTTTGAATTTTAGCAGGAAGGTTTGTTATTGCGGCCATCGACGTTTTCTGCCTCCAGACCACCCCTATAGGTTAGACACGGTTCACTTTGATGGTCATCAGGAGCTTCTTGGGCCTCCATCCCCATTGTCCGGAGAGGACGTGACTGCTAAATGGGATGGTTACAATAACGTGACCTTCGGGATGGATCCGACGAAACAGGTCAAACCACAATATTGGAACAAGTTAAGCATTTTCTTCGAGCTTCCGTACTGGTCTACAAATTCAGTGCGTCATTGTCTGGACGTCATGCATATAGAGAAGGGAGTATCAGAGCACATACTTAACTTGCTTCTGTGTAAAGACGGGAAATCGAAAGACAACATGAATGCCCGGATGGATCTACAAGAGTGGGGAATAAGAAGTGAACTGCACCCTAAACCGGTAGCGGGTAAACCGGGCAAGTTTGTACTTCCCAATGCCGCTTATCATATGTCACAACCGGAGAAGAAAAGATTCCTGCAGGTGTTGCATGATTTGAAAGTCCCCACAGGTTTCTCAGGATCATTCAGCAAGAAAATAAAAATTGTGAAGGGCAAGATCGATGGGCTGAAAAGTCATGATCACCATGTTATCGTGGAGCACCTTCTTCCATTAGCCCTCAGGATTTCTCTCCCCGACTCGGTTGGTCTAGTAATCAACGACCTATGTTGTTTTTTCAGGGAGTTGTGTGCTAAAACACTGGAGGTTGCGACGCTGGATAAACTAGAAAATTCTATTGCGTTGATACTTTGCAAGTTTGAGTGTATTTTCCCACCGTCATTCTTCGATATCATAATACACTTGACGGTTCATCTTGCAACTGAGGCGAAGTTAGCCGGACCGGTACAATATCGATGGATGTATCCCGTCGAGAGGTACGTGTAATTTTTCGTTTCGCGCAATTTATAAATTTATTGTTGTCCTGTATGCCCGTGTTTATTTATTCAACATATTCTCATTAGGTACCTTTACACTCTTAAGAAGTATATACGCAATAAAAATCGACCAGAGGGTTCTATCATGCAAGGTTATCTTCTTGATGAAGCAACCACATTTTGTTCCCGCTATCTGGACGAGAAAATTGAGACAAGGCTTAACCGACCACGAAGAATTCAAGACGGGCCATATGGTAAAGCCGAGTATAAGAGGGTAGACACTATGTTTATCAACAAGATATACCGGTTTATCTTGCTTAATTGCGCATGTCTTGAACAAATTAGAGAGTAAGTTCTTTTGGATTAATTGTTATATCTGTGTTTGTGTGTGTATGAAATGACATAATATTAATGTCACAATTATTTGTCGAAAACAGAACTCATTTTAACGAGGTACGTGAGGGGCATCCTGATTGGAACGAAGAACGTTTGGAAAAATACCATCAGGATAATTTTTGTGATTGGGTCACAGAGTATGTAAGTTATTCGAATTATATTTTATTGCTATCAGTTTTAATCTAAACTTGTATCGTTATGTATTTATCGTAAAATTTGTTTTTTTTGATCCACGATCCGAACTTGTCTGCATCATTTGAGAGTGATTCAAGATATTTAGCTCAATTTCCTAGTATGGAGGTTGCATATTACAAAGGATTTGGTGTCCATGGATACAAATTCGAAATTAAGGACATAGAAACATCTAGAACCACTCAGAATAGTGGGATTGCGACGGTAGGATCGGACGGTGTGATTTACTATGGGTACTTAAATTGTATACTCGGCATCCACTATCCCGGACGATCATAACCCTTTTATATATTCCAGTGTACTTGGTACGATCCGCGAACCGATACGGACAGGTGGAGAAGCAGTCTTGGGACTTGGAAAGATGAATATGGATTGACCAGTGTGAACACACTTCGATTTTACGGTCAGGACGATCCGTTTATCTTTCCGAACCAAGCGTTCCAAGTATACTACTCACAGTGTTTGAAGCATCCGGGGTGGAGTGTTGTATGCCGATGGAAACCTAGAGATGTCTACGATGTCCCAGAATACGAGGACAGCGATGAGGACGAAGAAGAGAGAAGGCTTAAAGTGCTCCGACCGTCTGTTTCGAAGGACGGGTTGTCTTCGACCGATTATGAAGTTACGTGGGTTAGAAATGACATCGACGATGAAATCCAAGTAGATATGTATGATGCTCCCACGAAACGAAAAAGGTTATCAGTAATGTTATATTATTACTTCACATTTTATGCTCTAGATCATATATAGTCAATACTTTTAATGATTGTCTAATGCGTCCACGAACCGTTTATCTAGATTTGATGACGATGTCGGGAGCAGCGAGGGGCGGCAGGAGCTCCAGCCGCGGCAGAGGCAGAGGCAGAGGCAGAGCGGTTCTGCCGTCCGAAGAGCTCCGTAGGGAGCTTCAGAGGGCCGGTCTTGCACCCAGATCGGAGACCCCTTCGGATGCCTCCTTCCGTGTTGATTTGGCCACACCTCCAGGTATACTGCACACATATCCATTTTGAATGTAATATTACAGATATTCATGCATGTTTATGTCAAAATTACTTATATTGTCAATGTTTGATTGTCTAGTTGTTGGTGATGCGTCCACATCTGGGACAGAGGCCACCCCCGCTCCTCCAGGTATGTTTATATATCATATAGTGTATGTATATTGATTTAGAATGCTATATCATAAATACACACATTCCTTTTGCTCTTACTTAGCAATTTTTATTATTGTCTAGCTGTAGGTGGTGACAACACCACACCTGCGGGTATGTTTATATATCCTATAGTGCATGCATATTGATTTAGAACGTTATATTATTGATCTACACATTCTTTTTGCAATTACTTAGTGAATCTATTTTTAATTGTCTAATTATAGGTGGTGCGTCCACACCTTCCACAGGGGCCACTCCTGCCGCTTCCATACCCTCCGCATCGTCTGCAGGTTAGTATGAATAAATTTAAAATATTTATTCATTTTACATATGCTCTATAGAATAAATATGAACTTCATGGAAATTTAGCGTCGATATTTATTTTATAGTTGGAGGGGATGCGTCCGGGTCCGGGACCCCGGTTGTTCCTCACCGGAGGAACTATCGTCCCGCTCGTGCTGCTGCTCGGGCCCAGGCTCGTGCGCTAGTCACCGGAGGTATATATCACACTTGAATTTTTGTTTAACCTTGATTTCTTAATACAACTTTGTCTTATTATTGATTGTCTTGATATTTCGTGCAGACGCAGGGCCTCTCCATTCCCAGAGGGGGACTCAAGGCCCGAATCAGTCCCATAGGCTGAGGCCTGATAGAGCTAGGGGGGCGACAGCATTCCCCCTATTTTTTACCCTTGACTATCGCTATACCGGTCCTCATGCCGAGAGGTTCGGCCGGTATTTGGGGGACGAGAGCCGGATCGTGAAGAACTATCCACTTCACGTTGAGTGGGGCGAGCAGCACCAGCGCTCATTCGCCCTTTTCTTTGATCAGGCTCGGGTATGTATTAATATATATTTTCATTTGATCTATCCAATATATTTATTATTAACACTTGCAATCTAATAACAATGTTTTTTTTTGTATTTTCAGTTGGATTACGATTTTCAGCCTGTAGCCGATCCTGATCACCCGGGGAGGGTGCTCGACCTTCATGCTCTGTACAATGGCCTGATGAAGAACATGCAGGCCAAGGTCCGATACAACAGGAATGAGCTGAAGGCCGACTGCTACTCCCTGTGGATAGCGACCCCCGAGGCAGAGAGAGCGGCCCTCCTATCTACTCCGGCGTTTGCGAAAGTCGACGTAGAGACATGGCCTCTATTGTGCGCTTATTTCGACTCCGAACGCAAACAGGTATGTATTTTAAATTTAATTCATTATTTATGATATAATTTATTTCTTTGTGTTTCTTAATTAGAAAACTAAATGTTAATGCGTTGTGCAGAAACAGGCCGCTCAGAATACGGAGAACAGGAAGTCGGCGAAGAGGGGTCGCCCCACATACACAGGTGGCTCGAGGAACATTACTCGAGCCATGGAGTTATCGGTAAATTAAGAGTTATTCTCTAATATTCTGCAATATTAAGAGTTATTCTCTAATATTTCTAATATTAAGAGTTACTTTCTAATATTGCAGACATCTCGAACCGTGGCGTCAGGTGGTACACCGAGCGTGCTGTCCGCATATCTTGCCGTCCACGGCACCTCGACAGATCCCGCCACGGGCGAGCTTCGATATCCCGACGTCGCTACCCAGGAGTACTGCGTAAGTGTTAATATTTTTTCTACCCAAATTTGAAATTTTAGTTTTGGAAGGTTCAAGTTTAAATTTTATACTTATACTTTACTGCTTAATGTGGGTGTAGGAGCGGGTGGTTGAGCAGGCCCAGGCCTCGGGGATCGATTTTACCGGACAGAACGATCCGAGGCTGCTGACCCCAGTTCTGGACGCCGCACACGGAGGGCACTACGGAGGTTGGGAGAGAGGCCGGGGATTGGGCCCTAGCAGGGCCCATATAAGGTTGGACTCCACCCCGGCGGTTACTTCCTCCGTCTCCAGTGACCGGCATATCCATCAGGAACTGGATAGCTTGAGGGCCACCGTTCAGGAGTTGAAGGAGATGCTGGTATGTATACTACTTTATAGTAAAATATCATTTCATATTATATACATATCAACATATCCATAATTAGTACGTAGCTTGAGCTTATTTGGTTTTAGACTTAAGTTTGATTAATCATACATACATATGTAATTAAAATAAACAACGCTTTTCCAAACTAGATATCCAAACAGGGTTTCGAAATAACTTAATAATGACACGAATTCGAATAATACACAGTTCTTACACGCTTCTTACACACGTTATGTCCAGACGCGACAGGGTAGATCGGCCGAGCCTCCACATGCATCTCCTTCGGCTGCGGCTCTGCAAGCCACTACATCGGCTGCGGTTCCGCAGACAGCTCCTGTAGCTCCACCGCCCACTCAGACTCTCGCAGCCGTGGCTCCGCAAGCGACTATCTCGACGGCGGCTGCGCAGACCACATCGCCAGCTCCACATGCCGCTCAGACTCCCGCTCGCGACGCATTGCAGAGTATATTGACTGAGGAGCAGGCGCACGTTATTCTAACGTTATTCAGAGGTAGAGCTGAACCGAACTAGGGTAGCTTTTTGGTTCTTATTTTTTGAAACATGTATTTATTTATATCACATTGTACTACATTTTGAAACGATATTGATATTGGTTTGTATTTATATCATATTCAGTTTTTGGGTTTCTTTTGTATATTAGATATATGCGTGAGATGTGATTAAGAATACTGCAATATATGATTTGATTGATGTATATAGTATTGTGCACAGGGCGGGAAAAAATCTAGCAGCCCATTTTTAAAAAAAAAATACAGACAATATGTACTTACGGATTAAGCCGTAGGTATATATGTTGCCCCTACGGACATATCCGTAGGGGCAAACTATCAGGAAACCTGATATTTTCCCCCCTGTGATCTCAGTGCAGGATGTTGGGAGTGCCCCTACGGATATGTCCGTAGGGGCCACTATCTATCCCCTACGGTGTTATCCGTAGGGGCCAAATATCAGGTTTCCTGATATTTTGCCCCTACGGCATATTACCTACGGATATATCCGTAGGGGTAGAACAAGGACCTACGGTTCTATCCGTAGGTATATACAATATATTCAAAAAAACATAAAAAAAATATATGATTTGATTGCCCCTACGGAGTAATCCGTAGGGGCAACAACACCTACAGATATATAAGTAGGGGCAAGAATTTGCCCGTAGGGGCAAGTGCAGGACCTCAACTTGCACCTGGGGCCTTTGCACCTACGGGGTATTTTTTCCCCCCTACGCATATATCCGTAGGGGCAGTGGGTTGCCCCTACGGATAAATCCGTAGGGGCAACCCTTATTTGTAAAAATCATGATATGGACATCTGTAACATAGGATATCAAAACAATTAAAATTCAATATTAATCGTTATGAAATGTGCACCAATGACACAGGGTGTCAAGATAACTATAAGGATATTTGTAGCAACAAGGTAGAATCAACACGACAAAGATGACATTTTGGTGTCAAAATAAAAATATGAAATTTTTAACGACTTAGATAGAATCAATATAACGAGATAATAGATAACTTTTTTCGTTTAAAATTCAGGGTTTTAAAAAATTCTAATAAAACCAAGATTTTTATTTAGGCTTATTACTCTGGAATAGTGAATACAGAAGAGTAAAGAACTTATAATAAGTACACTTGATATCTATATCAAGTTGCCAACCTAATAGAGATAGCCTCGAAATTGGCTTCGAGACTCTCGTTAATAAATCGGCAGCTCTCTATTCTTCCTTGGCGATGGTTTCCTTAATTTTTGAGGAAAGAGAGATTAGAGATGAGAGAAAGGCAAAGAGGATGGTTTATTTTTAGTTGAAGAGTTTTTTTTTTATCACGGCAAAAAATAAAACTAAGGTTTAAAGGCGTTTTGAAAGGAATCGGGCGCAATTAAATCTAGAAAAATCCGGGAATAGATTTAGGATACTAACAAGGAGATAAAATCGCACGAAAAAGATCGTGCGATCTGGGGACAACCAAGCCGTCGTGGATGGCATGTTAGTCGTCGGGGACGGCCCGGGTGCAAGCATTGAGCTTGGGCTTAGGTCATCTGGCTCGAGATGGCTTTGGGGTTTTGGACTTGTCTACCAAATTGAATTTTAGATTACGGGTTCGTGTGGTACGCACATGAAATTAAGGATTCAAAGGAAACAAAAAAAAAAAAAATTAAAAACGAAATGAAACAAAATTTTTTGGGAATACTAAAATCTCAAACTTGTGACCTGCAGTATAGCAACGCGGTGTGATACCAATAGATACTAGAATTGAACATGTATAAATCCAGAAAAGAATATATACATATGGATGTTTAAAGGAAAAGGAATTTTTATTAAGGGCAAAACAAAAGGGGTATGTAGAATTTGTAGTCGTTACATTTAGTCAAAAAAGGGGGGAAAATATTATAACTAATAATTCATTCAAAAATTAGTAGGTTAATTTACAGGAATTACGCCTAATTTTTTCCCCAATAGCATCAAATAACTCATACTTTCTAAAACCAGCGCTATTCCTCCTAAACTTTAATTAACTGATTGTCAAAAATGCCCTTGATTGTAAATATTTAATTTGACAAAAGAGAATCAATTGTCTAAGAAATGAATGTTGTTTTTTTTTTTCAATCTAATCAATTATGCATGCATCACATCAAGAAAAATGGCCAGCTTTACACCAAAGTAAAAAATTCCGACTCACGCTATGCTCAATCAGCAACATTTTAGTATGTAAACATATATCTCTAAACCCTAACATCATAAATTGAAATTTTTGTGCAATAGCAGAGACTTCAAACCTTTCAGCAGTAATGTAAAAACTCTATAGAAACTTAATCAAATCTCACTAGCCTTAGAATGAAATGCAGGGAATCTATTCTTGCTTCCTTAGCTTTGAACCCTTTCCCCACTTGCTTCCATCAATTAGTGCCCTTTGCTTACTATAAGGGCTATGCCTTTGTTTTTGGGTCACCCTAAGAATACATTGGCCTCCTACATATAATCAACACAATCTCTCTCATTTCTTTCAAATCCCAACCCTTATCAAAGGAAGATTAAGATGGGGCAAGCCATGCAGAAGCTAACAGGAAGTAAGTATATATTTCATATATTTATCTATTTACTAATGATATTCTATATATTTGATTTTTTTTTTTTGTTCCTCAAATAATGCACTGAAATTTCAAGCTTGAATTGATGATACAGATGCAGCTCAAATACAGCAGCAACAAAAAGATGAGTCAAGAAAGATTATCGAAGCTTACATAAAGGAACACCATGCAGAATTTGAAAGTGCCATCAAAACTTGGGATGGCTTCTACCACATAGTTTATGAAATTGTTGAGTGAGTAGGATCATTATTGTCTTCTCTTTAAATCTTGAAATAACTTAATTCACACATCTTGAATGTTTGAATTAAAGTGGTATATATATCGGCGGTTTATCGACTGTGATATCAGTACAGGTTAGGTATTAGTATATATACCAGATAATACCGGCAAATATATCGGTATTCGATGTTTATATTAATCTTTAATTATAATAATTTTATTTTTCAATGTATATTTTATAGGTTAAAGTAGATACATTTTCATAACATATTATTTTCATTTTAAAATTTTAATTATATATACCAGTATATCTGTCATACAGATTTGAATACCAGTAAATTTCGGTAGTGGCCAAGGACCGGTATTACCGGGAAATGCCGATATTTCAAGCATTTCCTAACCTGAACTTACATAGGAGCCTGACTACTAATTTGCTCTACAGGGAACTGAGTGAGAAAAGTGGTGCAATGCAGTTCAAGCTCCCTCCCATTGATAGGCTCCAGGCCGAATACAAGGTGATCAGGAAAAATATAAAAAGCCACGTCTTCCTTTTTCAAAATTTGGTTAAAGTCAATAGTGACTTTGAGCTATAAACGTTTCATTAGACATATGAAATGAGGAAATTTACAAACTACCAATTATAAATATGTCATAAGAATCTTCTATCATTAACATGAAGCTTATATCAATAGTCAAATTTTGACACCTTATAATATATATTACACAAATTTATGATATAGCATATACATCATGTATTCGTGGGTAGGTTTGTTCATAGAAAGAAATGTTGGAGTCAATTCCCCGCTAACTGTACAATTTTATTTTTTAGGCTCAATTCCAAAAATTTTAAATAGTTTGGCTCAGTTACAAAAAAATATCAAATACTCTCTGACCTACGAGAAACTATCACAAAACATTCAAAAACTAGGAAAACAATCATAATTAAGATGCCACGTCAGCAATGTTTGTATTAAACTACCATAAAACTTTTAAAATATGATAGTTTCTTATAATTATGTGAGAGTTGTTTTAATAACTCATAACTTAGCCAAATGGTAGTTTCTTATAATTATGGGAGTTTTTTTTGGTAATTTCTCATAACTAAACCAAACTAATTGGTATTTATTGTAATTATGAGATTTTTTGGTAATTTCTTATAATAAGCAAAGTATTTGATATTTTCTTGGAATTAATCCAATTTTTCATTCCAATGTATTTTTTCTTCATAAATGAGAAAACTTTTCTATGTTCCCGACTAAATTGCTTTAATGTTATTGGCTACATTAAGATTGTACGTATGATAGTTTTTATGACATCAGTTGGATTTATCAATTAACCTTGTTGTCTGCCCTGTGCCCCTCTTACCATAGTTCTTACGTACGCTCCATCCTACAGGATGTTTGTCGATCTCCACCGCTAAACAAGCAGCAGTTCACGGAGATACTAGGAAGAGTGGTGAGGCCAGAAAGCTTCCATGTCGGGCAAGGAGCTACAGACATTATCCTCTACATCTTTGGCATTCCGGTTCTCGCTCTCATGGCCAAAAGGGTCATACCGGGACCCACCAGAGCCATATCGGACGATGTTTTAATCCCCCTAGCCACCACAGGAACCGTCCTCTTACTTGCAAAGACCAACAGGCTGTAAATATTTGAAAAATAAAAAAATGAAGCAACATTCGAATGAATTATAGATTTATGTGAATAAAAGAAATTGTAGGTCATGGATAAGCTAGCTAGATATAAGATGTACCTATATGATCAATTAATACATAAAGAATATTTGAATCCCCTGTAAATCGATATCACCTTAGTGATGCATACGTGGGCTATATAATGCTTTTAATATTCTAGCCTTCCAGATCATGGACCAAATCTATACATTCTGAGTAAATTGTCAAAACCGCCCTAGCAAGTTTTACAACTGATGAAAAACCCGTGGTCATGAAACGGTTGTCAAAAACCCCTTGGAAATTTTTCCTGCAGTATCTGAATAGTTGTCTGTTATATCTAATTAGCTCATATATACATATTATAGACAACTGCATACATATCGCATATATAGAAATTAGATATAGCATGCAACTACATTGATGTCGCAGGCAGGAGATTTTTTGACAACATTGGAAGACCCTAGATTATACGTCTTACCAAGGATGTACCTTTTGAGTTTATTTTCGATTGTCTCATCAAGACTTTTGAGCAATTGAAGAAGGAGATTATAACTTCCGCTCCTATTCTACATGCTCCATATTAGAGTCGGCCCTTTGAGATTATGTGTGACGCTTTTGATTTCACAATTGGAATTGTTTTAGGACAGCATAATGTTAAGATGCCACAGGTAATCCATTACGCAAGTAGGACTCTAAAAGATGCACAACTAAATTATTCAATAACTGAGAAGGAATTTTTAGTTGTTGTATTTGCATTTGAAAAATTTAGACCTTACCTTATTGGTTCACACATCACGGTTTATACTGACCATTCGGCGCTTCGATATCTTATTGCAAAATAAGATGCCAAAACTCGACTCATTTGTTGGATTTTTATACTTCAAGAATTTGATCTTGAAATTAGAGATAAAAAAGAATCCGACAATGGGGTGGCCGATCATTTATCACGTCTCCCTAATGCACCATCAATAGAACCTCCTATTAATGATTATTTTCCAGACAAACAACTTTATGTTATGACGAGCAAACCGTGGTTCGCTGATGTTTACCGTCGGAAATCAGACCGAGGCACGAGGAGCGCATCCAGCCTGAATACGGGGACAGATTCTATATGGAACATATCCATCCACCTTTCCGAAGATACCAAGTTGACTTATGGCAACGTATATCGGAGGTTTGGATGGATGCGACCATTGTAGCAGACTTATCAGATTCCCCATCATATGTGAGGGGTTTTTGATTATGAAGATGCTTTTTTATGCAGGCGCAAACCCCCGCAGTTAATTATGTTATCACCAAGCGATAACGACTTTCTCTACTCCAGAAATCTTCATGTGTCGTATTATGGTTTGTTTATTTTGGGATTGCCATTAGATTGTATACGGTTATGTTGTCGCCCGTAGGGCGCGGATTAGTCCAAATCCTTACATTAGATTTGGGGGTTGAACTTAGAACGTATATCTAATATAAATGAGGTCTATCAGTTCAAGGGGGTATATACACTACTAAAATAGGGGGTTGCCCCTACGGATAATGAAATCCATAGGGGCAGATTTATTTTGACCCTACGGACTAATCCGTAGGGCCAGACGGTTGCCCCTACGGTCCCAGACGTTTTAATTTAAAAATATTAAATCGTAATTTGTTGTTTTCCCCTACGGAGCCACAAACCAAAGACTTACGGACTAATCCGTAGGGGCATCTAAATGGGAATTTAATTAAAAAGGCACATAAATGCCCTACGTTGTTCACTCACAAAATCCTCTCGCGCACGTTAAAATCCCCAAATCTCTCGTTCCCGCCTCGCCGCCGTTCTCGTCGTCGCCATCGGCCTCCGTTTCGTCGTCGCCACCGCCCTCGTTCTTCCTTGTCGCCGATTGCGCGCATTGTCGACCACCGATCGAGTATCTCCGTCGTCTCCTCCATCGCCTACAGGTTAGTAATTCTTCAATTAAACATAATTTTCATGATTTTAGGGCTAGGGTTCAGGGTTTGAGTACCGATGAAGGTTAGGGTTAGGCATCGGTTGGGGTTAGCGTTAGGGTTAGGGTTGGGGTTGCGGCTGGGGTTGGGGTTGGGGTTGGGGTTCGGCTGGGGTTGCGGTTAGGGCTGGGGTTCGGCTGGGGTTGCGGTTAGGGCTGGGGTTGCGGTTGGGGCTGGGGTTGGGGTTCGGCTGGGGCTGCTGCAGGGGCTGGGGTTAGGGTTAGGGTTCGGCTGGGGCTAGGGCTGGGGCTAGGGTCAGGGTTAGGTTGTGATTTTTAGGAAAATTTAACTCGATAAAGCCAAAAATTACCATTTTTGGTATCAGATACTTAACAAAATAGGTGTTATCATTTTCGTATAAGAATATGGATGGTCGTCAAAAATGAAAATCACTATTTGTATATGATGCAAATCAAATACGGATACGAAGTTAGCTCGAATTATCCGTATTCATATACATTCTAACAGCTAAGTATGGTGAAGTCAGGTTAGACTCAACCCTAACCCGTCCAATAAATTAGGGGTGTTTTTGCCTGTATAAATATTGGGTAGGTTTAGGTTTCATAAAAGGAAAAAAAAGTTGGGTTGGAGGGTCCTTGAAAAAATATTGGGTTGGCCTCTCACATAAGCCTGTGGTGTCCAGGAGTCTAAATATGAGGATATATTCCATCAATCGATTTCAAATGAGATAAATACTATTATTTTAGTGACTTGCATATTAACCTAGAGTACTGTCATGATCCATGCCCATTACTGCTACCTGTTTATGTTATTTTATACATTCATGTTAGTGCTTTATACCCGTTGTTTCATGCTTCACTATTTACCGTCGTCGGTTTAGAACTATACGAAGGTTGTTAAATATCGAACGGTATAGCTCAATACTAACAACCATCATATAGTCTATGTGACGAGAAGATTCAATCGTATGATAACCGATAGAAGCCTTGCCCCCGACAGCCGAAACACACACACAACAAGAATACACAACAAACGTATCATTAGAGAGTGATTCAAGATGTTCAAGTTAAAATCAATATATGATATTCGATGATAATATAAAACCTTCATATTCTCATCGATACTCATATATGAAACTCAAAGCGCCACTTAGTCCCCGTCTATTGGTTAACATACGTTCGATATTCGTCGTGACATAGAACTATATGAAGATTGTTAAATATCGGACGGTATAGCTCGATACTAACAGCCGTCGTATAGTCTATGTGACGAGAAGATTCAATCGTATGATAACCGATAGATTTGTCCTGTGTGGACAAGTTAGGAATGTATAAAGCAAACAGCTTCATCCACTTGTGTTTTCATCCGTTTTGAGATATTTCGTCGGTACCTTTCCGCTGGTTCTCCGTGTACAAAGATAGATTAGATGTTCATTTCAACGTTGTTTCACAGCTTTGAAATGATTATCTATTCTATTACAGTGTACTCGGAGAACAACGGGGAGGTGCTGCCGAAATTTACTCGAAACGGTTGAAAGCACAAGCGAATGTGTGTTCCTCTATAAATTCTTAATGGGATAGAAGCCTTACCCCCGACAGCCGAAACACACACATACAACAAGAATACACAACAAATGCATCATTAGAGAGTGATTCAAGATGTTCATGTTAAAACCAATATATGATACTCGATGATAATATGAAACCTTTATATTCTCATCGATACTCATATATGAAACTCAAAGCGCCACTTAGTCCCCGTCTATCGGTTAACATACGTTCAATGTTCGTCGTGACATAGAACTATACGAAGGTTGTTAAATATCGGACGTATAGCTTTATACTAACAACCGTCGTATAGTCTATGTGACGAGAAGATTCAATCGTATGATAACCGATAAATTTGTCCCGTGTGGACAAGTTAGGAATGTATAAAGCAAACACCTTCATTCACTTGTGTTTTCATCCGTTTCGAGGTATTTCGTCGGTACCTTTGCGCTGGTTCTCCGTGTACAAAGATAGATTAGATGTTCATTTCAACGTTGTTTCACAGCTTTGAAATGATTATCTATTCTATTACAGTATACTCGGAGAACAACGGGGATGTGCTGCCGAAATTTACTCGAAACGGTTGAAAGCACAAGCGAATGGGTGTTCGCTCTATACATTCTTAATGGGATAGAAACCTTACCCCCGACAGCCGAAACACACACATACAACAAGAATACACAACAAACGCATCATTAGAGAGTGATTCAAGATATTCATGTTAAAACCAATATATGATACTCGATGATAATATGAAACTTTTAAATCTAACTTTGATTATCGATAATTTATTCTTTTCAACGACAAACGCACACACAAAGCATATACACGGATTTTCTCCTTTGTCAGTAACCATCCCGTTCTTAGATTTCTCAATATAGTCACCATAACCTATAATTTATATGTTATACAGTCTAACATAGCCCATGAGTACTTTAGAGTTAAGGACCGGATGTATGTGGATTGGCAACAACGTATGCAACCTAAGTTTGTCGCAAGAGTTGCTGCTTTTATTGAATTTGCACGCGCACATAATAAGATCGTGATTGAGAAGATTATCTGCCCATGCGATAGATGTGGGAATAAGTACTGGCAGAAGGTAGAATTGGCAGAGCTTCATATCGTAAAATATGGTTTTTCTAGACTTTATACAACCTGGAAATATCACGGGGAAGGAGAAGAACGCAATAATGCGGCAGAAGAAGAAAGAGAACTCGATAATGCGGCAGGAGAAGAAGGAGAAGACGGTAATCCGGCAGAAGAAGAAGACGGTAATTTATTTCCATTAGAAAAAATGGAGGATATGGTAGAGGCTGCCCTAGGTGAATCTATTCGTACCGAAGATGATATTCCTTCCGGTCAAGGACCGCGTGCGGATAAATATGAAAATTTCATGAATGATGTTAGAAAACCAATTTAGAAGAATGCAAAGTATTCCACCCTCTCATAGTTCATCCAACTTTTCCAGATTAAGTGCCGAAATGGATGGAGCAACAAGTCATTCACAATACTTCTTTCGTTCTTGAAAGATTCTATGCCCCCGGGAAATAACGTGCCCGACAACTGTTACGGAGCCCAGAAGATGATGTCTGATTTGGGTCTGAAGTGTGAGAAGATTCAAGCATGTCTTAAAAATTGCGTGTTGTACCGGAAAGAGAATTCAGATTTGAAAGAGTGTCCAACATGCGGAGAGGCCAGGTATAAGCCGAAAGATTCTGATAAGAAGCCTGATATACCTGTTAAGATAGCACGATACTTTCCTATAACACAGAGGCTGCAGAGGCTATTCAGGTGCAAGAAAACAGCCGAGGCAATGATTTGGCATCACTGTGCTCCTCCAAGTGAAGATGGAAAAATGATCAATTCAAGAGATTCACCGGCATGGAAAGATTTCGATATGAGGCACGCAATATTCAGCAGTGATCCTCGCAATGTCAGGCTCGGACTGGCTAGTGATGGTTTCTGCCCATTCAACTTTATGGCTGGAAGTCACAGCACATGGCCCGTTGTAATGATAATTTATAATCTGTCGCCTTGGTTAGCTATGGACCAATCATACTTTATGATGTCTCTTCTTATCGACAGACCAAACTCACCGGGAAACAATATCGTCATCTATCTCCGCCCTCTGATCGAGGAGTTAAAATCTTTGTTCATTGATGGTGTAGAGACTTACGATGCAAACACAAATACAACCTTCAGACTGCGTGCGGATTTAATATAGACAATTAATGACTTTCCTGCGTCTGGAATGCTATCAGGTTGGTCCGTACATGGTCACAAAGCATGTCCTCATTACCATCAACTCACAACATCGAAATTCTTGAATTTTAGCAGGAAGGTTTGTTATTGCGTCCATCGACGTTTCCTGCCTCTAGACCACCCCTACAGGTTAGACGTTGTTCACTTTGATGGTCATCAGGAGCTTCTTAGACCTTCAGCCCCATTGTCCGGAGAGGACGTGACTGCTCAGTGGGATGGTTACAATAATGCGACCTTCGGGATGGATCCGACAAAACAGGTCAAACCACCATTTTGGAACAAGTTAAGTATTTTCTTCGAGCTTCCGTACTGGTCAACAAATTTAGTGCGTCATTGTCTGGACTTCATGCA
Organism: Agapanthus africanus; assembly: GCA_030015575.1. NCBI lineage: Eukaryota > Viridiplantae > Streptophyta > Magnoliopsida > Asparagales > Amaryllidaceae > Agapanthus > Agapanthus africanus. Next base: position 715,240,822 of record CM057341.1, on the reverse strand, counting down.
TATAGAGAAGGGAGTATCAGAGCACATACTTAACTTGCTTCTTTGTAAAGACGGGAAATCGAAAGACAACCTGAATGTTCGGATGAATCTACAGGAGTGGGGAATAAGAAGTGAATTGCACCATATACCGGTAGCGGGTAAACCAGGCAAGTTTGTACGCACTTATCCGTAGGGGCAACTATTTAGCCCTACGGATAAGTCCGTATGGGCAACTATTTGGCCCTACGGATAAGTCCGTAGGGACACCTAACTTATTTTATAAACAGATAAATTAAATAAATTTTTTGTCTCTACGGATTAGGCTGTAGGGACAACTGGACCTACACATTACTCCATAGGGGCAAGTTTTTGACCGTAGGGGCATGTTCAAGGCTAAGACTTGCACTTACGGCGTTTGGACCTACAGGGTATTTAATGGCCCCTACGGATATATCCGTAGGGGCAGTGGTTTGCTCCTACGGATAAATCCGTAGGGGCAACTTCTATTTGTAGTAGTGATATATTGGTCTAAGGATCGTCAGTCGTATATGGTACTAAGGCCGACTTAGAAAATATATTTAAAGATCGTTACTCTTGTTTTAAATTAAGATCTACTAACAAAATATGTTTTATTTGATCATAGGATCATAAGAAAAAGCTTCTATACTTAATTTATTTTAATTAAGTAATCAAATAAAAGCTTGTTGGTCCAAGTTTGCATATGTGCATGGTATGATGCGCACTTGCTACGGTCAAGGGGATTGCGCTCATGTATATCACATGGTTGCACACTTCTCATCAGGTCAAATTCACATCCGTGCATATAAAGGTGCACATGTATTGAGAAGTTCATATTTTCACTTGTGCACACGTGATGCACAACTTTCCAGAGGCATCATTATTATTTTTTTAGGCATCATTATTTTCTTAAGTGCTCATATGTGCATTTCTATATGGGCAATCTTCTTTTAAGTGTGTCTTAAGGACAGATGCGCACTGTTCATCAGAAAGCAATGACTTTCAAAAAAAGACAAGGGTTTCTGTTATTTGAGTATCTATGCTGCGCATCGTTTATATGAAAAGTTATGATTTTTTTTATAAAGGATCAATATTAAAGAGAAGCGAAATCTTCTATCTTTATCATCTGTATGTCGAAACGTCCATTTATGAGTCTTAGATCTTAAGATCGATCTATCATAAAAGTATGAACTTTTATATATGAGAGAGATCAATCATAAAATCTTTCGATTTTTCATATAACGAATCAAAAGATTCAAGAAAAAGAAAACGCGTTTATCATAAAGCCAACACTTTAGTTATCGAGGGACGATATTTTTTCTCTTTTTCTTCTTCTACTTTTAACCTTGTTGATGAAAGAAATCGAAAAAGATGAAATTTTTCTTTGTTGAGAGGAGTGCGCACTTGTTCGCTAGCGGCTCTCTTGAAAATGATGAATCTTCTGAGAATTATCTCTCTCAGATTTTTCCTTTAAATCTCTATTTATAGTAGAAAGTCCATTAGGTTTTGTTGCAATTAATTAGAGATTTAATTAATTTTAATTTGATTTCAGATTAAGTTTAAAGTGATTCATATCACTTTGGAGGCCATGCCACCATTGGATTTTGATCCAAGATTGATTTGATCAATAACAGAAGATTTTCCTTCTCAACAAGGATTTAGATCTTTGTAACAATATTGAACAGAAGTGCATGCTTTCTTGGCTGCTATTGCGATGGAAATGATGCGCACATGTCACTACTTATCTCATGCGTTAGCTTTCATATACGCAAGTATATTGGTGCGCATATCATGATCGTTACTTATCTGCCATGTGCGCACTTAACACATGCGTAAGTGCCTTTAGCCATTTTATTATAAGTGCGCACTTGATATTTTCCTTATTCAAATAAGTGTGAGCAAATGCCCCCTACTGATTGTGCGCACGTAACTCGCACGTCGGTGCAATCGGTGTCAAGCTGCAAGTCATTGGATTTTTTCGAGATTCGCGGGATGTGAACCAACATTTAGCCCCTATAAATAGGCCTCACCTTTTTGCAGAGTTGCGCCATTTATTTTCTTTTCCTTCGAATTTTCTTCTCAGTGCTTGTGCATTTGTTTTCCCTAGTGCTTGCGCACTTGCGGAAGCTTTCGCTTCCTGCGGAATCTTTTGCTTCTTTAAACATCATCTAGTAAGTGCGATGCACACCTATGCCCTTGATGCGAAGCCATGCTTCCATTTGCTTAGCACGCAGCCTTTGGGTCATGCATCAATTAGTTTAGGAAAATCCTTGGATATTTTTGTAGGATGTGCACAAGATCCCAACTTTAATGGGTTAAACATGTTCCAGTGGGGTTTCTTGGCTTCTGATGTTAGGGACTCCAATCTTTGAAACTTCAGCACATTTGCTGACATTTTTCTCATCTCTTTTTCAGGTATCATGGTTAGTCGTGTGTATTATATTAGGAAAATTGTCTCCGACGAAGAGATTCACATTCACGGCCAGGAATATACCGCTTCTCAATGCACTGCTGCTATGATACATTGCTTCGAGGATTACAATGGGCAATTATTCCCTCACCGCTCTGCCATCCTAAAGATCATTGTTGGATCGATCTGGGAAACCTTATCCGAGCTTTTTGAGGCTATGCCGCTCCAAGAACTTGACAAGGCTGAAGAGAAAGTGTATTCAGTATATCTGATGGACTTGATCTCGAAAAAACGAAGAGATGATCTCATCACCATTCTGCATCGTGTTTACCAGCAGAAGGCAATAATATTTTTGTACGAGAGGGTAGAGGATATCAGCGGTAATCATGGGGCTCGCATTCGAGAAAGAACACGTAAGAAAATGGCCGATGAAACCAAAGATGCCTTGATTAAACTTGCTTTTAAGTTCGAGAATACGTGTCCGAAATTTAGTGTTTTGTCATTGTAGCTTTGATCAATGCAGCAGCGTTCCCTTTAGTTTGTCTTTTTCTTTTTTATAGCTATCCTTAATTAATAGTTTATAATCTCCCCCTTTGACGAATGAATGTAAAGCGGCCTTTTCTTTTTATATTCACACTTATTTTTTCTTTCTGTGCCGAAATGGCTTAGCTTAGTTTATTTACTCGTTCCAGAGCGTTCAGTTCATCTCTCCCTTAGATAAAGACAAACTCGACTAAACGTTAAATATACATAATCCTTATCGATTTGGGAGTTCGTTATGTTTGTGATACTGGGTTTAGCCCGTCGCACCATTACGTTAGCTGATTTCTTCTCGATCCACGTCCATTCCTGGTTCGAGTAGCCACATACTTTCCGTATCACCTAACCCTTCCGAAGCAGGATACAACGTCTCAAGTAATCCTCTTAGGCTGATATATTCATATTACTATCAGAAAATTTAGCATTAGGCCTCAATGTGGTGCTTTACCTTGAGGTCAAACCCCATTCTTCTAATCCTATGGAAGTTATGGCCGCATCCGCCTGGGGTGGGATAACATCCAATGTTCTTTGGGCTTGCATGTATAGCCGTTGAGACGTATTTCTTCTTTTAGAAAAACATGGCGAGACATGCTGCTCTTCTTCATATATTTGTGCCCGTGAATTGTCTACGGGAGTCGATACTAACATACATGTAGGACAATTTTTTTTATTTCATATCATTTTTTTATTTTCCGCGATATTCTATCATTTCATCTTTTCTAATTTCGAAAGTCGAGATTGCCCAATCATTTCGACTATTTATTCACGCTGCCCAATCATTTCGGCTATTTATTTATCATTTTCACTCGTTGATTTTTTTTATTGCGAATTGCCCAATCATTTCGGCTATTTATTCGAGGTGCCCAATCATTTCGGCTATTTCATATATATAATTTTTTTTTAATTTCCCAGTTTAATGACTTAGGAGTCGAGAGTTTGGAATATAGAATTTTGTGCGTCGTTCGGCATCAATATCGCTAACACTGAAGCATAATACCAGGAGCGACTCATCATTTTCCATTGCCAGTTTGGACAAAAGTGGCATAGAAAATAGGTTTGGATCCCAGTAATCTAAGGCTTTTAAATCTTTATGAACCGTAAAGGTCTTATAAAATTATTTCTCCCTATGAGTCGAGAGAATCTCATAAGTGTATCTTCTCCTTAGTGTTAGATATGTATGCCCTAGAGACCATTATTGTATATGTATACAAGTGGATGCTTGGACATATGTATGTACAGGACAATCTTGTCCGATATGATAGTATACTATTTGATTTTTCTTTATCTTAACATTTGCATATGTTTTACTTGTTATTACGTATCGTTAATACATGTTGATACATCCCGTAGGATCGTTGCTTGACTGCCAGCGTTATGATGAAATCATACATGTGGGGGCTGGGTAGTCCATAAGCACATCCTTAAATGTCCCTAGTTGTGGGAGTATCGAGATAGAGTATCGATACTCTGGAGTAGATTGGTGTATATGTTTCTAGACCCCGACGGGAGACGATGGTTGGTCCCACAGCCATTGGTCTTTGACACCTAAGATCGTATACGGGTGCTCACTAGGGGTGAGTACACTGGACGTAATCGTCGAGAACTGGCTAGATGGTGTTATACCAATCGTCAGATAGCAGTTCTCTAGTGACATGAGTACAGATAGTCTATCGATCTAAGCTCGTCAATTGTCTCGTGTGAGTTCTTACTGTGCTTTGATTACTCCCTACCATGGCTTTATTGAGTTATGCAAATAGGTTTTAGTTTGGTTCAGTCTCGAGCCATATGGAGGCAGTGAGCGATTGTTGGGGATTTGTCTCTCCCAGTATAGGGAGTCGATGTTGCGCTATGTACGGTTGGCCAACACCATAAGTCTCTAGTCAGGGCGGATTGAGAATTACTGATAGATAGATCGGTAGATTCTCGGATAGTCTTGAGCCACATCGGCACGACTTGTCAATTTATTAGGGGTCTGACGTTTTCCACCCCCTAGACCCGGCATGCGATACTTTCAGACGAATAGACCGGACTATACGGAGATTGTCACAGATAGACTCAGTAGGAATTCGAATGAGTTTTCTCGTAAACCTTCTTTTCGATAGGTATCTGGATAGCCGTTACGTACAACTAGTGCCGCTGACGTGCTTGTGGTTAAACCCACTTCCAGCATACTTTCGAGTCTTTAGAGTCCCATAAAGAGGGTTTTCCTAGTTCATGAGAAACGATGTAGAGGCCGTATGGTTTTATTTGCAGGATTTCGATCATATATGTGTATTAGCTACACGGATTTTATTCGGACGAATAATACTAGCAGGCTTAGAATTAAGCCGCATTCTAGTATTATACTATTAGATTATTTTATCACTCAGTATTCGTATTTTTGTACTACGAATACGGGTATGTATATATGGTGGGGGTATTCTAGTAATTTCACTAGAATGCTTCTAGAAGAAGACACCTCATTTTGTTTTAAATCCATTTGTTTAAATGGATAATGAGATGGAGGAATGAGGTGTTATTGAAGTATGGTTGAAGCATGGCTATTTTGGATGACTCATTCATTTGGATAACTATTGAAGTATGTCACAATATTTTTAATGAAAATTATATATTTGATATTATCAGAACTTAGCCATTCTTTATCTCATTCTACACTTAGATTTTTCTTTCCAGCTTTGCTCTCTTCTTCTTCCTCAAACCTTAACCCTCTCATGAGTTTAGAAACCATGGGTTTATGAGATAAATTAATTCAATAAACATTCTCTACATCTACTAAACCACTTATATTAACAAACTAGATGCTTTAGTTACCTTAAGTTTGAGGTTGGAACTTGAACTATAGACTCTCGGGTGGATCGTCTTCAACATAAGGAGGCCGATGACCAAGCTCGATCCCGACGGACAAGGAGCTCAAGAAGGGGATTAAGAAGACACGAAGTACTTGAACATATAGGTATAATCACTTTCACAGTAGATTAGTACCTTTGCAAGTTTTGTTATCTAGGGCTTATGGTAGATCTTGGGGATTAGTCGGTGTTGCCCGCTTAAAAATTGTTTTTTAAAATTCTGCCTCTCTACAAACTCAGTAGAGTGTGCAAAACCACGTAACATGGTATCAGAGCCACTCCATAAGCCTTAGATGGCTCATAGCGACTTTAAAAATCCACCGTTTTTGTCACGCACAAACTGCAAACAAAAACAGTCCCTAAAATTAATGTTTTTGGCAAGTTTGCACACCCCGCAGACTCACGGTTTGAACCAAGAAGCCGTGAGGTGAAGCATGGTCACCCTGGGGAAACCCCAAGGGGGACCGAAGGTCGGGCCCACTCCCCAAGACCACCACAAGGCGGCCTTAGGGGGTAGTGACCCAAGAGCACCCCAACTGGGTACTCTCCAGTCTGCCTACTCTATGGGGACACCTTGTGGTGGCCCCCAGAGTGGGTACCCCCTAAGCTCTCAAGTCAATAGTTAATTTTCCCCTTCGCCTCTGCGAAGATTCGGACGGGTTTCGAGTTCGTTTTGACTCCTGGATTGACTTAAAACGCTTGTTTTTGGGACTTTAGCTCATTGGATTTTCTAACTTTGGACAATTGGTTTCGTTTACTAATTGTGTGCGGAATTCGAATGTTGTGGTTTTCTTTACTTGCTTCTGTGATGCGTACATGTGTTGTTTAACATCTTATCAACGCTATACGTCGATTAGAAGGGGTTGCACGTATCTTGTTTTGTCTATGGTGTTGCTTGTGATATCTTTGAAATGGTTTCGACGGATTGTCGTGATGGATAGTCTACATGTGCAATGTTTGTTGTACAATTTTGATTCATTTGTATATTCATTATTGCGGGGCGAGTGTCCGACATATAGACTGTCATTTCTTCCTGGTTACCCTAGAGACCCTTATTGTATAGTACTAGATTGTATATTACATTTTGGAAGCTTAGGATATATACAAATATAATAACAGTCTTGCTCAACATGATAGTATACTATCTGGTTTGAGTCTATCTTAACATATATATCCCAAGCTTGTGGAGTCCACCTTTCAAGATCCGAAGGACCGTCTACAAAGGTTGTATTCTCAACTGAGTAGTTAAAACTCTAGTTAAGGTTTGTTTAGTGTAGTGTTTGGGCTTGTATCCTGAGGATTTAGTGTATTGTGCTCAAGTTTTTAAAGTTTTTGATTCCTCATAGCCGTAGTTGACACGTCAAGGAGCACATATGCACTTACACTGGTATCAGAGCCTACCCAAACACTTAACTAACTGAATAAACAAAGTTTAGAGTATCGGAACCGAAATAGTTCCATAACGATAAATCTGAATCCAAGTTATTGTCGAATTTTTCAGAGCCTCTAAAATTTTTGTAAACAATTGATGGGTGCTCTTTATTATGTAACTAGAACACCAGAGAAAAACGAGGCACTAATTCCAAAATTCAACTGCCAGATTTCCTAAAAATCCCTATATGGTTGGTTTTACTGTAGCATTTTGTCTCGTGTTTCATGCGGTGTTTTGTACTCTTGGATTTAAGATTTATGGTAATTTTTGATTTTTCACAGATTTAATCTATTGTTATCTTTGTGCTTGGGCAATACGGAGTGTTTCTAAGTCGAAATTTTAACATCGTTTATTCGTTTTAAGTTCATATATGTGTTTATAAACTTTGACTAATTGCTATACGTCGATTAATAGGGGTTGCATATATCTAATATCTTATTTGCAGTTTATGGATATGAAGTATTGGATCGTTGTGATTGAATAGCCGGGGAATGTGAGAAGAGTGTTCTTTTCTTTCATTCAAGTAATTTGTAATGTGATGTAATATTCTTTTGCGGAGAACAACCGGGTTGAGGTTGTAGCCACCGTTGTATTATTTATTTATTTTTTCTTGCACCTAGGATAGACCCATGGTATGGTGCAAAAACTACCGGGATCTTGAAGTGTCGAGTGGTCTACTCATCTCATTGAGAGATATTGCTTCATTTCAGGGATTTGGCAGGTAGTTTGCCGCACCCATAAGGGTCTACGGTGACGGTTTGGCTATTCTTCACGACCGTGAAATCCGTTTTTCGTTCTAGGCTAAAACGAAATACGAAAATCTTAGTATATCCAATATATTGTTGGATATGTATGCCCTAGAGGTCTTCATTGTATAGGATGCTAAGGATATGTTTGTACAGGACAATCTTGCTCGATATGATAGTATGCTATTTGGTTTTCCTTTATCTTAATGTGTGATATGTTTTACTTGTTATTTCATATCTTGTATACATGTTGATAAAGCCCGTAGGATCCTTGCTTGACTACCAGTGTTGTGATGACAATCATACTTGTGGGAGCTGGGTAGTCAATAAGCACATCCTTAAAATGTCTCTAGTCGTGGGAGTATCGAGACTGGACATCGATACTTCAGAGTAGACTAGTGTATACATATCTAGACCCTAACGAGGGGCGATAGATTGGTCCCGCAGCCATTTGTCTGGTGCACTTAAGATTGTATACAGGTGCTCACTGGGGGTGAGTACACTGGACGGACTCGCCGAGAACTGGCTAGATAGTATTATACCTAGCGTCAGATAGCAGTTCTCTGGTGACATGAGTGCAGATAGTCTGTTGAACTGAAGTTGTCATTTATCTCGTGTGAGTTCTCACTGTGCTTTGATTACTACCCTACCACAGCTCTACTGAGTCGTGCAAACAGGTTTTAGTTGGGTACAGTCCAGAGCCACATGGAAGCAGTGAGCGACTATTGGGGATTCATCTCTCCCGGTATAGGGAGTCGATGTCACGCTATGTTCGGTTGGCTAACACCATAAGTCCTTGTCCAGGACGGGTTGAGAATTACTGGTAGTTGGACCAGTAGATTCTCGGATGGTCTTGAGCCACACCGGCATGACTTGTCAGATTATTAAGGGTCTGACATTTTCCACCCCCTACACCCGGCATGCGATACTCTGAGACGAACAGACCGGACTGCATGAAGATTGTCATGGACAGGCTCAGTAGGGGTTCAGATGAGTTCGCCCGTCGGCCTTCTTTTCGACAGGTACTTGAGTAGCTGTTACGTACAGCCAGTGCCACTGACGGGCTTGTGGTTAAACCCACTGCCAGCGTACTGTCAAGTTTTTAGAGTCTTACACAGAGGGTTTCCCTGGTTCAGGCGAAACGATGTAGAGGCCGTATGATTTTACGTGCAGGGTTCTGATCATATACGTGTACTAGCTACACTGATGATGTTCGGACGGATAATACTAGTGGACTTAGAATTAAGCCGCATTCTAGTATTATATTATTGAATTATTTTTATCTCTTTGTATTCGTATTTTTTGCAGTACGAATACGGGTATGTATATACGGTGATGGCATTCTTGTAATTTTACAAGAGATGCTTCTAGAAGGGGACACCTCATTTTTGGTTTTATCTATTTTTGGAAAATAGATTAATGAGGTGGAAATGGAAATATTTATGGCATGGTTGAAGCATGGCTAATTCATTTGTCTATTTCATTTGACCTTACTATGCAAGTATGGTTGTATTTTTCTATGGAAAAATATTGCATGCTTGATTATTGGAAAAAAGTTAGCCATTCTTCACTTGCTCACAAGACTTGGTCATTTGTGTTTTCTCATTCTCTCTCCATTTTGCTCTCCTCCTTCCTCAAACCCTAACCCTCACATGTGTTATGAATCCTAGGCTTCTTTGAGATAAAATAGTCCAATTAACTCTCTACATTTCCTAAGCTACCTAAATTAGGAAAATAGGTACTTTAGTTATCTCATTCTTGAAGTTGGAGATTGAACCATAGACTCTCGGGTGGATCATCTTCGATACGAGGAGGCTGACGACCGAGCTTGATCCACACTCTCTAGGAGTTCAAGAAGAGGAGAAGAAGACCCGAAGGACTATATTCAAGGAGGTATAAAACTCTATTATAGTAGTTTAGAACCTCTATGTGTTTTACTAATTAGGGTTTTTGAAAGATCTTGGATGTTTGGTCGATATTGCCAAGTATAAAATCATTTTTTGTAAATTCTGCCTCCCCACAAACCACGGGGGATGTATGACATCGACTTACACTAGTATCAGAGCCTACTTAAACCTTAACTAGATAGTTAGCACGTATTTAGAAGTTCGATCGACGGAATACGTCCAAATTGCATTTCCATTTAATAGCTTGCTGTCCGAATTTTAAACTTATTCAAAAAATATTTTCAGTGACCTTAAAATTATGTGCAGGCATTTATAGAACCAAGAAAAAAATTTGAGCACATGAGCTCACAGTTCGACCGCTAATCCGCAGCCTAATTGTGGCTAAGGTGCTCCCAATTTTTTTTGTAGTTCAGGTTCATTGAAATGTGATTTTTGGTACGTTTGGTTTTTGCCCAGATTTTTTTGTTTACTGGTTTATACATGGGGTACATGCGGAAAATTTTAATCGATCAAAATTCTAAATTCTTGCTTAACTGTGTATTTTGTTTTTATATGTGTTGCTAAACGACTACTAATTGCTATATGTCGATTAGTGGGGGTTGCACATATCTTGTATCTTGTTGATAATTTGTGGATATGAAGTATTGGATCGTCGTAAATGAATAGCCGGGAGATGCGAGAAGAGTGTTCTTTTCTTCATTCATGTATATTTCTAAATTGATGTAATATTCTTTTGCGGGGCACATCCGGGTTGAGATTGTAGCCACCGTTGTATTGTTTCATTTACTTTTTCTTGCACTTAGGATAGACCCAAGGAGCGATGCACAAACTACTGGGTTCTTGAAGTGCCGAGTGGCCTAATCATTTTATTGAGAGAGGTTGCTTCACTTCGGAAATTTGGCGGGTAGTTTGCAGCATCCGTAGAGGTCTAGGGTGGGGGTTTGGCTATTCATCACGATCGTGGAATCCGTTTTTCATTGTAGGTTAAAATGAAACACGGAAATCCTAGTATATCCAATATATTCATCTGTGTTGTTGTGCAGTGATCTGTGATCTGGAATGGATATTATTGCGTGAGATGAATGGCTATATATAATAATAATAATAATAATAATAATAATAATAATAATAATAATAATAATAATAATAATAAACGTTGCTTATGAATTGCACCCGCGCTAGTCCAGCCCCCGCTCTGCCGTTAGTTAAGTAACCTAACGTTGCATAACGGGGCCTCGTGGCGAATGTGAATGGCATACACGTACGTTTTATTTTCGTTTCTTTCTGCAATGATAAAGTTAATTGATAGGACCGTATTAATATTAATTAATGCAAAGTAATAAACCTAAAATCTGGCATCGTTGGAACAATTGCAAAACCACTCGGTTTTCTTCAAAAACAACTTTTAAAAAGCGGAGCTTAAACCACTCCTTTTCAAAATCTATTCGGTTCCTTCGATTATATCAAGTTCATTACGTTATCGGTTTTCTCCAAAACCAACCGTAGCCCTTCGTCATTTCAGATAGGTATCTACTAGTATACATGCTATGTGTTTTGACCTTCGCCAAGGCATAGTGTTTGGTAGTTAATGAGTGCTTATCTGTAGCATAGATAGATGCATTAATTTAGGAAAGGCGTACAGCTGTTTTGACCTTCGTCAAGGACTTATACGAATGGGTCTAAATTAATCTGGACAATGACGGGTTGAACTTGACTTGCAACTTATGATATTTTGATCTTCATCAAGATTATAATCGCTCGGGGCAAAAATCTGTAAGTCGATGTCGCATACCCCACGCACTTGTGGGGAGGCGGAATTTACAAAAACGATTTTTCATACTTTGCAACACCGACTTTAACTCCAGGATCTTAACAAAAACCTTAACTAGCTATGCTACTTGGAGGTTTTAACTACTATGATAGTGATATACCTCCTTGATTCTAGTCCTTCGTGTCTTCTTCTCCTCCTCTTCTTAAGCTCCTCGAAGATATGGATCGCGCTTGATCATCAGCCTCCTCGTGTCGAAGATGATCCACCTGAGAGTCTATAATACAAGCTTCAACCTCTAAACCTAGTTAACTAAGGTACCTAGTTCGCTAAGCTATATAGCTTAGAAGATGTAGAGTGTCTAATGGAGTATTTAATCTCAATAGACCTAATGATTCACAACACATGTGAAGGTTTTAGGTCTTGAGGAAGAAGGAAAGAAAAATGGAGAGAGAAAGTGAAACTACAAATGAGCTAAGGTCTTGGCAAGAGAAGGATGGCTCATACACTATCTCACCTCAAGCATGCAATACTTTTCAATTGAAAATATCAACCATGCTTAAATAGTGAGTCCAAACCAATAAACAAAACAAATGAGACATGCTTCACCCTATGCCTCAAATATCTCCAACTTTCCATCTTATTAATCTATTTCCATAAATAGATAAATCCAAATAATGAGGTGTCCCCTTCTAGAAGCATCACTTATGAAATTACAAGAATGCCCTCACCGTATATACATACCCGTATTCATATTCTAAAATATATAAATACAATGAGATAATAATAATCTAATAATATAATACTAGAATCCGGCTTAAACCAAAGCCCACTAGTATTATCTGTTCGAATAACATCCGTATAGCCAGTACACATATATGATCGGTACCCTGCCGTAAAACCATACGGCCTCTACATCGTTTCGCCCGAAACAGGGAAACCCTCTTTGTGGGACTCTAAAAATTCGACAGTATGCCGGCAGTGGGTTTAACAACAAGTCCGTCAGCGGTACTAGCTACACATAATGACTATCCAGGTATCTGTCGATAAGAAGGTCGACGAGCAAACTCGTCTGAACTCCTACTAAGCCTATCTATGACAATCTCCGTACAGTCCAATCTGTTCATCTAAGAGTATCGCATATCGGGCCTAGGGGTGGTAATTGTAAGACCCCTAATAGCGCAATAAGTCCTGCCGGAGTAGAGCCCAAAACACCCTGAGAAACTATTGGAGTACCCACCAGTAAATCTCACTTGCCCTGGTCAGGGACTTTGTGTAATGGATTTCCGAACACAGCGTGATATCAACCCCCAATATCGGGAGAGACGGATCCTATCTAATCGCTACTGCCTCCAACTGCTTCAGGACTGCACCCAACCACTACCTGTTTGCACGACTCATTTAAGCTGTGGTAGGGTAGTGATCTAAGTACAGTGGGAACACACTCCAGACGAATAGTGATGTCAAGTCAACGGACTAACCTGTACTCATGCCACCCGGGAACTGCTAACTGACGATAAGTATAATACCAACCAGTAGTTCCCCCGTGAGTCCGTCCAGTATAACTCATAACCCAATGAGCACCTGTATACTATCTCCGGTACGACATACCAATGGCTGTGGGACAGGCCATCTCCCCTACTGGGATGAGAAGCTTATACACTAGTCTTTTCTGGAGTATCGATGCCCTGTCTCGATAATCCTAGACTAGGGACCAGTATAAGGATGTTCTTATAGACTACCCAGACCCTACTAGTGTGACTGCCATCACAATGCTGGTAGTCAAGCAAAGATCCTAAGGGCTCTATAAATATGTATTAGCGATATGCTAAAAGAAACATATACACATACTGAGATAGAATCAAACCAAGTAGCATACTACCATATTGAGCAAGACTGTTATTATATCTGTGTATATCCCAAGCTTCCAAAATGTAATATACAATCCAGTAATATACAATAATGGCCTCTAGGGCATATATCACTAACAATCTCCCACTTGCACTAAGGCCATGTATTGGCATATCGCAGACTTATCATCTCGAATAGCCTCTCGAACTGCGTCTGAGGGATGGTCTTTGTGAGTGAATCTATAGTGTTGTTCTCCATGTCTACTCTCCACACCTCGATCTCCCTGCGATCAACAATCTCCCTTATCAGGCGGTACCGCCTTAAGATGTGTCTGGACTTCTGATGGGACCTTGGATCCTTCGCTAAAGCTATAGTCCCGTTGTTTTCACAATACAAAAGTATTGGATCAACAATGGACGGAACCACCTGCAGTTCTGTTATGAACTTTCTAATCCAGACTGCTTCTTTCGTGGCGTCACATGCAGCAATATACTCCGCTTCCATTATCGAGTCAGCAATGGTGTCCTGCTTGGAGCTCTTCCAACAAACCACCTCTCCATTGAGGGTAAAGACATAACCCAAAATGGACATGGAGTCATCCTTGTCACTCTGGAAGCTGGAGTCAGCGAAGGCCTCGATCTGGAGGTCTTTACTGCCGTACACCAAGAACAACTCCTTAGTCCTTCTTAGGTACTTGAGAATGTTCTTAACTGCTGTCCAGCGCTTCTCGCTAGGGTTTGACTGATACCTGCTTACCTCACTCAGTGTGTAAGCTACATATGGTCCGGTACACAACATCGCATACATTATAGAGCCTACCATAGAAGCGTAAGTTATAATACTCATGCGATCCCTTTCCAAATCAATCTTGAGGGACATCTCCTTGGAGAGGTAGTTCCCGTGACAAGCCGGTAGATTACCGTGCTTTGAATTTTCCATACTAAATCTTTTCAGTATAGTGTTGATATATCTTGACTGTGAAAGTCCCAACATTCTCTTAGATCTATCACAATAGATCTGGATCCCCAGAATGTAGGAGGCATCACCCAGGTCGTTCATGGAGAACCTTTGTGACAAGAATCCTTTGACCGATTGTAGCATAAGAGTGTCATTTCCTATCAGGAGAATGTCATCCACGTACAAGATGAGGAATGCCACAGTTCTCTCAACAATCTTACTATACATACATGGTTCATCTGGATTTTTGATAAAGTCAAATTTCTTGACCGTCTCATCAAAACAGATATTTCAACTCCGCGATACCTGCTTTAATCTATAAATGGTTTTAAGCAACTTGCACACCTTTCCGCTGCTCCCACTCTCTATGAAACCCTCCGGCTAATCCATATAAACACACTCTTCTAAATTTCCATTCGGAAAAGCGGTCTTTACGTCCATCTGCCAAATTTCATAATCGTGGAAGGCAGTAATGGCAAATAGGATCCGAATTGATTTGAGCATAGCCACTGAAGAAAAGGTTACATCATAGTCCAAACCAGGTCTTTGATGAAAACCTTTTGCAATAAGTCTAGCCTTATAGGTTTCAACCTGTCTATCTACGCCAATCTTCTTTCTGAAGATCCATTTGCAGCCTACGGGTTTTACCCTTTCTGGAGCAATGTCCAAGATCCATAGTTTGTTGGTGTACATGGACTCCATTTCGGTCCACATTGCATCCAGCCATTTTACCAAGTCACTGCTCCTAATAGCTTGCTGGAAACTAGTTGGCTCATTATCGTCGATGATGCAATCCTCTCTTTCCCCATCTATGAGAAAACCATAACATCTCTCAGGCGGATGAGACTGCCTACTAGTCCTGCAAGGTGGCACAGGGATATCCGGTTCTTTCGAAACTACTGGTTCCTCCATGCTTTCAGTAATAGCTTGTGGTTCTGGAATTTCTTCCAGTTCTATTGCGCTCCCACTTATTTCTTTTTCAAGAAATTGAGTTTCCAAAAAGTGTGCATGTCGAGAAACAAAGACCTTCTGTTCCTCCGCGTAATAGAAAAGATGCCCCCTGGAGTTCTTTGGGTATCCCACAAACTTACACAGTACAGAGCGTGCCTCGAGCTTGTCCGCATGCTGCTTTTTTACAAAAGCTAGACATCCCCATATCTTAAGATACTTAAGACAGGGTTTCTTCTCACTCCACATTTCATATGGTGTGGTAGGCACAGTCTTAGTAGGAACCTTGTTCAAAAGATATGCAGCTGATTCTAGTGCATAACCCCGGAAGGATCGCGGTAACTCAGTGTTACTCATCATGGAACATACCATATCCAATAAGGTGCGGTTCCACCTTTCTGATACACTATTATATTGAGGTGTGTATGGAGGAGTATGCTGAGAGAGAATTCCATTCTCTTTTATGTAATCCAGGAACTCGACACTTAAGTATTCGCCACCTCGATCATTTCTAAGTGTCTTGATACTTTTGCCTGTTTGTTTTTCCACTTCATTCTTGTATTCCTGGAATTTCTCAAAGGCCTCGGATTTATGTTTCATTAAGAATACATGTCCATACCTTGAGAAATCATCCGTAAAAGTAATGAAGTAGGAATAACCACTTCTTACATGTATAGACATTGGACCATACACGTCGCTGTGTATGAGTCCTAAGAGCTCGGTGGCTCTTATTCCGTGTCCAGTGAATGGAGTCTCTGTCATCTTTTCTTTGAGACATAATTGACAAGTTGTATAAGACAGATATTCAAACGGATCCAAATATCCCTCTTTATGTAATTTCGTCAACCGTGTTTCATTGATGTGACTCAGTCTATAATGCCATAAAAAAGCTTGATTTAATTCTGGAGACTTTCTTTTAAGTGTGTTCTAGACGTTGAAAACCTGAGCTTGATTTAATACGTATATACCGTTATCTAGTGTACTTGACCCAATCAAAGCATGATTAAGGTGGATGTGGACGACATCGCTTACAAATGTAAAATCATAATCTTCTTTAGATAGTAAAGATACAGATATGATATTACATGTCAAACTAGGTACACAAAAACAGTTACGTAAAACCAAAATCTGTCTACTTGTCAATCCTAGGTAATATTCCCCTATGGATATAGCATCCACGATCATTCTGTTAGTAACCCTAAGAGTCATATCATCTGTCTTGATAACTCTACGGTTTCTCAGCGCCTGCAATAAATTACAGATATGGGATCCTGATCCGGTATCTAATACCCAGAAAGTAGAGTCAATTGACAGACAGTTTTCAATCATAAACATACCTGAAGTCGAAGAGACAACGTGCTTCGAATCCTGGTTTCTAGCTTTCCAAGCCCTGCATTTTTTCTTCCAATGGCCTTTCCTATGACAATAGAAACATTCATCCTTCCCTATTGTCGGTCCCAAAATTTTTGCCTTGCCCTTTCCCTCTACCTTACTGACACCGCCTTTTCGGCTTGGTGGGGGCTTTCTTTTTCTTCCCCTTGGCTTTCACCTTGGATCTAGAAGAGGAAGATTCCTCAATAAGCAAAGCGGGTGTCTCCCTAGTTTTATTTAGGGTGACCTCTTCACTCCTCAACATATTAAGGAGTTCTGGAAGTGAAACTTCCTTACTCTGAATGGTGAAATTCAAGATAAACTGTGCGTAGGTAGAGGGGAGGAACTGTAGAATCAAGTCTGTATATAACTCATTCTCCAATGTGGTCCCAAGGTCCGCGATCTCTTCAATATAGCTAATCATCTTAAGGACGTAGTCCCCTAAAGATGACCCGACAACCAACCTCGCCTGAAACAATTTCTTAGATATCTCATATCTTGCGATACGAGATTGCTCTCCATATAAATCCTTGGTATGGAGGAAGATGGAAGCTAAGTCCATTTTCTCGTCCCTCCTCTAGTGTTCATTATCTATTGAGGCCAACATGAGACACTTGGTTCTCGCACTGTCTATTTCCCATGTCTTACGGATTTCAACATCCGCGACGGTAGAATCTGGACCTGGGACGGCAGGGGCTTTGGTAGTAAGGAGGTAGCCCAGCTTGTCATAGGTTATAGCCATCTGGACATTCCTTAACCAATCTTTATAGTCTGGCCCTGTCAATTTATTTTTATCTAGCAGTAACTTAAGCCCAGTCATTTTGGTCGCTGCAGTCGAGAGAGAGAGAGAAGAAAACACTCAGCATGATGCTCATGTAAGTTTAGATTGGTTATTAGTTTATCTAAACAGGATGGCTCCTACTGTTTCTCGAATCCTCCTTCAAACCATAAAAGAAGAATTAGTCAGGATTAATCTCACCTTATAATTCTTGCTTAACCTTTCGGCCAGGCTAGTATCGGTATTTCGAAAGAGGTTTTCCAACGCTTTCGTGAAGTTCCTTAATTACATAACCTCTTTTCCCTGAAGGCGTAGCCCCGCTAACACCGTTCTAGACACCTACTTAGTTTATGGCATTGATTGTGTAGTGAAAAACTCTCCTGAAGAGTTGCAGATACTCACAGTAGGATCGGGATCCAAACATCATCGAGTGACAACTTTGAAGGAATTCTACCAAAATCATCACACTCCAAACGGTATGTAAAAACTAGCAAGTTTCCTTTTCTTTTGAAACTCCCGATATGGATCTTTGCACCAGGCGCTTATGACCTTAACGAAGGCCAATATATCATAAAACGCAAGTCAAGTTCTACCCATCATTGTCCAGATTAATTTGAAGCCATTCGCACAAACCCTTTTTGAAGGCCAATATAGCTGTATGACTGTCCCAAATTAACGCATCTATCTATGATACAGATGAATACCTAGCAACTACCAATCACTATGCCTTGGCGAAGGTCAAAATACATACCTTGAATGCTACTGAATACCCATCTGAAATGACGGAGGGCTACGGCTGGTTTTGGCGAAAACCGTGAACGTAATGATCTTGATATAGTCGAAGGAACCATGATAGCTTTTAAATGGAGTGGTTAAGCTTCGCATTTAAAAGTTGTTTTTTAAGAAAACCGAGTGGTTTTGAAATTGTTCCAACGATTTAACTTTGGTTTGTTTTATTTGCATTAATCAATATTAATGCGGTCCCATCATTTAACCCTATCATTGTAGAAAAGAAACAAAAATATAACATACATTTATGCCATCCGCAATCGCCACGGGGACCCGTCATGCACCGTTAGGTTACTTAATTAACGACAGAGTGGGTGCTGGACTAGCGCAGGTGCAAAACATAAACAACATTTATTATATACAATATATATATATATATATATATATATATATATATATCCATTCGTTGCTGGGTTCCTTAGCATCCTCACTATGTTTTCTAAGGCATCAAGCATGCAATTTTATAAAAATCTAGTGTGCTAACAAACCTGAACCAAGAATCTAACTAGAGAATTAAGATTAGACAAAGCAAGTAAACATCTTTACTCTAAGTGAACAAGGAATACAACCTTTGTAGACCAGTCCTTCACTTCTAAAGCTCCGTGTAGTAGTCCCTTCGCTCCAAGTAATGGTCTCCCAGACTCTCGTTAGGCTCCACTAGGCGAAAGGAACAAGCTTGCTTAAAGAACTTCGAGGCCGAAGATGATCTACGTCGAGGAATCTCCAACTCAAGCTATCTCTTCACTAATTGAGAATTAATGAAGCAAACAAGCTATACTAAATGGCTAGTCTAGTGTAGATTGAAGAAGTAGGAATTTTGCTCACTTTAGAATTATTTTTCTCTCTCTCTTTCTTCACCTCAAGAAAACCTAGTGAGCTTAATTGAGATGAAGAAGATGAAGTGGTGAATGATATAGCCACCAATGCAAACCATGGGTGAGAAAATATCATATATCATCTCATGTACAGACTTAACCATGGCTAAAGATAATGGTTGGGTTAATAAATATTTAGAGTAAAACAAAATTAGTGGACTTAAGTCAAAACTTCCACAAGCTTCTCTAAGCCTCTTAGCCATGCTTATTTCCACCTAATTTTTTTTTATTCTCTAAATAAATATTCACCCTAATTATCTTATGGTATGGTATGAGGCTCATGCACCCAAGTCCAATGTATCATCTAGCATGACACATGAACAAATACATTAATATATATCACATATATATTTGTATGTATTTGGAGAAAACATTTTCTTAAGTGAGCTAATATTAGTTAATGTATATTAATATATCAAATATATAATCATACATTAAATTATTAGACCAACACTTGATTTAATAACCCGGCTGTATCGCATACAACCGATTAATATTATTTATATGTATATCAGATATACATACAACATATCATTGAATCAACACTTGATTCAACAATTCAGTTATATCACATATAACCTATATCGCGAGATTAGAATACGGTATCAAATACACGTATTAATCTCGGTCCCGCACATATCACATATGTGCCCTACTTTATTTCGCTTGAGCCAGGAAACCTCTATGTAGAACTCTAAAGATTTGTCAATACGCCGGCAGTAGGTAATGATCATATCAATTATCCACAAGCCGTCAGCGGTACTAGCTGGACGTAACGGCTACCCGGGTATTGAGCGATCAGAAGATCAACAAGCAAGTCTGCTCATACTCCCGTGAATCCAATAAGTAACACTACCGTACAGTTCGGTCTCTTCGTCTGATATGTCGCATATCTAGTCTGGGGGTCATAAACGTCAGACCCAAATAACTTGATAAGTCATGCCAATATGAGGCTCATAACGGGTCGAGAAACTACTGATAACACTTACTAGTAAATCTTTGTATCATCCCTGGCCAGGGAATGAAAGGTTCCTAGGCACCCTATAGAGGTCTCACAAGGCATCGAACATGCCAATTTCAAAAATTATGGGTGCCGCGAAACCCTAACGCGGATCTTAGACTAGAATTCTAGGCGAAACACAAAACTAGTTAACTACTTAACTAGAAGTGAGAAGCTACAACCTTTGTAGATCCGGATTTCCACTTCCTTAGCTCCACGTGGGTGTCCTCTCGCTGTCCATCATGAATCCCGAACCCAATCGTCGTCTTCATCGGAGAAACGGGCGAGCTAGGTTGTCGGCTTCGTGTCAAAGACGATCTACGTCGAGGTTGCACTAGTTCAAGCTCCGACTTTACAAAGTTGTGAAACTTGTGAAGAAAACACCCAAAACAACTTGGCAAGAGGTAGAGGGTGAAGAAATAGGAGGTGGGTTCACTTTAGAATTGGATTTCTCTCACTAGAACTCAAGTTGCCATTAAAGTAGCAAGCTTTTTCTTTTTAGAAGAAGAAGATGATGAAGCTAGTTATGATAAGTTCTATTTTAAAATGAAAAGAAAATACAAACTTATCATAACTTTAACTAGGGTTAAGTGTATAGAATAAACCATGGTCATTTGAGTGGGTTAGGGTTAAGCATGAAGACAAGAATGGTTAGCAAAGTCAAAGCTTCATGAAGCTTCAATATGAAACAAAAATTGCCACCATTTTCATCTTAAAGTTTATCCAAATAAATGAATAAACAAATAAATGAATAAATGCATAATCAAAACCCTAATCTCAAGTTAACTATGGTTTAATTCTATACACTTAACCATATGATCAAGTATCATCAAACATGATACAAAAATGTGCACAAAAGCATATCACATATACAATGTGCATCAAGTGAGAAAAATCCGTTTAAAGTGAACCAATACCAGTTAATGTAAAGTAATATATCAAATATATAATTATACATTAAATCATTAAATCAACATTTGATTCAATGATCCGGTCATGTCGCACATAACCGACTAGAATCCAATGTATCGATTTATCGAATCAATGATTCGATAACTAGGTCATATCGAATATAACCAATCGAAACATATATCGCGAGAATGAAATGCGGTATCACATACACGCATTATTTTCGTTCCTGCACATATCTCATATGCGGTCCTATTTCGTTTCGCTTGAACCAGGAAACCTCTGTGTAGGACTCTAAAGACTCGTCAATACGCCGGTAGCAGATGATGATCATATCAAGCACCCACAAGCCGCAAGCGGTCTGCTAAACGTAACGGCCATCCGGGTATTGAGCGATCAGAAGATCGACGAGCTAGCCCGCTCACATTCCTGTGAATCCAACCAGTAACACTTACCGTACAGTCTGGTCTGTTCGTCTGATATGTCGCATATCAAGTCTAGGGGTGGTATACGTCAGACCCCAATAACCGATAAGTCGTGCCGATGTGAGGCTCATAACGGGTCGAGAAACTACTGGTAACACTTACCAGCAAATCTCTGATCAGCCCTGGCCAGGGACTTCCCTGTTACGGCCAATCGAGCACAGCGCAACATCAACCCCTAATACCGGGAGAGACGAAACCCATCCTATCGCTCATTGCCTCCATGTGACTCGGGACTGTACCTAAAGACCACCGTTTTGCATGCCCTCATGGACGTGGTAAGGTGGAGATCAAAGCACAGTGGGAATCACACAAGACTCTATGACGATCTCGGGTCTACAGACTAACCTGTACAAGTGTCACCTGAGAACTGCCATCTGACGTGAGGTATAATACCATCTGGGAGTTCTCGGCGAGTCCGTCCAGTGTACCCAGTCTCTACTGAGCACCCGTATACCATCTCTGATGTCAAACACCAATGGATATGGGATCATCCATCGCCCATCACATGGGTCGAGAAGCATATACGCTAGTCTACACTGGTATATCAATGCCCCGTCTCGATACACCCACGACTAGGGACCTTGAAGGATGTACTTATGGACTACCATGTCCTCACTAGTATGATCTGCATCATAGTCCAGGTAGTCAAGTACACATCCTAAGGGCTTTACCAACATGTAACTATAAGACAGTATAAAGAGACAAGTATACATGTTAAGATAAAGATCAACCAGATAGCATACTATCATGTCGAGCAAGAAAGTCATCTCTATATATGTCCAAGCATCCAATATAATATAAATAATCTGTACAATACTGGCCTCTAGGGCATACATACAACTAACAATCTCCCACTTGCACTAAGGCCAGCTGCTGTAGTATCGCATACCGAGCATCCCGAAGTGTCTCTCAAACTGTATCTGGGGAATGACCTTCGTGAGTGGATCCGCCGTGTTATTCTTCGTGTCAACCCTCCTGACCTCGATCTCCCGGCGATCAACTATCTCCCGGATCAGGTGATACCGCCTCAGAATATGCCTGGATCGCTGATGGGACCTGGGTTCCTTGGCCAAAGCCACCGCTCCATTGTTATCGCAATACAAAGGTATTGGACGCTCAATGGATGGAACCACTCCAAGTTCAGTAATGAACTTCTTGATCCAGACAGCCTCTTTGGCAGCATCGTTGGCAGCGATGTATTCAGCCTCCATCGTCGAGTCTGCCACGGTTTCCTGCTTGGAACTCTTCCAGCTAACCGCCCCTCCATAAAGGGTAAAGACAAAGCCCGACTGCGACTTAGAGTCGTCCTTATCACTCTGGAAGCTCGAATCGGTAAAGGACTCCACTTGGAGTTCTCCGTTACCATACACCAAGAACATATCTCTAGTCCTTCGCAAGTACTTGAGAATGTTCTTCACAGCTGTCCAGTGACTCTCTCCAGGATCTGCTTGATACCGACTCACTACACTTAGTGAGTATGCAACATCGGGTCTGGTACATAGCATCGCATACATGATAGAGCCTACTGTCGAAGCATAGGGTATCCCTTGCATGCGAGCTCTCTCCAAATCAGTCTTGGGAGACATCTCTTTGGAGAGAGTGAGTCCAGAGATCGTGGGTAAGTTCCCACGCTTGGATTCTTCCATACTAAACCTCTTTAGTATGGTGTCAATGTACCTTGATTGGGACAATCCCAATATCCGTTTGGATCTATCTCTATAGATCCTGATTCCCAATATGCAGGAGGCATCACCAAGATCTTTCATTGAGAATCTTTGTGATAAGAAGAGCTTGACCGACTGCAGCATAGGAATATCATTTCCTATCAAGAGTATGTCGTCCACGTACAATACGAGGAAGACAACCTTACTCTCTGCCACCTTCTTGTAGATACAAGGTTCATCTGGATTTTTGACGAAATCAAACTCTTTGATAACGACATCAAAGCAGATGTTCCAACTCCGTGATGCTTGCTTTAATCCATAAATGAATTTAAGCAGCTTGCATAACTTTCCGCTGCTCCCACTATCTACGAAGCCCTCTGGCTGAGTCATGTACACGCAATCTTCTAAATCACCATTTAGAAAGGCGGTCTTAACATCCATTTGCCAGATTTCGTAATCATGATATGCAGCGATGGCAAGCATGATCCGGATGGATTTGAGCATAGCCACTGGAGAAAAGGTTTCGTCATAGTCCACACCTGGTCTTTGACGAAAACCCTTTGCTACAAGTCTAGCTTTGAAAGTCTCCACTTTCCCATCTACACCAAGTTTCTTCTTGAAGATCCACTTGCTCCCAATGGGTTTTACCCCTTCAGGAGCAACTTCCAAAGTCCATACTTTGTTGGTGTACATGGATTCCATCTCGGATCGCATAGCATCCAGCCATTTCACTGAGTCCCCACTCGTGATGGCCTGCTCGAAGCTAGTTGGGTCATCATCCTCCATGATGCAATCCTCGCTTCTACCATCAATGAGAAAACCGTAGTATCTCTCAGGTGGACGAGAAACCCTACCAGATCGGCGGAGAGGCTGAGGTTCGTCGGGTACTACCGAATCTTCTGGTTCCACTAAATCTTCAGTTATAGCTTGTGTTTCTGGAACTTCTTTCAGTTCTACCTCAGAGCCACTAATCTCTTTTGCAAGAAATTCCTTTTCTAAAAAGGTGGCATGTTGAGCAATAAACACTTTTTGTTGTTCACTGTGGTAGAAGAGATATCCATTTGAATGTTTAGGATATCCCACAAACTTACATAGAACTGACCGTGCCTCGAGTTTGTCTGGATTTTGCCTTTTGACATAGGCCAGACAACCCCATATCTTAACTCGTTTAAGACATGGTCTCTTCCCACTCCATATCTCATATGGTGTGGTAGGTACAGATTTAGTTGGAACTTGATTCAATAGGTATGCCGCTGTTTCAAGCGCATACCCCCAGAAGAAAATAGGTAACTCAGCTGTACTCATCATAGAGCGCACCATATCTAATAGGGTGCGATTCCTCCGCTCCGATACACCGTTGTGCTGTGGTGTATAAGGAGGAGTAAGCTGAGAGAGAATCCCATTCTCTTTTAGGAAGTCCAGGAATTCATTGCTCAAGTATTCACCTCCTCGATCAGATCGAAGGATTTTAATACTTTTTCCGGTTTGTTTCTCGACTTCTTGTTTATATTCTCTAAATTTCTCAAAAGCTTCAGACTTGTGTCTTATCAAGTACACATGTCCGTATCTTGAGAAATCGTCAGTGAATGTAATGAAGTACGAAGAACCATCCCTGGTATGTGTAGACATGGGACCGCATACATCACTTTGTATTAGTCCCAAGAGTTCGGTAACTCTTTCTCCGTGTCCCGTAAACGGAGTTTTGGTCATCTTGCCTTTGAGACATGACTGGCAAGTGTCATAAGATGAAAATTCGAATGGTTTCAAATACCCATCCTTATGCAACTTAGCCAGTCGTGTCGCATTGATGTGACCCAGTCTACAATGCCACAAGAAGGATTCTTTGAGTTCAGAACTCTTCCTCTTGTGTGTGTTTGTTATGCTCAGAACTGTTGATTGATTTAGAACATAAATGCCATTGCATAACGTGCCTGATCCAACCAACTTTTGGTTATGGAAAATGTTCATAACATTGTCTTGTAATACAAAATTATATCCCTCTTTACTTAATAAAGAAACCGATATAATGTTGCATATCAGGTTCGGCATGTAATAGCATTCGTTCAGAACCAATGTATTACCAGTTGGTAATACAAGGTGATATTCCCCGACAGTCTTAGCTGCAACAATTGCACCATTTCTAACTCTTATGTCTTTATCACCTTCTCCAAGTTCTCTACCTTTTCTAAGCCCATGTAACTGATTACATATATGGGATCCTGACCCGGTATCTAATACCCAGGACGTAGAGCAAATGGAGAAACAGTTCTCAGTAAGGAACACACCCGAAGAAAATGCATCAACATGTACTTTCTTCATACGGGTGGCATGGGAATCCTGGTATTCCCCTATATCCTGTTCATTCCTATAACTCTTACAGGAAAGAACGGAACCAACGTTCCCCGGCACAGTATAACATGCGGGTTCGGTCAATACATCCATATTATTATCTTCATTAGGGCATGAAATGGTCGCTACCTGGAGAGAGAGAGAAGAAAACACTTTAGCGTATGCTCGTGCAAGATCAGATTGGTTATTATCTTATCTAATCAGGATAGCTCCCACTGCTTTTTATCAAATCTTCCTTCAAACCCTAAAAGGAAAGACTAGCCGGGATTAATTACACACTACAAGTTCGCCAATCTTTCAGCCAGGCCAGTGTCGGTACTTTGAGGGAGGTCCCCCGTGCTTTCGCACGAACCTAATTAATGTAAACCTCGTTTTTCCAGAGGCGTAACCCCGTTGACACCTTTCTAGACACTTACTTGATCGGCTAATTGCAATGTGTAAAACTCTCCCAGGAGTAACTCTTACTCACAGCGGGTATCGGGATCCAACTATCTCATAGAAGGTATGCAATCTCATTGCAAATTTCAACACTTGAAATTCCCGATAATATTTTGCCCCTAGTGTACCATGACCTTGACAGAGGTCAACAAATCATAGTGCACTAGTCAAGTTCAACCCGTCATTTCTTGATTGAATCAAACCCACCCGCACGACCCTTGACAGAGGTCAACAAGGTCGCACGACTACCCTAATCCAATCACATCACATGCTTTGCAGATAATTACTAGTTAGCTACCGCACACTACGCCTTGACAGAGGTCAACAAACGCAGCACGAATACTAAATAGTCTTTATCTGAAATGACGGAGGGCTACGTCAGGTTTTTCTGAAAACCTATTGCGTAATGAACTCGATATCATTGTAGAATCAAATAAAGTTTTGAAATGGAGTGATTTTGAGGCTTTTCCAGTTTTGCTAAAGGGGTCACTCCCGGTGAAGGGATCGTCGGCCCTTTCCTCGTCGAATGAGGTGCGGGATATATCATATATATCACTGTGCAAAGCAGAAACTATAAAAGCAATCAAAAACAAACCGAGTGTGTAGCATCTGCCAGTTATTGCTAAAGGAGTCACTCCCGGTGAAGGGATCTCGGTCCTTTCCTCATCGAATAAGGTGCGGGGTATATCATATATACCGCTATGCAAAGCAAGAACTGTAGCTACCTGTTTTATTTAAAATCTGATTCTACAACATCTTAGGTTTCTTTTCTTTCATTAATCACATTAATGAAGTCCCATCATTTAAATACCTAAACATCACAGATAGATATGACGTACACTTATGCCATCCGCATTCGCCTCGATGTCCCCTCGTGCACCGTTAGGTTAGGTAACTAACGACAGAGCAGGGCAGGGCTAGCACGGGTGTAAAACATAAGTAACGTCTATATAATATATCATATATACTATATACTATATCCATCACAGAGTCACAACACAGATATCGCAGCAGAATAAACATATGAAATATTGGATATACTAGGACGTCCGTGTTTTCAATACGAGCCAGTATAAAACACGGATTCCACGGTCGTAACGAATAGCCAATCCCACACCCCTAGACCCCTACGAGAGCGGCAAGCAACCCTGCCAATTCTAGGGTTAGGAGACCCGGACTCGACTCCTCGAGTTGGTCTCCCACTGGACCCCAGAACCCGGTTACTTATGCTCCCCTCCTTGGGTCTATCCTAATGCGGAAAAGTAAATAATATACAAAAGGTGACATCTTCCGCTACCTGGAAGTGCCCCAAATAAAAGAATATTACATACAAGTTTTTACATGAATGAAAATGAAAAACACTCATCTCACATAAAAACCCCCGGCTATTCAAACACGACGATCCAATATAACATATCCAGCAACACATAACATCACATGCCATCAACGTAAGTAAGTACGCATACCCCAATTGTCGTTGACATATAGCAACGAAACCGGCGATATGAACATACTACACTTACGGTCACAGAAAAGAAAGTGTAAAACTACAACAATTAGAATCCGCAACCTCTTTAGACATCACATGCCTAATCAAATGAAATACTTAGACATCACATGCCTAACAGATATAAATCCCGCATTTTAGTCTCATTATCGAAAACTCTTTTCAATATCAAGTGAAACTAAAGTGCTAGACTTATAACATTTATTCAGTTATCTCATAACTGTTTGTGAATTCCAATTATTGTATCACATTCCAGATAAACAGAAAATGTTAAACTTTCCGATCGAACAGTCGAATACCCAAGTTTTCCCGATACAGCTCAACACATGAAATAAGTCTAACAACATTCAGTTCGTGCCTCAGTACCAACGGTCCAGCCGTAGAAGGGTCAAGCCAACGCCTCACATGTGGCACGCCGTACTGCCCTAAACCCGAAGGTTCAAAGGGCAGTTCAAGACGGTCACATAATCGAGTTAAGGTTTGTTGTCTTCTAGAGGGTCCATCGCGTTACTTGCACTACTTAGAACGTCGTTAAACTACGGAAAAATCCAACACTTGGAAATTTCCCGACAGGGGAAAAATTGGGTATTTATATCCGGTCGAACTTTTTAACATATTCTAAAAATTATCCGGAAATACACAAAGACGAAATTTGATACCCCGATCGAAACACCGAATCCCCAAAGCAACCCCAGAAAATTCAACTCTTGAATAATTATTAAAAATTCCCATAAAACTCAGCACCAGAAAAGAAGAATTACTGTGCAAACAATATTGGGTAAAGTGAACAGTTGGCCACGGAACAGCGGCAGAAGCCATGCTTCTGCCGCGTTTCCGCGGCTGTTTGGAAGCTTCATGAGCTCGTGTTTCACCATAATTCTTAGATATTCCTGCTGAATTTTTTAGGCATTTTTAATCTTGAAAAATCCCAGATTTTAGAAAATGTACAGAGAGCATGTTAAGTTTAGGGTTTCGGGTTCGTTCAGGCTTCAAATTGCGTCTAGACTTCGCCTAAGGCTCTAGCTAGGCTCTGATACCAGTGTAGGTCAGGCAGCCACCCCATCCAATGGGGTCGCCGTGGCACCAACGGGTCCCTCAGCAACTACTTTTACGCATGCCCCCTCGCGAGGGCTACAACCCGCCGGAACACCTTCCGGTCTCGGGACACCCTGGGGGTAAGAGCCTATGCTTCGCCACACTGTCATACAGTGAGAACCCCCCATAGGTCGACATCTAATGCCTAGTAGCTCTGATACCAGTGAAAGGTTCCTAGGCACCCTATAGAGGTCTCACAAGGCATCGAACATGCCAATTTCAAAAATTATGGGTGCCGCGAAACCCTAACGCGGATCTTAGACTAGAATTCTAGGCGAAACACAAAACTAGTTAACTACTTAACTAGAAGTGAGAAGCTACAACCTTTGTAGATCCGGATTTCCACTTCCTTAGCTCCACGTGGGTGTCCTCTCGCTGTCCATCATGAATCCCGAACCCAATTGTCGGCTTCATCGGAGAAACGGGCGAGCTAGGTCGTCGGCTTCGTGTCAAAGACGATCTACGTCGAGGTTGCACTAGTTCAAGCTCCGACTTCACAAAGTTGTGAAACTTGTGAAGAAAACACCCAAAACAACTTGGCAAGAGGTAGAGGGTGAAGAAATAGGAGGTGGGTTCACTTTAGAATTGGATTTCTCTCACTAGAACTCAAGTTGCCATTAAAGTAGCAAGCTTTTTCTTTTTAGAAGAAGAAGATGATGAAGCTAGTTATGATAAGTTCTATTTTAAAATGAAAAGAAAATACAAACTTATCATAACTTTAACTAGGGTTAAGTGTAGAGAATAAACCATGGTCATTTGAGTGGGTTAGGGTTAAGCATGAAGACAAGAATGGTTAGCAAAGTCAAATCTTCATGAAGCTTCAATATGAAACAAAAATTGCCACCATTTTCATCTTAAAGTTTATCCAAATAAATGAATAAACAAATAAATGAATAAATGCATAATCAAAACCCTAATCTCAAGTTAACTATGGTTTAATTCTATACACTTAACCATATGATCAAGTATCATCAAACATGATACAAAAATGTGCACAAAAGCATATCACATATACAATGTGCATCAAGTGAGAAAAATCCGTTTAAAGTGAACCAATACCAGTTAATGTAAAGTAATATATCAAATATATAATTATACATTAAATCATTAAATCAACATTTGATTCAATGATCCGGTCATGTCGCACATAACCGACTAGAATCCAATGTATCGATTTATCGAATCAATGATTCGATAACTAGGTCATATCGAATATAACCAATCGAAACATATATCGCGAGAATGAAATGCGGTATCACATACACGCATTATTCTCGGTCCTGCACATATCTCATATGAGCTCCTATTTCGTTTCGCTTGAACCAGGAAACCTCTGTGTAGGACTCTAAAGACTCGTCAATACGCCGGTAGCAGATGATGATCATATCAAGCACCCACAAGCCGCAAGCGGTCTGCTAAACGTAACGGCCATCCGGGTATTGAGCGATCAGAAGATCGACGAGCTAGCCCGCTCACACTCCTGTGAATCCAACCAGTAACACTTACCGTACAGTCCGGTCTGTTCGTCTGATATGTCGCATATCAAGTCTAGGGGTGGTATACGTCAGACCCCAATAACCGATAAGTCGTGCCGATGTGAGGCTCATAACGGGTCGAGAAACTACTGGTAACACTTACCAGCAAATCTCTGATCAGCCCTGGCCAGGGACTTCCCTGTTACGGCCAATCGAGCACAGCGCAACATCAACCCCTAATATCGGGAGAGACGAAACCCCTCCTATCGCTCATTGCCTCCATGTGACTCGGGACTGTACCCAAAGACCACCGTTTTGCATGCCCTCATGGACGTGGTAAGGTGGAGATCAAAGCACAGTGGGAATCACACAAGACTCTATGACGATCTCGGGTCTACAGACTAACCTGTACAAGTGTCACCTGAGAACTGCCATCTGACGTGAGGTATAATACCATCTGGGAGTTCTCGGCGAGTCCGTCCAGTGTACCCAGTCTCCACTGAGCACCCGTATACCATCTCTGATGTCAAACACCAATGGATATGGGATCATCCATCGCCCATCACATGGGTCGAGAAGCATATACGCTAGTCTACACTGGTATATCGATGCCCCGTCTCGATACACCCACGACTAGGGACCTTGAAGGATGTACTTATGGACTACCATGTCCCCACTAGTATGATCTGCATCATAGTCCAGGTAGTCAAGTACACATCCTAAGGGCTTTACCAACATGTAACTATAAGACAGTATAAAGAGACAAGTGTACATGTTAAGATAAAGATCAACCAGATAGCATACTATCATGTCGAGCAAGAAAGTCATCTCTATATATGTCCAAGCATCCAATATAATATACATAATCTGTACAATACTGGCCTCTAGGGCATACATACAACTAACAGGGAATTCCTGTTATAGCCAATTGAGCACAATGCAACATCAACCCCCAATACTGGGATAGACGAAACCCCTCCTGTCGCTCATTGCCTCCATGTGACTCGGGACTGTACCCAAAAACCACCGTTTTGCACGCTCTCTTGAATGTGGTAAGGTGGAAATCAAAGCACAGTGGGAATCACACAAGACTCTATGACGATCTTGGGTCTACAGACTAATCTGTACCAGTGTCACTAGAGAACTGCTATCTGACGTTAGGTATAATACCATCTAGGAGTTCTCGGTGATTCCTGTTCAGCGTACCCAGTCTCCACTGAGCACCTATATACAATCTTTGATGCCAAACACCAATGGATGTGGGATCATCCATCGCCCTTCAAATGGGTCAAGAAACGCATACGCTAGTCTACTCTGAAATATCGATGCCCTATCTCGATACTCCCACGACTAGGAACAATTAAAAGATGTACTTGTGGACTACCCTAGCATCACTAGTATGATCTCCATCATAGTCCTGGTAGTCAAGTACACATCCTAAGGGCTTCATCAACCTGTAACAGAGAGACAATACAAGCATACACGTTAAGATAATGAGTAACCAGATAGCATAATATCATGTCGAGTAAGAAATTCCTCCCTATATATGTCCAAGCATCCACTATAATATACAATCATGTATAATAATAGGCTCTAGGGCATACATACTACTAACAATTGAGTCTCATACACCCAAGTCCAATGTATCATCTAGCATGACACATAAATAAATACATTAATATATATCACATATATATATATATATATATATATATATATATATATATTTATATGTATTTGGAGAAAACATTTTCTTAAGTGAGCTAATATTAGTTAATGTAAATTAATATATCAAATATATAATCATATATTAAATTATTAGATCAACACTTGATTTAATAACCCGGCTGTATTGCATACAACCGAATAATATTATTTATATGTATATCACATATACATATAACATATCATTGAATCAACAATTGATTCAACAATCCGGTTATATCACATATAATCTGTATCGCGAGATTAGAATACGGTATCATATACGCGTATTAATCTCGGTCTCGCACATATCACATATGTGCCCTACTTCGTTTCGCTTGAGCGAGGAAACCTCTGTGTAAGACTCTAAAGACTCGTCAATACGCCGACAGTAGGTAATGATCATATCAGTTGCCCACAAGCCGTCAGCAGTACTAGATGGACGTAACGGCCACCCGGGTATTGAATGATCAGAAGATCAACAAGCAAGCCTGCTCATACTCCCATGGATCTAATAATTAACACTGCCTTACAGTCGGTCACTTCGTCTGATATGTCGCATATCTAGTCTGGGGGTGGTAAACGTCAGACACCAATAACTTGATAAGTCATGCCGATATGAGGCTCATAACGGGTTGAAAAACTACTGATAACGTACCAGTAAATCTCTGTATTAGTCCTGGCCAGGGACTTCCTGTTATAGCCAATCGAGCACAGCGCAACATCAACCCCCAATATCAGGAGAGATGAAACCCCTCCTATCACTCATTTCCTCAATGTGACTCGGGACTGTACCCAAAAACCACCGTTTTGCACCCTTTCTTGAATGTGGTAAGGTGGAAATCAAAGCACAATGGGAATCACACAAAACTCTATGACGATCTCGGGTCTACAGACTAACCTGTACCAGTGTCACCAGAGAACTGCTATCTGACGTTAGGTATAATACTATTTAAGAGTTCTCGACGAGCCCTGTTTAGTGTACCCAGTCTCCACTGAACACCCATATACAATCTTTGATGTCAAACACCAATGGATGTGGGATCATCCATCGCCCATCAAATGGGTCAAGAAACGTATACGCTAGTCTACTCTGGAATATCGATACCCTGTCTCGATACTCCCATGACTAGGAATAATTAAAAGATGTACTTGTGGACTACCCTGGCCCCACTAGTATAATCTCCATCATAGTCTTGGTAGTCAAGTACATATCCTAAGGGCTTTATCAACATGTAACAGAGAGACAGTACAAGCATACATGTTAAGATAAAGAGTAACCAGATAGCATACTATCATGTCGAGCAAGAAAGTCCTCCCTATATATGTCCAAGCATCCACTATAATATACAATCATGTACAATAATGTCCTTTAGGGCATACATACAACTAACAATCTCCCACTTGAACTAAGGCCAGTTGTTGTAGTATCTCATACCCAACATCCCTTAAAGTCTCTCTATGGAAAGACCTTCGTTAGTGGATCTGCCGTGTTATTCTTCCTGTTAAATCTCCTGACCTCGATCTCCAGGAGATCAACCATCTCCCTGATCAGGTGATACTGCCTAAGAATATGTCTGGATCACTAATGGGACCGGGGTTCTTAGGCCAAAGCCACAACTCCATTGTCACCATAATGGTAGTAACCTCACCAAGTTCATCTCATGAACATCTTTATCCAGACGACCTCTTTGGTAGCATCGTTGGTAACGATGTATTCAGCCTTCATCGTCGAGTCTGCCATGGTATCTATCTTGGAACTCTTCCAACATGCTGTCCCTCCTCTGAGGGTAAAGACAATACCTGTGACTGTTTTACAGTCGACCTTATCACTCTGGAAGCTCGAATTGGTAAAGGAATCAACATGGAGTTCACCGTTATTAAACACCAAGAACGTTTCTTTGGTGCTTCTCAAGTACTTAAGAATATTCTTCACAACTATCCAGTGTTTCTCCCCAGGATCTGATTGACACATAGTGAGTATGATACATCTTCTTAGATCTATCTCTATAGATCTTAATCACTGGATGTAGGAGGCATCACCCAGATCCTTCATGGAGAAACATTGTGATAAGAGGAGCTTGAACGATTATAGCATAGGAACACCATTTCCTATCAAGAGTATGTCATCCACGTACTTTGGCTATAGTGCCCTCAAGGCCATTATCGTAGTCATAGACAGGTGATTATGATGATTTAGGAAGGACCTATACCAGTAGAACGGTCTTACTCAAGATGATAGCATGCTATCTGGTTTGTCTTTATCATCACTATTACATGTTGATAGAACCCATAGGATTCTTGCTTAACTACCAGCATTATGATGGCGATCATATACGTGGGAGCTGGGGGTCTATAAGCACATCCTTAAATGTCCCAAGTCGTGGGAGTTTCGAGACTGGGCATCGATACTCCAGAGTAGACTAGTGTATATTGATCGAGACCCCGACGAGGGGCGGTCGCCCGGTCTCACAAGCCATTGGTGTTACTTTTTTCACCTAAGATAGTATACAGGTGCTCATTGAATTATGAGTATATTGGACGGACTCACCGGGAATATGCTATTTGGTATTATATCTATTGTCAGATAGCAGTTCCCTGGTGACATGTGTACAGTTTAGTCTGTCAACCTGAGATCGTCATTTGTCTCGTGTGAGTTCCCACTGTTCTTTGATTACTACCCTACCACGGCTTAAAAGAGTCATGCAAACAGGTTTTAGTTGGGTACAGTCCCGAGCCACATGGAGGCAGTGAGAGGATCGTCGGGGATTCATCGCTCCCGGTATTAGGGGTTGATATCGCGTTGTGCACGGGTGGCCATCACCAGAAATCCTCGGTCGGGGTATACGAGAATTACCGATTCAGGATCGATAGTTTCTCAGGAGGTGATGGGTTTCATACCGACACGAATTATCCGTTGTTAGGGGTCTGACTTTATCCACCCCTCTAGACTCGCTATGCGATACTCTTAGACGAACAGATCGGACTGTACAGATATTATCACTGTCAGGCTCAGTAGGGGTTATGGATGAGTTTGCTCGTCGGCCTTCCTTTCGCTCAATACCTGGGTAGACGTTACGTACAGCTAGTGATGCTGTCGTGCTTGTGGTTAAACCCACTTCAAGCGTATTGATGAGTTTTTAGAGTCCCACACAGAGGGTTTTCACGGTTCAGGCGATATGGTGTAGATGACGTATGTTGGTACATACAGGTGTCCGATTAAATATGTGTACAGGCTGCACAGATTTTAATCGGACAGTTGATAATACTGGCGGCTTAGGATTAAGCCGGATTATTAAATCATGTTTTGATTTAATAATTTATATATGTATTCTACTATTATTGTTCACTATTCATTTTCTCTCTTGGCTGTTCATATTTTTGTACGGATACGCATATATGTATTTCGATACGTGTACCGGGTTGTATTCCGTATTTATACGAAATAGATTCTAGAAGATTTGACACCTCATTATTTGCTTTTTCTTTTCGGAAAATCATTTAAGGAAATGAGGTGGAGGGGGTGAGGTGGCATGAACATTGTTTAGCATGTAGAGAGGTATGACATGGACTTGTTTATTGGAAAAATGAAAAGAGATACATGATTGCGGGGGGGCTGCCATCATTCTTGATATAGCTTGCACATTTCATTTTTTCCTCACTAGCTTCATTTTCATTCTCACTTGGAGTTTTTAGCATTTTCTTTAGTTGCTTATGCCACCTGTTTTCCTCACCTCCTCTTAATCTTCTATGGTTGCTCTTGGAGAATTTTGATGAGAGAAAAATTATAGTGAGATAATCCTACACCCCACTCTCCATTGCTAGCAACCTTGGAGCATCGATTGCCTTGCTTGGCGAGGCTGAAGCTTGCGTCATTTCTCTCGGGCAGATCATCGTAGATGGAGGAAGACCGGCAACCAAACTCGATCCGCAACCACTAAGAGCTTGGGATGAAGGTTGAAGACCGAAGGACACGGATCAACTCGGTAAAACCATTCCTAACTCCTTATATTGCTTGCTAGTATAGGGTTTAGGATAGATCCGGGCATCGGGTTGTGCTAGCGCCAGATTAGAAAAAAATTTATTCCGCATTTGGCCACGGTTTGATGGCCGGGGCGCTGCCGTAACCCAACACGTACAATATGATGAAGACAACCTTACTCTCTACAACATTCTTGTATATACAAGATTCATCTACCTTTTTGATGAAGTCAAACTCTTTCACCGCTACATCAAAACAGATGTTCCAACTCCGCGATACCTTCTTTAACCCGTAAATTGATTTAAGCAGCTTGCACACCTTTCCTCTGCCCCCACTGTCCACGAAGCCCTCTGGCTGTGTCATGTACACACTTTCTTCTAAATCACCATTTAGAAAAGTGGTCTTGACATCCATCTTCCATATTTCGTAGTCATGGTATGCAGCGATGGCAAGTTGGATCCGGATGGACTTAAGCATAGCCACTGGAGAAAAGGTTTCATCATAATCCACACTTGTTCGTTGACGAAAACCTTTTGTTACAAGTCTCAACTTTTCCATCTACACCAAGTTTTTTCTTGAAGATCCACTTGCTCCCGATGGGTTTTACCCCTTCAGGAGCATCTTCCAAAGTCCATACTTTGTTGGTGTACATGGATTCCATCTCAGATCGCATTGCATCCAGCCATTTCACAGAGTCCCCACTCGTGATGGCCTGCTCGAAGCTAGTTGGGTCATCATCTTCCATGATGCAATCTTCGCTCCTACCATCAATGAGAAAACCGTAGTATCTCTAAGGTGGATGAGGAACCCTACTAGATCGGTGGAGAGGCTGAGATTCGTCGGGAACTATCGAATCCTCTGGTTCCACTAAATCTCAGTTGTAGTTTGTGTAGCTGGAACTTCTTCCAGTTCTACCTCTTTACCACTAATTTCTTTTTCAAGAAATTCCTTTTCTAAAAAGGTGGCATTGTGAGAAACAAACACCTTTTGTTTCTCGGTGTGGTACAAGATATACCCATATGAGTTTTTGGGATATCCTACAAACTTGCACAGAACTGACCTTGCCTTGAGCTTGTCCGGATTTTCCGTTTTAACATAAGCCGGACAACCCCATATCTTAATATAATTAAGACATGGTCTCTTCCTCTTCCATATCTCATATGGAGTGGTAGACACAGATTTGGTAGGGACCATATTCAATAGGTGTATGGCTGTTTGAAGCACATAACCCCAAAAGGAAATAGGCAACTTAGTAGTACCCATCATAGAGCGCACCATATCTAATAGGGTGCGATTCCTCCGCTCCGATACACCGTTATGCTGTGGTGTATACGGAGGAGTAAGTTGAGAGAGAATCTCATTCTCTTTTAGATAGGCACGGAATTTCGTGCTCAAGTATTCTTCTCCCCGATCACATCGAAGGATTTTAATACTTTTACTCGTTTGGTTCTCGACTTCGCACTTATATTCCTTGAATTTCTCAAAAGCTTCAGACTTGCGTTTCAATAGGAACACATGTCCGTATCTTGAGAGATCATCAGTGAATGTAATGAAATACGAGGAACCATTCCTGGCATGTGTAGACATGGGACCGCATACATCACTAAGTATCAGTCCCAAGGGTTCCGTAGCTCTTTCTTTGTGTCCAGTAAACGGAGTTTTGGTCATTTTGCCTATGAGACATGACTGACAAGTTTCATAAGATGAAAATTCAAACGGATTCAAATATCCATCCTTATGTAACTTAGCTAGTCGTGTCGCATTGATATGACCTAGTTTACAATGCCATAAGAAGAATTTGTTCATTTCTAAAGTCTTCATCTTGTGTGTGTTCTGTATACTTAGAATTGTGGTTTGATTTAGAATGTATATGCCATTGCATAACGTGCCTGATCCAATCAACTTTTGATTCAGGAAAATGTTCATAACATTATCCTGCAATATAAAATTATATCCTTCTTTACTTAATAAAAAGACTGATATAATGTTGCATGTCAAGTTCGGCATGTAATAACATTCATTCAGAATCAAGGTATTACCACTTGGTAATACAAGGTGATATTCGCCAACTGATTTGGCTGCAACAATTCCACCATTTCCAACTCTTATATCTTTATCACCCATTCTCAGTTCTCTACCTTTCCTTATCCCATGTAATAGATTACATATGTGGGATCCTGATCCATTATCTAATACCCAGGACGTAGAGCATAGTGAGAAACAGTTCTCAGTAACGAACACACCAGAAGAAAATGCATCAACATGTTCTTTCTTCAATCTGGTGGTATGAGAATCCTGGCATTCCCCTATTTCCTGCTCAGATTTATAACAATTATAAGATAAAGCGGAATCAACGTTCCCCAGATAAAAGCATATTCGGTCAATACATCTATATTATTATCTTGATTAAGGCGCGACATGGTCGCTACCTGGAGAGAGAGAGAGAAGAAAACACTTAGCGTATGCTCTTGCAAGATTAGATTGGTTATTATCTTATCTAATCAGGATGCCTCCCACTGTTTTTATCAAATCTCCCTTCAAACCCTAAAAGGTAAGACTAGACGGGATTAATTACACCCTACAAGTTCGCCAATCGTTTAGCCAAGCCGGTGTCGGTACTTTGAGGGAGGTTCCTCGTGCTTTCGCACGGACCTAATTAAAATAAACCTCGTTTTCTCAGAGGCATAACCCCATTGACACCTTTCTAGTCACCTACTTGATCGACTAATTGTAAAGTGCAAAACTCTCCTAAGAGTAACTCTTACTGGCAGTGGGTATCGGGATCCAACTATCTCATAGAAGGTATGCAATCTCATTGCAAATTTCAACACTCGAAATTCCCGATAATGTTTTGCCCCTAACGTCTTATGACCTTGACGAAGGCCAACAAACCATAGGCCGCTAGTCAAGTTCAACCCTTACATTTCGTGATTAAATTAAACCCACCCGCACGACCCTTGACGAAGGCCAACAAAGTCATACGACTACCCTAATCCAATAGCATCATATGCAGTAGATAAGCACTAATCAGCTACCGCATACTACGTCTTGACGAAGGCCAACAAACGTAGCACGAATACTAAATAATACTTATTTGAAATAACGGAGGGCAACGGAAGGTTTTTAAGAAATCCTTATGTGTAATGAACTTGATATCGTTGTAGAATCGAGCGATTTGAAATGGAGTGGTTTAAGTCTCGCTTTTAAAATCGAGTTTTTCAAAATAAACTGAGTGGGTGTAGCATCTGCTAGCTTTTGCTAAAGAGGTCACTCTCGGTGAAAGGATCTAGGCTCTTTCCTCATCAAATGAGGTGCATGATGTTCATCAAGGAACATCACTATGTAAAGAAAGAACTAGAGCTAGCAGTTTTGAAAATTTGACTCTACAACATCTTTAGGTTTCTTTCTTTTTCATTCATTAATGAAGTCTCATCATTTATGCTTCTTAAGCAATATAGAAGAAACAAAAATACTTATATAACGTAAGCTTATGCCATCCGCATTCGCCACGGGGTCCCGTTATGTTAGATAACTAACGGCAGAGAGGAGGTAGGACTAGCGCGGATGCAAAACATAAGTAACGTTTATTATATATCATATATATAATAAAAATAATTCGTCTCACGCAGTTATATGATCTTATCACAGGACATTACAGCAGAAGACAACATATGAAATATTGGATATACTAGGAGGTCCGTGTTTTAAATTAAGCCAGTAAAATACACGGATTCCACGGTCATGATGAATAGCCAAACCCGCATCCCTGGATCCCTACGAGAGCGGTAAGCAACCCTATCAATTCTAGAGTTAGGAGACCCGGTCTCAACTCCTCGAGATGGTCTCCTACTGGACTCTAGAACCCGGTTACTTGTTCTCCGCGCCTTGGGTTTATCCTAATGCGGAAAAGTAAATAATATACATCAATGGTGACATCATCCTCAACCCGGAAGTGCCCCAATAAAAGAAAATTGCATAAAAGTTTTTACATGAATGAAAATGAAAAACTCTCATCTCACGCAAAACCCCCGGCTATTCAAACACGACGATCCAATATAACATATCACAGCAACACATAACATCACATGTCATCAACATAAGTAAATATGCGTATCCAAATTGTCGTTGACGTATAGCAACGAAACCGGCGATACACCACATATTACACTTACGGTCGCAGAAAAGAATGTGAAAACTACAACAATTGGAATCCGTAACCATCTTAGACATCATAAACCCGAAATATCACATATTTCGGATTTCATGCCTAACTATATGAATTCCTTAGGCATCATAAACCCAGAATATCTCATATTCCAAATTTCATGCCTAACCTTATAAACCCCGAATTTTAGTCTCAATATTGAAAACACTTTTCAATAACCAGTCGAGTAATTCACAAGATTCCTGACAACCTGATCGAATGCTTGTCGGACACTTTAGTAGATGGCCGCACCCCCGATACCGTCGACGAAGTGCACTTAGGCGGAACACCGCGACCGCGGGCACCCGGGAGGATGCTTTTGGCAACGGGGTTTTCCTAAAGTCACTTGGTCGGGGATTTGGGGCGTGGCTATCTAGTAATGTTACCCGGCGAGAATCCGCGTATACTACGTGATTGCGACAGAGTTTTGATCCAAATCAATACTCCGTGGCAACCGATCAAATGAGACTAAATTGCTAGGTTTACAAAATTCAAACTAGTTTTCACAAAAATAATTATTGTGGATTCCAAATATTGTATCACATATCAATATGAAACCCGAAACAATGTTAAAATACGACTACGAAACACTCCGTATTGCCACTACAGAAAGATAACATCACATGCAATCTTGGCAAAAACAAACATAACCTGAAACCCTAAAACCGAGAGATCAGAACACCATAAAAATTTCAAGATTTTTTGCCACAAAAAAAAGGTGAGGCCGGTTTTTTTGACAATGTGGCCGGCCAAAATTTTGTGGTTTTACCTTAAATTTTTCTGGTGTTATAGATATATCATAACTAACTTTCTGCACCTGTTTAAAAAAATTTTAGAGGACTTAAAAAATTCCACAGAAACTAAGGTTTCGGGTTCCAGGTTTCGGAGTTGTTTCGGTTTCGTAATTACAACACATCGTATAATTCTCTAGCTTGGCTCTGATACCACTGCTGGGTTCCTTAGCATCCTCACTATGTTTTCTAAGGCATCAAGCATGCAATTTTATAAAAATCTAGTGTGCTAACAAACCCGAACCAAGGATCTGACTAAAGAATTAGGGTTAGACAAAGCAAGTAAATATCTTTACTCTAAGTGAAAAAGGAATACAACCTTTGTAGACCGGTCTATCACTTCTAAAGGTCTGTGTAGCAGTCCCTTCACTCCAAGTAGTGGTTTCCCGGACTCTCGTTAGGCTCCACTAGGCGAAAGGAACAAGCTTGCTTGAAGAAATTTGAGGCCGAAAATGATCTGCATCGAGGAATCTCCAACTCAAGCTACCTCTTCACTAATTGAGAATTAATGAAGCAAAAAACCTATACTAAATGGCCAGTCTAGTGTAGATTGATAAAGTAGGAATTTTGCTCACTTTAGAATTATTTTTCTCTCTTTCTTTCTTCACCTCAAGAAAACCCGGTGAGCTTGATTGAGATGAAGAAGATGAAGTGGTGAATGAAATGGCTACCATTGCAAACCATGGGTGAGAAAATATCATATATCATCTCATGTAGAGACTTAACCATGGCTAAAAATAATGATTGGGTTAATAAATATCTAGAGTAAAATAAAATTAGTGGACTTAAGGTAAAGCTTCCACAAGCTTCTCCAAGCCTCTTAGCCATGCTTATTTCCACCTAATTTTGTTTATTCTCTAAATAAATATTAACCCAACCGTTATCTTTAGCCATTAAGTCTCTACATGAGATGATATATGATATTTTCTCACCCATATTTCATTCGTCTCACGCAATAATAGGCATTCCAGATTACAGATCACAGATGAATATATTGGATATACTAGAAATTCCGTGTTTCGTTTTAGCTTAGAACGAAAGACAGATTCCACCGTCGTGATGAATATCCAAACCCCACCCTAGACCCCTACGGGTGCGGCAAAACACCCGCAAAATTCCTGAAGTGAAGCAACCTCCCTCAATAAAATGAGTAGGCCACTTGGTACTTCAAGAACCCGGTAGTTTGTGCACCCCATCTTGGGTCTATCCTAGGTGCAAGAAAAAGTAAATGAAATAATACAACGGTGGCTACAACCTCAACCCGGATGTGCCCCGCAAAATAATATTACATCAATTACAAATTTACATGAATGAAAGAAAAATAACACTCTTCTCACATCCCCCCGGCTATTCATTCACGACGATCCAATACTTCATATACACAAACCATCAAGATACAAATATGTGCAATCCCCACTAATCAACATATAGCAATTAGTAGACGTTTAGCAACACATATACAAACTGAAACTTATAAACGATGTTAAAACTGCGATTTCGAAATACTCCGTATTGCCCTAACACAAAAATAACAGAATATGAAATCTGGGCAAAAACAAACAATACCTACAAACCTAAATCCAAGATTCTAGAACACCACACAAAACCCAAGACCAAACTCCTTTGATGGGCCGGTGAGGTCGGGAAAATAGCACTTTTAGCCGGCCAAACTTTTGAGTTTTTGTCTCGTTTTTCTGTGGTGTTCTAGTTACAACTAAAGGAGCACTCTGCGATTGTTTAAAAAAATTTAGAGGCTCTTTTGAAATCGACAAAAACTTAGATTTGGTTTTAACCGTTTCAGAGTTATTTCGGTTTCGTAACATTAAACTTCGTTTAACAAGCTAGTTAAAGTTTGATTAGGATCTGATACTACTATAAGTCGATGTCGCACACCCCACACACTTGTGAGGAGGCGGAATTTACAAAAACTATTTTTCATACTTTGCAACACAGACTTTAATTCTAGGATCTTAACAGAAACCTTAACTAGCTATGCTACTGGGAAGTTTTAACTACTATGATAGTGTTATACCTCCTTGATTCTAGTCCTTCGGGTCCTCTTCTCCTCTTCTTAAGCTCCTCGAAGATCCGGATCACACTTGATCGTCGGCCTCCTCGTGTCGAAGATGATCTACCCGAGAGTCTATACTTTAAGCTCTAACCTCTAAATCGAGATAACTAAGATACCTAGTTCGCTAAGCTAGGCAGCTTAGAAGATGTAGAATGTCTAATGGAGTATTTAATCTCAATAGACCTAATGATTCACAACACATGTGAAGGTTTTAGGTCTTGAGCAAGTAGGAGAGAAAAATGAAGAGAGAAAGTGAAACTACAAATGAGCTAAGGTCTTGGCAAGTGAAGGATGGCTCATACACTATCTCACCTCAAGTATGCAATATTTTCCAATTGAAAATATCAACCATGCTTGAATAGTGAGTTCAAACCAATAAACAAAAAAATGAGCCATGTTTCCCCCATGGCTCAAATATCTCCAATTTTCCACATCATTAATCTATTTCCATAATTAGATAAATCCAAATAATGAGGTGTCCCCTACTAGAAGCATCTCTTGTGAAATTACAAGAATGCCCTCACCGTATATACATACCCGTATTCTTATTCCGAAAAATACGAGTACAATGAGATAATAATAATCCAATAATATAATACTAGATTCCAGCTTAAACCAAAGCCCACTAGTATTATCCATCCAAACAACATCTGTGTAGCCAGTACACGTATATGATCGAAACCCTGTCGTAAAACCATACGGCCTCTACATCGTTTCTCCCGAAGTAGGGAAACCCTCTGTGTAGGACTCTAAAGACTCGACAGTACGCTGGCAGTGGGTTTAACCACAAGTCCGTCAGTGGTACTAGCTGCACGTAACAGCTACCCAGATATCTGTCGATAAGAAGGCCGACGAGCAAACTCGTCCGAACTCCTACTGAGCCTATCTGTGACAATATCCGTACAGTCCGGTATGTTCGTCTAAGAGCATCGCATATCAAGCCTAGGGGGTGGTAACTGTCAGACCCCTAATAGCGCAATAAGCCGTGCCGCAGTAGAGCCCAAAACACCCTGAGAAACTACTGGAGTACCTACCAGTAAATCTCTCTTGCCCTGGCCAGGGACTTTGTGTAATGGCTTTCCGAACACAGCGCGATATCAACCCCCAATAACGAGAGAGACAAACCCTATATAACCGCTACTGCCTCCAAGTGCTTCGGGACTGCACCCAACCACTAACTGTTTGCACGACTCATTTGAGCCGTGGTAGGGTAGTGATTTAAGTACAGTGGGAACACACTCGAGACGAATAATGGTGTCAAGTCAACGGACTAACCTGTACTCATGCCACCCGGAAACTGCTAACTGACGATAGGTATAATACCAACCAGCAGTTCCCATCGAGTCCGTCCAGTATAACTCATAACCCAATGAGCACCTGTATACTATCTCCGGTATGACATACCAATGGTTGTGGGACATGCCATCTCCCCTGCTGGGATGAGAAGCGTATACACTAGTCTACTCTAGAGTATCGATGCCCTATCTCGATAATCCTACGACTAGGGACCAGTATAAGGATGTGCTTATAGACTACCCAAACCCCACTAGTGTAACTGCCATCACAACGCTGGTAGTCAA
This sequence comes from Agapanthus africanus, assembly GCA_030015575.1. Lineage (NCBI taxonomy): Eukaryota > Viridiplantae > Streptophyta > Magnoliopsida > Asparagales > Amaryllidaceae > Agapanthus > Agapanthus africanus. The sequence goes on along the minus strand of CM057341.1, from coordinate 715,196,353 downwards.
GCAAAGATCCTAAGGTCTCTATCAATATGTATTAGAGATATTCTAAAAGAAACATATACACATATAGAGATAGAATCAAACCAAGTAGCATACTGCCATATTGAGTAAGACTGTTATTATATCTGTGTATATCCCAAGCTTTCAAAATGTAATATACAATCCAGTACTATACAATAATGGCTTCTAAAGCATATATCACTAACAAAATCACATCGGGAGTTTCAAACATACGGAAAACTTGCTAGTGTTGCATACCTTCTTAAGTGTGGTATTTTTGGTAGGCTTCCTTAAAAATTATCACACAATGATAGTTGGGTCTTGATCTTACTGTGAGTATCCGCTACTCTTCGGGAGAATTTTTCACTTTGCAATTATCTAATCAAGTTGGTGTTAATGGGGTTATGCCTATGGGAAAATGAGGTTATTTAATTAGGTCTGTGCGAAAGCATGGGTAACCACCCTCCGAAGTACCAACACTGGCCTGGCCGAAAGATAAGCGAACTTATAGGGTGCGATTAATCCTGACTAATTCTTCTTTTAGGGTTTGAAGAAGAATTCGAGGAAATAGTAGGAGCCATCCTGTTTAGATAAACTAATAACCAATCTAAACTTGAAAGAGCATATGCTGAGTGTTTCTTTTCTCTCTCATCTAATTGAAGCGACCATGATGGGACTTAAGCTAATATTAGATAAAAATAAAGTCACCGGGGCAAATTATAAAGACTGGCTGAGGAATTTCCATATGTCCCTTGTTCATGCCAAAACTTTTGGCTCAAAACTTGTTGTTCACTTATAAAAATAAAGAGAAACCTCCACGTGTTAAACACGTGTACCCACATGCAAAGCATGTAGGTACCGCTTCAGATAGGATTAAATCCTTTAGAGAAGAAGAAAGAAAAGGTTTAACCCTTCATGCAAGAACTTAGTTCTTTCTCTGGTTGAGATCTATAGAAGCAGATCTCCCCACAAGTTGAGAATTTAATTCTCATCAGGGAGATTCTGTCATGCAGATTCAAAAACCTAGGGGAAAGAATTGAGTTCAAAGAATTTGACTCTTACAAACACATGGAAATTTAATTCCTCTGAAAACTAGGGTTTAACCCTATAAAAAGAATTTAATTCTTACTAAACAAGAGACATAAGATCCTCCAAATCCTAAGGTCATTAACATGAGATCAAAATCCCCAAACACCCAGAAGGAAAAACTGATGATTCATTAGTGTTTAAACACTATAACGAGGGACACACGTGTTTCCCATGCAAGCGCTTAACAGAAGAACAAGAAGTACCTCCTAGGGCAGTCACGTGTTTTGCACACGATCTCCAATAAAGTGTTTAGCACTTACATAAAAAAAGAGGGGATAAAACCCAAAAGGAAGTACCCAACTTTAGGGCGCTTCACGTGTTCACATGTAAGTGCCACAATAACCAAGTGCTTAGCATTTATATGCAAAAAAGGGAATAAAACCCAAAGAACAGCGCCCACTTTAGGACGCCTCACGTGATTCACACGTGAGCGCTTCCAAAGTTCAGTGTTTAACACTGGTCTAATGCTTCACACGGGATACACGTGAGTACTATATTTACCAGTGCTTAGCACTACAGGGGTAAATATGAAGACCCAAACCTAGTCACAAATTGGCTAAGTCTTCCCGAGGTCAAAACTTCTTTGATCTCCAAATCGACTGAACCTCTGTGCTCATGTTTTTCCCAAACTGATCTTAGTCCCAAATATGACTATTGATCTTCCAACTGATGATATCCAAAACAATACTCATCCCACATCTTCTCGAGGAAATCTTAGTCTCAAAATATTACTAATGATTTCCGGGTTTACCACTAACTCCTTTTTCCCTCAAATACGGGAATTGGTTCAAGGGTACATCTCTCCACACCTCTGAGCCACGTCATTGTAATTCCTTAACGTCTTTAGAGAGGTGGCGGGTTCCAACAAACAACTGTTTTTTGATGCACTTCCAAACTGATGTGCGCACTTCAAATCGGACCGCACCCCAAATTGGGTGCATCCCAAAACATCGTTGTTCATCCCGTCACGTAACAAATACACGTGCATACAAGATGATCAACGGACCGAGATGTCTTTAAAATAAAATCCCACCTCTAAAATGGTGATCAACGGATCGAGACGTCCTTAAACTAAAACTTCGCCTTCAAAATGGCGATAACGGACCGAGACGTCCTTAAACTAAAATCTCACCTCCAAAATGGTGATCAATGGACCGAGATATCCTTAAACTAAAACTTCACCTCCAAAATGGTGATAACGGACCAAAACGTTCTTAAACTTAAATTTTACCTCCAAAATGGTGATCAACTGACCGAGACGTCCTTAAACTAAAATCTCACCTCCAAAATGGTGATCAACGGACCGAGACATCCTTAAACTAAAATTTCACCTCCAAAATGGTGATCAACAGACCGAGATGTCCTCAAACTAGAACTCACCTCCAAAATGGTGATTAATGGACCGAGACGTCCTTAAAGTAAAATCTCACCTCCAAAATCGTGATCAACAGACCGAGATCTCCTCAAACTAGAACTTAGCATCCAAAATGGAGATAATGGACCGAAATATCCCTAAATTAATACAACAGAGCCCAAATGCTCTCTTGTTGGATCTGAAACAAAAATGATCATAAAACCTTGTTAAGTAGATCTTAGCCTCAAATTGGACTAACGTATCCTTAACAAAAGAACAACCGAGCCCCAACTGCTCACATACATTAAAGTCGATCTTAATCTCAAACCAGATTAACGATCCTTAAATAAAACAAACCCAAATATAAGGTATACGTATTTGGACTAATCCACGCCTGTTCAGTTGATAAAACTGCACATTTGTATTACATTTTTCCTACCATTTTCATATTAAAAAAGGACTTTATTATAATATATCATACATATGAGGGTTTATGTGTAAAGACACCATTTTCCATGTGTTAATATATTTTAATTAGCATTTGGTAAGAAAATGTTTGCAAATAAATCCATTGACCAAATCCTAGTAGAAATAAGCCTACTAAATATTATTTGAGATTATTGTGCAGAATTTTCCAAGTTGTTATGCAGAATTTATCAAACAAATCAATTTGTTGAAGAAAACTTGCCAAATTAAGAAGCAAAACTTGGAGACCAAGTCTGGGAGCAACCGAGAGAAGATTTCTGAATTCTGAAGGTGCCTAGGATTGCCACATGTCACAATCACAAAGCCCAAGAAAAATGATCAAGAGATCCCCACCATTGGCCGCGGAACCGCGGCCAAACCCCCTGTTGGCCGCGGATCCGCGGAAATCTAGAGAGATCGTTGGCTAAAATTTTGGGGCATAAATCTATGATGAATTTTACCAAGTTTTCAACAAGAAGATTCTGGCTTTGCACTATAAAAGGGCACCGAGAGCTTCTTGGAAAAGTTATCAAGCCGAAAAGATCACGAAGTCCAAGACGGCTCACGCATCCAGGCTGATCATCAACTGTTCGTCTACCTCCTTGGAAGAGATCGAGAAGCAAACTAGTCTTTGTAATCATTTTCTAAGGAATCAAAGTGTAGATTGTTCAAGTTGATTAATAAAGGTAATTGTTTTATTTAATTCTTTTGCATTTTACATTATATTTTCCCTCTCTATCTTTTCATCTTCTTTTCCCAACATGCGCGAGTAATTCTCCGCTTGTTAGGGTTCGTAGGATTAGGGTAGGCTAATGGACGATGAAAATAACTAAACCCTTTTTAAGTCCTATAAAGTTTATGAACTTTATCAAAAGAATCATTAATATCCTAATCGGGCGCGCTAGCAATTCTTTGCTAGTTCCGACCGCGATTAGAGATTAGATTAATGATTATTTTGGTAAAGGCTAGATATGAACGGAGTTCCGTGTCGAGATAAGGGTTAAGAGTGGGATTCCTTTTTCCCTCCAGAAACCCTAATCTACACGCATCACCGTCGTTCTAGTTTTAAATCTATTAATGGATAAAAATGGTAACTTTTAATTAATCGTCCATAACTACTAAATCCTGACGAACCCTACAAGCCTTCTTATTATATTATCTAAATCTCTAAAATAATCTAGATCTATATTTTACATTCTTGTTTAACATAGATCTAGAAACCATTCTATAAAATTCTTTATCCCTCCTCTCTTTCTCAAGACATCTAAAGTAAAAGTAAAAGGTTCCACGTTTCCCTGAGGACAACCCGTACTCATCTCGGTCTAGCTATACGCGACACCGTTATTGATTGCGGTTAAACTACAAACACAACTCTTTCGAAACAATCAACGCCCTACGGGCGACAACATAAATTAGTCTCCGTATACAATCCATAAGCAACCAAAACAAACAAAAAACACACACGACACGAAGTGAACTTCCGGAGCAGGGGAAAGTGGTTATCGCGATGCGGTAACGTAATTAACTGCAGGGGCTTGCGCCTGTAGGGAAGAGCGTACCCACAATCAAAAACCCTTCGCAAACGAGGAGGAATCTGACAAAGTCACGTTACAACGGCCGCATCCTTCCAAACCTCCGATATACGGTGCCATAAATCAACTTGGAATCTTCGGACAAGTGGACGGATAAATCTAAATAGTATCTGCCCCCAAATTTAGGTAAGACGATCCATCCCGGTTCGTCTCTGTTTTCGGCGGTAAACAGATTCTGGCACGCCCGGTGGGACTTTTTTCTCTTTCCACTCCACACTTCGTGTGTCGTGTTTCGTGAACAAAAATCACGGTTTGCTATGGTTGCCTTTTGATTTGAGGTACTAAGATTTGGTGTCTTGTTCCAATGCAGAGAGAAGAAGTGGAGATCAATGGCTTCCAGCTGCACAAACTGCAACAGCAACTCCCGCTCTGCCCCAACTGGAGGAGTGACTTACGGGCCCAATGCGACCTCCAACTTTTCAATGCTGGTAGGGCAGCTAACTCAACCCACCACTGGATTGTTCTTCGGGACCATGCTCCCGCCAGCAAGTTTCAGCACCCCAGTGCTACCACAGGAAGCTTCGAAGAAGTCGATCTTCAATCGACTTGCAACTACCACGTCCCCTCTCAACGGGTCGTCCAAGTCCGCCATCTCAGTCTTCAACAGGCTGAGCTGAAACTCAAGTGGACCTAAAAAGAGACTCGCGATACCTGAAAGGGATATCCTAAAATGGATATTCCTGCCAACTCCTGCTACGGGCTAAGTCATCAAAAGAGTTTCCCCTATTGGAAAGTCGTCCTTCGAAAGATTGGTCGTTCCCTCTTAACGGACGTCGGTCTTCGACAGGCTGGCACCAGCAGCAGCCTCTAACCAAAGCAGAGGGTACGACGGAGCCGCTTCCACAACTGAGGTGGTCCCATCGGCAAGGCAGGCTCGACGTCGCCACTGGCGCCGAATGAGAAGAGCTGGGGGCAACTCCCCCTCCAGATTCACCCCACCAGCTCTAATGGTGGAAGTTGACGCTGCTGTTCCAACCAGGAACAACTTTGAACCGCTAAAGAGGGTGCGCAAAAACTCCCCAACCGCAGTGCTGAAGAAATCTCTCCCACCTGCTGAAAACACGACGCAGACAAAACCGGAGCGGCCCCCTCAGTGGCCGTCCTTCCAAATTCACAGGGTCTGGCGAAAAGTCCAGGACTCTGTTATTAACAAAGACCACTCTCGTCAATCAGAGAAAATGATGGTTCGACAAGAGGAAAATCATCCCTCTAGTATACAGCGATGGACTACTTTTACACAGGTCTGTTACAATGGCTCCTTCAACCTCGACCTCCCACAAAAGGAGAAGGCTGGAGAAAATCTCATTGCCTGCGGCAAATTCCAAAGGCGCCAGACCCAAATGCCCCAAGTCTGGGGGCATGGTTGTAAACACGGTCTACATGGCTTCCGGGAAAGAAGAAAGCCGTGCATCCGAGGGTCATCGTCTGCAAACTCAGTCGTTAACAAAGGCTCAGGAGCAACAACAAAATCTCCAGAAGATGCTGACGAAAATGGCAGCATTCACCGGGCAGAAAGAAAGCTCGGAATCGGCATCTGAACAACGCCGGTAGTAGTAGACCGATGCAGAGTTCCTGCGAAGGGTGCAGGAAAGAAAGGATAAGGAGGCCGCAGAACAGGCTGCTAATATAAAGCAGAAGGCACTTTTGTTCCAAGATATGGTTGGAATGATGATCCAGCTAGAACCTCCAGCTGAAGATCCGCCGATAATCATCGAGGATGACAGAGGGGAAATATCAAACCCTCTTCTGGCTCTATCAGCAGCTAAGGACGAAATAATCTCTAAGGCCGCTCTCAATAACTATATAGCTCAACAAATACGAGCTCATCAAGCTAGTGAAGCGGCTGGCCAAACTGTCAAAACTGGGCGACCGTATCCGGCATGCTACGATCAAATACAGTACTCTCCAGAATACATACTTCCAACATTCCACATGTACAAAGGAACTGGAAATCCTCTCCAGCACATCGCACGTTTTAAATCCATGTGCGGCAACACTGGAGGAAATGACATATTGCTCCTCCGACAGTTCATCAGCAGCCTGACAGGCATCGCCTTCGAATGGTACGCGGGACTCCCAAATGATTCCATAAAGACCTTCGACAAGATGGATATGCTCTTTTGTCAGAGGTTCGCTAGTGTGAATAAACACACTACCGTAGCGGCGTTGGTCAACGAAACGGTTAGACCAAATGAGACCTGGGTTCAATATGTTACCCGATGGCGAAATCTCTGGTCAAAATGCAAGCAACGCATCGACGGAACTGCAGCCGTAGGAATGTTCGTAGCGACCCTTGACCCAAATTCAAAGGTGTTCCTATTTATGGCCCTCTTCAAGCCGACGACCTTCCAAGAGCTCATGGATAAAATGACTCGATTGAATCAGATGGGTCAAAACCCTTCATCATCCGATGAAGATGAATGAAAAGCGGAGGCAAGGTGGCATTTGTCGCCAACGCTCAACAGAAAATGAGTGGCTCTGAAGAAACCTATCGCTAAAATAGCGACGGCATGGGTACTCGCCCTCTAGAAATATACACATGGGGCATATTACTCTCTGGCGGCAGAAGGAATGATGTGATATCTCGTTCCTTGTATATGAAGAAGATGCTCTATCGGTATCAGAAAGCGACATTGATGGGCAGGGGGAAGGTAATGTGTAAAATGCCCGGTACTTCCCGCTAAACAACCCGATTGGCACGATGATAGATGAAACAGTCCAAGAAGGTGAAGACAGCCTAAGGCGTGAAGTGTCCATGCATACAAAAGATATGCAGCAGCGCCTCGGCAAGCAAACGTTGGAAGGAATGAGTTATGTAGCTCCCCGACCAAATGATAAACAATGGACTAAAATGTCCTTAAACTAAACGTTGCCTCTAAAATGGCGACAACGGACCGTAATGTCCTTAAACTAAAACTTCACCCCGAAAATGGTGATAAGGGACCGAAATGTCCCTAAACTAACAACGGGCCGTAATGTCCTTAAACTAAAACTTCGCCACCAAAATAGCGATAATGGACCGAGATGTCCCTAAACTAACAATGGACCGGAATGTCTTTAAACTAGCGCGTCGCCTCAAACACGGTGATAATGGACCGTAATGTCCTTAAACTAAAGTTTCACCTCAAAAATGGTGATAATGGACCACTACGTCCTTAAACTGGCAACGGACCGAGATGTTCCTAAACTAACAATGGACCGGAATGTCCTAAAACTAGTGCGCCGTCTCAAACATAGCGTATTGCCCCAAATATGACAATATCCTCCCTTGAGATCTGTGTTGCAATCAAAGCTCTAACGGCGAAGACTGCAACCCAAGTCCCATTAGCAAACCGATGGGTAAAAAAATGGTATGTCCACAAGCAAAATGGGCACGGATGAAAACCCGAAAGGGCACCGTGAGTAAAAACAGCAGGGCTATCGGCGAGCTTGTGAAAACTTGAAAGGGTGCAATCTCGGTTAATAAAAAAATAGTATGTCCATAAGCAAAATTGGTATGGACAAAAACCCGAAAGGACGCCGTGAGTAAAAACAGTAGGGCTATCGGCGAGCTTGTGAAAACCCGAAAGGGCACAATCTCGGTTAAAAAAAAGAAAAAAAGAAAAAAAATGGTATGTCCACAAGCAAAATGGGCACGGATGAAAACCCGAAAGCGCGCTGTGAGTAAATATAGCAGGGCTACCGGCGAGCTTGTGAAAACCCGAAAGGGCACAATCTCGTAAAATTTTCACTTACGAGATCCTCTCGACTCGTAAGGAGAATGCCCCCTATGAGATCCTCACGGCTCATAGGATTCAAAACCTTAGGCTACAGGGACCTGGACCCGTTCTTAAGCCATCGTATTCCCCAAGTTGCCTTACAAGAGGTACATATGGACCCTTGTATACAATCCATGGGCACGAATAAATTTTCCCCACCAAGTTCTACCAATGACGAGAAATGTCCTCATATGGTGAACGATACTTGTAAGTCCTCTCGACTTATAAGGAGAAAATATTCTTGTGAGATCCTTACGACTTATAAGAGAACACAAACTTAAGAATCCCCATTATTCCTAAGGAGAAAATACGCCTATGAGATCATCACGGCTCGTAGGGAGAAATAACTTTATGAGACCCTTATGGCTCATAAAATCTAAAAGTCTTAGTCGACGGGATCCTAACCCTGTTTACTAAGCCATCTTTGTTCAAGTCCTTTCAAGACAAATGATGATTCACTCCTGGAAATATCCCAGTTGCAGCGATGCTGATGCCTAAATCGGTGTCAAATTCCAAGTCCTTTCAAGGCAAATGATGATTCGCTCCTGTAAATATTCCAGTCGCAGCGATGCTGATTCCAAAACTGGTATCTGATCTCAAGTTCCATACTCGCAACAAAAAATCAGCGAGCAAAAAAATGCATATGAAATAGCCGAAATGATGGGGCAACTCGCAATAAAAATCAGCGAGCAAAATATATGCATATAAAAACAGTCGAAATGTTTAGGCAACTCGCAATAAAAAGCAGCGAGTAAAAATAAAGAATAGCCGAAATGATTGGGCACCGCGATAAAAAGCCGAAATGATTGGGCAATCGCGCCTTTCACGATATAAAAAGCTGAAATGATAGAGCATCGCGGAAAGAAATAAAATGAAATGAAACTTTTGCCCTACAAGTGAGTCTACATCAACCCCTGTATACAATCCATGGGCACAAATGAAAAAGGGAACCATATTTTCCCACCAGGCTCCGTCAAAGGGAGAACCAGAGCTCGATGGCGGCAACCACAGCCTGGAAATCAACGGCGTTCCCTCTCACTCTAGCAGGATGCAGATGCGACGTTAACAAAAGACCCCAGGGTCGAAATAAAACGGAGCCATGGAAAAATTCCTAGCTCCAAGTCTTGACAGTTCACAAAACAACCTAAAGACTACCTCGACATGCTTCTCGTTATAGCAGACGCAATGTCAACAATGGCATTCCCTCTCACTCCAGCAAGATGCAGACAAGACGTCAACAAAAGACCCCAGGGTCGAAACAGAACGGAGCTATGGCAAAATTCCTAGTTCCAAGTCTTGACGATTCACAAAAAAACCTAAAGACTACCTCAACATTCGTCTCGTTACAGCAGAAGCAATGTCAACAATGGCGTTCCCTCTCACTCCAGTAGGATGCAGACACGACGTCAACAAAATACCCTAGGGTCGAAACAGAACAGAGCCATGGAAAAATTCCTAGCTCCAAGTCTAGATGGTTCACTAAACAACCTAAAGATCACCTCAACATTCGTCTCGTTATAGCAGACGCGCAATGTCAACAACGACATTCCCTCTCACTCCAGCAAGAACGTCAACAAAAGACTCCAGGGTCGAAACAGAATGGAGCCATGGCAAAATTCCTAGCTCTATGTCTTGATGGTTCACAAAACAATCTAAAGAATACCTCAACATTTTTCACGTTACAGCAGACGCAACGGCGTTCCCTCTCACTCCAGCAGGATGCAGACACGATGTCAACAATGGCGTTCCCTCTCACTCCAGCAGGATGCAGACGTGACGTCAAAAAAAGACCCTAGGGTCGAAACAAAATGGAGCCATGGCGAAATTCCTAGCTCCAAGTCTTAACGCTTCACAAAACAACCTAAAGACTATCTAGACATTCTTCTCGTTACAGCAGACGCAATGTCAACAAAGGCTCCAAAATGGCCAAATCAAAAGGAAGCGAAGGAAAAATTCCTAGCTTCAGGATCTTGACGGTAACTTAAATAAAACCCGAAAGACTATCAGAGATCATCCCATACCAGTGCGGAGTGGTTATGACTGATTGGGGCTCCCAAACTGAGCCTAACCTCAAGTAAAAAGCGGCGTGGCAAAATTCCTAATGCTTGCTCTTCCGACGGTCAAACTGCCTAAGAAGATTAATTGAAGACGTCTTTTCCAGCCCCCGAAGGGATCAAAGACACGACAGTCGCGTGGCTACTCGAACAACAGCGTAAAGTCTGCATATCGGGGAATGCATCAGCCAACGCGACGGTACCACGGACTAAAACCCTAGCACCATAAAACCTAATGGACCTCTGTCGCAAAGAGCATGGGTTATTTATATTTCACGTTAGGATATACCTGCGAGAACTTCTCGACTCACCTCGACTCGTAGAGAAAAAATCTTAATGAAACCCTCATGGCTCATAAAGGTGAAAAGCCTTAGGCGACGGGGATATCAACCTGTTTCCTAAGAACTGTAGCCTTGCAAGAAAGTCCAAACTGACTCTTGTATACTATCCATGAGCCACATTCTCTAAATTCGCATACCAACGAGAAGGAAAAACTACTTGTGAGTCCTCTCGACTTGTAAGGAGAAAATTTTCTTGTGAGATCCTTACGACTTTCAAGAGAAAAACGCACTTAGGAGTCTTCACGACTCCTAAGAAGAAAAGACACCTACGAGATCCTCACGACTCGTAGGGAGAAACATCTTCATGAGATCCTCACAGCTCATAAAGTTGAAAAGCCTTAGGTGACAGATCTAAAACCTGTTTCCTAAGCCATCGCTGCCCTACAAGCAAGTCCAAACTAACTCTTGTATACTATCCGCGGGCCACATTCTCCAAAGTCGCATACCGATGAGGAGGAAAAACAACTTGTGAGTCCTCTCGACTCGTAAGGAGAAAATTCTCTTGTGAGATCCTTACGACTCTCAAGAGAAAAACGCACTTAGGAGTCCTCATGACTCCTAAGGAGAAAAGTCACCTCCGAGATCCTCATGGCTCGTAGGGAGAAATATCTTCATGAAACACTCACGGCTCATAAAATTGAAAAGTATTAGGCGACAGATCTAAAACCTGTTTCCTAAGCCATCGCTGCCCTACAAGTGGGTCCAAACTAACTCTTGTAAACTATCCACGGGCTACATTCTCCAAAGTCGCATACCGACGAGGAGGAAAAACCACTTGCGAGTCCTCTCGACTAGTAAGGAGAAAATTCTCTTGTGAGATCCTTATGACTCTCAAGAGAAAAACATACTTAGGAGTTCTCACGACTCCTAAGGAGAAAACACACCTACGAGATCCTCACGACACGTAGGGAGAAACATCTTCATGAGACCCTCATGGCTCATAAAGTTGAAAAGCCTTAGGCGACAGATCTAAAACCTGTTTCCTAAGCCATCGCTGCCCTACAAGAAGGTCCAAACTGACTCTTGTATACTATCTACGGGCCACATTCTCCAAAGTCGCATACCGACGAGGAGGAAAAACCACTTACGAGTCCTCTCGACTCTTAAGGAGAAAATTCTCTTGTGAGATCCTTACGACTCTCAAGAGAAAAACGCACTTAGGAGTCCTCACGACTCTTAAGGAGAAAAGACACCTACGAGATCCTCACGACTCGTAGGGAGAAACATCTTCATGAGATACTCATGGCTCATAAACTTGAAAAGCCTTAGGCGGCGGATCTAAAACCTATTTCCTAACCCATCGCTGCCCTACAAGAAGGTCCAAACTGACTCTTATATACTATCCACGGGCCACATTCTCTAAAGTCGCTTACCGACGAGGAGGAAAAACCACTTGCGAGTCCTCTCGACTCGTAAGGAGAAAATTCTCTTGTGAGATCCTTACGACTCTCAAGAGAAAAACGCACTTAGGATTCCTCACGACTTCTAAGGAGAAAAGACACCTACGAGATCCTCACGACTCATAGGGAGAAACATCTTCATGAGACCTGCATGGCTCATAAAGTTTAAAAGCCTTAGGCGACAGTTCTAAAACCTGTTTCCTAACCCATCGCCGTCCTACAAGCAGGTCCAAACTAACTTTTGTATATTATCTACAGGCTACATTCTCCAAAGTCGCATACGGAAGAGGAGGAAAAACTACTTGCGGGTCCTCTCGACTCGTAAAGAGAAAATTCTCTTGTGAGATCCTTACGACTCTCAAGAGAAAAATGCACTTAGGAGTCTTCACGACTCCTAAGGAGAAAAGACACCTACAAGATCCTCACGACTCGTAAGAAGAAACAGCTTCATGAGACGCTCATAGCTCATAAAGTTGAAAAGCCTTAGGAGACAGATCTAAAACCTGTTTCCTAAGCTATCGCTGCCCTACAAGCAGTTCCAAACTGACTCTTGTATACTATCCACGGGCCACATTCTCCAAAGTCGCATACTGACGAGGAGGAACAACCACATGCGAGTCCTCTCGACTCGTAAGGTGAAAATTCTCTTTTGAGATCCTTACGACTCTCAAGAGAAAACGCACTTAGGAGTCCTCACGACTTCTAAGGAGAACAGACACCTATGAGTTCTTCTCGACTCGTAGGAAGAAAATCCTTTATGAGACTCTCACGGCTCATAAAGTTAAAAAGTCTTAGGCGACAGATCTAAAACCTGTTTCCTAAGCCATCGCTGCCCTATAAGCAAGTCCAAACTGACTCTTGTATACTATCCACGGGCCATATTCTCCAAAGTTGCATACCAATAAGGAGGAAAAAATACTTGCAAGTCCTCTCGACTCGTAAGGAGAAAATTCTCGAGTGAGATCCTTATGACTCACGGAGGCGATGAACACTTAGGAATCCTCACGATTTCTAGGTAGAATAGGCACTTATGAGATCCTCATGACTCATAAGGAGAAAAACCTTCTTGAGACCCTTACGGCTCATCAAGATGAAAAATTCTTAGGTATGAGGATCCTAAACTTGTCTCCTAAGCCATCAATTCTATGGTCACGCATAACATTGCACTACTTCACCCACGTACATGCCTACGTAGGAAAAGTAGTAGGGGGCATTTGTTCCCGCCAAAAATTGGCTCAAAACTTGTTGTTCCCTTATAAAAATAAAGAGAAATCTCCACGTGTTAAATACGTGCACCCACATGCAAAGCATGTAGCTACCGCTTTAGATAGGATTAAATTCTTGAGCGCCTCACATGTTTCCCACGTGAGCGCCAACGCCAGTTCTGTTAGGATTAAATCCTATAGTGGCGTCTCATGTGGAACACACGTGAGCACCGGTGTGCAAAGCACGAGAGTAACTATTTATAAAAAAAATTAAATTCTTAAGCGATGCACACATGCATAGCACGTCAGCGTCAGCGTCCAAATTAAAGAAGGTAGAATTAAATTCTACTCACTGTTTAACAGAGCTGTTGGATCAAAGATCCAACGGAGATGATAAAACATCAAAGATACAGAATTAAATTCTGCATGGGAGAAAACATCCCCCGAGTTGGATCATAGAATAAAATTTTATTCCCTCAATCTTTCTAAATAAGAAAGATTTCCTTCTGTAAAACAGAGAACCGGTGGATTAAAAATCCAACGGTGATTAAAAATCATTGTTTTCCAGAATAAATTCTGTATATGGGAGAATATCCCCAATCTTGTTAAAAAACAAGGACAGTATCTTCTGTAAAAAAAGAAACCCTTGGATTAAAGATCCAATGGTGGGTAAAATTCCCGAAATCAATTGGGATCTCTTAATAAGAGATTTCTTCAAACTAATTAACAAACATCTCTCCATTATATAAAGAACTCGAGACTTCAAGTCTCAGAAAAAAAAAGAAAAAAAAAGAGAGAGAAGAAGAAAGAAAATGTTCAAAAGAAACAGAGAATTTAATTCTCACAGAAAAAGACTTGTTTCATTGAAACCCTAGGTAAAAAGAAAGCAAAACTCAGAGATCATATTGTCTCTCTTTTGCCTTTTGAAGGGTTTAACCCTTCATGCAATAACTTAGTTCTTCCTCTGGTTGAGATCTGCAGAAGCAGATCTCCCCACAAGTTGAGAATTTAATTCTCATCGGGGAGATTCTGTCATGCAGATTCAAAAACCTAGGAGAAAGAATTGAGTTCAAAGAATTTGATTCTTAAAAAACACATGGAAATTTAATTCCTCTGAAAACTAGGGTTTAACCCTATAAAAAGAATTTAATTATTACAAAACAAGAGACATGAGATCCTCCCAATCCTAGGGTCATTAACATGAGATCAAAATCTCCAAATACCCAGAAGGAAAGACTGAAAATTCATTAGTGTTTAAACACTATAACGAGGACTGCACGTGTTTCCCACGCAAGAGCTTAAAAGAAGAACAAGAAGTGCCTCCTAGGGCAGTCACGTGTTTTGCACGCGATCTCTAATAAAGTGTTTAGCACTTATATAAAAAAGGAGGGGATAAAACCCAAAAGGCGGTACCCAAATTTGGGGCACCTCACGTGAGCGCCACAAGAACCAAGTGCTTAGCATTTATATGCAAAAAGGTAATAAAACCCAAAGAACAACGCCCACTTTGGGACGCCTCACGTGATTCACACGTGAGCGCTTCTAAAGTTCAGTGTTTAACACTGGTCTAATGCTTCACACGGGATACACGTGAGTACTATATTTACCAGTGCTTAACATTACAGGGGTAAATATGAAGACCCAAACCTAGTCACAAATTGGCTAAGTCTTCCCGAGGTCAAAACTTCTTTGATCTCCAAATCGACTGAGCCTCTGTGCTCATGTTTTTCCCAAATATGACTATTGATCTTCCAACTGAAAATATCTAAAACGATACTCATCCCACATCCTCCCAAGGAAATCTTAGTCTCAAAATATGACTAATGATTTCCGGGTTTACCACTAACTCCTTCCCCCCCAAATACGGGAATTGGTTCAAGGGCACATCTCTCCACACCTTTAATCCACGTCGTTGTAATTCCTCAACGTCTTCAGAGAGGTGGCGGGTCCCAACAACCAACAGCTTTTTGATGCACTTCCAAACTGATGTGCACACCTCAAAACAGACCGCACCCCAAATTGGGTGCATCCCAAAACATCGTTGTTCATCCCGTTATGTAACAAATACATGTGCGCACAAGATGATCAACGAACCGAGACGTCGTTAAACTAAAATCACACCTTCAAAATGGTGATCAACGGACCGAGACGTCCTTAAACTAAAACTTTGCCTCCAAAATGGCGATAACGGGCCGAGACGTCCTTAAACTAAAATCTCACCTCCAAAATGGTGATCAACGGACCGAGACATCCTTAAACTAAAACTTTGCCTCCAAAATGGTGATCAATGGACCGAGACATCCTTAAACTAACATCTCACCTCCAAAATGGTGATCAACGGACCGAGACGTCCTTAAACTAAAATCTCACCTCCAAAATGGTGTTCAACAGACCGAGGTATCCTAAAACTAGAACCTCACCTCCAAAATGTTGATCAATGAACCGAGACGTCCTTAAACTAAAATCTCATCTCCAAAATGGTGATCAACATACCGAGATGTCCTCAAATTAGAACTTCGCCTCCAAAATGACGATAATGGACCGAAATGTCCTTAAACTAAGACAACAGAGCCCAAATGATCTCTTGTTGTATCTGAAACAAAAATGATCCTAAAACCTTGTTAAGTAGATCTTAGCCTCAAATTGGACTAACGTATCCATAACAAAAGACCAACCGAGCCCTAACTGCTTACATACATTTAAATCGATCTTAATCTCAAACCAGATTAACAATTCTTAAATAAAACAAACCAAATCTAAGGTATATGGATTTGGACTAATCCACGCCCTACGGGAGACAACATAAATTAATCTCCGTATACAATCCACGGGCAACCAAAACAAACAAAAAACATACACGACACGAACTGAACATCCAGAGCAGGAGAAAATGGTTATCGCGATGCGATAATGTAATTAACTGCACGGGCTTGCGCCTGCAGGGAAGAGCATCCCCACAATCAAAAACCCCTCGCAAACGAGGGAAAATCTGACGAATTCACGCTACAACGGCCGCATCCATCCAAACCTCCGATATACGGTGCCATAAATCAACTTGGCATCTTTGGAGAGGTGGACGGATAAATCCAAATAGCATCTGTCCCCAAATTCAGGAAAGACGATCCATCCCGGTTCGTCTCTGTTTTCGGCGGTAAACGGCCCTTACATAAGATAAGGTCGCATACGTCCTCACGGCGAAAGCTCTCCCTGTTTCCAGTCCAGAATCCTCGGTCGCGGACATTGAGGTTTGTAAGCCCTAAGATCTTGATTGTGCAAAAGCCAAGTGCCTCATGCTGGACTCCATGGATAATGAACATCAGAGGCGGCACGAGAAGATAGACCTTACTTCCTTCTTCCTCCATACCAAAGTTTATATAGAGAGAAATCTCGCATCGCAAGATATGAGACCTCGAAGAAATTGTTTCAAGCGAGGTTGGCTATCGGATCATCTGTTGGGGACCACGTTCTAAAGATGATTTCTCTCATAGAAGAGCTCGCGAATCTGGAAACTACATTGGAGAATGAGTTGTACATCGATTTGATTCTACAGTCCTTTCCCTCCACCTATGCCCAATTCATATTGAAATTTAATATGCAAAAGATGGAAGTTTCACTTCCTGAGCTCCTCAACATGCTGAGGGTGGCAGAGGGCACCTTGAAGAAAACCAAGGAAACACCCGCTCTGTTTATTGGGAAATCTACTTCTGCTAAATCTAAGGCTAAGGCCAAGAGAAAGAAGAAGAAGGCCCACACCAAACCGATCGGGGGTATGCAGAAGGTGCAGGGAAAGGGAAAGGAAAAGAATGGGGGGGCAGCTACA
The DNA here is from genome assembly GCA_030015575.1 of Agapanthus africanus. Taxonomy (NCBI): domain Eukaryota; kingdom Viridiplantae; phylum Streptophyta; class Magnoliopsida; order Asparagales; family Amaryllidaceae; genus Agapanthus; species Agapanthus africanus. The sequence continues at coordinate 715,179,278 of CM057341.1, read as the reverse complement.
AAGGAAGAATGTTTCTATTGTCGGAAAAAGGGACAATGGAAGAAGGACTACCGGGCCCTAAAAGCCAAGAATCAGGACTCGAAGCAAGTTGTGGTTTCGGCTTCAGGTGTATTCATGATTGAAAACTGTTTCTCTATAAACTTTACATCCTGGGAATTGGATACCGGATCAGGATCTCACGTCTGTAATTCATTGCAGGCGCTGAGAAGCCGTAGAGTTTTGAAGAAAGGTGATATGACCCTCAAGGTTAGCAACGAAACCGGTGTGGATGCTGTTGCAGTAGGAGAATATCACCAAGGATTGGCGAGTGGACATATTTTGCTATTGCGTAACTGCATTTGTGTACCCAGTATGATGTGTAATATTATATCTGTATCTTTGTTATCAAATGAACGATATAATTTTGCACTTGAAAGTAATGTCATAAACATTTATCTAAATCATAAAATGGTTGGGTCGGGTACACTTAATAACGAAATATATATTCTCAATCAATATCAAGTTTTCAACGTCCAAGACACACTAAAAAGAAAAACTTCAGAATCAAATCAAGCTTTCTTATCGCTTTTAAAGCGCATTTTTTTACTCTGCAAGTTAGCGGTGAGTTGAGCTTGTTGCTCAACATGCCACCTTTTTAGAAAGATTGTTAGTTGTATGTATGCCCTAGAGGCCAGTATTGTACAGATGATGTATATTATATTGGATGCTTGGACATATATAGAGATGACTTTCTTGCTCGATATGATAGTATGCTATTTGGTTGCTCTTTATCTTAACATGTACACTAGTCTCTTTAACCTGTCTTATAGTTACATGTTGGTAAAGACCTTAGGATGTGTACTTGACTACCTGGACTATGATGCATATCATACTAGTGGGGACATGGTAGTCCATAAGTACATCCTTCAAGGTCCCTAGTCGTGGGTGTATCGAGACAGGGCATCGATATACCAGTGTAGACTAGCGTATACGCTTCTCGACCCATGAGATGTGCAATGGATGATCCCATATCCATTGATGTTTGACATCAGAGATGGTATACGGGTGCTCAGTCGAGACTGGGTACACTGGACGGACTCGCCGAGAACTCCCAGATGGTATTATACCTCACGTCAGATGGCAGTTCTCAGGTGACACTTGTACAGGTTAGTCTGTAGACCCGAGATCGTCATAGAGTCTTGTGTGATTCCCACTGTGCTTTGATCTCCACCTTACCATGTCCATGAGGGCGTGCAAAACGGTGGTCTTTGGGTACAGTCCCGAGTCACATGGAGGCAATGAGCGATAGGAGGGGTTTCGTCTCTCCCGGTATTGGGGGTTGATGTTACGCAGTGCTCGATTGGCCGTAACAGGGAAGTCCCTGGCCAGGGCTGATCAGAGATTTGCTGGTAAGTGTTACCAGTAGTTTCTCGACCCGTTATGAGCCTCACATCGGCACGACTTATCGGTTATTGGGGTCTGACGTTTACCACCCCTAGACTTGATATGCGACATATCAGACGAATAGACCAGATTGTACGGTAAGTGTTACTGGTTGGATTCACAGGAGTGTGAGCGGGCTAGCTCGTCGATCTTCTGATCGCTCAATACCCGGATGGCCGTTACGTTTAGCAGACCGCTTGCGGCTTGTGGATACTTGATATGATCATCATCTGCTACCGGCGTATTGACGAGTCTTTAGAGTCCTACACAGAGGTTTCCTGGCTCAAGCGAAACGAAATAGGAGCACATATGAGATATGTGCAGGACCGAGAATAATGCGTGTATGTGATACCGTATTTCATTCTCGCGATGGATGTATCGAATGGTTATATTCGATATAACCTAGATATCGAATCAAGGATTGATTCGATAAGCCGATACATAGGATACTAGTCGGTTATATGCGATATGACCGGATCGTTAAATCAAGTGTTGATTTAATGATTTAATGTATAATTATATATTTGATATATTGCTTTGTATTAACTAGTATTGGTTCATTTTAAAAGGATTTTCTCACTTGTTGCACATTGTATATATGATATATTTTTGTGCACTTGTTTGTATCATGTTTGATGATACTTGCTCACTTGGGTTTGTGTAAAGATTAAACCATGGTTATATGAATGGTTAGGGTTTTGTTTATTTACTTATTTATTTATTTATTTATTCATTTTGGAAATAGATGAGAATGGTGGCTTATTTTGTTTCTTATTGAAGCTTCATGAAGCTTTGACTTAGTCCACCATTCTTATCTCATCCTTAACCCTAACCATTCCAACTAACCCTAGTTTACTCTCTACACTTGACTATGGTTAGGATATGATAAGTATTCATATTAGTTTCTTTTTTAAAATAAGAAACTTATCATATTCTTTCTTCTTTTTCATCTTCTTCTTCAAGAAAGCTTGATGCCATCAATGGCAACTTGAGTTCTAAAGTGAGAAATCCAATTCTAAAGTGAACCCACCTCCTATTTCTTCATTCTCTACCTCTTGCCAAGTGGTTTTGGGTGTTTTCTTCACATGTTTCTCAACTTAGTGAAGTTGGAGCTTGAACTTGTGCAACCTCGACGTAGATCATCTTCGGCACGAAGCCGATGACCTATTCCGCTCGTTTTTCCGATGAAGCCGACGATTGAGTCTAGGATTCGAGATGGACAGCGAGAGGACGCCTACGTGGAGCTAAGGAAGTGGAGAACCGGATCTACAAAGGTTGTAGCCTCTCTCCTTTAGTTAAGTTGTTAACTAGTTTAGTATATCGCCTAGATTTCTAGTTAACGATCCGTGTTAGGGTTTCTCCGCACACATAAAATTTGAAATTGGCATGGTTGATACCTTGCGAGACCTCTTGAGAGTGCCTAGGAACCCTACAGTGGTATCAGAGCCTAGCTAGAGCCTTAGGCGAAGTCCAGACGGAGTTTGAAATCCGATCGAACCAAAACCCTAAAATCAATATTGCTCTCTGGACTTTTTCTAAAAACAGGGATTTTTCAGAATTAAAAATTCGCAGAAAATAGAACAGGAAATTATAAGGGTTACTGCAGAAAACGAAACCCTAAATCCACTGTAGCGCCGTGGAACCGCGGCAATAGCCTCCTATTGCGGCGGTTCCGCGGCCGTTTGTACTGGTTAGGGATTCGTTTTGATGCAGTAATGCCCGTATCTGTTTCCTCTGTTCTCTGGGAAGTTTTAATCTGCTTTCAAGAGTTGAATTTTCTGGGGTTGTTTTGGGGATTCGATAAATCGATCGGATTATTTAAGTTTGTCTATTTGGGTTTCCGGATAAATTTGGAATATGTTAAAAGTTTCGACCGGATACAAATACCCAATCTTTCCCCTGCCGGGAAATTTCCAATTGTTGGACTTTTCCGTAGTTTAATGACGTTCTGAGTAGTGCAAGTAACGCGATGGTCCCTCTAGAAGACAACAAACCTTAACTCGATTATGTGACCGTCTTGAACTGCCCTTTGAACCTTCGGGTTTGGGGCAGTACGGCGTGCCACATGTGAGGCGTTGGCTTGACCCTTCTACGGCTGGACCGTTGGTACTGAGGCATGAAGTGAATGTCTTTGAACCTATTTCATGTGTTGGACGGTTTCGGGAAAACTTGGGTGTTCGACTGTTCGATCGGAAAGTTTAACATTTTCTGTTTATCTGGAATGTGATACAATAATTGGAATTCACAAACAGTTATGAGATAACTGAATGAATGTTATAAATCTAGCAGTTTAGTCCCACATAATATTGAAAAGAGTTTTCGATAATGAGACTAAAATGCGGGATTTATATCTGTTAGGCATGTGATGTCTAAGTATTTCATTTGATTAGGCATGTGATGTCTAAAGAGGTTGCGGATTCCAACTGTTGTAGTTTTACACTTTCTTTTCTGTGACCGTAAGTGTAGTATGTTCATATTGCCGGTTTCGTTGCTATACGTCAACGACAATTGGGGTATGCATACTTACTTACGTTAATGACATGTGATGTTATGTGTTGCTAGATATGTTATATTGGATCGTCGTGTTTGAATAGCCGGGTTTTTTTTATGTGAGATGAGTGTTTTTCATTTTCATTCATGTAAAAACTTGTATGTAATATTCTTTTATTTGGGGCACTTCCAGGTAGCGGAAGTTGTCACCTTTTGTATATTATTTACTTTTCCGCATTAGGATAGACCCAAGGAGGGGAGCACAAGTAACCGGGTTCTGGGGTCCAGTGGGAGACCAACTCGAGGAGTCGAGTCCGGGTCTCCTAACCCTAGAATTGGCGGGGTTGCTTGCCTCTCTCGTAGGGGTCTAGGGGTGTGGGATTGGCTATTCATCACGACCGTGGAATCCGTGTTTTATACTGGCTCGTATTGAAAACACGGACGTCCTAGTATATCCAATATTTCATATATTTCTTCTGCTGCGATATCTGTGATGTGATCATGTGATGGATACAGTATATAGTATATATGATATATTATATAGACGTTACTTATGTTTTGCACCCGCACTAGCCTTGCCCTGCTCTGTCGTTAGTTACCTAACCTAACGGTGCACGAGGGGACATCGTGGCGAATGCGGATGGCTTAAGTGTACGTCGTATTTATCTGTGAAGTTTAGGTATTTAAATGACGGGACTTCATTAATGTGATTAATGAAAGAAAAGAAACCTAAGATGTTGTAGAATCAAATTTTTAACAAAACAGGTAGCTACAGTTCTTGCTTTGCATAGCGGTATATGTGATATATCCTGCACCTTATTCGATGAGGAAAGGACCGAGATCCCTTCACCGAGAGTGACTCCTTTAGCAATAACTGGCAGATGCTACACACTCGGTTTGCTTTTGACTGCTTCTATAGTTTCTGCTTTGCATAGTGATATATATGATATATCCTGCACCTCATTCGACGAGGAAAGGGCCGACGATCCCTTCACCGGGAGTGACCCCTTTAGCAAAACTAGAAAAGCCTCAAAATCACTCCATTTCAAAACTTCATTTGATTCTACAACGATATCAAGTTCATTACGCTCATGGTTTTTTCTGAAAGAACCCACGTAGCCCTCCGTCATTTCAGATAGATATTATTTAGTATTCGTGCTATGTTTGTTGATTTAGTCAAGGCATAGTGTATGGTAGCTAAATTATGTTTATCTGTAACAACATGAGATGTGATTGGATTAGAGCATTCGCACGGCCTTGTTGACTCAGTCAAGGGTCGTACGGGTGGGTTTAATTCAATCGGGAAATGTACGGGTTGAACTTGACTTGCGATTCATGGTTTGTTAACTTAGTCAAGGTCATAGATCGCTAGGGGCAAAAGCATTATCGGGAATTTCAAGTGTTGAAATTTGCAATGAGATTGCATACCTTCTATGAGATAGTTGGATCCCGATACCCACTGCGAGTAAGAGTTACTCCTGGGAGAGTTTTACACATTACAATTAGCCGATCAAGTAGGTGTCCAGAAAGGTGTTAACGAGGTTACGCCTCTGGGAAAATGAGGTTTACATTAATTAGGTTCGTGCGAAAGCACGGGGGACCTACCTCAAAGTACCGACACTGGCCTGGCTGAAAGATCGACGAAGTTGTAGGGTGTAATTAATCCCAGCTAGTCTTTCCTTTTAGGGTTTGAAGGAAGATTTGATAAAAAGCAGTGGGAGCCATCCTGATTAGATAAGATAATAACCAATCTGATCTTGCAAGAGCATACGCTAAAGTGTTTTCTTCTCTCTCTCTCCAGGTAGCGACCATTTCATGCCTTAATCAAGATAATAATATGGATGTATTGACCGAACCCGCATGTTATACTGTGCAGGGGAACGTTGGACCCGTTCTATCTTATAAATGTTATAAGACTGAACAGGAAACAGGAGAATATCTAGATTCTCACGCCGCCCAAACGGAGAACGTGCATGATGATGCACCTTCTTCGGGTGTGTTTGTTATTGAGAACTGTTTCTCAGTTCACCCTACGTCCTGGGTATTAGATACCGGATCAGGATCCCATATATGTAAGTAGTTACATGGGCTACGAAAAGGTAGGGAACTGGGAAAAGGTGATCATTCCGTTCAAGTAGGGAATGAGGCAAATGTTGCAGCCAAAGCAGTTGGCATATATCACCTGGTATTACCAAATGGTGATACACTAGTCCTGAATGAGTGCTATTATATACCGAACATGATGTGCAACATTATATCAGTTTCTTTATTAAGTAAAGAAGGATATAATTTTGTAGTAAAGGATAATGTTATGAACATATTCCTAGATCAAAAGTTGATTGCATCAGGCTCGCTACATAATGGCATATTCATTCTCAATCAAAATACAGTCTTCAATATACAAAACACACATAAGAGGAAAAGCTCAGAAATGAACGAATCCTTCTTGTGGCACTATAGACTTGGCCATATCAATGAGACACGACTGGCTAAGTTGCATAAGAATGGATATTTCAATTCATTCGAATTATCATCTTATGACACTTGCCATTCATGTCTTAAAGGAAAAATGACCAAAACTCCGTTTACGGGACACGGAGAAAGAGTTACTGAACTCTTGGGACTGGTACATAGTGATGTATGCGGTCCTATGTCTACACACGCCAGAAATGGTTCTTCCTACTTCATTACATTCACTGACGATCTCTCTAGATACGGGCATGTGTTCCTGTTGAAACACAAGTCTGAAGCTTTTGAGAAATTCAAAGAATATAAGCACGAGGTAGAGAACCAAACGGGCAAAAGTATTAAGATTCTTCGATCTGATCGAGGAGGTGAATACTTAAGCAGTGAATTCCTGGATTATCTAAAAGAGAATGGGATTCTCTCTCAGCTTACTCCTCCTTATACACCACAGCACAACGGTGTACCGGAGCGAAGGAATCGCACCCTATTAGATATGGTGCGTTCAATGATGAGCAATGCTGAGTTACCTATTTCCTTTTGGGGGTATGCGCTTGAGACAGCCATATACCTATTGAATCTGGTTCCGTCTAAATCTGTACCTACCACACCATATGAGATATGGAGTGGGAAGAGACCATATTTTAAACGAATTAAGATATGGGGTTGTCCGGCCTATGTCAAAAAGCAAAATCCGGACAAACTCGAGGCACGATCAGTCCTTTGCAAGTTTGTGGGATATCCTAAGAATTCTCAAGGATATTTTTTCTACCAAGCTGAGGAACAAAGAGTGTTTGTTGCTCAACATGCCACCTTTTTGGAAAGGGAATTTCTTGCAAAAGAAATTAATGGCAAAGAGGTAGAACTGGAAGAGGTTCCGGCACCACAAACTACAACTAATGATTTAGTAGAACCAGAGGATTCAGTGGTGCCCGACGTACCCCAGCCTCTCCGCCGATCTAGTAGGGTTTCTCGACCACCTGAGAGATACTATGGTTTTCTCATTGATGGTGGCAGTGAGGATTGCATCATGGAGGATGATGACCCAACTAGCTTCGAGCAGGCCATCACGAGTGGGGACTCAGAGAAATGGCTGGATGCTATGCAGTCCGAGAGGGATTCCATGTACACCAACAAAGTATGGACTTTGGAAGTTTCTCCTGAAGGGGTAAAACCAATTGGGAGCAAATGGATCTTCAAGAAAAAACTTGGTGTAGATGGGAAAGTGGAGACTTTCAAAGCTAGACTTGTTGCAAAAGGTTTTCGCCAAAGACCAGGTGTGGACTATGATGAAACCTTTTCTCCAGTGGCTATGCTTAAATCCATCCGGATCATGCTTGCCATCGCTGCATACCATGATTACGAAATCTGGCAAATGGATGTTAAGACCGCCTTTCTAAATGGTGATTTAGAAGAGTGTGTGTACATGACTCAGCCAGAGGGCTTCGTAGACAGTGGGAGCAGCGGCAAGGTGTGCAAGCTGCTTAAATCCATTTATGGATTAAAGCAAGCATCGCGGAGTTGGAACATCTGCTTTGACGTCGTTATCAAAGAGTTTGATTTCGTCAAAAACCCAGATGAACCTTGTATCTACAGGAAGGTAGCAGAGAGTAAGGTTGTCTTCCTCGTATTGTACGTGGACGACATACTCTTGATAGGAAATGATATTCCTATGCTGCATTCGGTCAAGCTCTTCTTATCACAAAGATTCTCGATGAAAGATCTTGGTGATGCCTCCTGTATATTGGGAATCAGGATCTATAGAGATAGATCCAAACGGATATTGGGATTGTCCCAATCCAGGTACATTGACACCATACTAAAGAGGTTTAGTATGGAAGAATCCAAGCGTGGGAACTTGCCCACGATCTCTGGAGTCACTCTCTCCAAAGAGATGTCTCCCAAGACTGATTTGGAGAGAGCTCGCATGCAAGAGATACCCTATGCTTCGGCTGTAGGCTCTATCATGTATGCGATGCTATGTACCAGACCCGATGTAGCATACTCACTAAGTATAGTGAGCAGGTATCAAGCTGATCCTGGAGAGAGTCACTGGACAGCTGTGAAGAGCATTCTCAAGTACTTACAAAGGACTAAAGAGATGCTCTTGGTGTATGGTAACGGAGAACTCCAAGTGGAGTCCTTTACCGATTCGAGCTTCCAGAGTGATAAGGACGACTCTAAGTCGCAGTCGGGCTTTGTCTTTACCCTTTACGGAGGGGCGGTTAGCTGGAAGAGTTCCAAGCAGGAAACCGTGGCAGACTCGACGATGGAGGCTGAATACATCGCTGCCAACGATGCTGCCAAAGAGGCTGTCTGGATCAAGAAGTTCATTACTGAACTTGGAGTGGTTCCATCCATTGAGCATCCAATACCTTTGTATTGCGATAACAATGGAGCGGTGGCTTTGGCCAAGGAACCTAGGTCCCATCAGCGATCCAGGCATATTCTGAGGCGGTATCACCTAATCCGGGAGATAGTTGATCGCCGGGAGATCGAGGTCAGGAGGGTTGACACGAAAGACAACACGGCGGATCCACTCACGAAGGCCATTCCCCAGATACAGTTTGAGAGACTCTTCGGGATGCTCGGTATGCGATACTACAGCAGCTGGCCCTAGTGCAAGTGGGAGATTGTTAGTTGTATGTATGCCCTAGAGGCCAGTATTGTACAGATGATGTATATTATATTGGATGCTTGGACATATATAGAGATGACTTTCTTGCTCGATATGATAGTATGCTATTTGGTTGCTCTTTATCTTAACATGTACACTAGTCTCTTTAACCTGTCTTATAGTTACATGTTGGTAAAGCCCTTAGGATGTGTACTTGACTACCTGGACTATGATGCAGATCATACTAGTGGGGACATGGTAGACCATAAGTACATCCTTCAAGGTCCCTAGTCGTGGGTGTATCGAGACAGGGCATCGATATACTAGTGTAGACTAGCGTATACGCTTCTCGACCCTTGAGATAGGCGATGGATGATCCCATATCCATTGATGTTTGATATCAGAGATGGTATACGGGTGCTCAGTGGAGACTGGGTACACTGGACGGACTCGCTGAGAACTCCCAGATGGTATTATACCTCACGTCAGATGGCAGTTCTCAGGTGACACTTGTACAGGTTAGTCTGTAGACCCGAGATCGTCATAGAGTCTTGTGTGATTCCCACTGTGCTTTGATCTCCACCTTACCACGTCCATGAGGGCATGCAAAACGGTGGCTTTGGGTACAGTCCCGAGTCACATGGAGGCAATGAGCGATAGGAGGGGTTTCGTCTCTCCCGGTATTGGGGGTTGATGTTACGCAGTGCTCGATTGGCCGTAACAGGGAAGTCCCTGGCCAGGGCTGATCAGAGATTTGCTGGTAAGTGTTACCAGTAGTTTCTCGACCCGTTATGAGCCTCACATCGGCACGACTTATCGGTTATTGGGGTCTGACGTTTACCACCCCTAGACTTGATATGCGACATATCAGACGAATAGACCGGACTGTACGGTAAGTGTTACTGGTTGGATTCACAGGAGTGTGAGCGGGCTAGCTCGTCGATCTTCTGATCGCTCAATACCCGGATGGCCGTTACGTTTAGCAGACCGCTTGCGGCTTGTGGATGCTTGATTTGATCATCATCTGCTACCGGCGTATTGACGAGTCTTTAGAGTCCTACACAGAGATTTCCTGGCTCAAGCGAAACGAAATAGGAGCGCATATGAGATATGTGCAGGACCGAGAATAATGCGTGTATGTGATACCGTATTTCATTCTCGCGATGGATGTATCGAATGGTTATATTCGATATAACCTAGATATCGAATCAAGGATTGATTCGATAAGCCGATACATAGGATACTAGTCGGTTATATGCGATATGACCGGATCGTTAAATCAAGTGTTGATTTAATGATTTAATGTATAATTATATATTTGATATATTGCTTTGCATTAACTAGTATTGGTTCATTTTAAAAGGATTTTCTCACTTGTTGCACATTGTATATATGATATATTTTTATGCACTTGTTTGTATCATGTTTGATGATACTTGCTCACTTGGGTTTGTGTAAAGATTAAACCATGGTTATATGAATGGTTAGGGTTTTGTTTATTTACTTATTTATTTATTTATTTATTCATTTTGGAAATAGATGAGAATGGTGGCTTATTTTGTTTCTTATTGAAGTTTCATGAAGCTTTGACTTAGTCCACCATTCTTATCTCATCCTTAACCCTAACCATTCCAACTAACCCTAGTTTACTCTCTACACTTGACTATGGTTAGGATATGATAAGTATTTATATTAGTTTCTTTTTTAAAATAAGAAACTTATCATATTCTTTCTTCTTCTTCATCTTCTTCTTCAAGAAAGCTTGATGCCATCAATGGCAACTTGAGTTCTAAAGTGAGAAATCCAATTCTAAAGTGAACCCACCTCCTATTTCTTCATCCTCTACCTCTTGCCAAGTGGTTTTGGGTGTTTTCTTCACAAGTTTCTCAACTTGGTGAAGTTGGAGCTTGAACTTGTGCAACCTCGACGTAGATCATCTTCAGCACGAAGCCGACGACCTATTCCGCTCGTTTTTCCGATGAAGCCGACGATTGAGTCTAGGATTCGAGAAGGACAGCGAGAGGACGCCTACATGGAGCTAAGGAAGTGGAGAACCGGATCTACAAAGGTTGTAGCCTCTCTCCTTTAGTTAAGTTGTTAACTAGTTTAGTATATCGCCTAGATTTCTAGTTAACGATCCGTGTTAGGGTTTCTCCGCACACATAAAATTTGAAATTGGCATGGTTGATACCTTGCGAGACCTCTTGAGAGTGCCTAAGAACCCTACAGAGCTTCGTAGCGAAGTGGGGGAGAGAAATTTCTTATAGTAATACATTTTTTAAGTCCTGGATATATCAATGAAACACGGTTGACCAAGTTACATAAAGATGGATACTTAGATCTGTTTGAGTATTAATCATAAGCAACTTGTCAATCATGTATCAGAGGAAAGATGACAAAAACTATGTTCACTGGACACGGAGAAAGAGCTACTGAGCTCTTGGGACTCATACAAATCTACGGGTATGGGCCTATGTCTACGCATGCAAGAAGTGGCTATTCCTACTTCATTAATTTCACTGATGATTTATGGACATGTATTCTTAATGTAACATAAATCCGAGGCCTTTGAGAAATTCCAAGAGTATAAGAATAAAGCGGAAAAGCAAACCGGCAAAAGTATCAAGATGCTCCAATCTGATTGGGATGGTGAATACTAAAGTGCCAATTTCCTGGAATATCTAAATGAGAATGGAATTCTCTCTCAGCTTACTCTTCCATACACACCATAACACAATGGTGTATCAGAAAAACGGAATCACACCATATTTGATATGGTGTATTCCACGATGAGTAATGCTGAGTTGCCGCCCTTCTTTTGGGGTTATGCACTAGAATCTGCTGCATACCTATTGAATAAGGTTCCAACTATGTCTGTGCCTACCACTCGATATGAAATGTGGAATGGGAAGAAACCCTTGTTACCCCAATATTTAACCTAATAAAAGAGCAAAGCTCTGTTGGAATGAGGCAGTGCCTCACGTGCTCTCCACGAGGGCGCCAGCGCCAGAACCAATCTTATAGGATTAAATCATATGGTAGCGCCTCACGTGTTCCTCACATGAGCGCCAATGTGCAAAGCACAGGAGTGCTTCCTGAATAAATGTTAAATTCATATATGGCGCCGCATGTGCTCCTCACGCGGGCACCAATGTGCAAAGCATAGGAATACCTATCTTAAGAATTAAATTCTTAATTAGCGCCCACGTGAGCACCACCGCCCAGGTAGAATTAAATTCTACAATACTCTCTGTTAAACAAAACCGTTGGATCACCGTTGGATCAAAGATCCAACGGGGATGACAAATCATCAAAATATAGAATCAAATTCTATTAGGAGAAAATATCTCCCATATCTTTCTAAATAAGAAAGATACTCTCGGTTGGATCAATAATCCAATAATAAAATAAAATTATATTTTTGGAATATATTCTCTCAATCTTTCTAAACAAAAAAAGATTGCTCTCTGTAAAATAGAAAACTCTTGGATTAAAAATCCAATGGTGATTAAAAATAACCATTTTACAGAATAAATTCTGTATAGGGGAAAATATTTTCCCAATCTCGTTAGAAACAAGAAATTATATTCTGTAAAATAGAATACCCTTGGATCAAAGATCCAACGGTGGGTAAAATTACCTAGATCAATTTTGAGACCAATTAAATCAATTGGAATCTCTCAATGACAGATTTCTTCAAAACAGATTAACAATCTGCCTCCACTAAATAAAGAACCCGAGACTACAAGTCTCACACAGAGACACACAGGGAGAAACGCACCCAGATAGAGGAACCCCTCCCCCATAACCTTCTAAAAAAACGAGGAAGAAAACTTTCAAAAGAACCGCGAATTTAATTCTCAAAGAAAAAGACTTCCCTCTTTAAGAAAAAGAACCTAGGTAAAGAAAACACAGAGATAAAAATATCACTTTTACCTATTTAAGGGTTTAATTCTTCTCAAAGAACTTAGTTCTTTTTCTGGATCAGAGATCCACAAGACAAACCTCCCATAAGTTGAGAATTTAATTATCATCGGGAAGATCTTGTTCTTGAGAATCAAAGATTCAGAAAAGAACTAGGAAAAAGAACCTAATACCTCAAGAAGGATTCGTTCATTTCTGAACTCTTCCTCTTGTGTGTGTTCTGTATACTAAGAACTGTAGTTTGATTTAGAATGTCAATGCTTTTAGATAACGTGCCTGAACCGATGAACTCTTGATATAGGAAATGTTTAAAACATTATCCAACAATACAAAATTATATCCTTCTTTACTAATAAAGAGACTGATATGATGTTGTATATCAGGTTCGGTATCTAATAATATTCGTTCAGAATCAATGTATTTTGGTAATACAGGGTGGTAACTGCCAACATCTTGGCTGCAACAATTGCACTGTTTCCAACTCTTGAAATTTTATCACCCGTTCTCAGTTCTTTACCTATCTGTAGCCCATGTAACAGATTACATATGTGGGATCCTGATCCGGTATCTCATACCCAGGACGTAGAGGATACTGAAAAACAGTTCTTGGTAATGAACACACCCGAAAAAGATGCATCATCATGCACTTTCTTCGTTTGGGCGGCACAGGAATCCTGGTAATCCCCTATTTCCTGCTCTGTCTTATAACAATTATAAGTTGAAGCGGGACCAACGTTCCCTAGCGCAGTATAACAAGTGGGTTCGGTCAATACATGTAAGTCCACGTTGCGACCCCCGGTTCTTACGGGGAGGCGGAAACGGTATAAAAATCAAATTTTTAGCGCAAGAGGCAACATGGACTAAGCAAAGTCGGGATCTTTAACTAAACTAAAACTAGCATACTTAGCTAAAGAGAGTTAGCTACTCGGATGGAGATGGTTATACCTAAACTTGTCTTGAACTCCTTCTCTTCAAGCTCCGATGGTGGTCCGATGGCTCCTTCTCGTCGTCTCCGTACGCCGAAGATAGATCCACTTGAAAGCTCCAACCTTTAGCTCCTTCTTCGTTCTTTGAAGAAACTAGTTCACTTGGTTTGCTAAACCTAGTGAACTAGAATGAGTAGAGAGGAAATAGAATGGGATTTTATCTATGGTTCTTGATTCTCAACTCATGAGACAAGAGAACCATAGATCAAGAGAGGGAGCAAGAGGTTGAGGGTGAGAGCAAGAGGAGAGCTCAAGAACAAGAGAGAGAATGAGCAAGAAAGAATGAGCAAGTATTTTGTCTCTCTCCCTCTCATAATCCAAAGCAATGATAACTCATCATATTAACAAAAGTCTTATGTGATGGTTAGAAGCAACCACAACCATATCATTTCATGCACTCATTTTACACAAATGAGCAAGTAAACAAAAGTCTTTGCCATGAAATGATGGCTATGGTTATCATGATGGTCAACTAGTCAAGCCTAGTCAACCGGTCAACAAGTCAACAAAAGTCAACAAGTCAACAAGTCAACAAAAGTCAACAAGTCAACAACCATATCACCATAATACTTAATTAATATAATAGTTAATCACATATCATATTCTCATTAGGGTTGAGCATAAAGTCAAATAGTCAACGGTCAACTGTCAACAACCCTAATGAGAATCCGCTGCCTCTGCCTCCCTGTCAACTGTGCATACACACCCGCATCCGCGTTCCGAGGAACACGAATGCAAACTGGATAAATCCAATCCTATAAGGTACACTAGGATCTGGCTTAAACCAAAGCCCGCTAGTGTAAACTGTCCGGACACTGTACGTGCACAAGTGCACGGATGTGACCGAACCCTGTCGCAAAACCATGCGACCTGTCGCAATACCATGCGACCTCTACTCTTTTGCCTAAAGGCGAAAAGCTTTCTGTGTGGGACTCTAAAGACTCGACACTACGCTGGCAGTGGGTTTAACTACAGACCGCAAGCGGCACTAGCTGTGCGTAACGGTCCCCAGGTAGTGCCGACAAGAAGACCGACGAGGCGAAACCCATCTGAACTCCTACTGAACCTGAGTGTGACATTCTCCGTACAGTCCGGTCTGTTCGTCTGATACATCGCATGGCGGGCCTAAGGGGCGGTAAACGTCAGTCCCCCAATAGCGGTACAAGTCGTGCCGGAGCGAAGCCCAAAACACCCTGAGATAACACTGGAAACCTACCAGTATATCTCGTTTGCCCTGGCCAGGGACTACTCATGTAATGGCTCTCCTAGACACAGCGCGATGTCAACCCCCAATACCGGGAGAGACGAATCCTGTCTAACCGTCACTGCCTCCAAGTGCTTCGGGACTGCACCCAACCACTACCTGTTTGCACGACTCCTTTGAGCCGTGGTAGGATAGTGATCAAAGTACAGTGGGAACACACTCGAGGCGGAGTGACAGTGTCAAGTCAGCGGACTAAGCTGTACTCATGTCACCTGGGAACTGATAACTGACGATAGGTATAATACCAACTAGTCAGTTCCCGACGAGTCCTGTCCAGTGTACCCGTAACCTAACGAGCACCCGCATACTATCTCAAGTACGACGTACTGACGGCTGTGGGACAGACCGTCTCCCACACTGGGATGAGAAGCGCATGCGCTGGTCTACTCCGGAGTATCGATGCCCTGTCTCGATAGTCCTGCGACCAGGGACCTGCATAAGGATGTGCTTATAGATTACCCAGCCCCACTAGTGTGACGGCCATCACATCGCTGGTAATCAAGCAAAGATCCTAAGGACTCTACTAATGTGTATAGGCGATATACAAAAATAAACACATGTACACATTGAAGTAGAAACAAACCAAGTAGCATACTACTATTTTGAGCAAGATTGTATATACAAGGTGAATATCCCAAGCATCCATTAAGTAATATACAAACTAGTATGATACAGTAATGGCCTCTAGGGCATATACACTAACAATACATTCGTATTATTATCTTGATTAAGGCGTGACATGGTCGCTACCTGGAGAGAGAGAGAAGAAAACACTCAGCGTATGCTCTTGCAAGATTAGATTGGTTATTATTTTATCTAATCAGGATGGCTCCCACTGTTTTTATCAAATCTTCCTTCAAACCCTAAAAGGAAAGACTAGCCGGGATTAATTACACCCTACAACTTCGCCAATCTTTCAGCCAGGCCAGTGTCGGTACTTTGAGGGAGGTTCCCTGTGCTTTCGCACAGACCTAATTAAAATAAACATCGTTTTCCCAGGGGCGTAACCCCGTTAACACATTTCTAGACATCTACTCGATCGGCTAATTGTAATGTGTAAAACTCTCCCAGGAGTAACTCTTACTCGCAGCGGGTATCGGGATTCAACTATCTCATAGAAGGTATGCAATCTCATTGCAAATTTCAACACTTAAAATTCCCGATAATTTTGCCCCTAACCTCCTATGACCTTGACAAAGGCCAACAAACCATAGGATGCTAGTCAAGTTCAACCCGTCATTTCATGATTGAATTAAACCCACCCACACGACCCTTGACAAAGACCAACAAGGTCGTACGACTACCCTAACCCAATCTGCATCATATGCATAAACAGATAAGCACTAGTCAGCTACCGCACACTACGCCTTGACAAAGGCCAACAAACGCAGCACGAATACTAACTACTACTTATCTGAAATGACGGAGGGCTACGACAGGTTATTCTAAAAACCTATTGCGTAATGAACTTGATATCGTTGTAGAATCAAATAATTTTAAAATGGAGTGTTTTTAGGCTTTTGCTAGTTTCGCTAAAGAGGTCACTCCTGGTGAAGGGATCTCGGCTCTTTCCTCGTCGAATGAGGTGCATGATATATCATATATATCACTGTGCAAAGCAAGAACTAGAAAAGCAATCAAAAGACAAAACCGAAGGGTGTAGCATCTTCCAGTCATTGCTAAAGGGGTCACTCCCGGTGAAGGGATCTCTGCCCTTTCCTTATCGAATAAGGTGCAGGATGTTCTACAAGGAACACCGTGATGCAAAGCAAGAATTGTAGCTACCTGTTGTTGAAAATTCGATTCCACAACATCTTTTAGGTTTCTTTTCTTTCATTAATCACATTAATGAAGTCACATCATTTAAGTCACCTAAACATCACAGATAAATATGATGTACACTTATGCCATCCGCATTCGCCTCGATGTCCCCTCGTGCACCGTTAGGTTAGGTAACTAACGGCAGAGCGAGGCAGGGCTAGCGCGGGTGTAAAACATAAGTAACGTCTATATAATATATCATATATACTATACACAGTATCTATCATATCATATCAAATGATCACATCACAGATATCGCAGCAGAAGAAACATATGAAACATTGGATATACTAGGACGTCCGTGTTTTATTTTGAGCCTCTATAAAACACGGATTCCACCGTCGCGATGAATAGCCAAACCCACATCCCGAGACCCTTACGAGAGCGGCAAGCAACCCTACCAATTCTAGAGTTAGGAGACCTGGACTCGACTCCTCGAGTTGGTCTCCCGCTGTACCCTAGAACCCGGTTACTTGTGCTCCCCTCCTTGGGTCTACCTAATGCGGAAAAGTAAATAATATACAATGGTGACATCATCCTCATCCCGGAAGTGCCCCAATAAAAGAATATTACATACAATGAATTTTACATGAATGAAAATAAAACCCTCATCTCACATAAAACCCCCGGCTATTCAAAAAACGCGATGATCCAATATAACATATCCAGCAACACATAACATCTCATGTCATCAACATAAGTAAATATGCGTATCCCAATTGTCATTGACATATAGCAACGAAACCGGCAATATCACATATTACACTTACGGTCGCAGAAAAGAAAGTGTAAAACTACTACAGTTGGAATCCGCAACCTCCTTAGACATCTTATGCCTAACCAAATGAATTCCTTAGACATCGCATGCCTAACAATTATAAACCCCGCATTTTAGTCTCTTTATTGAAAACTCTTTTCAATACCAAGTCGGGAAATTCAACAAGATTCCCGACATCCAGATCGAATGCTCGTCGCAAACTTTAGTAGACGGCCGCACCCCCGGATGTCGTCGACGAAGTGCACTAAGGCGGAACACCGTTGCCGCGAGTACCCGAACGGATGCATTTGGCGACGGGGTTCTCCTACAGTCACTTGGTCGGGGCTATGGGGCGTGGCTGTCTATTAAGTTTACCCGGCGAGTATCCGCGTACGCTACATGATTGCGACAGACTTTTGATCGCATCAAAATTCCGTGACAACCGATCATCTAAGACTGAATTGCTAGATTTATAACATTCAAATTAGTTATCTCATAACTACTTGTGGATTCCAAATATTGTATCACATTCCAGATAAATAGACAATGTTAAACTTTCCGATCGAATAATCAAACACCCAAGTTTTCCCAAATAGTTCTCAACACTTGAGGAGAGTTTAAAAACATCCATCACATACCACAGTACCAATGGTCCAGCCATAGAAGAGTCAAGCCAACGCCTCACATGTGGCAACGCCGTACTGCCCCAAACCCTAAGGTCTAGAGGCAGTTCAAGACGGTCACATAATCGAGTTAAGGTTTGTTGTCTTCTAGAGGGTCCATCGTGTAACTTGCACGATTTAGAACGTTCTTAAACTACGGAAAAATCCAACACTTGAAAATTTTCCGGTAGGGGAAAAAGTGAGTTATTGATATCCGTTCGAACTTTTTTACACGTTCTAAAAATTACCCGGACAAACAAAATGAAGTTATACTTTCCGATCGAATCAACGAGTTCCCAATACAACCCAGAAAACTCAACACTTGAGTAAAATTAAAAATTCCCAGAAAAATGCAGAGACACCTACAGATGTTACTGTAGAAATATAAGTCCCTGATCTCCACATACGGCCGCGGAACCGCCGCCAAAAGCAGGGTATTGCGGCGGATCCGCGGCGCTACAGTGGAATTAGGCAGTCGTGTTCTACAGTTACCCATAGATTTCCCTGCTGATTTTTTTGAGTATTTTTAATGCAGAAAAAATCACATTTTTGAAAAATATCTAGAGAAGGGTATATATCGGGATTTCCGGGTTCGATCGGACTTTAAACTTCGTCTAGACATCGCCTAAGGCTCTAGCATGGATCTGATACCACTGTAGGGTTACTAGGCACTCTAACAAGGTTCTACAAGGCATCTACCATGCCCGATTAAAATTTTAGCCGTGCCGAACAACCCTAACCAAGATCTTAGACTAGAGATTAGACGAAACAAAGCAAGTAAACAACATTTACCACTAAGCGAATACGAAATACAACCTTTGTAGATCGGTCCTTCACTTCTAAAGCTCCTTGTTGTAGTCCCTTCGCTGCGATCATGGTTCTCCCGGGCTCTTGCATGGCTTCACGAGGCGACAGCAACGGTATTGCTTGAAGTCTTCGAGGCCGAAGATGATCTACGTCGAGGGAATACGAACTCAAGTTTCTACTTCACTAACTAGAGAATTAGTGAAGCAAACACTCTAAACTAAAGTGCTAGTCTAGTAGAGGATGATGAAATAGAAAATGGGTACACTTTAGAATTTCTTTTCTCACTATATTTCTCTCTCTTTATCAAACCCTAGCAAGCATTTGAAGGAGGAAGAAGATGAGCTCAAAAATGAGAATGAAAAACTAATCAAGAGAGAGAGTGAACCATGGGTGAGTTTATATCATATATTAACTCATGTAGAGACATAACCATGGCTACATTATAATGGTTAGGTTAATTAATATCTCAAGTAAAACAAAACTAGTAGACTAAGTCAATGCAACCCTAAGCTTCATGAAGCTTCATGCATGTGAGCTCATCATCCACTAATTTTAGAATTAATTTAAATATAAAAACCTAACACTATAATTAGTATGGTATAAGTCTTATACACCCATGTAAGTTTTATCAACAACCATGATACAAAATGAACACAAATAAATATATATCATATATATATATTAAGTTGTGCACTAGTGAGAAAAACAAATGCTTAAGTGAACCAATGTTAGTTAATGTAAATTAGTATATCACATATAAAATTATACACTAAATTATTAAATCAACACTTGACTTAATAATCTGGTTATATCACATATAACCGACTAACATCCAATGTATCGACTTATCGAATCAACCCTTGATTCGATAACTTGGTTATATCGCATATAACCGATCGACACAAACATCGCGAGAATAGAATACAGTATCACATACTCGCATTATTCTCGGTCCCGCACATATCACATATGCGCTCCTATTTTGTTTTGCCTGAGCCAGTAAAACCTCTATGTAGGACTCTAAAGACTCGTCAATACGCCGGCAGTAGGTGATGATCATATCAAGCACCCACAAGCCGTCGGCGGTATTAGCTGGACGTAACGGCTACCCGGGTATTGAGCGATCAGAAGATCATCAAGCAAGCCCGCTCCAACTCCTGTAAAAGCATGACAGTGACACTACCGTACAGTCCGGTCTCCTTTTCTGATATGTCGCATATCATGTCTAGGGGTGGTAACCGTCAGACCCCAATAACCGTTAAGTCATGCCGATATGAGGCTCATAACGGGTCGAGAAACTACTGGTAACACTTACCAGTAAATCTCTAAACCAGCCCTGGCCAGGGACTTCCCTGTTATGGCCAATCGAGCATAGCGCAACATCAACCCCCAATACCGGGAGAGACGAAACCTCTCCTATCGCTCATTGCCTCCATGTGACTCGGGACTGTACCCAAAAACCACCGTTTTGCATGCCCTCTTGGACGTAGTAAGGTGGAATTCAAAGCACAGTAGGAATCACACAAGACTCTATGACGATCTCGGGTCTACAGACTAACCCTTACCAGTGTCACCAGAAAACTGCCATCTGACGTAAGGTTTAATACCATCTGGGAGTTCTCGGCGAGTCCGTACAGTGTACCCAGTCTCCACTGAGCACCCGTATATCATCTCTGATGTCAAACACCAATGGATATGGGATCATCCATCGCCCATCTATATAGGTCGAGAAGCTATACGCTAGTCTACTCTGGTATATTGATGCCCCGTCTCGATACACCCACAGCTAGGGACCTTAAAGGATGTACTTATAGACTACCATGTCGCATCATAGTCCAGGTAGTCAAGTACACATCCTAAGGGATTTACCAATATGTAACAGAGAGACAATCAGTGTACATGTTAAGATAAAGAGTGACCAGATAGCATACTATCATGTCGAGCAAGAAAGTCCTCCCTATATATGTCCAAGCATCCACTACAATATACATCTCATGTATAGTAATGGCCTCTAGGGCATACATATAACTAACAGATGCATATCAGGTTCGGTATCTAATAACATTCGTTCAGAATCAATGTATTTGGTAATACATGGTGATAACCTCCAACATCTTGGCTGCAACAATTGCACCGTTTCCAGCTTTTGAAATTTTATCACCCATTCTCAGTTTTCTACCTATCTATAGCCTATGTAACAGATTACATTAACGGGGTCCTGATCCGGTATCTCATACCCAGGACGTAGAGAACACGGAGAAACAGTTCTCTGTAATGAACATACCCGAAAAAGATGCATCATCATGTACTTTCTTCGTTTGGGCGGCACGGGAATCCTGGTAATCCCCTATTTCCTGCTCGTTCTTATAACAATTATAAGGTAGAGCGGGACCAATGTTTCCCAGCTCAGTATAACAAGCGGGTTCGGTCAATACATCCATATTATTATCTTGATTAAGGCGTGACATGGTCGCTACCTGGAGAGAGAGAGAAGAAAACACTCAGCGTATGCTCTTGCAAGATCAGATTGGTTATTATTTTATCTAATCAGGATGGCTCCCACTATTTTTATCAAATCTTCCTTCAAACCCTAAAAGGAAAGACTAGCTGTGATTAATTACACCTTACAAGTTCGCCAATCTTTCAGCCAAGCCAGTGTCAGTACTTTGAAGGAGGTTCCCCGTGCTTTCGCACGGACTTAATTAAAATAAACCTCATTTTCCCAGCGGTGTAACCCCGTTAACATCTTCCTAGACACCTACTTGATCGGCTAACTGTAATGTGTAAAACTCTCTCAAGAGTAACTCTTACTCACAGTGGGTCCCGCACATCTCTCATATGTGCTCCTACTTCATTTCGCATGAACCAGGAAACCTCTGTGTAGGACTCTAAAGACTCGTCAATACGCCGGCAGTAAAAGATGATCATATCAAACACCCACAAGCCGCTAGTGAGCTTTTCTCATGAGGAAGAAGAAGAACAAGTGAAGAGATGAGAATGAACTAATGAGGTGAGAATAACAACCATGGATGAGTTAGTGTCATACACTAACCCATGTAGATATTAAACCATGGGTTACAATAATGGTTAGGTTAATAAATATTTACAAGTGAAACAAAACTAGTGGACTAAGTCAAAGATGCTACAAGCATCTCCAAGCTTCCAAGCATGTGACTAATTACCATTAATTTTGATTAACTTTAAATAAATAAAACCATGCCATTATTATAAGTATGGTGTAAGTCTCATACACCCATGTAGCATGTGGCATCAAGCATGACACAATAAAATGTGCACTAATATATATCACATATATACTAAAGCACACTTGTGAGAAAAAGAAAAGTTTAAGTGAGCTAATATTAGTTAATGCAATCTAGTATATCAAATATACAATTATACATTAAATTATTAAATCAACTCTTGATTTAATAATCTGTCTATATCACATATAACCGACTAATATCAAATGCAACAACTTATCGAATCAACACTTGATCCGATAACTTGGCTATATCACATATAACCGACTGATGTCACAAATCACGAGAATAGAATGCGGTATCATATACGCGCATTAATCTCGGTCCCGCACATATCTCATATGTGCTCCTACTTCGTTTTGCATGAACCAGGAAACCTCTGTGTAGGACTCTAAAGACTCGTCAATATGTCGGCAGTAGATGATGATCATATCAAACACCCACAAGCCTCAAGCGGTCTGCTAAACGTAATGGCCACTCGGGTATTGAGCGATCAGAAGATCAACATGCATGCCTGCTCATACTCTTGCGAATCCAATCAGTAACACTACCGTAAAGTCTGATCTCTTCGTCAGATATGTCGCATATCTCTTCTAGGGGTGGTAAACGTCAAACCCCAATAACTTGATAAGTCGTGCCAATATGAGTCTCATAATGGGTCGAGAAACTAATGATAACACTTATCAGTAAATCTCAGATTCGGCCCTGGCCAGGGACTTCCTCTTATAGCCAATCGAGCACATCACAACATCAACTCCCTATACCGAGAGAAACGAATCCCCTCCTATCGCTCATTGCCTCCATGTGACTCGGGACTGTACCCAAAAACCACCGTTTTGCATGTTCTCTTGAATGTGGTAAGGTGAAAATCAAAGCACAGTGGGAATCACACAAGATTCAGATCTCGGCTCGATAGACTAACATGTACCAGTGTTACCAAAGAACTGCCATCTGGCGTGAGGTTTAATACCATCTAGGAGTTCTCGGCGAGTCTGTCCAGTGTACCCAGTCTCCACTGAGCACTTGATCGCACGCCAAACTTAAACTTGACAGTGCCCTCACTGTCAGGCTACACCAAGAGGGTCAAAATTGTCGGCGCTCCCTAAAAACAAATTATATACAAAACAAAAAAGGAAAACAAAAATATATACAAAAAAGTGTCCCCCCAAACTGAAGTAACACAGTGTTTCCACCGTTAAGCATTGAAGTTCAGGATTAAGGGGGAAAGAAAGCAGTATCAAGCTATACAAGGCCTTACACAGGCCAAAAGTGAGTACCAACCATTCAAAGATCTTATCGCTATAATGTGCTGGTTGGTGAAAGAATGCGGAGAGGTAAGAAATGGAGAATACGCGAGACCGTATGCGAAGAGAAGTGTAATGTGGTCTCGGTATATGAGAAGAAGAATAGCGGAAGGGAAAAAGAAGTGGAGTACGAACTTGAGGGTGAATATGGAGTGAATAGATTAGCATAATTTGTAATGACCGATGTGTGAAAAGCGATTGTGCTAATATATTAACCTGTCGAGAAATGGGGTCAAATCCCTCAAGATTCGTAAGAAGCCATGGGTACGCCGAACTTGGTAAACCAGACATATGAAATGAAAGTGAGACAGGTTCTTGCAAGGTCGGAATGATGGAAAGGATGGAAGGAAGTGATCGAGGAAGGGTATCTGTTAAGGTTTCGGGAGGGTGTACACAGTCAATGAAAGGGACAGGATGAATTGGAAAATCCGACTCATCAATTAAAACTGTTTCATCCTCAGTACTATCCTCAATATTCTCCTCAAAATTTATCTCATCCATGCCTTTATCATCAATATCAAGACGCATATGAAGTTCGGAAAAAACATTTAATGACACGGGATGATGAATTGGAGAGAAAAATTCAGCCAAATCTATGGGTTCATCATCCAAAATATTCCCAGCGTCAATATCTTCAATCAAGTGAAAATCAATTTTCTCAGACACCTCATCAAAAGCATGGATTTCAATCGATTCTGGTTCTAAGATGGAGGTGTAGAGGTCAAAAGGATTGGGTGTGGTTTCACTCAAAAGGGGCCCTTCACAATCGGGTAAATCAAACACTACAAAGTCATACAACTCATTAACCCTTCTATCTTCAATCGGTGAATCGTTTGGAATACTTGATAGACATGCAAAACCGGAGTTGTGGGATTCAATTTATGGCGTGTAGGTTTGACTTGGAAGGGGGTACAGCTCACTCTCACCATTCAAATTCACAGCCTGTCCTGCCGTCTCATCATACATTGGAAAATGTGGAGCTAGTTGAAAACTAGCTGCCGGGTCACTAGGTAGTATGAGAGCGGCCATGGACGCATTCAAATCCATCATTTGTTGGCTTGACGCTACCCTAAAGTCTTCCAACGACTGTTCCAGACTAGACATGGGTTGTGACGGGGTTTCAGTAAAAGATTCAAAGATGTTTGGATACTGAAAACTCCCAAATGACGGTTCTGAAGTAATGTCTAGGGAAGGTGCAAAAGTAGGGTAGGATTGGTAGGAATTGAATGGCTGGACAGGAGCAGGATCAACATTTGGATAGGAAGGTGAATGGAATTGTTGATCCCAAGAATTTGAAGTGGTGAAAGGAGTGAAAGATCGGCTTCGAGATTGTTCAATACGTTTTGCAATAGACATAGGTCTTGGAGTTGCAACATGACTCGAAGAAGGGGTATCAACGTAAGAAAGGGTGAATGTAGAAATGGTTGATACGAAGTGGATTGCGGAATCAAATTGTTTGTCCTAGACGCGTCTATCCGATCTCTCAATGAAATTTTGGGCATGGAGGGGTCGTTCGAAGTTCGGCCAAAGCAAGAACCGTAAGAAGTAATGTCTGGTTGTGGGTACCAAAGTTCGGCAAGAGTTTTGCGAGGTGGAGTACCCATGATATGAAAAGAGAAAAAAAGAAAGGAAGAGAAAAGGAGGGGAAAATGAATGTGATTTTTTTTTTAATATTTTTTTTTATTTTTTTTTATTTTTTTGGTTTTTGTTAGTTAGATATTAACAAAAGAATGAAATATACACACAAAAAGAATCTGGACAAAAACAATCACGACACAAAAATACCATACACCTATTCGTTCTAGGGTTCACCTAGGTCAACTAGACCTGCTCCAGAACTTGATTGTCGAAATAAAACTGTGTCGAGAAACGGGCTCAAGATACACTGATCACGAGGCCAGGTAAGTGCAGAGATAAGGGGAGGTTTTCCAACGCTTTCGCGAAGTTCCTTAATTAAATAACCCTTTCTCTTTTGGCGGTTTCGCCGTTAACACTTTCCTAGACACCCCGTAAACAATATACCGTTAAGCGAGGTTCTAAACACGGTTAACTTCTCCTAATGAGCGTGAAGTCCTTAAGGCTTACAGTCTAATTTCTTTTAAAATTTGTGCGGGTAAACGTTATGCTCAAGTTCATGATTTGTGGGCCACGGAAAAGGTGATGAAATCCTTTACCGCATATTGTGGGGTTCGCTTGCCCTTAAGTCCGTATTAATTGATGCAATGCGCAATTCAATAAAAAATTATTCAAAGAATCAAACGATCTTTTTTTTATATTAAGCACGGCACTGCAACAAATACGGGTTAGTCAATTTTTAGCGTTTGCTAGCGAACTTACAAAGAATCCTGCAAAGAATAGTATATTGGATGCGTCGGATTTGAGAAGAAGGTGTAGTAAAGTACGTACCGTTAAGTTTTTGGGTTAGGAAACCCCCGTTGAATCAAATCCGGTAAGCTTGAAAAGTTCGCTTGCGCGGGTCAAACTACCCGGATCTTTGGCACTGTACTTTGCAATCACCTTAGCCTTGAATGCACACTTTGCTCCCCACAATCACCGTTTGCAAATCCGCAAAAATCTGCAGACTTGCTCACAAAAATTATTTTAAAAAAAGATTTTTTTAATGTTTTTTTTAAATATATACAAAAAGAATATTAACCCGAATAACAAGAAAAGAAATACGTTACCGTCTCTCCGGCAACGGCGCCATTTGATCGCACGCCGAGAGCGTGTCGGATGTTCAAAGTTCTAAAGTTTACCGCGATCAGGACGGTGTCGCTATGCAGCTAGTCGGTTGAGCACGGGTCGATCCACAGGGAGATGGTTGTATTTCCGTTCTTATCTTAGACGAGTCAATAAAGAATTTGTATGTGTTTGTTCAAGTCTAACCTATGTGTTTTATTTGCAAGTATAAAGTTGTTAAGAAAAAGATACGAGATTGTAAGCTAAAGAAATCCGTACTTAAAACCTTTCAGCCGAGTCTTGACCAATTGAAGCTAGAGCAATCGGCAACAACGTGGATTAGGGGATTTAAGCGTGGTATTCGTGGAATCCGGCTTATTTACCCTTGTCCTTCCGTTCTTGTCTCTTGCTTTCGCCTCCGGCCAAACCGAACGCAATCGGTCACGGTTAGGAATCACCGTTACCTTGTTAGGGTAGGGTGCCTAACGGAGCGCTTGCGTATCGTTTGGACGGAGTTCAATGAAAACTAACGGGAAAAGGAAATGAGCAAAGAAACGTTAACTTACAATATCGTATTGATTCTTAACAACAACAATAATTACAACCATTCACAAAAAGAACAAAGAAGAGCAAAAGAAAAGAACAAAGAAAAGAAAAGATTACAAGTAAGTGAGTGCATGGAATTTAAGTGCATGAAAGTAAAGCAAGGTAATAAAAAGCAAGAAATAAATAAGCAAGAAAATAACAATAAGAACCATAGAACCAAATACAAGACATGGGTTCAATAACCAAATCTTAAACTTGCAAGCTCAATTAAGAGGTTGCAAGATCAAGAAGAGGCAAAGAACTCATGGTGAATGAAGCACAAAAGAGAAGACTTTATTGATTCCAAGATGATACAACCTTTGAGATCAATAACCAACCCTTAAACCTTCAAGCTCAATGAAGAGGTTGAAAGATCAAGAGAAGGCAAGGACCTCAAGGGGAAGCTAAGCAAAAGAATGATACAATGTATGGCAAAAATTGGACTCTTTCTCACTTACCCAATGGTTTCCTTTTATAGGCAAAAGAACAAGACCTTTTCTTTAATTTGAATTTTAATTCATCCAAAATTTGGAGGGAAGTTTGAATTTTTGAATCACATCAACACTTTATGCATTGAATGCACCATACCCTCTCGTGCTCTGTGCTTGTCCCTCTCGTGCTTTGTGTTTGACCTTCTCGTGCTTTGTGCTGCCCCTCTCGTGCTTTGTGCTTGTCTGAGACATGAATGACCACTGTCATTTGTCTTGTCTCTGGAACAGGTATGCGGCACTGGACGGATACGGATGATCGGAACCCGGCTTTTTTCTGCTGGCAACAGATGTCCGGGATTTTGGCGTAACAGTAGAGATTTTGTATCATTTGCGTTATTTTGGACCAGGAACCTGTAGCCTATAAATATGTAGCAAACACGGATTAAAAGCACCTGCCTATAAACAAACGAGCATAAGAATGGGCGGTATAAAATGCAGTTTTCTGTGATGAACAGCACTCGTATACCATCAAACACCAATGGATATGGGATCATCCATCGCCCATCTACTTGGGTCGAGAAGTTATACGCTAGTCTACTATGGTATATCGATGCCCCGTCTCGATACACCCATGACTACAGATATTAAAGGATATACTTATCGACCACTTTTATTCCACTAGTATGATCCGCATCATAATCCAGGTAGTCAAGTACACATCCTAAGGGCTTTACTAACATGTAACAGAGAGACAATCAGTGTACATGTTAAGATAAAGAGCAACCAGATAGCATACTATCATGGCGAGCAAGAAAGTCCTCCTTATATATATCCAAGCATCCACTATAATATACATCTCATGTACAGTAATGGCCTCTAGGGAATACATATAACTAACACCTTCAACGATATCAAGTTCATTACGTTAAAGGTTTTTCGCCAAAATCCATTCGTAGCCCTCCGTCATTTCAGATGGGTAGCACTTAGTATTCATGCTATGTTTTTTGACCTTCGTCAAGGTATAGTGTATGGTAGCTGCTTGTTACTTTTCTGTTGCATAGATAGATGAGTTGGTTTTGGACAGCCGTACTACTTTGTTGGCCTTCGTCAAGGGTATGTATGGATGGGTTCAAATTAACCTGGACAATGACGGGTAGAACTTGACATGTGACTTATGGTTTGTTGACCTTCGTCAAGGTCATAAGAGCATGGGGTAAAAATCACAACGGGAGTTTCAAACATATAGAAAACTTGCCAGGCATGCGCATACCTTCTAGAGTGTGATAACTTGAATGGATTCCATCAGGTTATCATGCAATGATAGTTGGATCCCGATTCCCACTGATGAGTTGGTTTACTTCTCGAATGATTTTAGATAATCCCAACTAATTCTTCTTTTGCGTTTGGAGGAGAATTTGTGGATACAGTAGGAGACATCCTGATCAGATAAAATGATTAACCATTCTGAACTAGGTTAGAGTGCATGATGAGTGTTTCTTTTCTCTCTCTCTCTCTCTTTGGCAGCGACTATGGCCCGACCCTAGACTAGAACTCATAAACCAAGTTAACCAAACCTTCTTAAAACACACTGGCCTTTGGATTGTCAGAGTTGCATACTTCGTTGCCACTCCTTCTTTTACCCTTTGCTTTTCTCCGGAACATTCCGTATCGCTACGAAGATCCACATTTATTGGATATGACCATCGTATAATTACATACGAACTAGAAGAAACTTGTTTCAGATTCGAGAATGGTTTCTGGTTCAGGAGAAAAAGAATAGGACTATTCAGTTGTCTTTTTCTTTTACCTTCTCTCAGGTTACAAGGGCTCCTAGGTTTAGGAGAGAGTATACCTATTGCGCTTATTGGATAGTCTTCTTCCAAACCATAGGCAGGTGCCGAAAGGTGGGGAAGGAAGGAAACCGATTAGCCTAAGGGTGGTGTATAGAAGGTAATAAGTAAAGACAAATAAATGGATTAGAAAGAGGGCAAAGTAAATTGCAACTGCTATTATTCACGACCAAACCGCATATATCATCGCCATTCCTACTTCACCTTTGAATTTCTCCAGAACACCCCGTATCACTACGAAGATCCACATTTATTGGATAATCCATCGTATAGTTACATACGAACTCGAAGGAACTTGTTCCAGTTCGAGAATGGATTCTGGTTCAGGAGAAATAGAATACGGATTATTCAGGTGTCTTTTATCTTTACCTTCTCTCAGGTTGTGAGGACTCCTAGGATTAGGAGAGTACACCTATTACGCTTATTGGATAGTTTTCTTCCAAACCATAGGCTGGTGCCGAACGGTAGGGAAGGAAGAAACCCATTTAGCCTAAGGGTGGTGTACAGAAGGTAATGAGTAAAGACAAATAAAGGAATTTGGAGAGATGGCAAGGATATATATGGTTACAGTCATGAATCTGTATAATGGAAGAGGTATTACTAGGAATACCTGGATACCCCTTCGAAACATTTTCATGTTTCAGTTTCACTATGCATTGTTAATTGAAAACTGATTTCCAAATTAGATCCTTACTCCAGAGTATGTATTTACCAGGTTTGATTCTCACATCTGTATGGTTTTACAGATGATGAGTGAGAGTAAGTTATTGGGAATTAGGTGATTATATCCTCACTATATCGGAATTCGTTGTAATTGGTGATATTTGAGGAAATCGTCTGGGGTTTCGCCAGACGACAAATATTGGTTTTGAATATCCGTTGTTATGCACCAATTTCAAATTGATATATCCGTACGTTTATTTTATAAAGTGAGATATAAATTTTTGAAATTATGTCCATGACATTTACCTATATCAGTTGATGATTGGGTATGGAGCATTCAACAGCGGTGTAATTCTTCTTAACCATAGTACAATTTTAACCTACGACGCACAGGGTTTGATTTATTCAACTCAGGGGACTTATACAAAGTATTGTATATTGTCCAGTGTCCATTAGAATAAAGGGGTTGGTGCGCGTACTATATTATGTTTACTTGTGACTTCTCCAGTATTAGACAAGTATTTTGTAGAAATACAAAGTCCAAGTTTTGAGAAGTTATAGGTACAAGAATGAAGTAGAGAACCATGTGTTGCAAGTATCAGGATTCTTCAAGGTGATCGAAGATGTAGATACTTATGTTTGGTATTCATTTGATAATAATGGTTTTTGAGAACTTGCTTCTCTTTCAGGTTACTCATATTTGGATGCACTCCTAGTTGAGTAATACCGATCGGCCTCCTTTTATTTAGTTAACATGCACTGGAGACAGCTGCATGATTTAAATCTGGTTCCAATTAAATCAGTGCCTATGTTTCTATATTGTATATAGAATGGTTCATATCTTAACGATGTTAAGGTATATGGAGTTGTCCGACTTATGCTTAAAACCAGACTCTGGATAACTCAAGGCACGTTTCTGTAATGGCAGTTTGTGGGTTATCCCGGGTTATGACGAGGGTTAACTTTCTACCATCTGAAAGATCAATAGTGATATTGTTCTTGACTCGCCACAGTTTTAGTAAAATGGACTTTTTTCAGAAAACAGTAGTGGGAGTATGGTACAACTGGAAGTAATTCCAGAACTACAAACTATTACTTAAAATTTAATAGAACTTAAAGATTCAATTGGGTTTGACATTCCATTGGCCACTCCGCAGATATGGTGGGTAACCTCAGCCACCCGAGAGGTACTTCGGTATCCTTAAAGACGGTGACAAGGAGGTTCTTGTTTACCCAGACTTGCCATTGCTACTATTCTAGACTATAAGACCCGGCAGGAGGATGAGTATAGCGTCGTTCTAAACTAGCTTTAGAAGTGCACGTGTATATGACTCTGCCAGAGGGTTGTTGTAGTCAGTAGGAGCAGCGGAAGCATAGTGGACAAGTGGCTTGTGTCTATTTATAGACTAAAGCAGGGATAGCAGAGTTAGATCATCTATTTTTGATGTGACAATCATGGGCTCTGACTTCATCAGAATAAAAGATGGATCTGTTAAGAAGGTAGTAGGGTGTGATGTCCTGGTATTTGGATGACATACACTTTGTAGGAAGTAAAATTCCTACACTACGATCGGTTGTACTGAGGTTGTCACATAGTGGTTTATCCACATAGGATATGGATATTATATCAGGCATTCTGGTTACTGGATCTATGGTTTTAGATCTAGATTTGGGTAGTTTCCCAATCTGGGTACTATGACAGTATTCTAAAGGTGTTTTAGAATGGACGACTCCTGGCATGGTAGTGTACCTGCAGGTGATGGAGTCACCCTCTCTAAAGGTGTCTTTTAGATTAAAAGGGAGAGGGATGTGCATGATTGGCATATCACATGCTTAGGCAATTGAGTCAATCATGAGATGTCCAGTACCACACCAGATGTTGTTTTTGCACTAGATACAATAAGTTTATATATTAATCCAATCATGGAGAAACGTTCGGAAGCAGTTTATGAACATAAGAGGATGTTCTAGGGATTTAGTAACGGCAGCCTCCTTCGGGAGACGGTTATCATTCCAGGCTTCCAAGGTGACCTGGATGACAGAGTGACTATCAGAATTATAGTTTTCCCTCTTGACGAGGGGAAATAGTTTGGACAGGTGGTCCAAGAGGATACTGATGAAGGCATGGCGAAGGATACTGATTAAATTCAATGGACGATACAGTCTAAGAATTTTGCTGGATTTGGAGTTCATTTGTAAACTGGGTCCCATCAGATATCAAGACATATTCTAAGACAGGTATTGCTAATTTCGGGAGATGGCTTTCTCCGCGAACTTGAGATAAAGAGAGACATAGAAAGAAACATTGGAGCGGATCCACTCACTGAGGCTATTTCTCTAACACAATAGTTTTACAAACGGGTTTTGTGAAACTGATTAGTAGAGAAGTTGGGTGTTCGGTATCACATGGGCTGTGAGAATGCGCACCGCAATAATTAGCCTTAAGTGCAAGTGGGAGATTGTTGGCTATAGTGCCCTTAAGTCAATTATTAGATCGCAGGCACATGATTGCAATGATTGAGGGGGGACCTATACCGGTAGAACAGTCTTACTCGAGATGATAGTATGTTATCTGGTTTGTCTTTATCATCGTGTACATGTTTCAGGTGACATTACAGATCACTATTACATGTTGATAGAGCCCATAAGATTCTTGCTTAACTACCACGAGTATGATGGCGATCATATACGTGGGAGCTGGGTGGTCTATAAGCACATCTTTATAATGTCCCTAGTCATGGGAGTTTCGAGACTGCACATCGATACTCCAAGAGTATACTAGTGTATACGGATCGAGACCCCGACGAGGGGCGGTGGCCGGTCTCACAAGCCATTGGTGTTAGTTTGTTCACCTAAGATGTATACAGGTGCTCATTGGGTTATGAGTACACCGGACAGACTCGCCGGGAACATGCTAGTTGGTATTATACCTATTGTCAGATAGCAGTTCCCTAGTGATATGTGTACAGGTTAGTCTATCGACCTGAGATCGTCATTTGTCTCATGTGAGTTCCTACTGTGCTTTGATTACTACCCTACCACAGCTCAAAAGAGTCATGCAAACAGGTTTTAGTTGGGTACAGTCTCGAGCCACATGGAGGCAGTGAGCGGATCGTCAAGGGATTCGTCTCTCTCGGTATTGGGGGTAGATGTCGCGGTGTGCACGGGTGGCCATCACCAGAAATCCTTGGCCAAGGTAGTCGAGAATTACTGATTCGGATCAGTAGTTTCTCAGATGATGATGGGCTTCATACCGACACTAAATGTCAAGTTATTAGGGGTCTGACTTTATCCACACCCCTAGACTCGATATGTAATACTCATAGACGAACGGACCGGACTGTACGGATATTGTCACTGTCAGGCCCAGTAGGGTTTCAGGATGAGTTTGCTCATCGGCCTCCCTTTCGCTCAATACCTGGGTATCCATTACGTACAGCTAGTGCCATTGACGTGCTTGTGGTTAAACCCACTGCCAGCATATTGACGAGTTTTTAGAGTCCCATACAAAGGGTTTCCCTGATTCGGGCGAAACGTTGTAGAGGTCATATGGTTTTATGGCAGGGTTCGATCATATTCATGCACTTGTGCATGGATCATGATCGGACGAATAATACTAGTGGGCTTTGGTTTAAACCAGATCCTAGTATTATATTGTTGGATTATTTTCATCTCGTAGTATTCATATTCATTCGGAATACGGATGCGTGTATGTATATAAGGATGAAGGGTATTCTTATAATTCGTTACAAGATTGCTTTAGTTGATGCCATTTCTATTTTGTATTAAACATTTAGGGTTTTAAATGTTTATTGTAGGAAAGTGTGAGTCATGGTTTGCATTGATTGTAGCATGTGCACTTGGCGACTCATGGTATGAGTCATGTAGTGACATGCTAAGTTTTTGTTTTGTGTTGAGATATTTTGTGTGAGAGGCAGATATATTTGTGAGGGGTTTCTCTTGAGTTGCCAACACATAAAATAACTTTTAGTTATATGTATGTCCTAGAGGCCATTATTGTACATGTGATATATATTATAGTGGATGCTTGGATATATATATAGAGGACTTTCTTGCTCGACATGATAGTATGCTATCTAGTTGCTCTTTGTCTTAACATGTAGACTTGTATTGTGATACTTTCTTGCTCTCACATATTGATAAAGCCCTTAGGATATGTACTTGACTATCAGGACTATGATGGAGATCATACTAGTGGGGCCAAGGATAGTCCACAAGTACATCCTATAATTGTTCCTAGTCGAGTGTGTATCGAGACAGGGCATCGATATTCCAGAATAGACTAGTGTACACGCATCTTGACCCATATGATGGGTGATGGATGATCCCATATCCATTGGTGTTTGACATCAAAGATAGTATACGGGTGCTTAGTGGAGACTAGGTACACTGAACGGACCCGCCGAGAACTCCTTGTTGGTATTATACCTATTGTCAGATAGCAGTTCTCTGGTGACACTGGTACAGGTTAGTCTGTAGACCCGAGATCGTCATAAGAGTCTTGTGTGATTCCCACTGTGCTTTGATTTCCACCTTACCACGTTCAAGAGAACGTGCAAAATGGTGGCTTTTGGGTACAGTCCCAAATTACATGGAGGCAATGAGCGATAGGAGGGGATTCGTCTCTCCCGGTATTGGGGGTTGATGATGCGTTGTGCTCGATTGGCTATAATAGGAAGTACCTGGCCAGGGATGATACGGAGATTTACTGATAAGTGTTATCATTAGTTTCTCGACCCGTTATGAGCCTCACATCGACATGACTTATCGGTTACTGGGGTCTGACATTTACCACCCCTAGACTAAATATGCGGCATAACATACGAAAAGACATGACTGTACTATAGTGTTACTGACAGGCTTTACAGGAGTTAGAGTGGGCTTGCTTGTTGATCTTCTGGTCGCTCAATACCCGGGTAGCCGTTACGTCCAGCCAGTACCGCTGACGGCTTGTGGGTGCCTGATAAGATCATCACCTACTGCCTGCGTATTGACGAGTCTTTAGAGTCCTACACAGAGGTTTACTGGCTCAGGCAAAACGAAGTAGGAGCACATATGTGATATGTGCGAGACTAAGATTAATACGAGTATGTGATACCGTATTCTATTCTCGTGATTTATGATATCGGTCGGTTATATGAGATATAGCCGGGTTATCAAATCAAGTGTTGATTCGATAAGTTGATATAAACAATATTAGTCGGTCATATGAGATATAGCCGGATTATTAAATCAAGATTTGATTTAATGATTTAATGTATAATTATATATTTGATATATAAATTTACATTAACTAATATTATCTCACTTAAGTTTTTCTTCTTCTCACAAGTGCACACTTAATATATATGTGATATATATTATTTGTGTTTTCTTTTTTGTGTCATGCTTGATGATACACGCTACATGGGTGTATGAGACTCACACCATGTCACGATCCGAAAGTACGGAACGTGACTGGTACTTAGATTACGAGACGTCTAAAGGCGTACCGTAACCTAAGTCAGCCAAAGCCCAGAAATCTAACCCAAAATCAAAAGAGAGTGAAGGAAAACCTTGAATGAAAACGGTTTTGAAATCAATTAAGTTGCATAGAATCCAAAAAAAAGAACATCAAAAATTCCCGAAAATTTCGGCAGAGTCTCCCCTGTATTTTCTATACCCCAAAATGGGTACAACAAGATAATAAACCTGTAATTATAAAAATGGCATCCCCAAGCGGGAGCTAGCTCTTCGCCCAAGGCGGATCACAACCACATGCAATATAATAGTAATATCAAAAAAAAAGAGCATAAAAGAGATGCAAATACCAGAAAACACACGTCGGCTCAAGTGAGCTCGACCCAAAAGAAACCACAAATATACATATCTCTCAGTCTCATCACTAGGTCGCATATACAATACAAGTGGTAGATGGAGAATACTAGATACAATGATAAAGCAAAAAGAAATAAAGTATACTCGCAACCCACCTACGGGCGATGTCGCGAGTCTGAGCAAAAGAAACTGATGATAAGATAGCCCGCCGCTACGAGACTGACGGGTCCGACCTGCAAGACACTGTGGCACAACGGGGGTGAGTTGCCAGCTCGTGAGTAAATATAACATCTAATAAGGCAATCGTAAGAATGCACGCAATGCACCACAACATGTATGTCCATATGTGATATAATAACTCTAGTATGCATGCATAGGTATGCAATATCTTTTCTAACTCTTTAAGTGTTTAGAATGTTAAAGTTACTGCATTCTTAACTTTTAGAAAATGAATGTCTGTATAATAGCTAAATATCATCAAGAAATCATCTGAAAACCCGTGTCAAGCATCGACACCAAATAGGAATCACATCTGTCTCAATATCGGGCTCCGTCAGTCCGGATCGGCCCATATTATAAATCTCACGACAACGGTCGGTATCCTCCGGATATCCGCCGCGCCAGACATCACCGGTAGGTAGTCTTCCCCTGCCAGGCTCATCGTCTACAACTCGATCTTCTTGCCCCGGGGTACCATATCGGGCCCACCATGTACCCGAGACGGTTCATCCACTCCTCGAATCGGGTCTCGAAATCCAACAGAAAACATGAAAACTCATGGTGGACGACACAGACATCACGAGAAAACCGCAACTTTGTTTTGCAAATGATAAATCTAAGGTTTTGTTAAATTCTTGCGGTTTTCCCCAAAAATCCAGAAATCACAGAAAAACTGAAATCATCAAGAAAATCATAGTGTCCACATGTTATATATAATAATGTCTATGATATCAATGTATATGATGTGAGTTTTAGTAGCAATCTATATAAATATGATGTTAATGCGAGGTATATGCATGCTATGCAATTTCATATATCATGTTTGAATGCAAATAGCGATATTAAGTTAAACAGGTTTTCTAGTGTATGTGGCATGGCAATTACCAAAGGCGTGTGTGTCACATGAATAGTGCGCGTGCAATTGATGCCAATGGTAATGTGTTCGTGTCCTACGAAATGATATCGCGTATGTATATATGAACGTCATATGAATGCCCATGCAATCTAGTATAGGGTTAGCTGTGAGGGTATGCCATGTATATAAATGGATAAGCTAGCTAACAATATAATTAATGCATAAAGTAGGGTAATCCTAACTGGGGGGGAGGGCGCCTCGCGCCATCCAGACGATTCCCCCGTAGATGAATATATCTACTCACCAGAAATCCCCGCTAATCTGATCCGGCCACCGCTTTGCCTTTTCGCGCCGTATCCGAAGTTTCCCCGACCGATCCTAAATTTGCACAACACCAAGTATAAGATTACATAACCCTAAACGATGCAAGTCACATTATACAAATATCCACGCTCTCGTATTAAACATAGCATGCACTCGGTGCGCGGAAAAACGCACGAAAATCGCAATCCTTTAACAAAAAATCGTCATTTCGGGGAAATCGACAAACTACCACCCGACTAGACGAAACCCCGCGTTCACGCATTCTAATAACCCTATACGACGCTAATAATATTGCTAACCTAACACAAATCGACCGCATACTATTTTTCGTAAAAATCTAGTAAGCGATTTTTAAACCAAATCGATACAAACATTGAAATTTGTCGATTTAGTAAGCATATAATTTCACCATTAACCATTCTAATCAATTAGACAACCATCCCTAACATAATCCAACCATTATGCTACAAACCCTAATTTATAAAAATCCAAAACCTTCTCTTGATTTTTCATGAACAAGGATTTACACTAAATTAATACTTTAAACATCTAATTTAGCATAAACAAACTACCAATTTGCAACTAGTTTAGAATTTTCACCTCTCAAGCTTGAACCCTAGCTTGATCAAGTCTCCAAGAAGCCTCCTTTCATCATGTTTTTGAACTAATTTGGTTTGAGAGAGAAAGGATTAGGGTTTTGGTTTGAATGGAGAAAGAAATTTGTGAATTTTTATGAATTTTTTGCAAGGAAATGAAGCAAAAATGAAGTGGGAAATGGGGATCCAGCAGCTCTAGGCCGGCCAGCAGCAAGAGAGAGGGGTGTGGGAAATTTTGAGAAGTTTCTAGCTAATTACAACATCATATGATATCATATCATGCTTTCATATCAACCTTTTTCCAAAAAAACCCCTTTTTAAGCCATTTTTTCATAATTTTCCCACCCAAAAATCTAAAAGTTTGCAAGACATGATATAATTTTATTAACACCATATTTTAGCTTATAAAGACTCCTAATTAAGGAATTTACCTAATTAAATTTGTATTTATCCCTAATTAAATGTATTTAAAAAGGCTTAAAATAATAAAAAAAATAATTAATTACGAATTTTTTTTTATTTAACTAGATAATTATAAGTGACATTTTAATGACAAAATTATAGTAATATCTTATCTAAATTTTGTATAATTAGGTCTACAATGAAAAATATCAATTTTGACTTTTTACGGAAAAAGTCGAAAAATTAGCCGATTACCGAAAAACTGCCTAAACGATTTTCGAAGGGTTACAATCTTCCCCCCTTAAAGAAATTCGGTCCCCGAATTTAGAATTCAACTACGCGTACCTTCAAAAAGATGGGGATATCTCTTCCTCATCTCGACCTCGGTCTCCCAGGTGACCTCCTCGCTGTTCGGGCCACGCCAAAGAACCTTGACAGACGGTATGACCTTCGACCTCAATTTCTTCACCTGCCGATCCAAGATGACAACCGGCTGCTCGGTGAAAGAAAGGTCACGCTCTAACTGGATCGTCTGGTGCTGAATCGCCTGGGAAGGATCATGAAGGTACTTGCGGAGCATCGAGACATGGAATACGGGGTGAACATCGGGGAAGCTGGGCGGAAGAGCTAACCGATAAGCGACTGGACCAACACGCTCTAGGATCTCGAAAGGACCAACATATCTAGGACTCAGTTTCCCTTTCCGCCCAAATTTCATCACACCCTTCATCGGAGAGACCTTCAGGAAAACATGATCGCCAACAGCGAACTCGAGTCGGCGACTACGCCTGTCAGCATATGATTTCTGCCTGCTCTGTGCCGCTCTCATCCTGTCCCGAATCAGCTGTATCTTCTCGGTCGTCTCCTGTACAATCTGCGGCCCTAAAATATTGCTCTCCCTGAGCTCTGTCCAACATACAGGCGATCGACATCTCCTCCCATATAAAGCCTCGAAAGGTGCCATCTGAATCGTCTCCTGGAAGCTATTATTGTAGGAAAACTCGATCAAAGGCAAATGACGATCCCAGCTACCACCGAAATCCAAAACACAAGCTCTGAGCATGTCCTCAAGAGTCTGAATCGTACGCTCCGACTGACCATCAGTCTGCGGATGAAAGGCTGTGCTAAAACTCAATCGGGTGCCCAAAGCTTCATGTAGTTTCTGCCACAATCGGCTGGTAAACTGGGTGCCACGGTCGGACACGATGCAAGTCGGAACACCATGCAGTCGCACTATCTCATCAATATAAACCTGGGCGTACTGAGAAAATCCAAAAGTGGTCTTTACTGGTAGAAAGTGAGCCGCTTTCGTCAGTCGATCCACAATCACCCAAATAGAGTCATACCCTCGACTGGTCCTGGGTAGACCCACAACGAAGTCCATGGAGACCTGCTCCCACTTCCACTCAGGTATGGGCAAAGGCTGTAACTCGCCGGCTGGCCTCTGGTGCTCGGCCTTGACTTGCTGACAAGTCAGGCATCTCGACACAAAGTCTGTAATATCCTTCTTCATCCCGTCCCACCAATAAACCTCTCTCAAATCACGGTACATCTTGGTGGAACCTGGATGCACACTGTATACTGATCTATGTGCCTCCTCGAGAATATCACGCCTCAGTCCCTCTTAATCTGGCACGCACAGTCGAGTCCCAAATCGAAGTATCCCCTGCTCATCAATCACGAACTCAGAAACTCTGCCCTGTCGAATCTGCTCAATAATCTCTAATGTACGGGCATCGCCGGACTGTGCCTCATGGATACGGTCAAGTAACTGTGGGCGTGCTCTGAAATGGGCTAGCTGTCCCCCTGTAGGAGTAAACTCGAACTGCACTCTGCTATCACATAAAACCTGCCAATCCGCCGTCGACTGCATCTGTACTGCGCTCAAACAAGATAAGCTACCTCCGGGCCTCCTACTCAAAGCATCTGCCACCACATTCGCCTTGCCCGAATGGTATAGAATCTCGCAGTCATAATCTTTCACCAACTCCATCCAACGGCGCTGTCTCAGGTTCAGGTCTCGCTGCTGGAAGATATACTTCAAACTCTTGTGGTCAGTGTATATCTGGCACGACTCACCGTATAGGTAATGTCTTCAGATCTTGAGTGCAAACACCACTGCAGCCATCTCTAAATCATGGGTGGGGTAGTTCTGCTCGTGTTTCCTCAGCTGCCGAGAAGCATACGCGATAACTCTGTCGTGCTGCATCAACACACATCCCAGCCCCACTCTAGAAGCATCACAATATACCACGAACCCGCCTGATCCTGAAGGCAATGCTAACACTGGAGCAGTAGTCAGACGAGTCTTCAACTGCTGGAAGCTATCCTCACATGCCTGCGTCCAATCAAAAGGAACCCCCTTCCGGGTCAACCCGGTCAACGGTGCAGCAATGCGGGAGAAATCCTGGACAAAACGTCGATAATAGCCGGCCAGACCTAGAAAACTGCGAACCTCTGTGACTGATACCGGTCTAGGCCAACGCTGAACTGCCTCGATCTTCTTCGGGTCCACGCAAATACCATCTCTCGTCACCACATGACCCAAGAAGTCGACACTGTCTAGCCAGAATGCGCACTTAGAGAATTTGGCGAACAGCTGATGCTCCCTCAAAGTCTGCAATGTGATACGTAAGTGCTGCTCATGCTCCTCCCGGCTCCGAGAATAAACCAAGATGTCGTCAATGAACACAATAATGAACTGATCGAGATACGGCCTGAATACGCGGTTCATCAAATCCATAAAAGCTGCCGGGGCATTGGTGAGCCCGAACGACATCACCAAGAACTCGTAATGACCATAACGAGTACGGAAGGCAGTCTTCGGAATATCCTCCTTCCGAACCCGCAACTGGTGATAACCTGATCGTAAATCAACCTTCGAGAAAAACCCTGCACCCTGGAGCTGATCAAATAAGTCATCAATGCGGAGTAGGGGATACCTGTTCCGCACAGTAACTCGGTTCAGCTGACGATAATCAATGCATAAACGCATACTTCCGTCCTTCTTCTTAACAAACAAGACGGGAGCGCCCCAAGGTGACACACTCGGTCGGATAAGCCCTTTGTCCAGCAAGTCCTGTAACTGATCCTTTAGCTCTCTCAGCTTCGCCGGGGCCATCCGATAAGGCGGTATAGAGATAGGCCCCGTGCCGGGGATCAAGTCAATACAGAACTCAATCTCGCGCTCTGGTGGCAGACCAGGCAGCTCGTCAGGGAATACATCAGGAAACTCTCTCACAACAGGGACCTGGTCCAACGGAACCTCTGTGGAGCTAGTATCACAAACATAGGCTAAGAATCCCTGACACCCTTTCCTTAAGAGCTGACCAGCGCGAAGAGAAGAAATCAAGCTGGGAAGGATAGCGCTACGATCTCCCTGAATAATAAGAACCGGCTCACCAGGAAAACTGAATCTGACTGCTTTTTCACGGCAGTCCACGGATGCATAACAGGTGGCTAGCCAGTCCATACCAAGAAGAACGTCAAAGTCTAACATATCGAGGAGAATCAAATCTACTGAAGAATCTCTCTCCCCGATACGAACGGAACAAGATCGGTACACAAAACGGGCAACAAAAGACTCGCCTACCGGGGTAATAACGACAAGCGGCTGATCTAACGGACAAGACTCTCGGCCCAACCTCGGTGCAAAATACGTGGAAACATAGGAATGTGTGGAGCCTGGATCAAATAATACCCGTGCATTAAAGGAACATACTGGCAGAGTACCTGTCACGACGGCATTGGATGCCTGTGCATCCTGAAGAGTCAACGCGAACACTCGGGCCTGTCCACCACTAATAGCTGGCTGTCCTCTGCCTCTACCTCGGCCTCTGCCTCTGCCTCTGTCGCCTCGTCCTCTCTGAACCGGACCGCCACGCCCACGGCCTCTAGAAGCATCTGGCTGGCGTGAAGCATCATCAGAAGGAGGAAGTAAAGCTCTCTGCGAAGGTGGTGAAGGTGGTAAAGTCACATGCGGGACTGTCGCCGCGCCCGGACGTCCCATGGTACAGTCTCTGACACGGTGATACTGACTCCCACACCGAAAACATCCTGGAGACGACTGCTGGGTCTGTGGATATGAACCAAATAACTGACCTCGTCTCAATCCTCTGCCTCCGCCATCTCCCGGAAATAATCTATCACGATGTCTGCCCATCTGCCGCTGAGCTGGCGTATCAGTACGGATCCTCTTCGGCCCAGAAGCGACCGGAGTCTCAGAAATACGCTCCTCCAAAAGTAAGGCTGCGTCCATCGCGGCTGCGTATGTATCAAAGTGCTGGGTGCCGATGGCAAGGAATAGCTGTGTATCAAGCCCTCGTACAAACCTCTTTATCCTCTTCTCTTCTGTGTCGACTAGGTGCGGAGCATATCGAGACAACTGGGTAAACTGTATATCATACTCCGACACTGTCATCCCCGGAGTCTTGCGCAAAGACTCAAAACTACGGGCTCGAGCATCTCGAACACTCTCCGGAAGAAAACGGGCAAGAAATGCAGCTGTAAACTCATCCCAGGTCATAGAAGGCAGACCTGCAGCTCGGCCTCTCTCTACTGAGTCGTACCATGTCTGGGCAAGACCCTC
The DNA here is from genome assembly GCA_030015575.1 of Agapanthus africanus. NCBI lineage: Eukaryota > Viridiplantae > Streptophyta > Magnoliopsida > Asparagales > Amaryllidaceae > Agapanthus > Agapanthus africanus. Next base: position 715,136,467 of record CM057341.1, on the reverse strand, counting down.
CAGACGAAAACTCACAAACTCCACCAATCTATCCTCAGAACACCTCAACGAACGGCCAATCCGTGCCATCCTATCGAGAAATGCCTGTGGGTCCTCTGTCGCATCTGTACCGGTAAAAGCTGGAGGTCTCAATCTCATGAACTCCTGTAGTGAAACAGGGATAGTCTCCGTAGAAGCAGCAGGAGTGACCATCTGTGCAGCAGGTACGATCGTGGTCTGTGCGGTGGAAGGAACGTCCTCGGATCTCTGTGCCCGGCTGGACTCAACTAAAGATCCCATCATCTGCCGCAACTCTTGCATGCCGACCTCTAATCTGGCAATACGGTCTGGATAAGGCGGATCAGTAGGACCCTGAGGGGTAGGAGTATCCTCCCGCTCGATCCTCGCCTCAGACGGGCCCGCCCGAATCTCATCCCTAGCGGCAGCCCGCTGAGCTCTCGTAGTCTTTGGCGGCATCGAAGCTGGAATAAGAAATAGAACTGATAAGGACATTGCAATTGAATCAAGGAATGCAAGGAATCAAGAAAGGAAATACAAGCAATTATGTCCTAAGGTTACTTAGGCGGAGTACCGTATCGTAAGTATGCCGCGGATCATACCCACGCTACGCCACTCTGCTTAAGTCACCTACTCCATCTACCAAGGTCGTCCTACACTCAGAAAGGTAAAACCTACGCTCTGATACCAACTTTGTCACGATCCGAAAGTACGGAACGTGACTGGTACTTAGATTACGAGACGTCTAAAGGCGTACCGTAACCTAAGTCAGCCAAAGCCCAGAAATCTAACCCAAAATCAAAAGAGAGTGAAGGAAAACCATGAATGAAAACGGTTTTGAAATCAATTAAGTTGCATAGAATCCAAAATTCCCGAAAATTTCGGCAGAGTCTCCCCTGTATTTTCTATCCCCCAAAATGGGTACAACAAGATAATAAACCTGTAATTATAAAAATGGCATCCCCAAGCGGGAGCTAGCTCTTCGCCCAAGGCGGATCACAACCACATGCAATATAATAGTAATATCAAAAAAAAAGAGCATAAAAGAGATGCAAATACCAGAAAACACACGTCGGCTCAAGTGAGCTCGACCCAAAAGAAACCACAAATATACATATCTCTCAGTCTCATCACTAGGTCGCATATACAATACAAGTGGTAGATGGAGAATACTAGATACAATGATAAAGCAAAAAGAAATAAAGTATACTCGCAACCCACCTACGGGCGATGTCGCGAGTCTGAGCAAAAGAAACTGATGATAAGATAGCCCGCCGCTACGAGACTGACGGGTCCGACCTGCAAGACACTGTGACACAACGGGGGTGAGTTGCCAGCTCGTGAGTAAATATAACATCTAATAAGGCAATCGTAAGAATGCACGCAATGCACCACAACATGTATGTCCATATGTGATATAATAACTCTAGTATGCATGCACAGGTATGCAATATCTTTTCTAACTCTTTAAGTGTTTAGAATGTTAAAGTTACTGCATTCTTAACTTTTAGAAAATGAATGTCTGTATAATAGCTAAATATCATCAAGAAATCATCTGAAAACCCGTGTCAAGCATCGACACCAAATAGGAATCACATCTGTCTCAATATCGGGCTCCGTCAGTCCGGATCGGCCCATATTATAAATCTCACGACAACGGTCGGTATCCTCCGGATATCCTCCGCGCCAGACATCACCGGTAGGTAGTCTTCCCCTGCCAGGCTCATCGTCTACAACTCGATCTTCTTGCCCCGGGGTACCATACCGGGCCCACCATGTACCCGAGACGGTTCATCCACTCCTCGAATCGGGTCTCGAAATCCAACAGAAAACATGAAAACTCATGGTGGACGACACAGACATCACGAGAAAACCGCAACTTTGTTTTGCAAATGATAAATCTAAGGTTTTGTTAAATTCTTGCGGTTTTCCCCAAAAATCCAGAAATCACAGAAAAACTGAAATCATCAAGAAAATCATAGTGTCCACATGTTATATATAATAATGTCTATGATATCAATGTATATGATGTGAGTTTTAGTAGCAATCTATATAAATATGATGTTAATGCGAGGTATATGCATGCTATGCAATTTCATATATCATATTTGAATGCAAATAGCGATATTAAGTTAAACAGGTTTTCTAGTGTATGTGGCATGGCAATTACCAAAGGCGTGTGTGTCACATGAATAGTGCGCGTGCAATCGATGCCAATGGTAATGTGTTCGTGTCCTACGAAATGATATCGCGTATGTATATATGAACGTCATATGAATGCCCATGCAATCTAGTATAGGGTTAGCTGTGAGGGTATGCCATGTATATAAATGGATAAGCTAGCTAACAATATAATTAATGCATAAAGTAGGGTAATCCTAACTGGGGGGGGGCGCCTCGCGCCATCCAGACGATTCCCCCGTAGATGAATATATCTACTCACCAGAAATCCTCGCTGATCTGATCCGGCCACCGCTTTGCCTTTTCGCGCCGTATCCGAAGTTTCCCCGACCGATCCTAAATTTGCACAACACCAAGTATAAGATTACATAACCCTAAACGATGCAAGTCACATTATACAAATATCCACGCTCTCGTATTAAACATAGAATGCACTCGGTGCGCGGAAAAACGCACGAAAATCGCAATCCTTTAACAAAAAATCGTCATTTCGGGGAAATCGACAAACTACCACCCGACTAGACAAAACCCCGCGTTCACGCATTCTAATAACCCTATACGACGCTAATAATATTGCTAACCTAACACAAATCGACCGCATACTATTTTTCGTAAAAATCTAGTAAGCGATTTTTAAACCAAATCGATACAAACATTGAAATTTGTCGATTTAGTAAGCATATAATTTCACCATTAACCATTCTAATCAATTAGACAACCATCCCTAACATAATCCAACCATTATGCTACAAACCCTAATTTATAAAAATCCAAAACCTTCTCTTGATTTTTCATGAACAAGGATTTACACTAAATTAATACTTTAAACATCTAATTTAGCATAAACAAACTACCAATTTGCAACTAGTTTAGAATTTTCACCTCTCAAGCTTGAACCCTAGCTTGATCAAGTCTCCAAGAAGCCTCCTTTCATTATGTTTTTGAACTAATTTGGTTTGAGAGAGAAAGGATTAGGGTTTTGGTTTGAATGGAGAAAGAAATTTGTGAATTTTTATGAATTTTTTGCAAGAAAATGAAGCAAAAATGAAGTGGGAAATGGGGATCCAGCAGCTCTAGGCCGGCCAGCAGCAAGAGAGAGGGGTGTGGGAAATTTTGAGAAGTTTCTAGCTAATTACAACATCATATGATATCATATCATGCTTTCATATCAACCTTTTTCCAAAAAAACCCCTTTTTAAGCCATTTTTTCATAATTTTCCCACCCAAAAATCTAAAAGTTTGCAAGACATGATATAATTTTATTAACACCATATTTTAGTTTATAAAGACTCCTAATTAAGGAATTTACCTAATTAAATTTGTATTTATCCCTAATTAAATGTATTTAAAAAGGCTTAAAATAATAAAAAAAATAATTAATTACGAATTTTTTTTTATTTAACTAGATAATTATAAGTGACATTTTAATGACAAAATTATAGTAATATCTTATCTAAATTTTGTATAATTAGGTCTACAATGAAAAATATCAATTTTGACTTTTTACGGAAAAAGTCGAAAAATTAGCCGATTACCGAAAAACTGCCTAAACGATTTTCGAAGGGTTACACACCATGATCATGATAAAGCAAGGTTTATTTATTTAAGGTAAATCCAAATTAGTTAGAAATTAGTCACATGGGTGAAGCTTGTGGAAGCTTGTAGACCCATTGACTTAGTCCACTAGTTTTGTCTTACCTTAGATATTTGTTAACCTAATCATTATCTAAACCCATGGTAAAGTCTTTACATGAGTTATATGAGATATTTTTTCACCCATGGTTGCCATAACATTATCTCTTCATCTTCATCTTCATCAAGAGCTTAGCTCTCTAGCTTTTGAGGAAGTGAGGAAAAATAGTGAGAAAAAGAATTCTAAAGTGAGCAAAATTCTTACTTCATCATCCTCTACTAGATTAGCCATTTAGTTTAGAGTGTTAGCTTCACTAATCCCTAATTAGTGAAGAGGTAACTTGGATTAGTGTCTCCTCGACGTAGATCATCTTCGGCCTCGAAGACTTCGTGCAAGGTTGTTCCTTTCATCTTGTGAGCCGTTCTAGAGTCCGGAAGATCACTACTTGGAGCGAAGGGACTACCACATGGAGCTATTGAAGTGAAGGACCGGTCTACAAAGGTTGCATTCCATATTCACTTAGATGTAAAGTAGTTTACATGTTGTATCGTCTAAATCTCTAGTTAGGATTCTTTGGTTAGGGTTGTTTAGCATGGCAAAATTTTGAAAATGGCATGGACGATGCCTCCCAAAACCTTGTTGTCGTGCTAAGCAATCCTACAGTGGTATCAAAACCAAGCTTGAGAATTAGATGATGTTTGTAGAATTATGAAACCGAAACAACTCCGAAACTATCGAAACTAAAACCTAGATTCTGTCAAATTTTTTAAGTCGTCGAAAAAATTTTTAAGCAACTGCAGAATGTTATATGAGATGTAACATTAACACTGATCAAATACGAACCCATTCAACTTGTTTTCACCCAGCGAGAAGCCTCCAAAATCCGAGCTGGCCGACCCTAATGATGCTTCTGGGGTTCATTTTTGTTCTGTGTTCTGGTCTCTGGGTTTTGGTGTTTCAGGTGTTACTTTTTTTTTCTAAAAATTGCATGAGATGTTAATTTTCTATAAAGGCAATTCAGAGTATTTCGTAGTCGTAATTCTAACATTATTTTGGGTTACTTAGACGGCGTTAAAAAGTTCGAACGGATATCAAATACCCACTTTAACCCTCGCTGGAAAGTTTCCAAGAGTTGGATTTTTCCAAGTTAAAAAACATTCAAAAATCATGCAAGTAATGCGGTGGACCCTCTAGAAGAACGAAACCCTAACTCGATTCTATGACCGTAAGAACCGCCGACAAACCCTAGGGTTTGCGGTAGTTCCACGGCGTCATAGGTGAGGCAAGGGTTGACCCTTCTACGGTTGGTCCATAGGTACTGTAGCATGTACTGAGTATTTTTAAACTTCGCTCAAGTGTTGAGCTCTTTGGGAAATTTTGGGTGTTTGTTGATTTGATCAGAATGTTTAAAATCGTCTAACTATTTGTGGAATGTGATACAATATTTGGAATTCATTCAGTTATTCATGAAATCCGAAGTATGTGATATTTCGGGTTTATGATGTCTAAGATGATGGTGGATTCCAAATGTTGTAGTTTGACATTTTCTTTTCTGTGACCGTAAGTGTAATATGTGGTGTATTGCCGGTTTCATTGCTATATGTCAACGACAATTGGGATACACATATTTACTTACGTTGATAACACATGATGTTAGGTGTTGCTATGATATGTTATATTGGATCGTCGTGTTTTGAATAGCCGGGGTTTTTTATGTGAGATGAGAGTTTTTCTTTTTCATTCATGTAAAAACCTGTATGTAATATTCTTTTATTAGGGCACTTCCGAGTTGAGGATGATGTCATTATTGTTGTATATTATTTACTTTTCCACATTAGGATAGACCCAAGGTGGGGAGCATAAGTTACCGGGTTCTAGAGTCCAGTGGGAGACAATCTCGAGGAGTCGAGTCCGGGTCTCCTAACTCTAAAATTGGTAGGGTTGCTTGCCGCTCTCGTAGGGGTCTAGGGATGTGGGTTTGGCTATTCGTCGCGACCATGGAATCTGTATTTTATACTGGCTTAATTTAAAACACGGAATTCCTAGTATATCCAATATTTCATATGTTATCTTCTTCTACTGATATTCTGTGATGTGATCACTTTATATGCTTGAGACGAATGCTTTATTATTGTATATATGATATATAATAAACGTTGCTTATGTTTTTCACCCGCGCTAGTCCCGCCCCGCTATGCCGTTACTTAAGTAACCTAACGATTCATAACGGGACATTGTGGCGAATGTGGATGGCATAAGCGTACGTTGTATTTTCGTTTCTTCTGTGATGATTAGGAAGCATAAATGACGGGACTTCATTAATGAGATTAATGAAAGAAAAGAAACCTAAGAAATGTTGTAGAATCAAATTTTCAAAAAAAGGGTAGCTCTAGTTTTTGCTTTGCATAGCGGTATTCCTTGTAGAATATCCAGCACCTTATTCGATAAGGAAAGAGCCGAGATCCCTTCACTAGGAGTGACCTCTTTAGCAAAAGCTAGCGGATGCTACAACTCACTCGGTTTTGTTTTTAATTGCTTCTATAGTTTTTGCTTTGCATAGTGGTACTTATGAAATATCCTGCACCTTATTCGATAAGGAAAGAGCCGAGATCCCTTCACCGGGAATGACCTCTTTAGCAAAACTAGTAAAAGCCTAAAAAACACTCCTTTTCAAAATCACTTGATTCTACAAATGATATCAAGTTATTACGCTCATGGTTTTCTTAAAAACCTGCGTAGCCCTCACTCATTTCAGATAAGTGATATTTTAGTATTCGTGCTACGGTAGTTTGGCATGCGTCAAGGCGTAGTGTGCGGTAGCTAAACTAGTGCTTATCTGCAATATAAGATGAGATTAGATTAGGGTAGTCATACGACTTTGTTGGTCTGCATCAAGGTTCGTGCGGGTGGGTTTAATTCAATCAAGAAATGTACGGGTTGAACTTGACTAGCGGACTATAGTTTGTTGACCTGCGTCAAGGTCATAGGACGCTAGGGGCAAAATATTATCGGGAATTTCAAGTGTTGAAATTTGCAATGAGATTGCATACATTCTATGAGATAGTTGGATCCCGATACCCACTGTGAGGAAGAATTACTCCTGGGAGAGTTTTACACATCACAATTAGACGATCAAGTGGGTGTCTAGAAAGGTGTTAACGGGGTCACACCCCTGGAAAAACGAGGTTTATTTTAATTAGGTTCATGCGAAAGCACGGGGAACCTCCCTCAAAATACCAACACTGGCCTAGCTGAAATATTGGCGAACTTGTAAGGTGATTAATCCCGGCTAGTCTTACCTTTTAGGGTTTGAAGGAAGATTTGATAAAAATAGTGGGAGCCATCCAGATTAGATAAGATAATAACCAATCTAATCTTGCAAGAGCATACGCTAAGTGTTTTCTTCTCTCTCTCTCTCCAGGTAGTGACCATGTCAGGCCTTAATCAAGATAATAATATGTATGTATTGACCGAACCTGCTTGTTATGCTGAGCAGAGGAACGTTGGCTCCGCTCCAACTTATAATTGTTATAAGTCCGAGCAGGAAATAGGAAAATATCCGGATTTCCATGCCACCCAAACGAAGAATGAGCATATTGATGCATCTTCTTCGGGTGTGTTGGTTACCGAGAACTATTTCTCAGTACACTCTACGTCCTGGGTATTAGATACCGGATCGGGATCCTACATATGTAATATGTTGCATGGGCTAAGGAAAGGTAAAGAACTGGGAATAGGTGATCATTCTCTAAAAGTAGGGAATGGTGCAAGTGTTGCAGCCAAAGCAGTTGGTGAATATCACCTTGTATTACCAAAGGCAATACTTTGATCTTGAACGAATGTTATTACGTGCCCTCTATGATATGCAATTTAATATCAATTTCTTTATCAGATAAAGAAAGATATAACTTGTAGTAGAAAATAATGTTATGAATATTTACCTAAATCAAGTGTTGATTGGGTTTGGTACGTTATGTAACGGTTTATACGTTCTGAATCAAAACACAGTTCTTAACGTACAAAACACACACAAGAGGAAGAGTTCAGAAATGAACGAATCCTTCTTGTGGCATTGTAGACTAGGTCATATCAATGCGACACGACTAGCTAAGTTACATAAGGATGGATATTTGAGTCCGTTCGAATTATCATCTTATGAAACTTGCCAGTCATGTCTCAAAAGAAAGATGACCAAAACTTCATTTACTGGACACGGAGAAAGAGTTACGGAACTCTTAGGACTGATATATAGTGATGTATGCGGTCCCATATCTACACATGCCAGGATTGGTTCCTCATACTTCATTACATTCACTGACGATCTCTCAATATACGGACATGTGTTCCTGTTGAAACACAAGTCTGAAACTTTTGAGAAATTCAAAGAATATAAGCATGAAGTTGAGAACCAGATGGGTAAAAGTATTAAAATCCTACGATCCGATCGGGGAGGAGAATACTTGAGCATGGAATTCCATGACTATCTAAAATAGAATGGGATTCTCTCTCAGCTTACTCCTCCGTATACACCACAGCACAACGGTGTGTCGGAGTGGAGGAATCGCACCCTATTAGATATGGTGTGCTCTATGATGAGCATTGCCGAGTTACCTATTTCCTTTTGGGGTTATGCACTGGAGACAGCTGCAGAACTATTGAATATGGTTCCCACCAAATCTGTGCCAACCACTCCATATGAGATATGGAAAAGAAAGAGATCATATCTTAATTATGTTAAGATATGGGGTTGTCCGGCATATGTGAAAACACAAAATCCGGACAAGCTCGAGGCAAGGTCAGTTCTGTGCAAGTTTATAGGATATCCTAAACATTCGCAAGGGTATATCATCTACCACTCCGAGGAACAAAAGGTGTTTGTTTCTCGACATACCACCTTTTTAGAAAAGGGTTTTCTTATGAAAGAAATTAGTGGCAATGAGGTAGAACTGGAAGAAGTTCCAGCAGCACAGACTACAACTGACGATTTGGTGGAACCGGAGGATCCAATAGTACCCAATGAACCCCAACCACTCCACTGATCTAGTAGGGTTCCTCATCCACCTGAGAGATACTACGGTTTTATCATTGATGGTGGGAGCGAGGATTGCATCATGGAAGATGATGACCCAACTAGCTTCGAGCAGGCCATCACGAGTGGGGACTCTGTGAAATGGCTGGATACAATGCAATCTGAGATGGAATTCATGTACACCAACAAAGTATGGACTTTAGAAGTTGCTCCCGAAGGGGTAAAACCCATTGGGAGCAAATGGATCTTTAAGAAGAAACTTGGTGTAGATGGAAAAGTTGAGACTTTCAAAACTAGACTTGTTGCAAAAGGTTATCGTCAACGACCAGGTGTGGATTATGATGAAACCTTTTCTCCAGTGGTTATACTAAAGTCCATCCGGATCCTACTTTCCATTGCTGCATACCATGACTACGAAATCTGGCAAATGGATGTTAAGACCGCCTTTCTAAATGGTGATTTAGAAGAGTGCATGTATATGACTCAGCCAGAGAGCTTCGTGGACAGTGGGAGTAGCGGACAGGTGTGCAACCTGCTTAAATCCATCTATGGGTTAAAGCAGGCATCGCAGAGTTGGAACATCTGTTTTGATGTGGTAGTCAAAGAGTTTGACTTCATCAAGAACGTGGATGAACCTTGTATATACAAGAAGGTGGCAGAGAATAAGGTTGTCTTCCTCGTATTATACGTGGATGAAATACTCTTGATAGGAAATGATGTTCCTATGCTGCACTCGGTCAAGCTCTTCTTATAAAAAAGATTCTCAATGGAAGTCTAGGGGATGCCTCCTACATCTTGGAGATTAAGATCTATAGAGATAGATCTAAACGGATACTGGGATTTTCCCAATCCAGGTACATTGACACCATACTAATGAGGTTTATGTTTACCGCCGGAAACCAGGAAAGACTGACGTCTTGCCTGAATCTGGGGGCAGATGCTATTTGGTTTTATCCGTCCACCTCTCCGAAGATGCCAAGTTGATTTATGGCACCGTGTATCGAAGATTTAGACGGATGCGGCCGATGTAGCAGACTTCATCAGATTCCTCCTCGCTTAAGGGGTTTTTAATTATGGGGACGCTCTTCCCTGCAGGCGCAAGCCCCTGCAGTTAATTACGTTACCGCATCACGGTAACAACTTTCTCCTTCTCCAGAATTTCACTTCATGTCGTGGGTGTTTGTTTTGTTTGTGGTTGTCCGTGAAATGTATATGGAGACTAATTTATGTCGTCGCCCGTAGGACGTGGATTAGTCCAAATCCGTATTTACTTAGATTTGGGTTTAGGGTTTTAGTTTAAGGATACGTTAGCCGTATTTAAGGCTAAGATCAACTTAAACGTTCGTTAAGGATACGTTAGTCATTTTTGAGACTAAGATCAACTTAACGGAAAGAGCATTTAGGGGCTCTATTGTTCCAGTTTAGGGACGTAGTGGTCCATTTAATATATGGCCGTCGGGACCCGTCACCTCTTTGACGACGTTGAAGGATTACAACGACAGGTGTCAGAGGAGTTCGGAGACGTACCCTTGAACCGGATGTAAATTGATTTAAGAGAGCAATCTCGCTCAGTCAATTTAATTTGAGGACTTACGGCCATGATTGGGTTAAGTCCAGTTGAGAATATTCAACGTTTTTTATTTTTGGCCGATTAGGCTTGTGCTAGGGCTTTGCCCCTATTTAATAATGCATTGCATTTCATTCAGGCCTGCTAGGCCTTTTTGATTTGGGCTCTGTCCCTTTATAAATGATGCAGAGCATCTGTTTGGGTTCTGCCCTTCTTTAAAATAATACACTGCATTTATTTTTAATTGGGTTTGGCCCTTCTGTAAATAATGCAGTGCATTAATTATTTGACAGTGGCTTTTCAGGCGCTTTGCGCTAATTATTGAGCGTAAGCGCTTGTGGTGGTGACACGTATCACGCTCTGGTGAGCGCAAGCGCAGTGCGCTGCGCTGTTGTGCTGCTGACACGTGGCGCGCTCTGGTGAGTTGCGCCAACGTTAAAGAGCAATGCTCTATTTTTAAAAGCGCATAGCGCAAGTGGTTATGGTGCTGACACGTGGCGCTCTCTGGTGGCTTGCGCCAACCCAGGAGCGCAACAGTGCAGTTTTAGCAAGTGCAAAGCACTGTTTCAATAACTTGATCCAATTTTGGATTCAAGAAAAGAATATTTAAGATTTCAGAACCAATGGTTCATAAAAAAGTGCAAGGCACTGTTATTATTTATTTTTTATTGAAGATCATTGTGAAAGGTTTGTTTAGCACCCTATGAAGAGTTTTGAAGCATCATATGACCCAAAGTTTTAATTTTTATGGTGCTAAACGAACATGCAAAGGGATCGATCCTAGAAAATTAGGGTTTCGAAATAAAAAGCGAACTAATCTAGGGTTTCGAGACTACAACCTTTATAGCTCCCTTTCGCTGGACTCCTTGGTCTCTAGGGTGTTGAACGAAGGTCCTCTTGAAGTCCCCTTGTGTCCACGACGATCCACCACGGAGATCTCCGTCCAAGCTCGCAACTTCGTAAAACCGAAGAGAACACTCTAAACAAAACGGCTAAGCTTGTGTAGAATGATGTTGTGGTTAGGTTTCTCACTTCAAAAACCTATCTTTAAGTGGTATTTGCTCACTAGAAAAAAATAGAGAGCAAAAAGAGCAAGAGGAAGAAGATGGTGGCAATTTTTAACAAGAGGTAAAAAGATAACTCTAGTGAAGAAAAAGAAATATATCAATATATATTTTATTCCTTCATGCTATGAACCATGGTTAAAGTGATGGAGACATTATTTAACTTGAGTTTTGAATGATAAAGAGAAGGATAACCATAGGTTAGTGGTAGTTGAGCATGGTTAGGTCAAAGGAAGAATGTAGAAGCAAGAATGATTATCCTTTCCTTTTCATTTTCCTTTTAAATCCAAAATCAAATAATAATCCATTATATAATCCATGGTGTGAGTCTTATATTTCCACCATTTCCATATGCTAACAACCATGATGGATGGGTGTATGTATGTATGCATGTATGCACATCCACATGTGCATGAAACTAGCATGAAAGAAAGAAAGAAAAGCATACATGCATGCACACATCCATCATCCAAGAAAAGGTTTTAAGTGAGAAAACTAATGGTTAAATGATAAATCAACACTTGATTTATCAATCCGGTCATATCTCATATGACCCCACCAAAAGCAGTTCACCCGATCAATGTTCGGTATCATATACGCACATTTCAATCGGGTGCATGCGCATATCGCATACGCGCACCACAACGTTTCGCCTGGACTGGGTAACTCCTTTGTGGGACTCTAAGACTCGTCAATACACCGGCAGAGGGTAATGATCATATCAAGTACCCTCAAGCCGCAAGCGGTCAGCTAAACGTAACGGCCACCCGGGCATTGAGCGATCAGAAGACAACAAGCGAACCTGCTACAACTCCCGTCGAGCCATCCGGCAACACTACCATACAGTCCGGTCTCTTCGTCAGATATGCTGCATATCGAGCCTAGGGATGGTCACGTCGACCCCAATAACTCAATAAGTCGTGTCGGTGAATGGTCTATAACAGATCGAGAAACTACTGATAACACTTATCAGCAAATCTCAGCAGCCCTGGCCAGGGACTTGCTGTTATAACCAGTCGGGCACAGCACAGCATCAACTCCCAATACCGGGAGAGACGAAACCCCTCCTATCGCTCATCATCTTCGTGTGTCTCAGGACTGTACCCAACGGCCACCTGTTTGCACGACTCAGTAGAGCCGTGGTAGGGTGGCAATCAAAGTACAGTGGGAGAACATACAAGACTCCATGACGATCTCGGGTCTACAGACTAACCTGTACCAGTGTCACCTGAGAAATGCTATCCGACGATAGATATAATTCCATATAGGAGTTCTCGGTGAGTCCGTCCAGTGTACCCAGTCACCACTGAGCACCCGTATATGATCTTGATGTCAAACATCGATGAATGTGGGAACATCCATCGCCCATCGTATGGGTCTAGTATCATATACGCTAGTCTACTCTGGTATATCAATGCCCCGTCTCGATATACCTACGACTAGGGACGTTCCAGGATATGCTTATAGACTACAGATGTCCCACTAGTATGATCTCCATCATAATCAGAGTAGTCAAGCCGATATCCTCAGGGCTTTATCAGCATGTATGAATGAATAAAAGCATGATCAAATCAACATGTCAGACAAAGAAGAACCAGATAGCATACTATCATGTCGAGCAAGAATGCAAACTGAATATATATACATGTATAGATACATCGACTATCACATAATGGCCTCTAGGGCATACATATATCCAACAATCTCCCACTTGCACTAAGGCCAGTTATTGGCGTATCTCATACCCAACATCTTAAAAAATCGCTCATGCTGTGGCTGAGGGAGGGCCTTGGTGAGTGGATCCGCGGCGTTGTTCTTTGTATCTACTCTCTTAATCTCGATCTCGCAGCGATCTACAATCTCCCGGATCAAATGAAAGCGCCTCAGGATATGTCTGGACCGCTGATGGGATCTGGGCTCCTTCGCTAACGCCATCGCCCCATTATTGTTACAATACAAAGGTATTGGATCAATAATGGTTGGAACTACTCCTAGCTCCGAGACGAACTTCTTCATCCAGACGGCTTCCTTGGCGGCATCATTTGCAGCAATGTACTCAGCTTCCATCGTAGAGTCTGCAACGGTATCTTGTTTGGAACTCTTCCAACTTACCGCCCCTCCATTGAGGGTAAATACAAACCCTGAGATAGATTTGCTGTCATCCTTATCGCTCTGGAAGCTCGAATCGGTAAAGGCCTCCATTTGGAGATCTGTATTACCATACACCAAGAACAGTTCTTTAGTCCTTCGTAAGTACTTAAGAATGTTCTTCACAGCTGTCCAGTGGTTCTCCCCTGGGTTGGATTGATACCTGCTTACAACACTAAGTGCATAAGCTACATCTGGGCGTGTACATAACATCGCATACATTATAGATCCTACTGCCGAAGCATAAGGTATAATGCTCATGCGAGCTCTCTCTTCATCGGTCTTTGGACAAGAATCCTTGGAGAGAGTGACTCCATGGCAAGCGGGTAAGGCACCCCGCTTGGAGTCTTCCATACTAAACCTCTTTAGGATGGTGTTGATGTACCTGGTTTGGGACAATCCCAATAACTTTTTGGATCTATCCCTATAGATCCTTATACCCAGGATGTATGTGGCATCACCCAGGTCCTTCATGGAGAACCTTAGTGATAAGAATGATTTGACCGACTGTAGCATAGGAATATCATTTCCTATCAGAAGAATATCATCCACGTACAATACGAGAAATGTGACAGCTCTTCCTACAGCCTTCTTATAAACACAAGGTTCATCTGGATTTTTGATGAAATCAAACTCTTTGATAACATCATCGAAACAGATGTTCCAACTCCGAGATGCCTGCTTTAACCCATATATGGATTTAAGCAATCTACATGCTTTCTCGCTGCTTTCACTGTCAATGAAGCCCTCTGGCTGATCCATATAAACGCATTCTTCTAAATCTCCATTTAGAAATGCTGTTTTAACGTCCATCTGCCAGATTTCATAGTCGTAGTGAGCAGCAATAGCAAGTAGGATCCGAATGGATTTAAGCATGGCTACGGGCGAAAAAGTTTCGTCATAGTCCAAACCTGGTCTTTGACGAAAACCTTTTGCCACAAGTCTTGCCTTATAGGTCTCTACCTGCCCATCCACACCAATCTTTCTTTTAAAGATCCATTTGCACCCTACAGGTTTTACCCCAGGGGGTACAACATCCAAAGTCCATACTTTGTTGGTGTACATAGACTCCATTTCGGATCTCATGGCATCCAGCCACTTCATAGAGTCACCACTCGTGATAGCTTGCTGAAAACTGGTAGGATCATCATCATCCATGATGCAATCTTCTCCGTTACCATCAATGAGGAAACCGTAGTACCTCTCCGGTGGGCGAGAAGTCCTACCAGATCTACGGAGTGGCCGAGGTTCTTCAGTTTTTGTTGCAACAGCCGGTTCAACCAAATCGTCATTTGTAGTTTGTGTCTCCAGAACCTCTTCTAGATCTACTACCTTGCCATCATCTTTATCTGTGAAAAACTCTTTTTCCAAGAATGTGGCATACTGAGAAACAAACACCTTTTGTTCCTCTTTGTGGTAGAACAGATATCCATAAGAATTCTTTGGATATCCCACAAAGTTACACATGACTGACCGTGTCTCGAGTTTGTCCGGATTCTGCTTTTTAACATAGGCCGGGCAACCCCAAATCTTAATTCTTTTAAGAGATGGTCTCTTCCCATTCAATATCTCATATGGCGTGGTAGACACGGCTTTGGTTGGAACCCTGTTTAGCAGAAACGCTGCAGTCTCCAATGCATGTCCCCAAAACGAGACTGGTAACTCAGCGTCACTTATCATGGACCGGACCATATCTAATAGGGTCCTATTCCGTCGTTCTGACACACCGTTGTGCTGTGGTGTGTAAGGAGGAATGAGCTGAGAGAGAATCCCATTCTCTTTTAGGAAGTTTGCAAATTCTGTACTGAGATACTCTCCACCTCGATCTGATCGAAGCATCTTAATACTCAAGCCGGTTTGTTTTTCTACTTCTTGTTTATATTCAATGAATTTCTCGAAAGCGTCGGACTTGTGCTTTAATAAAAATACATGACCGAATCTTGAGAAATCGTCAGTGAATGTAATGAAGTATGAAAAACCGCCTCTAGCCTGTGTAGACATAGGCCCACATACATCACTATGTATGAGGCCCAGGAGCTGAGTAGCTCTTTCTCCGTGTCCGTTAAACGGAGTTTTAGTCATTTTACCCTTGATACAAGACTGGCAAGTCGCATAAGATTTATATTCAAAAGAATTTAAATATCCATCTTTGTGTAACTTGTTTAGTCTTGTTTCGTTAATATGACCAAGTCTACAGTGCCAAAGAAAAGCTTCATTTAATTCTGAAAGTTTTCTTTTATTAGTATGCTGTATACTGAAAACTGTGTGTTGATTTAGGACATATATTCCGTTATTAAGCGTACCATACCCAACCAACATTTGATTTAGGTGAATGTTCATAACATTGTTCTGCAACACAAAATTATACCCTTCATTGTCCAACAAAGAAACGGATATTATATTACATAGCATACTTGGTACAAAATAACATGGATTCAAAATCAAAATACATCCAGATGGCAACCCCAAGTGATACTCTCCCACTGCGACTGTATGTACATTGGAACCATTTCCAACGCGGAGAGTATGGTCACCTGTCCTCAAAACCTTGCTATTTCTCAGCCCCTGCATAGAATTGCAAATGTGAGAACCTGAACCGGTATCCAATACCTAGGAAGCAGAGTTTATAGAAGAACAGTTTTCAGTCACAAACGCACCTGAAGCAGAAGCATCACCATGCTTCTTCTTGAGACTTAGGTACTCCGTGCAATTGCGCTTCCAGTGTCCTGTCTTGTGGCAATGAAAACACTCGCCTTTCCCCGGGTCTCCAGCTGTGGACTTTCCCTTTCCCTTCACCTTTTTGACTCCGCCCTTAGGATTAGTGGGTTTCTTCTTTTTCTTTCCCTTGGCCTTAGCTTTTGGGCGAAAAGAAGAAGACTGTCCAATAGTCATAACGGGAGTCTTTGCTGACTTCATAGTGCTCTCTGCACTCCTTAACATATTAAGGAGTTCAGGGAGTTCCTTCTCCATGCCATGCATGTTAAAGTTCACTATGAACTGAGCAAAGGTGGAGGGGAGGGACTGCAGAATAATATCTATATATTGTTCATTGTCCATTGTCCATCCAAGGTCCTCAAGCTCTTCTATAAGAGCTATCATCTTCAAAACATGGTCTCCTACTGGTGTGCCAGGGGCCATTCACATCTGAAACAGTTTCTTTGATGCTTCGTATCGTAATACGCGGGATTGCTCCCCATACAACTCCTTTGTATGGAGCAATATACCGTGAATGTCCATGTCTTCGTGCTGCTTTTGATGTGTGTTGTCCATCGATGCAAGCGCGAGGCATTTTGCCGTGGCACAGTCAGCGTCCCATGTCTTGCGGACTTCAATGTCCGCAACTGAGGATTTTGGACCTGGGACGGGCGGGGCTGAAGCCGTGAGGACATATGATACTTTATCATAAGTCAAGGCGATCTTCAGATTCCTTAGCCAGTCTTTATAGTTGGTCCCATTCAGTTTGTTTTTATCTAGTAGAAGCTTAAGTCCAGTCATTGGTATCTGCCATTAAGAGAGAAAAGAATACACTCAGCGAAAGCTCTTGCACAGATTAGATTGGTTTATTATCTTGTCTAATCGATGTTTCCCACTGCTTTTTATCAAGTTTTCTTTCAAACCTTAAAAAGAAAAACTAGCCAGGATTAATTACAGTCTACAACTTCGCTAACCGTTCAGCCAGGCCAGTGTCGGTACTTTGAGAGAGGTTCCCCGTGCTTTCGCACGGACTTAATTAGATTAAACCTCGTTTTCCCAGAGGCGGAGCCCCGTTAACACCTTTCTAGACACCTAATGAGTTAGCTAATTGTAAACTGTAAAACTCTCCTAGGAGCAACTATTGCCCACAGTGGGATCGGGATCCAACCATCACATGGAAGGTATGCAATCTCATTGCAAATTTCAACACTTGAAATTCCCGATGTAATTTTTACCCCTAGTACTTATGACCTTAACTATGGTCAACAAATCATAAGTATCAGTCAAGTTCTACCCGTCATTTCTTGATCAATTAGACCCACCCATATGACCCTTAACTATGGTCAACAAAGTCGCATGAATGTCCTAATTAATCTGCATCATATGCAGTGTAGGAAGACATCACTTAGCTACCGTACACTACACCTTAACTAAAGTCAACAAACGTAGCACGAATACTAAGTACTCTACTTCCTAAAATGACGGAGGGTTGCGAATGATTTTTAAGAAAATCTTTAACGCTTTGAACTTGATATCGTTGTAGAATCAAACAGTTTTCAAAAGGAGTGGCTTAAGCTCCGCAGTTTTGAAATGTAGCTTTTTCATAAATAGCCGAGTAGTTTATAAATCCGATTCTACAACATCTTTTTAGGTTTATTTTCTTTACATTAATCACATTAATGTAATCCCATCATTTAAGTCCTTAAGCCAATCACAGAAAAGAAACGAAAATAACACGTACGCTTATGCCATCCGCATTCGCCGCAATGTTCCGTTATGCACCGCTAGGTTACTTAACTAACGGCATACCGGGACGGGACTAGCGCGGGTGTAAAACATAAGCAACGTCTACTATATATCATATATATAATATGTCATTCGTCTCAGATATCACAGATCACAGGCAGCAGAAATATAGATATAACGTGGGATATCCTAGGACGTCCGTATTTAGTATTTAGCCAGAATAGAAAAAACGGATTCCACAGTCGCGATGAATAGCCAAGCCCACACCCTGGACCCCTACGAGAGCGGCAAGTGACCCTACCAATCCTGGAGTTTAGGAGACCCGGTCTCGACTC
This sequence comes from Agapanthus africanus, assembly GCA_030015575.1. Lineage (NCBI taxonomy): Eukaryota > Viridiplantae > Streptophyta > Magnoliopsida > Asparagales > Amaryllidaceae > Agapanthus > Agapanthus africanus. The sequence continues at coordinate 715,118,073 of CM057341.1, read as the reverse complement.
CTCGAGATGGCCTCCCACTGAACCCCAGAACCCGGTCACCTGTGCTCCCCTCCTTGGGTCCATCCTAATGCGGAAAAGTAAATAATATACAACACTGGTGACACAACCGCAACCTGGAAGTGCCCCAAATAAAAGAATATTACATTACATTTGAATTTACATGAATGAAAATATAAAACTCTCATCTCACAAAAACCCCCGGCTATTCGATCGCGACAATCCTACACATCATATCTCAGCAACACATAATATCTCATATCATCAACGTAAGTAAGTATGCATACCCCAATTGTCGTTGATGTATAGCAACGAAACCGGCGATATCTAACATACTACACTTACGGTCACAGAAAAGAAAGTGTAAAACTACAATATTTGGAATCCAGATTCTCTTTAGGCATCATAAATGCGAAATATCACATATTTCGTATTTCATGCCTAAACTATATGAATTCCACATATTGTATCACATTCCAGACAAACAGACAGTATTAAAGTTTTCGAACGAACGATCAAGCACCCAAGATTCACTAAAGCTCAACACTTGAGCATGATTCAAAAATCCGGAGTGTGACACAGTAGTAGCGGTCCAGCCGTAGAAGGGTCAAGCCAACGCCTCACATGTGGCACGCCGTACTGCCCCAAACCCTAGGGTTCAAAGGGCAGTTCGAGACGGTCATATAATCGAGTTAAGGTTTGTTGTATTCTAGAGGGACCACCGCAAAAAGACTTGCACGTATCTCCAAAGTATTTAAACCTCGTGAATAGTGAGTAAATGATACTCGTTCAAACACTTCAATACTTTCTAATTTACCCGGAAAAGCTACGAAATGAAAATCCCGATCGAATTGACGAATCCAAAACCATCTCCAGAATTTTTCAAAACCAAATACAGATTAAAAATATCCAAAATTTTATACAAGAAGATTCATGAATTACTGTACAAAAAGTATCCATCAATTCATATATTTGGCTGCGGAACCGCTGCCTAAGCAAGCTTAGGCCGCGTTTCCGCGGCGAGAATCACTGTTCACTGGAAAAGTTTTGTACCGTAATCCTTATTTTTTCCTGCTGTATTTTTTACATATTTTTAATTCTGAAAAATGTCAAATTTTAGAAAATTTCCAGAGAGCACCCTAAAATACCGTATTTCGGTTCGATCGGAGTTTTAACTTCGTAAAAAGGTCGCATAATGTTCTAGGTCGGCTCTGATACCAATGAAAGGTTTGTTTAGCACCCTATGAAGAGTTTTGAAGCATCACATGACCCAAAGTTTAATTTTTATGGTGCTAAACGAACATGCAAAGGGATCGATCCTAGAAATTAGGGTTTCGAAATAAAAAGCGAACTAATCTAGGGTTTCGAGACTACAACCTTTGTAGCTCCCTTTCGCTGGACTCCTTGGTCTCTAGGGTGTTGAACGAAGGTCCTCTTGAAGTCCCCTTGTGTCCAAGACGATCCATCACGGAGATCTCCGTCCAAGCTCGCAACTTCGTAAAACCGAAGAGAACACTCTAAACAAAACGGCTAAGCTTGTATAGAATGATGTTGTGGTTAGGTTTCTCACTTCAAAAACCTATCTTTAAGTGGTATTTGCTCACTAGAAAAAAATAGAGAGCAAAAAGAGCAAGAGGAAGAAGATGGTGGCAATTTTTAACAAGAGGTAAAAAGATAACTCTAGTGAAGAAAAAGAAATATATCAATATATATTTTATTCCTTCATGCTATGAACCATGGTTAAAGTGATGGAGACATTATTTAACTTGAGTTTTGAATGATAAAGAGAAGGATAACCATAGGTTAGTAGTAGTTGAGAATGGTTAGGTCAAAGGAAGAATGTAGAAGCAAGAATGATTATCCTTTCCTTTTCATTTTCCTTTTAAATCCAAAATCAAATAATAATCCATTATATAATCCATGGTGTGAGTCTTATATTGCCACCATTTCCATATGCTAACAACCATGATGGATGGGTGCATGTATGTATGCATGTTTGCACATCCACATGTGCATGAAACTAGCATGAAAGAAAGAAAGAAAAGCACACATGCATACACACATCCATCATCCAAGAAAAGGTTTTAAGTGAGAAAACTAATGGTTAAATGATAAATCAACACTTGATTTATCAATCCGGTCATATCTCATATGACCCCACCAAAAGCAGTTCACCCGATCAATGTTCGGTATCATATACGCACATTTCAATCGGGTGCATGCGCATATCGCATACGCGCACCACAACGTTTCGCCTGGACTGGGTAACTCCTTTGTGGGACTCTAAGACTCGTCAATACGCCGGCAGAGGGTAATGATCATATTAAGTACCCTCAAGCTGCAAGCGGTCAGCTAAACGTAACGGCCACCCGGGCATTGAGCGATCAGAAGACAACAAGCGAACCTGCTACAACTCTCGTCGAGCCATCCGGCAACACTACCATACAGTCCGGTCTCTTCGTCAGATATGCTGCATATCGAGCCTAGGGATGGTCACGTCGACCCCAATAACTCAATAAGTCATGTCGGTGAATGGTCTATAACAGATCGAGAAACTACTGATAACACTTATCAGCAAATCTCAGCAGCCCTGGCCAGGGACTTGCTGTTATAACCAGTCGGGCACAGCACAGCATCAACTCCCAATACCGGGAGAGACGAAACCCCTCCTATCGCTCATCGTCTTCGTGTGTCTCAGGACTGTACCCAACGGCCACCTGTTTGCACGACTCAGTAGAGCCGTGGTAGGGTGGCAATCAAAGTACAGTGGGAGAACACACAAGACTCCATGACGATCTCGGGTCTACAGACTAACCTGTACCAGTGTCACCTGAGAACTGCTATCCGACGATAGATATAATTCCATATAGGAGTTCTCGGTGAGTCCGTCCAGTGTACCCAGTCACCACTGAGCACCCGTATATGATCTTGATGTCAAACATCGATGAATGTGGGAACATCCATCGCCCATCGTATGGGTCTAGTATCATATACGCTAGTCTACTCTGGTATATCAATGCCCCGTCTCGATATACCTACGACTAGGGACGTTCCAGGATATGCTTATAGACTACAGATGTCCCACTAGTATGATCTCCATCATAATCAGAGTAGTCAAGCCGATATCCTCAAGGCTTTATCAGCATGTATGAATGAATAAAAGCATGATCAAATCAACATGTCAGACAAAGAAGAACCAGATAGCATACTATCATGTCGAGCAAGAATGCAAACTGAATATATATACATGTATAGATACATCGACTATCACATAATGGCCTCTAGGGCATACATATATCCAACACATTGATCTATTCAGAAGAAGTTCTTCTTGAATAAAGGTTTTTACCTTTTTTCTCTTTTTCTCAAAATTCTTCAGAGTTCTCTCTATTCTCTGTGCTGTTGTTTTTTATCTTGATGTTCCTCCTTTTTTTGAATTGGGGTCTAGGGGACTTTATACAGTGTCCATTAATTTGTTAAATTTGTTAAAGAGATCATTCTCTGAGTGATTTGGGGAATTTTCCCCACCGTTGGATCTTTGATCCAAGGGCATCTGTTTTACAGAAGACAATCTTCTTGTTTTGACAAGAACAGAAAGATCTTACCGGAATTTTAATTCTGTTTGGCGCAGATGCACCAGCGCTTGACACGTGCCATGCAGCGCACAGCGCAGCGCAACTGCGCTTGTGCACCTGCGCTGACACGTGTCGCTCAGCGAGCGCAACTGCGCTGACACGTGTCGCGCAGCGCAGCGTAACTGCGCTGACGCGTGTCACGCAGCGCAGCGCTTGCGCAACTGCACTTGCGCAACTGCGCTGACACGTGTCGCGCAGCGCATCGTTTGCGCAACTGAAGCGTTACTTTCTTTAATTTTTGTTTTAAATAGAGCCTTGCTCTGATTGGGCGCGCTGTCTTGGGCGCTGCGCTAATCGTATCAGCTTTTGATACGTGGCGCGTTGCGCGCAGCGCAAGGGATTTGAAGTGTTGCTTCAATTTTTGAATTTTGAAATTCAAACAGAGCTTTGCTCTGATTGGGGGAAACAAATGCCCCCCCTACCGTTGCGTTCACATGGCGTACACGTGAGTGCAGCGGTGGCAAGATCTTGGCCGTTGGATCAACGGGTGAGTTGAAGGGGCACAGGAGCCTATAAATAGGACCCTTGGTCCTTAGTAAATGTTTTACCATTTTTCAAGAACTTGAATTTTCAAAGCCTTGCTCTTGTTTAAGAATTTTCAGAGCCTTGCTCTTGTTTAAGAATTTTAGAGCCTTGCTCTCGTTTCTTTCCAAGAACTCCAGAGTTCAGATTTTTAGAACAACTTAGGTAAAATTTAAATTAAATTTAATTAACAGAGCCTTGCTCTTATAGATCTTTGATCTAAAGAAAACCCCTTTGGGGTTTCATCAACAGAGCTTTGCTCTCAAAAATCTATAGATCTACAGAGATCTTGTTTCATGGGTTTTAACCCATGAATAGAGCTTTGCTCATGGATCAAATGCAGATCTTTTTAATCTGAAAATGAAGAACTCCTAAGAGTTTTCATGGATCTTTAAGATCCCAAAAATTTGAATTCTTTTTAAGAGTTAAAATTTTCTTTTGATGGTTCTTTCCATCATTATTACAGAGCTAGGCTCTTTTTTAGGAAATTTTATTCTCTTGAGACCAGAGTTTGACAAATGTCACTCTGTGACAGAGTTTTGCTCTAAAAGAGGAGATTTTCTCCTTGTCTCTAGGGATTTCTCATTAATGAGAATATTCTCTTGGGATCTCTTCATTAATTGACAGTCTCATCCAATGATGGGGTTGTCTTATTAAATGATGCACTGTCATCCAGATTTTGTGGGTCCCCATTTGGTCCCCTACCCACAGCATTGCAATGTAGTATAAATTTTAAAATGCCAAGCGTTGGAATTACAACACTGACGGCTACTTTTTGTCCCTCCACAGGAAACATGCCTGCTGACCTATCATTCCCGTTCGTTCGCTCGGAGGGAGGTTTTCCCCAGGCACCAGTGGACCGAGAGGTGCACACCCTCATTAAGGATCATGATCCCGAGCATAAGAACCTTCACTTATGGGGTAGGTGGTATAACGATATCATCCAGGGTCGCCGAAGCTTCGGTTTTGCTACGCCGTCCGAGCCAATATTTTCAATCCCCTATGCGGATGAACCCCCAGTGAAGTATGCCGTGGAGGTCAAAAATTGGAATTCGGATGACCTCCTCCAGCTTGCAATTGGGGCTATTCCTGTGCAGCCGCCGCCGGCAATAGATGTTTTGGGGAGGCGAATATGTCAGGGTGAAGCACGCCCTTAGGGACAGGCCTATAACATTGGATTGATCCCGCGACCGCCTGCCGGATATTTGCAGTGGGCCCGGTACATCTTATCAGCGAAGAGGACTCATCTGATGAAGATTGGTTTGTATTCGGCCATCTACGTCTCGCTCTTTGAGTATCCCTCTTCCCCAACGTGGTGGGTTAAGGCTTTTATTGAACAATGAAATATCCCCACCCACACCTTCCTGACGACGGACAGGGAAGTTTCTATCTCCTTGGAGGAGTTTGCTGAAATCTCGGGTCTTCCGATGAGGGGGGGGCATTACGAGGAGCTGCTTCCTCCTGACGAATACGTCTTTGCCACCAAGCTATTGGTGTTTGATCTGATGCCGGAGAACGCTATTCAGCACCAGTTTCCGGGCTTGGTGAAGGTGCTGGAGATCTATGAAGGGCTCTATCTGGAATCGGGCACCCGTGGAGTTAGTTTCGTAGATTTTATCGCCCGCTTCATTCGACCGGAGTTCCTATCGGAGCGGAGCGAGAAGTTCGCCCAGCTTGATGACCCTTTTGGCTTCGGCTTGGACCGCCGACCCACATCGGAGGATGATCACAAGGACTTTTATCTCCCCGGCGCCGCCGTCATTCCCTTGTCAGAAATCGCCATCCCGGGCATGGATGAGGAAACCTTTTTTGTAGGGTTCCTGGGATTGTGGCTGTGTAGCTTTGCGCTCCCCATGCACCCGCACCACATGCGGCCGTCTGTTTTCTACCCAGCGCATCGGATGGTGGCTGGTCTGCAGTTGGCAGTAGGAATCGCCGGGCTGGCTCACCTTTATAATGGACTTAGCATAGCGGCGGACGCTAATGAGCCTGTGGTGCAGCCTGCTAACTTCCCGATGCACTACTTCACCTCTTGGATGGAACTGCATGTGCACGGGGTGTTCGGCGCCCACAAGATCCCTCCATTTTTTGAGAAGTGCAGACTCCCAAGAGTCATGCGGTTGGTCAGCGCTTCGATCGTGGTTGCGTCTCCGCGGGAGGCTAGGGGGTTGCTCCTCCGTCCACACCTAGTCAGAGCGAAGGTTTCTTTTTTGGATAAAGTCATAACCATAGGCTCAGAAACTACCAAGTCAGTGGTGCCGTTGCGTGATGACTTCAAGGACGGGGCCTCCGTACTGAAAGCTCGGGAGATCCTCCACCTCTACTCTATTCGGCCGGGCTACCTGATGTTTAGGCAGAATGAGACGGCACTCTTCATGAGGTATAACCCTTACCGGTTCGCTCAGCAATCGAGCTATCACCAGGGGATCCTGATGGAAGCTTTCTTGGAAAAGACCGTGGCCAGCCGAGAGGGGATAAGGAATGCAATACACCATTTCATGCGGCTTAACATGGGTTCCTATTTCTTCATCAGCGAGCCGAGCTGCGTCCCCAAGGTGCTCAACGCGTACGTGGCTTGGTACGCGCATGCAATGGGTCTAGTTATCCTTATGGAGAAGCGCATGCTGGTTGACCGCAAGGGTGCGCCTCCCGGCGGCGATCGCAAGGCTCCCTTGAAGCCAAGGACCCCGGTCATTCCTCCGCTGAAAGATGCCGGAACCGTGCCACCGCGCGTGTTGAGCCCTCCGCGCGGACTGCCGCTCCGTGGTACTGCGGATGCACCACCAGCACCCCGTGCTCCAGTGGAGACTGTAGATGTGGTTTCGCCGGAGTCCGGCGTGGGTACAGATATCGGGACCCGCCGCCCTAGGGTGCCTGCAAAGCGCAAGTTGATCTCGGGTGCGCCCAGGGCTGGTGGGCAGAAGAGGAAGAAGAAGTCGCTCCTATCTCTCGACGCGATCCTCGGTTTAGAGCCTCAAGCCCCTCTTACCGAAGGTATAAGCGAGTATGGCAGCAATAAAGGCTTCTCGGTAGACCCCGCAGACACTAACCTGGCGGCTGCCATTGCGACTTCTGCACGATCAGCGAGGCTCGAAGCGTGGTTGGATAAACTCGCTCAAGTAGGTAATCATTAGCTGTACTCTTCGTCATTTTATAGCATTTTTATTATTATCTTCGACTAATTCTTTCCCCCTTTTTTTTAACAGGTGTCACTACCGAAGAAGCCATCGTTGCCTCTTTAAAAACCTTCCAGGAGGAGGAAGAGAAGCGTGCTTTAATGGACATCAGTACGTCTCGCCTTATTAAGTTTTTATCCTCTTTTCTGAAGGTCAACCTAACCTTCTTCATTTGCTTCTTTGCAGGGGCTGCGCCAGCTGATGCGGTGATTCTCCCCGGGCCCGCTACTGAAGTCCCAGTCTCCTCGGGGCTGCCACAAGAGCCTCAACTCGACAAGTCGACGAGGGATGCCTTGAAGGATTTGGAGGCATCCTTGTTCACAGACGATGACGTCTCAATGAAGGAGGCTTTGAAGAGGTCTGTCTCAATGGCTCAGGAGGAGAGAAAGCGGCTAAGGCGCGAGGCGAAGGCACGCAAGGCTGCTTTGGCCATGGGAGCTGGCCCAAGCACTATCCTTCATGCTGCTACTCCTTTGGAAGAGTCTCCGGTCGCCCTGTCCACTGCTCATAGGCGGGCGTTGCGTGCAGCTCGGGAGACCAACGATCAGTCCACCTCAGGTAGTGTGTCTTTCAAGATTTTGTTGTAAGAATTGTAAACCTATCAGTTCTTATATATCTCTTCCTGCAGGGCCAAGTCCAACCGAAGGGGAGATGGAAACCGTCGAGCCTAAAGGGACAGAGGAAGAGGCACCGGCCGGCAACGTCGCCGGGGTTGCTGAATCTGAGATGGGGGCTCAGGGAGCTGCACCAGAGAAGGTCGTTGATGCCGAGCCTGAGGTGGCGGTAAATGAGACAACCGCTATAACTGAACCTGGGGCAGCGGCGGACGAGGCACCTGAGACCGGCGACCCTATGGTGACGGCGGATGAGACAATGGCGACCGCCGAGCCCGAAGAAGTAGCGGGTGAGAAGGGCACGACTCTTGGGGACAAACCAGCCGCTCTTTCTTAAGATTCTAGCAATACTCCAATTATTACTCTCCCCGTCTACGGTCCTCCGCCGTCTCCTGGTCATGCGAGCACGACGACAGCCCCTGTTGAGTCCGGTGATGAGGCCACGGAAGGTGGACTCGTATCGATGGAGGGGGGAGACGCCTCTGTTTCGGTCGGCGGCTCATCAGGTAAATCTCGAGTTACTGTCCCTTTTTATCGTGCAATCCTTTCTGATAAGTTTATCTTTGTTTTTAACGCAGGTGCGGCCAGTGCTGATGCTCCATTGCTCGAGGCAGCGCCGTCAACTACTACCTTGGCGGTGGTCACCTCTCAGCCTTCCCTTGTACCATCGCAGATGTTGGAAGGTATGGATTTGCAACCCATTAGTTTTAGCTTTCACCCGCATAATTTATGTACTAATGTTGTACTATTGCGTCTTTTCAGGAGTGCTTTTTTATCATCTATATTAGGTGTTGCACCCGCACTTCTCCTTCCCATCTGAACTCGCTTCTTCCTCCAGTGGCGCTGGTGAGTATAATTTCCATTTGATGTCTTTCTTTTTTCAGTAATGGAATTATTTCTGACTTTCCTTCATCCTGATTGTAGTGCTACAAATCGAAGGAGGGGCTGAAAGATCGGTCACGCCACCGGCCCTCCCGGCCTTGCCACCTGCTGCAGCTGGTATAGTAAACTATCGCATCGATGACTCTCTTTTTTTTGTATTTCTTGAACCGTCATCTAATCGTATTTTTTTGTTTCAGTTGTCTTCCCGATCCCGGCGCCCTTTGAGTCTCGCGTTATAATGCCGGCAGGCCCTTTCCTGAGACGTCCGTCTTCAAAGGGTGCTGTAATGAGCTTGGGCATACTGAGCGGATACGTCGAGGAGCTTGACGCAGACGCTCTTCCATCTGCTGTGGATTTCGCTGCGGAGGTTAACCCAATGTTGGCGGTGCTTGTGACTTTTCATGATGGAGGCGTCGTCGAGCTTTGGGTCAACCACTGCAGGGAAATCGAGGTCCGCCTGCATCAGTCGGAGTTTATATGCCCTGCTCCTGAGACCTTGGCCGTAAGCAATAAAAGAGCAGCATGGATCGAGCAAAGCGCTTCTTACTTCCGTCACCTAGAACAAGAAGCGGCTTTACGGCTGACGGAATGCCAAAACACCTCGAGCAAGATGGCTCGTTTACGTCCTGAGGTTGAGGCGAACGCTGCCCAGGTGAAGGTTATCTTCGAGGGCCTTCTGAAGCGTATCTCTAATGGGCTAAACTTGAAGCGGGAGCTTGATGCCACCGAGCGTGACGCCCAAGGCCGCGAAGCAGCTCAGCAGGCTGTCGGGGAGCAGCTTGCATCCTTCTTGCAGCAGCGGGCTCAAGTGGAGGCGGAACTGGCGGTGACGGCCGACCAGGAAAAGGCGTGGAAGGAAGTGCGCGAACAACTGATAGGGCTATTTAAGACGCTTCCTTCCCAGTAGTTGCCCTTGTATCAATATACTTGTAAAAATTTTCTTTTTCGAATAAGATGCATCCATTCTTTATTCTTTTGTACGATTCACCTTCTACTTGATTGAATTAATAAAGATACACATTTTTTTTGCAATGTCTTGTACTATTTCTTTGCTTTCTCCCTTCTCTTATTATCAGCATGCTGTCTTGATAAACATGGTTGACAGATAATAGAGTAAGCATCTTGGTTTCTTCAAGAGATAGCGATGGCTTAGGCTGCAGGTTCAGATCTGCCGCCTAAGACTTTTCAACTCTATGAGCCGCGAGGGTCTTATAGAGACTTTTCTCTCTACGGATCGAGAGGATCTCGTAGGTGGATTTTCTCCTTAGGAATCGTGAGAATTCCTAAGTGCGTTTTCTCTTATAAGTCGTAGGGATCTTATAAGAGAATTTTCCCTCTTACGAGTCGAGAGGACTCGTAAGCGGTTATTTCCCTCTTTGTCGGAATTCGAGTTTGGAGAGCGAGACCCGTGGATAGTATGCAAGAGACCGTTTTGGGCCAACTCGCAGGGTCCCAGTGCTTAGGAAACAGGTTTTTTAATCCCTGGTACCTAAGGCTTTATCTTACGAGTCGAGCCGTATCGAGAAGTTCTCACAAAGACATCAATTTCCTCACAAGTCGAGACGAATCAAGCATTTCTCGCAAGAATATCCTAATATCACTGTTAACCTCTGCTCTTTACGATAGAAGTCCGTTAGGGTCTGTGGTACTTAGGGTTTTGGTCGTTGTATCGTCGCATCAACTGATATATTCCTCGATAAGCGATCGTGCTGTTCGAGTAGCCCTGCGACTGTAGTGTCTCTGATCCCTTCGGGGGATGGACAAGACGTTTTCAAGCAATCCTCTTTGGCAGTTTGACCGTCGGAAGAGCAAGCGTTAGGAATTTTGCCATGCCGCTTTTTACTTGAGGTTAGGCTCATTTTGGAGAGCCCCGATGAGTCATAACCACTCCGCGCAGGTGTGGAATGATCTCCGATAGTATTTCAGGTTTTATGTGAGTTGCCGTCAAGGCCCTGAAGCTAGGAATTTGGCCTTTGCTTCGTTTGCTGGCATCACGTCTGCTGTATCAAGACGAATGTCGCGGTTGTCTCTAGTTTGCTGGTGAACCGTCGAGGTTTGGAACCAGGGATTTTGCCGTGGCTCCGTCTGTTTGATTGTCGCGCCTGAACCCTGCTGGAGGAAGAACGCTGGGGTGACATCTCGTCTGCTGTATCGAGACGAACGTCGAGGTGGTGACCATTCCGCACTGGTGCAAGATGATCTCCGATCGTCTTTCAGGCTTTATATGACTTGCCGTTAAGACCCTGAAGCTATGAATTTGGCATTCGCTTCGTTTGCTTTGTCACATCCAAGTCCTGTTGGAGGAAGAACGATGTTGTGACATCTCGTCTTTTGTATTGAGACGGACGTCGAGGTGGTGACCACTCCGCGCTGGTGTGGGATGATCTCCGATCTTCTTTCAGGATTTATATGAGTTACCGTCAAGACATGGCTCCGTTTTCTGATAGAGCATGGGGAGGGAAGATGTGTCTCCTTCTTTGTTTGCGCCCATGGATTGTATACAGGGATTGCTATGCTATCGCCTGTAGGGCTTAAATTTCATTCATCATTTTTTTGTATTATTATTTTATTTCCGCGATGCTCTATCATTTCAGCTTTCATATCGCGAAGGTCGCGATTGCCCAATCATTTCGGCTATTTTTCGCCGTGCCCAATCATTTCGGCTATTTATTTTACTTTTACTCGCTGCTTTTTATTACGAGTTGCCCAATCATTTCGGCTATTTTGTGTGCATACGTTTTTACTTGCTGCTTTTTATTGCAAGTTGCCCCATCATTTCGGCTATTTCGTATGCATGTGCGGCCTGCTGGCTTTTCGCTGTAAGCCTGGAATTAGACACCGATTTTGGAATCAGCATCGCTACAACTGGGATATTTCCAGGAGCGAATCATCATTTGCCTCTGTCGATGTCGAACAAAGGTGGCTTAGCGAACAGGGTTGAGGTCCTGTCGACTAAGGCTTTTGACTTCATGAGCCGTAAGGGTCTCACAAAGGTATTTCTCCCTACGAGTCGTGAGGATCTTGTAGGTGTGTTTTCTCCTCAGGAATCGTGAGGATTCCTAAGTGTATGTTCCCCTGTAAGTCGTAAGGATCTTACAAAAGGGTTTTCTCCTTATAAGTCGAGAGGGCTTACAAGGGTTGTTCACTGTACGAACATATCCCTAGTCACGGATGGGACTTGGTTAGGGAAATGTTTATTCGGGCCCATGGATTGTATACAAGGGTCAGTGTTTAGCCACTTGTAGGACAATATCGAAGGTTTTGGGGGTTGCTTAAGCACAGGTTTGGGTCTCTGTAACTTAAGACTTTCAAATCTTATGAGCCGTGAGGGTCCCATAAGGGAGTTCTCCTTACGAGTTGTGAGGATCTCGTAAGTGTATTTTCTCCTTAGGAATCGTGAGGATCCCTAAGTGTGTTGCTCCCTTGTGAGTCGTAAGGATCTCACGCGGGTGATTTCTCTTTACAAGGTCGAGAGGACCCTGTAAGTGTCCTTTAACGAGGTTGCGCCCTTTCGGGTTTTCACAAACACTCGCCGGTAGTCCTGCTGTTTTTACTCACGGAGCCCATTCGGGTTTTCATCCGTGCCCATTTTGCTTATGGACGTACCGTTTTTTTTATTCTTTTTATTCTCTTTTTTCTTACGAGGTCGCGCCCTTTCGGGTTTTCACGAACACTCGCCGGTTGCCCTGCTATTTTTACTCACGGAGCCCTTTCGGGTTTTCATCAGTGCCCATTTTTCTTATGGACATACCATTTATTTATTTATTTATTTTTATTATTTTTTTATCTCTTTTTTTTATATCGGCTTTGTGATGTTTCAATCCCCCGTAGTTTATCGACATCTCGGTCAACAGCTAGTTTTAGGACGTAGTGGTCCGTCATTAGTTTAAGGATATTTCGGTCCACCGTTAGTTTAAGGACGTTGCGGTCCGTTGTCGCCGTATTCGAGGTGAATCTCTAGTTTACTGACTTTTCGGTCTATGGGGCTTTCTCTATGAATGAGAATGATGCCCCCGGCATCTCCATCTTTCCCGGCGCGTGCGGTTGTGGAAGGCTCACCTTCCAGTTTTCGGATATGACGAACTTGCCTTGTTGGTATTGATCTTCAACCCAGTTTTTGAAGACGTAGCAATCCTTGATCAGGTGACCTACCGTTTGGTGGTAAGGGCAATAATCGATATCGTCAACATCGCCTGGCTGCAACGGACGTTTTGGACTCGGCAGATTGATGAGTCTGTCGCGCACTGCCAGCTCGAACAGCTCTTTGTTTTATCTTGAGGAAACGAGTAAGGACGTTTCAACTTTTCCTGGAGGGGTTGCCGCTTGTTGTTTCAGCAAACAACCATTCTAGGGCCACTCGATTGCTGTTGAGTATTGGCTACGAGGGCTATTTTTCCCTTCTCTTTATCCTTTTTGCTCGATCCTTTGTTCGCGAGACCGAGATTTTTTTGAGTAGCGTGCGATTGCACGGCTGAACGTTCTCGCAACACCTCAATTCTTTCATTTTTGAAATGGATTACTTGAGGAGAGGGTTGAGGGCAGCTTCTTCGTCAGAGTCGCTTCCGAAGGTGATAATTTGCGATCCCTTAGAGTCGGCTCGTCAGCGGCTCTTTTGCGCTCATCTATCGCATTTTTCTGATGTCTACGAGCTCCATGCTTTATCCTGTTGAAGTGTTGCTTTTGAGCGACATACCCTTGCCACCAACACTTAAAGGAGTCGCAGTCTTCGGTAGGATGTATGATCTTCTGATGATATAAGAAGAAGTTAGGATGTATCTCCGCTCCACCGAGAGTATTTTCTTCAGAGGGTGGTAGCTTCATTCCCACTGACAGGGCTTTAGCAAACCTTTTCCTCGTCTTGAATTTGTTTTTATCCGCAGAGGATGTCTTTTGATTTGACGGGTGTGCCTCGACTCTTTGGTCCAGTCGTCGGTGTTTGGCTCCTTAAAGTATGGCCATCTCATGCTCTTGATTGGCTTTAACTTTCAGACGAATCTCATTCAGGAAGGCATCGATCAACTCGTCTGACGGCTGCGGAATTTCTGGTTCAGGGTCCGCCCTCGGTTTCTCGGCGCAAGGAGCCTCTTTATCATCCACCAATGAGTGAGAGATCACATGGCAATTCGCTACGTAGTCTTCGGATTCATCTGATGAGTCTTCTCCATTGTTTTCGTCCTCAACAAAAGAACAAGCTGCCCCCATCGTGTTCGTCTTCTTTGGAGTGTGCGGCTGTGGTGGGTTTACCTTCCACTTTTCAGACAGGGCAAACTTGCCTTGTAGGTACTGATCTTCGATCCATCCATTAAAAACGAAACAATCCTCGATTGGGTGACTTACCGTTTGGTGGTAAGGGCAATAATTAGGATTATTGAGATCACCTGGCTGCGACAGACATTTTGGATTCGGCAGATTGATGAGTCTATTGCGTACTGCCAGCTCAAACAGTCTTCTCGTTTTATTATGAGGAAACGAGTAAGGACGTCTTAGTCTCTCCTCGAGGGATGGATACGGACGCACGTCGTTTTGGCGAACGACCGGCTTGGAGTTGCTCGGCTGCTGTTGAGCATTGGTGACGACAATCACTTTCCCTTTTCCTTTTTCATTTCGATAGTCTGGTTTTGGAGGAGACGGTCCATGGCCCATCTGGTCCATTTGGGCTAATTTGTCGATTAAGGCCTGGAAGGTGGTCGGCCTGAAGAACATCATGAATTGCGAGATGGTCGCTTGTGGATCGAGAGTGCCCATGAACATGCCTACCGCAGGTGCCTCTTCTATGCGTTGTTCGCATTTCGACCATAGGTTCCGCCATCGTGTTGCGTATTGGACCCACGTTTCGCCTGGCCTTATCCTGGCATTTATCAGTGCTGTTATCGGGGTGCGTTCACTAGCACTCGCGAATCTGTGTGTAAACAGTAGCTCCATCTCCGCAAATGTTTTGACAGAGTCGTTAGGTAGCTCCGAATACCATTCAAAGGCTGTTTCTGCTAAGCTGCCGACGAATTGGCGAAGCAACAATTTGTCATCGCCTCCAGTATTGCCGCATAAGGCCCTGAATTGAGCGATATGCTGATGTGGATTCCTTGTCCCCTTGTACACATGGAATTTAGGGATCGTATATCCCGGCGGGTAACTGATTTGGTCATACCAGCTTGGATAGGTCGTCCAGTCTTGACAACTTGGCCAGCTGCTTCATTCTCCTGATGAACTCGTATCTGCTAAGCAATATAATCATCCAGGGCGGCCTTGGAGATAGTTTCCTCTTTGGCTGTTGAAAGGGCCGGAGGAGGATCAGATGTTTCTCCTCCGTCGTTTCCGACAATGACTGGAGGGTCTTCAGCTGGAAGGTCCGGCTGTAACATCATCCCTACCATGTCTTGGAAGAGGAGTGTCATTTGTTTTATATTAGCCGCTTGTTCTGCAAATTCTTTGTCCTTCTTTTCAAGGACTCTACGTAAGAAGTCAGCATCGGTTTCTTGTTCGTGACGCTGCTCTGATGATACTTCCGAACTTTCTTTTGGTTCGGTAAGTGCGGACATTGCAGTCATCATTTCCTGAAGCTTTTGTTGCTGCTCCTGGGCTTTTGTCACGGATCGGGTGAGTAGTCGGTGACCCGTCGAGACGCGGTTTTCCTTCTTTCCGGAAGCCATATAAACAGTGTGCACCACCATGCCCACAGACCTGGGGCGTTTGTATTCAGCGCTTTTACGCTTCGCCATGTTCACAGGGGCTCTTTGCGGCCTCCTTTTCCTTTGAGGGATTGGAGATGAGGGGGCCATTGCAGTGGGCACCCAAGTAGCTGTTGCTTTTTGTGGCTTGACGGAGTAATCCTTCTCTTGCCGAACCTTCATCTTTTTCTGTCGGCGGAGATAGTTTTCATCAATCACCGACTCCTGGACCTGTCGCCAGACTTTGTAAATTTTATAGGACATCCGTTGAGGGGGCTGCTCTAGCTTCTTCTCTGGAGTATTCTTCACAGATGAAGGAGTTCGTTTCAACACCGCAGTAGGAGAGTTTCTGCGCACCGTGTTCAGCAATTCAAAGTTGTTCCTGGTTAGAACAGCAACCTCGATCCCCACCATCGGAGCTGGTGGCGTAAATCCAGAGGGGGAGTTGCCCCCAGCCTTCCTTACTCGATGCCAGTGGCGACGTCGAGCGCGTCGTGCGGGCGGAATTGATTGATCCGCGGGGATGACCTCCTCATGCCCCCTGTGTTGATCAGAATCTGCTGGTATCAGCCTTTTAAAGACCGACGTCCGTTGAATGGGGATGGCCAACCTGTCAAAAGCAGACTTCCGAGCAGGGGAAGCAACCTTAGTGATCTCACCTGAAACTGGAGTAGGGATAGCTATCCGCTTCGGGATAACATCTTCTAGTATTGCTGGCTTTTTCATGGGCCCGTTGGAGCTCTGACCTAGCCTGTTAAAAACTGAGGCAGTGGAGTTGGGCGACCCGTTGAGAGGGACCGCGGTAGTGTAAATCGATCAAAGACCGACTTCTTTGGGGCTTCTTGCAACGTCATTGGGGCATTGAAGCTCATCGGTGGGAGCATGGTCCCGAAGAATAGTCTAGTGGTGGCTTGAGTTACCTGCTCCACTGGCATCTTGAAAAGAGAGGCCGCTTGGGGCCCGTAAGTCACTCCTCCAGCAGAGACCGAGCGAGAGTTGCAGTTGCAAGCAGTGCAGTTTGAAGCCATTGATCTTCTTTTTTCTGCACGGAGCAAGACACCAAATCTTAGTACCTCAAAAACACAGGCAACCACAGCAAACTGCGATTCGTTCGCGAACACGACACACGAAGTGTGGAGTGGAAAGAGGAAAAGGTCCCACCGGGCGTGCCAGAATCTGTTTACCGCCGGAAACTGGGAAAGACTGACGTCTTGCCTGAATCTGGGGGCAGATGCTATTTGGTTTTATCCGTCCACCTCTCCGAAGATGCCAAGTTGATTTATGGCACCGTGTATCTGAGGTTTAGACGGATGTGGCCGATGTAGCAGACTTCGTCAGATTCCCCCTCGCTTGAGGGGTTTTTGATTGTGGGGACGCTCTTCCCTGCAGGCGCAAGCCCCTGCAGTTAATTACGTTACTGCATCGCGGTAACAACTTTCTCCTTCTCCAGAATTTCACTTCATGTCGTGGGTGTTTGTTTTGTTTGTGGTTGTCCGTGGATTTTATACGGAGACTAATTTATGTCGTCGCCCGTAGGACGTGGATTAGTCTAAATCCGTATTTACTTAGATTTGGGTTTAGGGTTTTAGTTTAAGGATACATTAGCCGTATTTGAGGCTAAGATCAACTTAAACGTTCGTTAAGGATATATTAGTCCTTTTTGAGACTAAGATCAACTTAACGAAAAAAACATTTAGGGGCTCTATTGTTCCAGTTTAGGGACGTAGTGGTTCATTAAATATATGGCCGTCGGGACCCGTCACCTCTCTGACGACGTTGAAGGATTACAACGACAGGTGTCAGAGGAGTTCGAAGATATACCCTTGAACCGGATGTAAATTGATTTAAGAGAGCAATCTCGCTCAGTCAATTTAATTTGAGGACTTACGGCCATGATTGGGCTAAGTCCAGTTGAGAATATTCAATGTTTTTTATCTTTGGCCGATTAGGCTTGTGCTAGGGCTTTGCCCCTATTTAATAATGCATTGCGTTTCATTCTGGCCTGCTAGGCCTTTTTGATTTGGGCTCTGTCCCTTTATAAATGATGCAGAGTATCTGTTTGGGCTCTGGCCTTCTTTAAAATAATACACTGCATTTAATTTGGCCTGTTAGGCCTTTTTTAATTAGGCTTGGCCCTTCTGTAAATAATGCAGTGCATTAATTATTTGACAGTGGCTTGTGTGGCGCTTTGCGCCAATTATTGAGCGCAAGCACTTGTGGTGGTGACACGTGTCACGCTCTGGTGAGCACAAGCGCAGTGCGCTGCGCTATTGCGCTGCTGACACGTGGCGCGCTCTAGTGAGTTGCGCCAACTTTAAAGAGCAATGCTCTATTTTTAAAAGCGCATAGCGCAAGTGGTTATGGTGCTGACACGTGGCGCTCTCTGGTGGCTTGCGCCAACCCAGGAGCGCAACAGTGCAGTTTTAGCAAGTGCAAGGCACTGTTTCAATAACTTGATCTAATTTTGGATTCAAGAAAAGAATCTTTAAGATTCCATAACCAATAGTTCATAAAAAAGTACAAGGCACTGTTATTATTTATTTTTTATTGAAGATCATTGATCTTGTTCTTAGATCAATGATTTATTCAGAAGAAGTTCTTCTTGAATAAAGATTTTTACCTTTTTCTCTTTTTCTCAAAATTCTTCAGAGTTCTCTCTATTCTCTGTGCTGTTGTTTTTTATCTTGATGTTCCTCCTTTTTTTGAATTGGGGTCTAGGCGCCTTTATATAGTGCCCATTAATTTGTTAAATTTGTTAAAGAGATCATTCTCTGAGTGATTTGGGGAATTTTCCCCACCGTTGGATCTTTTGATCCAAGGGCTTCTGTTTTACAGAAGATAATCTTCTTGGTTTAACAAGGACAGAAAGATCTTACTGAAATTTTAATTCTGTTTGGCGCAAATACACCAGCGCTTGACACGTGCCACGCAGCGCACAGCGCAGCGCAACTGCGCTGACACGTGTCGCACAGCGCAGCGCTTGCGCAACTGCGCTGACACGTGTCGCGCAGCACAGCATTTGCGCAACTGAAGCGTCGCTTCCTTTATTTTTTGTTTTAAATAGAGCCTTGCTCTGATTGGACGCGCTGCCTTGGGCGCTGCGCTAATCGTATCAACTTTTGACACGTGGCGCGTTGCGTGCAGCTCAAGGGATTTGAAGCGTTGCTTCAATTTTTGAATTTTGAAATTCAAATAGAGCTTTGCTCTGATTGGGGGAAACAGTTTAGTATGTAAGATTCCAAGCGTGGGAATTACCCACGATCACTGGACTCACTCTCTCCAAAGAGCTGTCTCCCAAGACTGATTTGGAGAGAGCTCGCATGCAAGGGATACCCTATGCTTCGGCAGTAGACTTTATCATGTACGCGATGTTATGCACCAGACCCGATGTAGCATACTCACTAAGCGTAGTGAGTAGGTATCAAGAAGATCCAGGAGAGAGTCACTGGACAGCTGTGAAGAACATTCTTAAGTACTTGAGAAGGACTAAAGAGATGTTCTTAGTGTATGGTAACGGTGAACTCCAAGTAGAGTCCTTTACCGATTCGAGCTTCCAGAGTGATAAAGATGACTCTAAGTCGGTCTCGGGATTTATCTTTACCCTCAATGGAGGGGTGGTTTGTTGGAAGAGTTCCAAGCAAGAAACCATGGCAGACTCGACGATGGAGGCTGAATACATCGCTGCCAACGATACTGCTAAAGAGGCTGTCTGGATGAAGAAGTTCATAAACAAACTTGGAGTGGTTCCGTCCATCGAGCATCCAATACCTTTGTATTGCAATAACAATGGAGCGGTGGTATTGGCCAAGGAACCTAGGTCCCATCAGCGATCCTGGCATATTCTGAGGTAGTATCACTTGATCCGGGAGATAGTTGATCGCCGGGAGATCGAGGTCAGGAGAGTTAACACGAAAGACAACACAGCGGATCCAATGACAAAGGCCATACCCTAGATACAATTTGAGAGACTCTTCGGAATGTTGGGTATGAGATACTACAACAACCGGCCTTAGTGCAAGTGGAAGATTGTTAGTTATATGTATGCCCTAGAGTTCATTATTGTCCATGTGATGTATATTATAATGGATGCTTGGATATATATAGAGAGGACTTTCTTACTCGACATGATAGTATGCTATCTGGTTGCTCTTTATCTTAATATGTAGACTTGTATTGTGATCTGTCTTGCTCTCACATGTTGATAAATCCTTTAGGATGTGTACTTGACTACCAGGACTATGATGGAGATCATACTGGTGGGGCCAAGGGTAGTCCACAAGTACATCATATAATTGTTCCTAGTCGAGGGTATATCGAGACAGGGCATCGATATTCCAAAGTAGACAAGCGTATAAGCTTCTTGACCCATATGATGGGCGATGGATGATCCCATATCCATTGGTGTTTGACATCAAAGATGGTATACGGGTGCTCAGTGGAGACTGGGTATACTGAACGGACTCGCCGAGAACTCCTAGTTGGTATTATACCTATCGTCAGATAGCAGTTCTCTGGTGACACTGGTACAGGTTAGTCTGTAGACCCGAGATCGTCATAAAGTCTTGTATGATTCCAACTGTGCTTTGATTTCCACCTTACCACGTTCAAGAGAACATGCAAAACGGTGGCTTTTGGATACAGTCCCGAATCACATGGAGTCAATGAGCGATAGAAAGGGATTCGCCTCTCCCGGTATTGGGGGTTGATGTTGCGCTGTGCTCGATTGGCTATAACAGGAAGTCCCTGGCCAGGGCTGATACGGAGCTTTACTGATAAGTGTTATCAGTAGTTTCTCGACCCGTTATGAGCCTCACATCGACACGACTTATCGGTTACTGGGGTCTGACGTTTACCACCCCTAGACTAAATATGCGACATAGCAGATGAAAAGACCGGACTGTACGGTAGTGTTACTGACAGGCTTTACAGGAGTTAGAGCGGGCTTGCTTGTTGATCTTCTGATCGCTCAATACCCGGATAGCCGTTACGAATAGCTAGTACCGCTGACGACTTGTCGGTGCCTGATATGATCATCACCTACTGCCGGCGTATTGACGAGTCTTTAGAGTCCTACACAGAGTTTTACTGGCTCAGGCAAAATGAAGTAAGAGCACATATGTGATATATGCGGGATCGAGATTAATATGAGTATGTGATACCGTATTCTATTCTCGCGATTTATGATATCGGTCGGTTATATGAGATATAGCCGGGTTATCGAATCAAGTATTGATTCGATAAGTTGATACAAATAATATTAGTCGGTCATATGTGTTGGTGTGTAGTGGCTCCTCTAGTTAAGTTTAAACAACATATAGTGATGAAGTTTTCAAAATTTTAAAGGGCTAATACAAACAAACTCCAATTTGAATTAGAGATTAGGGTAAAAGCAATAATAAAAGAAGTCTAAGCTAAAAGATAAGGAACTACAACCTTTGTAGTCAACTCCTTCACTCTCTTTGGACTCTTACGGCTCCAATCGAAGCTAGGATCGACTCCGCTCAAGGTCTTTCGACGTCTACGATGATATACCCGGAGTTTCTTAGCTCAAGCTCTTTGCTTCACAAAACTAGGACGAATAAAGCAAAACAACCTACACTAATGCGCTAGAGTAGTATTTATTGGTGAAGTGGGGATTTTTATCTCTTGGAAAAACCTTTCTTTTTCTTCTTTCTCAAAATATAGTGAGTGAAATTGAGGAAGAAGAAGAAGCAACTAGGGTTTGTTCTTAACTCAAGTAAATAATCACATTATGAGCCATGGAGATATTTTTTTAGATATTTAAGTAAATAACTTGAGTGGAATGGTGAGTCATGAGTGTAGATATTTTAGGAATAATGTAGAAACCATGGCACATATTTATTTAAATAAAAAAACAAATAAAACTCCATATGTGAGTCTTGCACACCCATATTGTATGTATCATCAACCATGACACCTTTTATAAATACATATATATATATAATGATAATATATATATATATATATATATATATATATTTATATACATATCCTTATATATATGTGTGTGTGTGTGTAAATATAAAAATAAAGAAATTATTTCACAAAAAGAAATTAGTCATTTTATAAAATCAACAATTGATTTAATAACCCGGTCATATCACATATAACCCGACTAATTTATCTGCTCGATTAAATAAGGTATCATATATGCGCATTTAATCAAGCCCCCGCACATATCCCCATATATGCTCCAACTTCGTTTTGCCTGAGTTCAGAAAACCCCATTGTGGGACTCTAAGACTCGTCAATACGCTAACATTAGGTAATGATCATATTAGATATCCACAAACCGTCAGTAGTACTAGCTGCACGTAACGGCTCCCAGGTATTGTACGAACAGAAGAACAACAAGCGAACCTGTCAAAACTCCCGTAGAGCCATTGGTAACACTTACCGCACAGTCCGGTCTCTTCGTCTGATATGCTGCATATCAAGTATAGGGATGGAATCGTCGAGCCCTAATAACTCAATAAGTCATGCCGATATAGACTATGATCCGTCAAGAAACTACTGATAACACTTATCAGTAAATCTCATCAGCCCTGGCCAGGGACTTCGAGTCAAAGCAAATCGCGCATTGCACAACATCAACTCCCAATACCGGGAGAGAAAAAAACCCTCCTATCGCTCATTGTCTTCATGTGTCTCAGGACTATACCCAAAAGCCTCATGTTTGCACGACTCAGTAGAGCCGTGGTAGGGTGGAAATCAAAGCACAAAGGGAGAACACACAAGACTCTATGACGATCTTGGGTCTACAGACTAACCTGTACCAGTGTCACCTGAGAACTGCTATCCGACGATAGATATAATACCATATAGGAGTTCTCGGTGAGTCCGTTCAGTGTACCCAGTCATCACTGAGCACCTGTATACAATCTTCGATGTCACAACACCAATGGATATAGGATCATCCATCGCCCATCATATGGGTCAAGAAACGTATATGCTAGTCTGCTCTGGAATATCGATGCCCTGCCTCGATATACCCTCGACTAGGAACATTCCAGGATATGCTTATAAACTACATATGCCCCACTAGTATGATCTCCATCATAGTCATGGAAGTCAAGCAGATATCCTAAGGGCTTTATCAACATGTATGAAATGAACAGTATAATACAATCAAGTAAACATGTTAAGATAAAGTACAACCAGATAGCATATTATCATGTCGAGCAAGAAAGTCATATGTATATATATACATGTCCAAGCATCCATTATACATATAATGGCCTCTAGGGCATAAATATATCCAACAATCTCCCACTTGCACTAAGGCCAATTTTTGGCGTATATCATACCCAACATTTCAAAAAGTCGCTTATATTATGGCTGTGGAAGGGCCTTGGTGAGTGGATCCGCATGTTATTCTTTATATCTACTCTCTGAATCTCAATCCCGTGGCGATCTACTATCTCCCGGATCAAATGATATTGCCTCAGGATGTGTCTGAACTTCTGATGGGACCTGGGTTCTTTGGCCAACGCCATAGCCCTATTATTATCACAATACAATGGTTTTGGATCAATAATGGTTGGAACTACTCCTAGTTCCGTGACGAACTTGATCATCCAGACGGCTTCCTTGGCAGCATCATTAGCAGCAATATACTCAGCTTCCATCATGGAGTCTGTTAGTTATATGTATGCCCTAGAGGCCATTACTGTACATACGATGTATATTGTAATGGATGCTTGGACATATATAGAGAGAACTTTCTTGCTCGACATGATAGTATGCTATCTGGTTGTACTTTATCTTAACATGTACTCTGATTGTCTTTATGTTACATGTTGATAAAGCCCTTAGGATATGTACTCGACTACTGGGACTATGATGAGAACATACTAGTGGGGCCACGGTAGTCGACGAGTACATCCTATAATTGTTCCTAGTCGAGGGTGTATTGAGACAGGGCATCGATGCACCAGAGTAGACTAGCGTATACGCATCTTGACCCATATGATGGGCAATGGATGATCCTATATCCATCGGTGTTTGACATCAAGGATGGTGTACGGGTGCTCAGTGGAGACTGGGTACACTGGACGGACTCGCCAAGAACTCCCAGATGGTATTATACCTCACGTCAGATGGCAGTTCTCCGGTGACACTGGTACAGAGTAGTCTGTTGACCCGAGATCGTCATAGAGTCTTGTGTGATTCCCACTGTGCTTTGATTTCCATCATACCACATCCAAGAGGGCATGCAAAAAGGTGGCTTTTGGGTACAGTCCCGAATCACATGGAGGCAATGAGCGATAGGAGGGGATTCGTCTCTCCCGGTATAGGGAGTTGATGTTGTGCTGTGTTCGATTGGCTATAACCGGAAATCCCTGGCCAGGGTTGCTGAGATTTACTGGTAAGTGTTATCAGTAGTTTCTCGAATTGTTATAGACCTCATATCGACACGACTTATCAAGCTACTAGGGTCTGACGTTTACCATCCCTAGGCGAGATATGCGACATATCAGACGACGAGACCGGACTGTACGGGAGTGTTACCGATTGGATTCACAGGAGAATGTACAGGCTTGCTTGTTGATCTTCTGAGCGCTCAATACCTGGGTGGCTGTTACGTTTAGCTGACCGCTTGCAGCTAGTGGGTGTTTGATATGATCATCACCTACTGCCGGCGTATTGACGATTCTTTAGAGTGCTACACATGGGTTTCTTGGCTCAGGCAAAACAGAGTAGGAGCACATATGTGATATGTGCGGGACCGAGGATAATGCGGTATGTGATACCGTAGTGGATTCTCGCGATATGAGATATCGGCCGGGTATATGTGATATAGCCGGGTCATCGTATTAGTCGGTTATATGCGATATAGCCGGATTGTCGGATCAAGTGTTGATTCGATAATTTAATGTATAATAATATATATGATATATTAAATTACATTAACTAATATTAGCTCACTAAAAGATTCTTTTTCTCACTCGGGTAATACATTGATATATATGCGATATATGTTGATTGTATTATTTTATTTGGTTACAATAAATATTATATATGTAATATATAATATTGTAACATGATATGATAACTAATGCAACATGTTTAGTAGAGATTAAACAAGATTAGGGTTTGATTTGGGTTAATGCTTTCTAGATGATTCTAGAAAGTTTAGTTTTGTTTTGTGAAAGATATTTTGTTATGACTCATTCCTTGACCTAACCCAAACCCTATCCCTAGTTAAGTCTCTACAATGGTTTAGTCAACCATGGTTGCATTATTCATCATTATCTTCTTTGCATTATTCATCACAAAAGGATTATGATTATGATTTATTCCTTCTTCTTCCTCCTTCTCTTTTCATGGAAAAGCTTTCTTGCTTTTGATTTTGTGATGAAAGTGAATGAGAATAAGAAAACAAATGAGAGCAATAATCCCACTTCATCATCCTCATCTATCCTTGCCATTTAGATGAGGGTGTTCACTTCATATTATGAGTGTTAGCTTGTGTTAACGAAACTTCAAGGTAGATCATCTTTGTATCGAAGATCGGAAGCAAAACTGCATCTTTCTCTTCGTGGAACCTCTCGAGAGTCCGGAACACTATGTTCACAGCGAAGGGATTTCAACACGGAGCTTTAGAAGTGAAGGACCGGATCTACAAAGGTTGTAATCCCTCTCACTTAGTGTTAAAGTGTTTAACATGCCAGTTTTCGCCTAAACCCTAGTTTAAAAATCCGGCTTTGGGTTGTTCGGCACGGCTAATTTTTTAATCGGGCATGGTTGATGCCTCGTAGACCCATGTGCGCGTGCCTAGCAACCCTACAGTGGTATCAGAGCCAAGCTAGAGCTTTAGGCGAAGTCTAGGCGAAGTTTAAAGTCCGATCGAACTCCGAATACCCGGTTTATACCCCTCTCTGTACATTTTCTAAAAATGATTTTTTCAGTATTAAAAATACTCAGAAAAACAAGCAGGAAAAACTAAGAATTACTGTGAAGTACGGCCCACTAATTCGCTCATACGACCGTGGAACCGCGGCCACACCAAGGGTCTGGCGGCGGTTCCGCGGCCAAAATTGTGAATTAGTCCCTGGAACTTCATATATTTATTCTTAGGTCCTTTCTTGTCATTTTTTTCTGGGAATTTTTTAATTCCACTCAAGTGTTGAGTTGTCTAGGGTTGTATTGGGGACTCGTTGATTCGATCGGATAATTTAACTTTGTTTAGTTTGTCCGGGTAATTTTTAGAAACTGTTAAAAAGTTCGAACGGATATCAATAACTCACTTTTTCCCCTGTCGGAAATTTTTTCAAAAGTTGGATTTTTTCTCGAGTTTAAGAACGTTCTAAGTCATGCAAGTAATGCGGTGGACCCTCTAGAAGACAACAAACCTTAACTCGATTATGTGGCCGTCTTGAACTGCCTCTAAACCTTAGGGTTTGCGGCAGTACGACGTTCCACATGTGAGGCGTTGGCTTGACCCTTCTACGGCTGGACTGTTAGTTATATGTATGCCCTAGAGGCCATTACTGTACATTGGATGTATATTGTAGTAGATGCTGGGACATATATAGATAGGACTTTCTTGCTCGACATGATAGTACGCTATCTGGTTGCTCTTTATCTTAACATGTATACTTTCTGTCTCTCTGATTACATGTTGATAAAGCCCTTAGGATGTGTACCCGACTTCCAGGACTGTGATGCAGATCATATTAGTGGGGCCTGGGTAGTCAATGAGTACATCCTTCATTGTTCCTAGTCGAGGGAATATCGAGACGGGGCATCGATATTCCAGAGTAGACTAGCGTATATCTTCTCGGCCCATGCGATGGGCGATGGATGATCCCATATCCATTGGTGTTTGACATCGGAGATGGTCTGCGGGTGCTCAGTGGAGACTGGGTACACTGAACGGACTCGCCGAGAACTCCCAGATGGTATTATACCTCACGTCAGATGGCAGTTCTCTGGTGACACTGGTACAGCTTAGTCTGTTAACCCGAGATCGTCATAGAGTCTTGTGTGTCTCCCACTGTGCTTTGATTTCCACCCTACCACGGCTCTACTGAGTTGTGCAAACAGGTGGTTTTTGGGTACAGTCCCGATTCACATGGAGGCAATGAGCGATAGGAGGGGATTCGTCTCTCCCGGTATTGGGGGTTGATGTTGCGCTATGCTCGACTGGCCATAACAGGAAATCCCTGGCCAGGGTTGCAGTGATATACTGGTAAGAGTTATCAGTAGCTTCACGAATGTTATGGACCCTACGTCGGCATGACTTATCGAGCTATTGGGGTCTGACGTTTACCACCCCTAGGCGAGATATGCGACATATCAGACGAACAGACCGGACTATACGGTAAGTGTTACTAGATGGATTCACAGGAGTGTGAGCGGGCTTGCTCGTCGATCTTCTAATCGCTCAATACCCGGGTGGCCGTTACGTTTAGCAGACCGCTTGCGGCTCGTGGGTGTTTGATATGATCATCATCTGCTGCCGGCGTATTGACGAGTCTTTAGAGTCCTACATAGAGGTTTCCTGGATCAAGCGAAACGAAATAGGAGCGCATATGAGATATGTGCGGGACCGAGAATAATTCGAGTATGCGATACCGTATTCCATTCTCACGACGAATGTATCGATTGGTTATATGCGATATAACCTAGTTATCGAATCAAGGATTGATTCGATAAGCCGATACATATGATACTAGTCGGTTATATCCGATATGACCGGATCGTTAAATCAAGTGTTGATTTAATGATTTAGTGCATATTTATATATTTGATATATTACTTTGCGTTAACTAGTATTGGTTCACTTTAAAAGGATTTTCTCACTTGAATTATGCACATTGTATATGCGATATAGTTTTGTGCACATGTTTGTATCATGTTTGATGATACATGCTTACTTGGTTAAGTGTAAAGAATCAAACCATGGTTTAAGTTAATGATTAGGGTTTTGATTATTTATTCATTTATCTTTCTTATTTATTCATTTTGGAAAAAGAAAAAGATAAATGAATGATTGAATGTTTTGTTTTTAGTTGAAGTTTCTTGAAACTTTGACTAAGTCACTCTTTTGTTCTTATGCTTAACCCTAACCATCCTTTTAACCATGGTCTTTTCTCTACACTTAACTATAGTTGAAAGTATGATAAGTATTGATTTATTTTTATCTAATTATTAAGACTTATCATATCTTCTTCTTCATCTTCATCTTCTTCAACATGAAGAAAGCTAGTGGCCATCAATGGCAACAAGTGAAATTGAGTGAGAAATCCAAATATAAAGTCTACCCACTTCCTATTTCTTCATCCTCTACCTCTTGCCAAGTTGTATAGGGTGTTTACTTCACAAGTTTTCAAAGCTTGGTGAAGTTGGAGCTTGTTCTTGTGATGCTTCGACGTAGATCATCTTCGGCATCGAACCGACGATCAAGCCCGCCCATTCTTCGATGATGCCAATGCTAGAGTCGTGAGTTCGATTTGGACAGCGGAGGGAGATCATCGTGGAGCTTAGGAAGTGGTGGACCGGATCTACAAAGGTTGTATCCCCTTTCCTTTAGATACATTTCCATTTACTTGCTTGCTTCGCCTATATATATCTAATTAACGACCCGTTCTAGGTTTTCTCGGCACCGTAATTTCTAGAAATTTGCATGTTTGATCACTTGTGAGACTCCACTAGAGTGCCTAGGAACCCTACAGTGGTATCAGAGCCTAGCTAGAGCCTTAGGCGAAGTCCTGACGGAGTTAGAAGTCCGATCGACCCAAAACCCCGACTTTGAAAATGCTCTCTGGACATTTCTGTAAAATGTGGTTTTTTCGAAATTAAAAATATGCAGAAAATCCAGCAGGGAATTCTAAGAATTACGATGCAAAAATTTTTCATTGATACCTCTATTGCGCAGCGGAACCGCGGCAGAAGCCTGGCTTCTGCGGCGGTTCCGCGGTCACGTGACATGATTGGACTTCAAACTTTGCACAGTAATTCTTATTTTCTGGTGCTAGTTTTCCTGGGAATATTTTAATATTTATTCCAGAGTTGTATTTTCTGGGTTGTATTAGGGACTCGGTGTATTCGATCGGACTGTCTAATTTTTGTCGGTGTGCTTTTCCGGGTATTTTTAGAATATGTTAAAAAGTTCGACCGGATATAAATACCCACTTTTTCCCCTGCCGGGAAATTTCCAATTGTTGGATTTTTCCGTAGTTTAACGACGTTCTAAGTAGTGCAAGTAACGCGATGGACCCTCTAGAAGACAACAAACCTTAACTCGATTATGTGACCGTCTTGAACTGCCCTTTGAACCTTTGGGTTTGGGGCAGTACGGCGTGCCACATGTGAGGCGTTGGCTTGACCCTTCTACGGCTGGACCGTTGGTACTGAGGCACGAACTGAATGTTGTTAGACTTATTTCATGTGTTGAGCTGTTTCGGAAAAACTTGGGTGTTCGATTGTTCGACCGAAAAGTTTAGCATTTTCTATTTATCCGGAATGTGATACAATAATTGGAATTCACAAATTATTATGAGATAACGGAATGAATATTATAAACGTAGCACTTTAGTCTCACTTGATCGGTTGCCACGGAATTTTGATGTGATCAAAAGTCCGTCACAATCACGTAGCGTACGCGAATACTCGCCGGATAAACATAATAGACAGCCTCGCCCCATAGCCCCGACCAAGTGACTGTAGGAGAACCCCGTAGCCAAAAGCATCCGTTCGGATGCTCGCGGTAGCGGTGTTCCGCCTTGGTGCACTTTGTCGACGGCGTTAGGGGGTGCGGCCGCCTACTGAAGTTTGCGACGAGCATTCGATCAGAATGTCGGGAATCCTGTTGAATTGCCCGACTTGATATTGAAAAGTGTTTTCGATTTTGAGACTAAAATGCGGGGTTTATAATTGTTAGGCATGTGATATCTAAGAAATTCATTTGGTCAGGCATACGATGTCTGAGGAGGTTGCGGATTCCAACTGTTGTAGTTTTACACTTTCTTTTCTGTGACCGTAAGTGTAATATGTGATATCGCCGGTTTCGTTGCTATATGTCAACGACAATTGGGATGCGCATATTTACTTACGTTGATGACATGTGATGTTATGTGTTGCTGGATATGTTATATTGGATCGTCGTGTTTGAATAGCCGGGGGTTTTTATGTGAGATGAGTGTTTTTCATTTTCATTCATGTAAAAACTTGTATGTAATATTCTTTTATTGGGGCACTTCCAGGTTGCAGAAGTTGTCACCGTTGATGTATATTATTTACTTTTCCGCATTAGGATAGACCCAAGGAGGGGAGCACAAGTAACCGGGTTCTGGGGTCCAGTGGGAGACCAACTCGAGGAGTCGAGTCCGGGTCTCCTAACCCTAGAATTGGTAGGGTTGCTTGCCGCTCTCGTAGGGGTCTTGGGGTGTGGGATTGGCTATTCATCACGACCGTGGAATCCGTGTTTTATACTGGCTCGTATTGAAAACACGGACGTCCCAGTATATCCAATATTTCATATGTTTCTTCTGCTGTGATTTATCTGTGATGTGATCATATGATGTTCTGTGACAGGTATTATATATAGTATATATGATATATTATATAGACGTTGCTTATGTTTTACACCCGCGCTAGCCCTGCCTCGCTCTGGCGTTAGTTACCTAACCTAACGGTGCAGACGGGACATCGAGGCGAATGCGGATAGCATAAGCGTACGTTATATTTATCTGTGATGGTTAGGTGGACTTAAATGATGGGATATTCATTAATGAGATTAATGAAAGAAAATAAACCTAATTGATGTTGTGGAATCGAATTTCAAAATAAAACAGGTAGCTACAGTTCTTGCTTTGCATCGTGGTGTTCCTTATAGAACGTCCTGCACCTTATTCGATAAGGAAAGGACCGAGATCCCTTCACCGGGAGTGACTCCTTTAGCAATAACTGGCAGATGCTACAACCCTCGGTTTGTCTTTTGATCGCTTCTATAGTATCCGCTTTGCACAGTGATATATATGATATATCCCGCACCTCATTCGATGAGGAAAGGGCCGACGATCCCTTCACCGGGAGTGACCCCTTTAGCAAAACTAGAAAAGCTTCAAAAACATTCCATTTAAAAACCATTTGATTCCGCAACGAGATCAAGTTCAAAGCGTTAAAGATTTTCACAAAAACCAGCCGCAACCCTCCGTCATTTTAGGAAGTAGAGTACTTAGTATTCGTGCTGTGTTTGTTGACCATAGTCAAGACACAGTGTACGGTAGCTAAGTGATGTCTTCCTACACCGCATATGATGCGATTAGTTAGGACAGTCATGTGGCTTTGTTGACCTTAGACAAGGGTCATGTGGGTGGGTCTAATTAATCACGAAATGACGGGTAGAACTTGACTAGTACCTATGATTTGTTGACCTTAGTCAAGGTCATAGGTGCTAGGGGTAAAAACCTTTATCGGGAGTTTCAAGTGTTGAAATTTGCAATGAGATTGCATACCTTCTATATGATAGTTGGATCCCGATACCCACTGCGAGTAATTGTTACTCCTGGGAGAGTTTTGCACTTTGCAATTAGCCGATCAAGTAGGTGTCTAGAAAGGTGTCAACGGGGTTACGCCTCTGGGAAAACGAGGTTTACAGTAATTAGGTCCGTGCGAAAGCACGGGGAACCTCCCTCAAAGTACCGACACTGGCCTGGCTAAAAGATTGGCGAACTTGTAGAGTGTAATTAATCCCGGCTAGTCTTTCCTTTTAAGGTTTGAAGGAAGATTTGATAAAAACAGTGGGAGCCATCCTGATTAGATAAAATATATAACCAATCTGATCTTGCAAGAGCGCACGCTGAGTGTTTTCTTCTCTCTCTCTCCAGATAGTGACCATATCACGCCTTAATCAAGATAATAATATGGATGTATTGACCGAACCCGCTTGTTATACTGAGCTGGGGAACGTTGGTCCCGCTCCAACTTATAATTGTTATAAGACAGAGCAGGAAATAGGGGAATACCAGATTTCCTATGCCGCCCAAACGAAGAAAGTGCATATGATGCATCTTCTTCGGGTGTGTTCATTACAAAGAACTGTTTCTCAGTATCCTCTGCATCCTGGGTATATGATACCGGATCAGGATCCCAGATATGTAATCTGTTACATAGGGCTACAAAAGGGTAGAAAAACTGAGAACGGGTGATAAGTTTCATGAGATAGAAAACGGGGCAAGTGTTGCAGCCAAGTCTGTTGGTCATTGTCACCCTGTATTACGAATACATTGATTCTGAACAAATGCTATTAGATACCGAACCTGATATACAAAATCATATCAGTCACTTTATTAGTAAAGAAAGGATATAATTTTGTATTGATGGATAATGTTTTGAACACTTCCTATATCAAAAGTTGATCGGTTCAGGCACGCTATCTAAAAGCATTAACGTTCTAAATCAAACTACAGTTCCTAGTATACTGAACACACACAAGAAGAAGAGTTCAGAAATGAACGAATTCTTCTTGAGCCATTGTAGACTAGGTCATATCAATGCGACCCGACTGGCTGAAGTTACATTTAGATGTATATTTAAATCAGTTTGAATTTACATCTTGTGAAACTTGCCAGTCATGTCACAAAGATAATATGACCATAGCTCTGTTTATTGGAAACAGAGAAAGAGTTAATGAACTCTTGGGACTGATGCATGATGATGTATGTAAGGTCTCCTGTCTACACATGCCAGGACTGGTTCTTTATACTTCATTATATTCTCTGATGATCTCTCAAGATTCAGTCATATATTCCTGTTGAAATATAAGTCCGAACCTTTTGAGGTATTCACAGAATATAAGTAGGAAGTAGAGAACCAAAATGCGGGTATAAGTATTATATCCTATGATAAGATCAGGGAGGAGAATACTTGTGCATAGAATTCCTGGACTATTCTAAAGGAGAATGAGATTCTCTCTGAGTGCTACTCCTCTGAATACACCACAGCACAATGGTGTATCAGGGCGGAGCAATTGCACAATATTAGATATGGTGTGCTCTATGATGAGTATTACTGAGTTACCCATTTCCTTTTGGGGTTATGCACTTGAGAAGCTGCATACCTATTGAATTAGGTTTGAATCAAATCACTGCCTACCACTCCATATAAGATATGGTGTGGGAAGATCCTATCTCTTAAGCGAGTTAAGATTTGGGGTTGTCCGGCCTATGTTTAAAGCAAAATCCGGACAAGATCGAGGCAGGATCAGTTCTGTAGAACTGGAAAGGTTCCAGCTATACAAAACTGCAGTTGATGATTTGACAGAACCATAAGATTCTATAGTTCCCGACGAACCTCAGCCTCTCCGCCGATCTAGTAGGGTTCCTCGTCCACCTCAGAGATACCTCGGTTTCTCGGTGACAGTGGGAGCAAGGAATGCATCATGAGATGATGACCCAACTAGTTTCGAGCAGGCCATCGAGAGTAGGGACTCTGTAAGAATGGCTGGATGCTTAGCGATCTGAGATGGAATCCATATACACCAGCAAAGTATGGACTTTAGCTGCTATATCTGAAGGGTTAAATCCCCATCAGGAGCAAGTATATCTGGAGAAGATTACTTGGTGTAGATGGAAAAGTTGAGACTTTCAAAGCTAGACTTGTTAAAGGTTTTCGTCATCGACCAGGCGTGGATAATGATGAAACCTTTTTCCAGTAGCTATGCTTAAGTCTATCCAGATCCTACTTACCACGGCTACATACCATGACTACGATATCTGGTGGTTGGGTGCCCTGACTGCTTTTCTAAATACTGATTTAGAAGAGAACGTCTATAAGAACACAGCCAGAGGTCTTCGTAAACAGTGGGAGCAGCGGAAACGTATGCAAGTTGCTTTACATAATGAAGCAGGCATCACGGAGTTGGAACGTCTGTTTTGATGTGATAGTCAAAGTGTTTGACTTCATCAAAATGGTAGACGAACCTTGTTATATGTATGCCCTAGAGGCCATTACTGTACATTGGATGTATATTGTAGTGGATGCTGGGACATATATAGATAGGACTTTCTTGCTCGACATGATAGTACGCTATCTGGTTGCTCTTTATCTTAACATGTATACTTTCTGTCTCTCTGATTACATGTTGATAAAGCCCTTAGGATGTGTACCCGACTTCCAGGACTGTGATGCAGATCATACTAGTGGGGCCTGGGTAGTCAATGAGTACATCCTTCATTGTTCCTAGTCGAGGTAATATCGAGACGGGGCATCGATATTCCAGAGTAGACTAGCGTATATCTTCTCGGCCCATGCGATGGGCGATGGATGATCCCATATCCATTGGTGTTTGACATCGGAGATGGTCTGCGGGTGCTCAGTGGAGACTGGGTATACTGAACGGACTCGCCGAGAACTCCCAGATGGTATTATACCTCACGTCAGATGGCAGTTCTCTGGTGACACTAGTACAGCTTAGTCTGTTGACCCGAGATCGTCATAGAGTCTTGTGTGTCTCCCACTGTGCTTTGATTTCCACCCTACCACGGCTCTACTGAGTTGTGCAAACAGGTGGTTTTTGGGTACAGTCCCGATTCACATGGAGGCAATGAGCGATAGGAGGGGATTCGTCTCTCCCGGTATTGGGGGTTGATGTTGCGCTATGCTCGACTGGCCATAACAGGAAATCCCTGGCCAGGGTTGCAGTGATATACTGGTAAGAGTTATCAGTAGCTTCACGAATGTTATGGACCCTACGTCGGCATGACTTATCGAGCTATTGGGGTCTGACGTTTACCACCCCTAGGCGAGATATGCGACATATCAGACGAACAGACCGGACTGTACGGTAAGTGTTACTGGTTGGATTCACAGGAGTGTGAGCAGGCTTGCTCGTCGATCTTCTGATCGCTCAATACCCGGGTGGCCGTTACGTTTAGCAGACCGCTTGCGGCTCGTGGGTATTTGATATGATCATCATCTGCTGCCGGCGTATTGACGAGTCTTTAGAGTCCTACATAGAGGTTTCCTGGATCAAGCGAAACGAAATAGGAGCGCATATGAGATATGTGCGGGACCGAGAATAATTCGAGTATGCGATACCGTATTCCATTCTCGCGACGAATGTATCGATTGGTTATATGCGATATAACCTAGTTATCGAATCAAGGATTGATTCGATAAGCCGATACATATGATACTAGTCGGTTATATCCGATATGACCGGATCGTTAAATCAAGTGTTGATTTAATGATTTAGTGCATATTTATATATTTGATATATTACTTTGCGTTAACTAGTATTGGTTCACTTTAAAAGGATTTTCTCACTTGAATTGTGCACATTGTATATGCGATATAGTTTTGTGCACATGTTTGTATCATGTTTGATGATACATGCTTACTTGGTTAAGTGTAAAGAATCAAACCATGGTTTAAGTTAATGATTAGGGTTTTGATTATTTATTCGTTTATCTTTCTTATTTATTCATTTTGGAAAAAGAAAAAGATAAATGAATGATTGAATGTTTTGTTTTTAGTTGAAGTTTCTTGAAACTTTGACTAAGTCACTCTTTTGTTCTTATGCTTAACCCTAACCATCCTTTTAACCATGGTCTTTTCTCTACACTTAACTATAGTTGAAAGTATGATAAGTATTGATTTATTTTTATCTAATTATTAAGACTTATCATATCTTCTTCTTCTTCTTCATCTTCTTCAACATGAAGAAAGCTAGTGGCCATCAATGGCAACTAGTGAAATTGAGTGAGAAATCCAAATATAAAGTCTACCCACTTCCTATTTCTTCATCCTCTACCTCTTGCCAAGTTGTATAGGGTGTTTACTTCATAAGTTTTCAAAGCTTGGTGAAGTTGGAGCTTGTTCTTGTGATGCTTCGACGTAGATCATCTTCGGCATCGAACCGACGATCAAGCCCGCCCATTCTTCGATGATGCCAATGCTAGAGTCATGAGTTCGATTTGGACAGCGGAGGGAGATCATCGTGGAGCTTAGGAAGTGGTGGACCGGATCTACAAAGGTTGTATCCCCTTTCCTTTAGATACATTTCCATTTACTTGCTTGCTTCACCTATATATATCTAGTTAACGATCCGTTCTAGGTTTTCTCGGCACCGTAATTTCTAGAAATTTGCATGTTTGATCACTTGTGAGACTCCACTAGAGTGCCTAGGAACCCTACATGGACCATTGGTACTGTGGTATTTGATGGATGTTTTTAAACCGATTTCAAGTGTTGAGATATATTGGGGAAATCTTGGGTGTTTGATTGTTCGATAGGAAAGTTTAACATTGTCTATTTATCTGGAATGTGATACAATATTTAGAATCCACAGGTAGTTATGAGATAACTAATTTGAATGTTATAAACCTAGCGGTTCAGTCTCAGATGATCGGTTGTCACGGAATTTTGATGTGATCAAAAGTCCGTCGCAATCACATAGCATACGCGGATACTCGCCGGGTAAACTTAATAGACAGCCATGCCCCAAAGCCCCGACCAAGTGACTGTAGGAGAACCCCGTCACTAAAAGCATCCGTTCGGGTGCTCCCGGCAGCGGTGTTCCGTCTTAGTGCACTTCGTCGACGGCATCCTGGGGTGCAGCCGTCTACTAAAGTTTGCGACGAGCATTCGATCAAGATGTCGGGAATCTTGTTGAATTACCCGACTATATATTGAAAAGATTTTTTGATAATGAGACTAAAATGCGGGGTTTATAATTGTTAGGCATGCGATGTCTAAGGAATTCATTTTGTTAAGCATGCGATGTCTAAGAAGGTTGCGGATCCCAACTGTTATAGTTTTATGCTTTCTTTTCTGTGACCGTAAGCGTGGTATGTGGTGTATCGCCGGCTTCGTTGCTATACATCAACGACAAACGGGATACGCATACTTGCTTACGTTGATGATATGGGATATTATGTGTTGCTGTGATATGTTATATTGGATCGCCGCGTTTTGAATAGCCGAGGGTTTTATGTGAGATAAGAGTTTTTTCTTTTTCATTCATGTAAAATTCATTTGTATGTAATATTCTTTTATTGGGGCACTTCCGGGCTGAGGATGATGTCACCATTGTATATTATTAACTTTTCCGCATTAGGTAGACCCAAGGCGGGGAGCAAAAGTAACCGGGTTCTAGGGTCCAGTGGGAAACCATCTCGAGGAGTCGAGACCGGGTCTCCTAACCCTAAAATTGGCAGTGTTTCTTGCCACTCTCGTAGGGGTCTAGGGATGTGGGTTTGGCTATTCACCGCGACCGTGGAATCCGTGTTTTATACAGGCTCGTACTAAAACACGGACGTCCTAGTATATCCAATATTTCATATATGTTCTTCTGCTGCAATGTTCTGTGATGAGATCATATTACTGCCTGAGACGAATGTTTATATTATATATATGAGATATATGTTATATTGCAGATTTCGTTTCAAATGTGATGCTTGTGAAGCATAATAAAATAGGACTTCATTAATGAAATTAATGAAACTAAAAAGAAACCTAAAGATGTTGTAGAAACTTGTTTAAAAACTGGTAGCTCTAGTTCTTGCTTTGCATAGCGGTGTTCCTTGTAGAACATCCAGCACCTTATTCGATAAGGAAACAGCCGAGATCCCTTCACCGGGAGTGACCTCTTTAGTGAAACTAGCAGATGCTACAAACTCGGTCTGTCTTTTGATTGCTTCTAAAGTTATTGCTTTGCATAGTGGTATATTTGATATACCCTGCACCTTATTCGATGAGGAAAGGGCCGACGATCCCTTTACCGGGAGTGACCCCTTTAGCAAAACTAGAAAAGCCTCAAAAACACTCCATTTAAAATCACTCGATTCTACAACGATATAAAGTTCATTGCGCAAAAGGTTTTCTTAAAAACTGTCATAGCCCTCCGTCATTTCAGATAAGTAGTATTTAGTATTCGTGCTGTGTTTGTTGACTCAGTCAAGGCGTAGTGTGCGGTAGCTGATTAGTGGTTATCTGCAAAGTATATGATGCGATTGGATTAGGGTAGTCGTACGGCCTTGTTGACTCAGTCAAGGGTCGTGCGGGTGGGTTTAATTCAATCGGGAAATGACGGTTTGAACTTTACCTGCAGTCTATGGTTTGTTGACTCAGTCAAGGTCATGGATCGCTTGGGGCAAAATATTATTGGGAATTTCAAGTGTTGAAATTTGCAATGAGATTGCATACCTTCTATGAGATAGTTGGATCCGATACCCACTGCGAGTAAGAGTTACTCCTGAAAGAGTTTTTACACATTACAATTAGCCGATCAAGTAGGTGTCTAGAAAGATGTTAACGGGGTTACGCCTCTGGGAAAACGAGGTTTACTTTAATTAGGTTCGTGCGAAAGCACGGGGGACCTCCCTCAAAGTACCGACACTGGCCTGGCTGAAAAAAGGTTTTACGACAAGGGTTCAGACGCATACGTGTATTTACGCACGTACGACATCCGGACAGTTTTTACTAGCCGGCTTTGGTTTAAGCCAGTTTCTAGTATCCGGTTATTGGATTTATACAGTCTAAAATTTTTCCGTGTTTTCACGGATAGGAGGGGCGTTCTCGTAATTACGCGAGAAGCTTCTAGAAAATGGTGACTTGAGGGTTAATGTGACATATGCATTAAATGAGATTAGTGACTCATTTATGTGATTCATCCATGTCATTAATGCATCATAAATTCTTAATGACTCATGGAGATGAATCACCCATTTGTATTTATGGAGCATGGTTGTTAAATCATTTATTTGATTTATCTTGATATTGTTAATGCTTCATATATATTATGATAGATCATTATCTCATCTCATTCTCTTGCTCACTTTCTCTCTCCTCAAGCTCTCTCTCTTCAAACCCTAATCCTCCCCTCTCATGTGTTGAGACCAAGGATTAGAATAGAATACTTAATCCTTAACCATTCTCTATATCACCTAGGTTACTTAGATTAGCGATTTAAGAAACCTAGTTATCTCAAGTTAGAGGTGAAGCTTGTAGTAAAGCTCTCGGGTAGATCATCTACTACATAGAGAAGGACGGAGAGGACTGTTGCGCCACGGCAGCGCCCCGGCCGTCTATCCGAGGCCAAAATGCTGAATCAAAAATTTTCTTAACTTTTAAACTGGTGCTACCGTGGACAATAAACCCGGATCG
This sequence comes from Agapanthus africanus, assembly GCA_030015575.1. NCBI lineage: Eukaryota > Viridiplantae > Streptophyta > Magnoliopsida > Asparagales > Amaryllidaceae > Agapanthus > Agapanthus africanus. Next base: position 715,079,446 of record CM057341.1, on the reverse strand, counting down.
TAACCATTAACCGATACTAGCAATCAAGAGAAAGGGTGAGAGATATACCGAGTAATCCGAGTCCTCCGGCCTTCTCGTCATCGTCCCGATCTCCCACGGAAACTCCGGTCGTCGCCTCCTTGCCGGAAGGGCACCACATCGTCTGCATCTTTTACGGGCTCCCACCTCAATACCGAGGCAACTCGGGCACGAAGCTGGCAAGTCGACGTGCCCAAGATTTGCTGTAGGTTGTAGTGTAGAATCACTTTGCCTCATGGGGTTTGTGAAGTTGCCTTGATGGAGGAATCAACAAGATATGAACTTGGGAATTTTTGGTGGCAAGCTAAAAATGAGATGGATGATAAATTTCCCACACCAAAAATGAAATGAACCTCTCTCTCTCTTCATGAAGTGGCCGCCCCCCCTTTAACAAATGGTGGAGAAAAACTCAAAAACAAGAAAGAAGGTGAGTGTAGGAAAAGGTGGAGGGTGACCACATCCAAAGCAAACCTCACATCATTAACCAAATCAATCTCTTCACATTAACCATCATAAACAATGCAAGTGATGTAAAGAGAATAAAATGATGATGGTCATATCATAATCCCACATATGCAAGAAACCCCCTCCCCAAATGTAATTTGCAAAACTGCAAATTACCCCCTCCATCGGAAAAGTCCGGCCGGGAAAGAACAAAGGAAAACCGGCCGGAACGGAATGCAAACTGGTAACCTCAGAAAACTGGTCCTGTAATAAATTACAGGAAAAACCCCGATACTGTGCATACACACCCGCATCTGTATTCCGACCGGATACAAATGCAATGAGACAAAATCTACACTGTACTAAACTAGGATCCGGCTTAAACCAAAGCCGGCTAGTAATATCCGTCCGATCCTGATCCGTGCAATACCGCACGTATCAGATCGAACCCTGCCATATATCCATACGGCCACTAGTACAAACCGTCCGATCCTGATCCGTGCAATACCGCACGTATCTGATCGGACCCTGCCATATCTCCATACGGCCTCTACAGCGTTTCGCCCGAAAGCTTGAGTAACTGAAAGTGTGGTGGACTCTAAAGACTCGTCAATACTATGGCTGTGGATTTAACCACTAGCACGTCAGAGGTATAAGCCAATACGTGACGGGCCACCAGCTATTGACCAAAAGGGACGTCGATGAGAGAACTCATCCTGACACCCTACTGAGCCTGTCAGTGACAATATCCGTACAGTCCGGTCCGTTCGTCTATGAGTATCGCATGGCGGGCCTAGGGGGTTGGTAAAAGTCAGACCCCCAAAAGCGGTACAAGTCGTGTCGGAGTGTAGCCCAGAACACCCTGAGATACTACTGGAATACCTACCAGTAAATCTCCTGCCTCGGCCGAGGGCTTTGTGTAATGGCTCTCCTAAACACAGCGCGACCTCACCCCCAATACCGGGAGAGACGAACCCCTGAAGATCCGCTCACTGCCTCCATGTGGCTCGGGACTGTACCCAACTAAAACCTGTTTGCACGACTCCTTTGAGCCGTGGTAGGGTAGTAATCAAAGTACAGTGGGAACTCACACGAGACAAATGACGATCCCCAGGTCGATGAACTAACCTGTACACATGTCACCAGGGAACTGCTATCTGACGTCAGATATAAGACCAACTAGCATGTTCCCGGCGAGTCCTGTCCGGTGTACTCATAACCCAATGAGCACCTGTATACATCTTAGGTGAACCAACTGACACCAGTGGCTTGTGAGACCGGCCACCGCCCCTCGTCGGGGTCTCGACTGTATAAACTAGTCTAATCTGGAGAATCGATGCCCTGTCTCGAAACTCCCACGACTAGGGACCTTTTAAGGATGTGCTTATAGACCACCAGCTCTCGCGTATATGATCGCCCTCATACTGCTGGCAGTCAAGCAAGAATCCTAGGGGCTCTATCAGCGTGTAATAGCGATCTGTAAGGTCACCTGAAGCAGTACACGATGATAAACGTAAACCAGATAGCATACTATCATCTCGAGTAAGACTGTCCTACCGGGATAGGTCCTCCCTCAATCATTGCAATCACGTGCCTGTGATCCAATAATTGACTCTGAGGGCACTATCTCCAACAATCTCCCACTTGCACTCAAGGCTAATTATTGCGATGTCGCATACTCACAGCCCGTGTGATACCGAACACCCAACTCCTCTACTGGTCAGTCTTACAAAGCTCGTTTGCGAAACTATTGCGTTCGAGGAATAGCCTCAGTGAGTGGATCCGCTGTGATGTTTCTTTCTATGTCTCTCTATATCTCAAGTTCGCAGAGAAAACCATCTCCCGAAATGAGCAATACCTGTCTTAGAGTATGTCTGGATATCTGATGGGACCTAGCTCATAAATGAACTCCAAATCCAAACTTCTTAGACTGTATCGTCAACTGGACTTAATCAGTATCTTGCGCCATGCCTTTCCCTCAATATCCACCTGGACCACCTGTCCAAAATACTGCCCCTCGTCAGAGGGAAAACTATAACTCTGACAGCCACTCTGCCATCCAGGTCATCTTGGAAGCCTGGAATGATAACTGTCCCCCGAAAGAGAATGTTGTTATCATATCCCTAGAGCATCAACTTATGTTCTAAAACTGCTTCCGACTGTTTCTCCAGGATTGGATCAATATCAACTTATTGCACCTACTGCAAGAACAACATCTGGTGTGGTACTTGACATCTCATGATTGACTCAATTGCCTAAGCAAGTGATCTGTCAATCATGTGTATCCCTCTCCCCTTTAGTCTGTAAGACACCTTTAGAGAGGGTGACTCCATTACCTGCAGGTGTACTACCGTGCCAGGAGTCGTCCATTCTAAATACTCATAGAATGCTGTCAAGGTACCCAGATTAGGAAACCACCCAAATCTAGATCTAAAACTATAGATCTAGTAACCAGAATGTCTGATATAATATCCAAGTCCTGTGTGGAGAAACCACTGTGTGACAACCAAAGTATAACCGATCGTAGTATAGGAATATCACTTCCTACTCTGTGTATGTCATCAAATACCAGGACATCACACCCTACTACCTTCTTAACAGATCCATCCCCTATTCTGATGAAGTCAAACCTATGACTTCACATCAGAAATAGATGATCTATCTCCGCTATATCTGCTTCAGTCTATAAATAGACATAAGCCAACTGTCCACCAATGCTTCCGCTGCTCCCACTGACTACGAAAACCCTCTGGCAGAGTCATATAGACGTACACTTCTAAAGCCAGTTTAGAATGACGCTATACTCATCCTCATGCCGGGTTTCACAGTCTGGAACAACAGCAATGGCAAGTCTGGGTAAACAAGAACCTCCCTGCCACCGTCCTTGAGCATACCGAAGTACCTCTCGAGTGCCTGAGGTTACCCACCATATCTGCGGAGTGGCTAATGGAATGTCAAGCCAGATTGAATCTTCAGGTTCCTATCAAATTTTCAGTAATCGTTTGCGGTTCTGGAATCACTTCCAGTTCTACCATATCCCCACTGCTGTTTTCTGAAAAATCCATTTCTTTTAAAATTGTGGCGAGTGAAGAACAATATCACTATTGATCTTCCAGATGGTAGAAAATCAACCCTCGTCATAGCCTGGGTCAACCCGCAAACAGCCATTACAGAAACATGCCTTGAGTTATCCGGAATCTGGTTTTAAGCATAAGCCGGACAACTCCCCGTACCTTAACAATGTCAAGATATGAACTGTTCTATATCCAATATTGAAACAGAGGCACTGATTTAATTGAACCAGATTCAAATCATGCAATTGTCACCAGTGCATGTCAACTGAATGGAAGGAGGCCGATCAGCGTTATTCAACTTAGGAATGCTTCCAATTATGAGTAACCTGAAAGAGAAGCAAGTTCTCTCAATCATTACTATCAACTGAACACCATGCACAAGTATCTACATCTTCGATCACCTTGAAGAATCCCGATACTTGCAATACCTGGTTCTCTACTTTATTCATATACCCATAACTTCTCAAAATATGGACCCTGTGTTTCTACGAAACACTTGTCTAAGTACTAGAGAAGTTATAAGTAAGCAGAATATAGTACGAGGACCAACCCCTCTGTCCTAATGGACACTGGACAATACACAATACTCTGTATAAGTCCCCTGAGTCTAATAACTCATTCACTGTGCGTCGTGGTTTGAAAACTGTACTTATGGTTAAGAAGAATTACACCGCTGTTCAATGCTCCTTACCTAACCATCCACTGATATAGGTAAATGTCATAGACATAATTTCAAAAAGGTACATCTCACTCTATAAAAATAGACGTACAGATATATCAATTTGAAATTGGTGCATAACAACGGATATTCAAAACCAAATATTTGCCGACCGGCAAATAACCCAGGTGGCTTCCTCAAATATCACCAATTACAACGAATCCCGATATAATGAGGATGGTCACCTAATTCCCAATAACTTACTCCCACTCATCATCTGTAAAACCATACAGATGTGAGAATCCAACCTGGTAAATACATACCCTGGAGCAAGTGTCTAATCGGGAAATCAGTTTTCTTTTAACAGTACACAGTGAAACTGAAACATTGAAATGTTTCGATGGGGTATCCTGGTATTCCTAGTAATGCCTCTACCATTATCCAGATTCACAACTGTAACCGTATATCTCTTTGCCATCTGTCCAAATCCTTTTATATGTCTTTAGTCATTACCGTCTGCACACCCCTTTAGGCCAAATGGTTTTCTTCCTTCCCTACCGTTCGGCACCAGCCTATGGTTTGGAAGAAGACTATCCAATAAGCATAATGGGTGTACTGTCCTAATCCCAGGAGCACTCGCAACGCGAGAGAAGGTGAAGATAAAAGAAACCTGAATGAACTTTATTCCTATTTCTCCTGAACCAGGATCCATCCCCGAACTGGAACAAGTTCCTTTAGAGTTCGTATATAACCATACGATGGAATATCCAAATAAACTGTGGATCTTCGTAGTGATACGGAGTGTCCTGGAGAAATACAAAGGTGATTTAGGATTGGCGAAGAAATACTTGGTTTGGTCGTGAATAGCAGTCGCAGTTTACTTTGCCCTCTTACTAATCCCTTGCTTTGTCTTAACTTAATACCTTCTGTACACCATCGTTATGCTAATTGGTTTTCTTCATTCCCCACCGTTCGGCACCAGCCTAAGGTTTGGAAGAAGACTATCCAATTTGCATAATAGGTGTACTATCTCCTAAACTAAGGAGTACTCGCAAGCTGAGAGAAGGTAAAAGGAAAAGACAACTGAATAGTCCTATTCGTTTTCTCCACAACCGGAAACCATTCTCGAATTCCTTCGAGTTCGTATATAACCATACGATGGTTTTGTCCAATGGAAGTGGACGTTCGTAGTAATACGGGGTGTCCTGGAGAAAAGAGTAAAAGTAGGAGTGGCAATGAGGTTTGCAACTCTGACAATCCAAAAGCCTGTGTTAAGAAGGTTCGGTCAACTTGGTCACTGAGTCATAGTCCAGGGTCGGGTCAATGGTCGCTGCCAGAGAGAGAGAGAGAAAAGAAACACTCAGCATGCACTCTAACCTAGATCAGAATGGTTATCACTTTATCTAATCAGGAGACCTCCCACTGTAACCTCAAATTCTTCCCCAAACCTGAAAGAAGAATTAGTCGGGGTCACCCGAGGAGTAAACCAACTCATCAGTGGGAATCGGGATCCAACTATCATCGCATGATAACGTGACGGAATCCACTCACGTCACCACACTCCAGAAGGTATGCACATGTCTGGCAAGTTTCAGTTCTTTTGAAACTCCCGATGTGATTTTTACCCCCAAGCGGTTTATGACCTTGACTAGGTCAACAAACCATAAACCGCCAGTCAAGTTCAACCCGTCATTATTCTAGATTGCATTAAACCCACCCGTACGTGCCCTTGACTAGGTCAACAAGGCCGCACGACTGTCTTAACCAATCCCACTTATGCAACAAACAAGTACCACTTAGCTACCGAACACTACGTCTTGACTAGGTCAACAAACGCAGCACGAATACTAAATAATACCTGTAGGAAATGACGGAGGGCTATGGCTGGTTTTTGGCGAAAAACCTTTAACGTAATGAACTTGATATCGTTGAAGGAACTGCATAACTTTTTATAAAAATATAGTGACGAAAAACTTTGCTAAAGAGGTCACTCCCGGTGAAGGGATCTCGGCTCTTTCCCCGTAGAATGAGGTGCAGGATATTCCAACTGAATACCACGATGCAAAGTAAAAGTAATCGGCTATAGTGAAGTTAATGCCTTGATGCAAACTTCTGTCCAAGGGGTCACTCCCGGTGAAGGGATCTCGGCCCTTGCCTCGTCGACCGAGGAGCAGGATATTCCAAATGAATACCACGATGCAAAACAAAAGTGAACGTCCTTGCAATAACAGCTTTTTGAAAAGTGTTCCAACAACATCAGAATAGGTTTTTTTAGCTTGCATTGATCCGAATCAACGCAGTCCCATCAATTGATCACACCACAAAGAACGAAAATATACTGATGTACGTATATGTCATCCGCATTCGCCACTAAGTCCCGTCATTACCCGTTAGGTTAGCTAACTAACGACAGAGCGGGGACTGGACTAGCGCGGATGCAAAACATATACAACATCTACTAATATATATACCAATATATAATTTTCGCTCAAGTCGTGATAAAATGCAACATCATAGAAATGTACAGCATCACAGAACAATGCAGATATCTGGAAGCCCCGGGTTTCACAGAGCCGCTGCTGAAACCCGACGTTCCCCTGGTCGTGTGGATAGCCTGTGCAATGAAATCCTAGACCCGTACGGGCGCGGCAAGTCACCCGCCAAAACCTGAAGCGAGGCAGCCCCCTTCAGCACCGTGAATGGACCACCCAGCACTTCATGGAATCCGGTAACTTGGGCACCCCTCCTGGGTCAACCTGTACCCCCTACGAGTGTGGCGAATAGCCCGCCAATCCTAGAGGGAAGCCCCCTCCGTCTCAATGCCATGAGATGCGGGCCCGTTGCCCTCTAGAACCTAGCTATCCGTGCACCCCTCCGCGGGGTAATCCTAGTACAGAAAGTAAAATATACATACAACGGGTACATCGACCGCAACCAGGTCGTGCCCCAAAAGAATAATACAAACAGGCAGTGATGGCAGTCCACATGTCGGACGCTCGCCCCGCAATATCAAATGTACATATAAAACAAAACTGTACTAACATTGCATCCAGGCTATCCCCCATGACCGATCCGCAACATCACAGCAATACATAGAACATCAACGTGAATGTCACGTTCGCAAATCCGTCTAACCGGGCTATAGTAGTTAGACAGGATTTACCAATCAAGTGACATCCACGGTCGCAGATATAATGTAAATACTGTGAACCAATATGTTTAAAATATCCGATCGATCAAAATATACCAGGTGGGCCCCAAAGCATTACTGTAGCACTTGCAGAAAATCTGGGCCCAAACAGAATATTCCAAAACCCCCATTTTCAGCCCAAAAGCCCACTACAAAAAATTGGTAAAATGAAGCTAACATACTGCGGCGGAACCGCGGCCAAGGAGGGGTTATGGCCGCGGTTCCGCGGTCTTATGGAAGGATCAGGTTGCCAAATTTTTGCAGTTTTCTTAGAATTTCATGTACATCAGTTTTCTACAACCTGAAAAATTTTTAGAGCCCGGAAAAATTCGACAGAAAACTGATGTGAAGAAAACGCGGTTTTGGAATTTTTGTTCGATCGGAAAAGTAAAACACACTAGAACAAGCTAGACTAGGTTAATGGCGTGGCTCTGATACCATGTTGCACCACGGCAGCGCCCCGGCCGTCTATCCGAGGCCAAAATGCGGAATCAAAAATTTTCTTAACTTTTAAACTGGCGCTACCGCGGACAATAAACCCGGATCGTAACCATTAACCGATACTAGCAATCAAGAGAAAGGGTGAGAGACATACCGAGTGATCCGAGTCCTCCGGCCTTCTCGTCATCGTCCCGATCTCCCGCGGAAACTCCGGTCGTCGCCTCCTTGCCGGAAGGGCACCACATCGTCTGCATCTTTTACGGGCTCCCACCTCAATACCGAGGCAACTCGGGCACGAAGCTGGCAAGTCGACGTGCCCAAGATTTGCTGTAGGTTTTAGTGTAGAATCACTTTGCCTCATGGGGTTTGTGAAGTTGCCTTGATGGAGGAATCAACAAGATATGAACTCGGGAATTTTTGGTGGCAAGCTAAAAATGAGATGGATGATAAATTTCCCACACCAAAAATGAAATGAACCTCTCTCTCTCTCTTCATGAAGTGGCCGCCCCCCCCTTTAACAAATGGTGGAGAAAAACTCAAAAACAAGAAGGAAGGTGAGTGTAGGAAAAGGTGGAGGGTGACCACATCCAAAGCAAACCTCACATCATTAACCAAATCAATCTCTTCACATTTACCATCATAAACAATGCAAGTGATGTAAAGAGAATAAAATGATGATGGTCATATCATAATCCCACATATGCAAGAAACCCCCTCCCCAAATGTAATTTGCAAAACTGCAAATTACCCCCCTCCATCGGAAAAGTCCGGCCGGGAAAGAACAAAGGAAAACCGGCCGGAACGGAATGCAAACTGGCAACCTCAGAAAACTGGTCCCGTAATAAATTACAGGAAAAACCCCGATACTGTGCATACACACCCGCATCTGTATTCCGACCGGATACAAATGCAATGAGACAAAATCTACACTGTACTAAACTAGGATCCGGCTTAAACCAAAGCCGGCTAGTAATATCCGTCCGATCCTGATCCGTGCAATACCGCACGTATCAGATCGAACCCTGCCATATATCCATACGGCCACTAGTACAAACCGTCCGATCCTGATCCGTGCAATACCGCACGTATCTGATCGGACCCTGCCATATCTCCATACGGCCTCTGCAGCGTTTCGCCCGAAAGCTTGAGTAACTGAAAGTGTGGTGGACTCTAAAGACTCGTCAATACTATGGCCGTGGATTTAACCACTAGCACGTCAGAGGTATAAGCCAATACGTGACGGGCCACCAGCTATTGACCAAAAGGGACGTCGATGAGAGAACTCATCCTGACACCCTACTGAGCCTGTCAGTGACAATATCCGTACCGTCCGGTCCATTCGTCTATGAGTATCGCATGGCGGGCCTAGGGGGTTGGTAAAAGTCAGACCCCCAAAAGCGGTACAAGTCGTGTCGGAGTGTAGCCCAGAACACCCTGAGATACTACTGGAATACCTACCAGTAAATCTCCTGCCTCGGCTGAGGGCTTTGTGTAATGGCTCTCTTAGACACAGCGCGACCTTACCCCCAATACCGGGAGAGATGAACCCCTGAAGATCCGCTCACTGCCTCCATGTGGCTCGGGACTGTACCCAACTAAAACCTGTTTGCACGACTCCTTTAAGCCGTGGTAGGGTAGTAATCAAAGTACAGTGGGAACTCACACGAGACAAATGACGATCCCCAGGTCGATGAACTAACCTGTACACATGTCACCAGGGAACTGCTATCTGACGTCAGGTATAAGACCAACTAGCATGTTCCCGGCGAGTCCTGTCCGGTGTACTCATAACCCAATGAGCACCTGTATACATCTTAGGTGAACCAACTGACACCAGTGGCTTGTGAGACCGGCCACCGCCCCTCGTCGGGGTCTCGACTGTATACACTAGTCTACTCTGGAGAATCGATGCCCTGTCTCGAAACTCCCACGACTAGGGACCTTTTAAGGATGTGCTTATAGACCACCAGCTCTCACGTATATGATCGCCCTCATACTGCTGGCAGTCAAGCAAGAATCCTAGGGGCTCTATCAGCGTGTAATAGCGACCTGTAAGGTCGCCTGAAGCAGTATACGATGATAAAGGTAAACCAGATAGCATACTATCATCTCGAGTAAGACTGTCCTACCGGGATAGGTCCTCCCTCAATCATTGCAATCGCATGCCTGTGATCCAATAATTGACTCTGAGGGCACTATCTCCAATAAGGACGTGGAGAACGACAAGGCGAAGGACTCGGTTCTACAGGTATAATCACTTTTCATAGTATTTGTTAACTTCTATAATTCTTGTTAGTTATAGTTTAGCAAAGATTCTCGGTTAGTCGATGTTTACGCCTAAAACAAGATCGTTTTTCATTATTCCGCCTCCCCGCAAGTCGTGGGGTGTTGTACATCGACTTACAGTGGTATCAGAGCCTCGCTAAACAATAATTAACTCATTAGCAAAGTCATATGAATTTCGAATGCAAAACGAACCGAAAAAGACATCGATATCACAAGTTTCTGTCGAATTTAAAACAGGCTCTAAAAATTTTTCAAGGAGCTGCAGTATAACCTACAGAGAATTGTAAGAACACTGGTGAAAAATGGGTTCCTGAATCGGCCATACATCCGCGGAACCGCGGCCGATCCCACCGATCCGCCGCGGATCCGCGGCCGAGTTGGGGCCGATTCAACCCAATTTCCACCAGTAACTCTTCTGTGGTATTTTTGTATTATCTGGAATGTTTATTTTCTGCTCAAGTCTCAGGTGCACAGAGAAGTTTTAGGAGTAGAATCTGATATGTTTGCTCGATCGAAATTATACGAAGTTTGCTAATTTGATTGTATCTGTGATTGTATAATGTGTTCGTAAACCTCCCCTAACTGCTAGTATGTCGGTTGGCGGGGGGTTGCACATTTCTGTAATGGTTTTTACTATTTGTGGTTGTGAACTGTATTGGACTATTGTGATGATTAGCCGGGGTTTGAGATGGGTTGTTATATTCATTCATTCAATGTAATTGTAATATGTTGTAATATTATTTTGCGGGGTGCATCCAGGTTGCGGTTGTAGCCACCGTTGTATTATTTCATTTTACTGTTTTTGCTCCTAGAATAGACCCAAGGTGGGGTGCACAAACTACCGGGTACTTTGAAGTGTTTAGTAGCCTACTCACGTTGCTGAGGGAGACCGCTTCACTTCGGGTATTAGACGGGTAGTTTGTCGTACCCGTAGGGGTCTAGGGTAGGGGTAATGGCTATTCATCACAACTGTGTAATCCGGCTTTTGTTGCAGGCTCTAAACAAACGCGGATTGCTTGCAAATCCAATAAAGTTCATATGAGATCTGGAATGCCTATTATTGCGTCTGACGAATGTGCAATATCTATATATGATAGCTATTTAGACGTCACTTATGTTTTACACCCGCGCTAGCCCAGCCCCCGCTCTGCCGTTAGTTAAGTAACCTAACGGGTGATGACGGGACTCAGTGGCAAATGCGGATGGCATAAGAATACGTTGTATTTTCGTTGTTTTCTGCAATGATAGGTTAATGATGGGACGCATTATTTATAATGCAAAGAAAATAAACCAAAAGTTGAATCGTTGGAACAATTTAAAAGAAACCACTCGGTTATTTTAAAACAGATGATATTTTTTAAATTACGGAGTTTTAACCACTCCTTTTAAAAAGCTATCAGGTTCCTTCGGTCATATCAAGTTCACTACGTTCACGGTTTCGCCAAAACCATTCGTAGCCCTCCGTCATTTCATTTGGGTATTCAGTAGTATTCAAGCTATGCATTTTGGCCAAAGTCAAGGCATAGTGTTTGGTAGCTGCTGGGTTTTCATTTGTTGCATAGATAGATGAGTTAGTTTGGGACAGTCGTATTATCATTTGACTAAAGTCAGGGGTATGTACGGATGGGTTCAAATTGACAAGATAATGACGGGTAGAACTTGACATGTGACTTATGACATTTTGACCAAAGCCAAGGTCATAAGAGCATGGAGCAAAAACCTATTTCGGGAATTTCTAAAGAAACTGAAATTTGCAAAGAGATGCATAACATTTGGAGTTTGATGAATGTTGGTAGGATTCCTTCAACATTATCATACGATGATATTTGGATCCCGATCCTACTGTGAGTATATGCTACTCATCAGGATATTCGTCACTTAACGATCAATGCTATAAACCAAGTAGGTGTCAAGAAAGGTGTCAGCGGGGTTACGCCCCCAGAGAAAAGAGGTTATTTAATTAAGGAACTTCGCGAAAGTGTTGGAAAACCTCTCTCGAAGTACCGACACCAACCTGGCTGAACGGTTAAGCAAGTATTGTACAGTGAGAATAGTCCTGGCTAATTCTTCTTTTATGGTTTGAGAAAGGATTCGAGAAACAGTGGGAGCCATCCAGTTTAGATAAATTAAAAACCACTCTAAACTTGCAAGAGCATCATGCTAAAGAGTTTTCTTCTCTCTCTCCTAATTGCAGCTACCCTGAAAATGACTGGACTTAAGTTACTTTTAGAGAAAAATATACTGACATGGCCAAACTATAAAGATTGGCTGCGGAATGTCAAAATGGCTTTGACCTATGACAAATTGGGGTACGTCCTCACCGCTAAGGCACCTGCTGTCCCTGGTCCTAAATCCAGTAACACGGATAAGGAAATCCGCAAAACCTAGGATTTCGATTACGCGAAAGCCAAGTGCATCATGCTTGCCTCGATGAACAATGAACATCAGAGGAAGGACGAGAATATGGAACTAGATGCCATATTTCTCCATACAAAGGAACTTTATGGAGAGCAATCTCGTATAGCAAGATACGAGACCTTTAAGAACTTGTTTCGAGCGAGGTTGGCTGTCGGATCATCGGTGGGAGAACATGTCCTAAAGATGATTGGCTACATAGAAGAGCTCGCAGACCTTGGGACGACTTTGGATAATGAGCTCTATACAGACCTTATTCTCCAGTCTCTTCCTTCCACCTACGCCCAGTTTATTCTGAACTTCAACATTCAAAGAAAAGAAGTTGAACTTCCGGAACTCCTTAACATGTTGAGGAGTGCAGAGGGCACCTTGTAGAAGGCAGGGGAAACACCCGCTATGTTTGTTAGCGGTGCTTCTTCTTCCGGGTCCAAGACTATGGCCAAAGGAAGGAAAAAGAAGGCCGCCACCAAACCTAGAGGAGGTGTAAGTAAAGTGGGAGGGAAGGGAAAGAAAAAGTTTGCGGTACCGGTAGTGGCCCAGGATGAGTACTTCCATTGTCACAGGAAAGGGCACTGGAAAAAGGATTGCAAGGCGTGGAACGCCAAGAACCAGGAACCGAAGCAAGCTGTGGCTTCGACTTCAGGTGTGTTTGTAATTGAGAATTGTCTGTCAATCAACTTTACTTCCTGGGTATTGGATACCGGATCAGGATCTCATATTTGCAATTCATTGCAGGCACTGAGAAACCGTAGAGTGCTGAAGGATGGTGATATGACCCTGATGGTTGCTAACGGAGCTAGCGTAGGAGCTGTGTCCGTAGGGAATTATCACCTGGGATTGACGAGTGGACACATTTTGGTTTTACATAACTGTTTTTGTGTACCCAACTTAACGTGTAATATCATATCTGTTTCCTTGTTATCAAATAAAGGTTATGATTTCACGTTTGTAAGTGATATTGTTAACATCCACCTTAATCATAGTTTGATTGGGTCCGGTACACTGGATAACGGTATATATGTTTTAAACCAACTCCAAATTTTCAATGTCCAGAACACACTAAAAAGAAAGTCTCGAGATTTAAATAAAGCTTTCTTATGGCATTGTAGACTGGGTCACATCAATGAGAGAAGGTTGACTAAGTTACATAAAGAAGGATATTTAGACTCGTTCGAATATCAAACTTATGCCACTTGTCAATCTTGTCTCAAAGGAAAGATGACAAAGACTCCATTTACTGGACATGGAGTAAGAGCGAGCGAGCTCTTAGGACTCATACACAGCGATGTATGTGGTCCAATGTCTATACATGCAAGAGGTGGTTTTTCCTATTTCATTACTTTTACGGATGATTACTCAAGATACGGATTCATTTATCTGATGAAACATAAATCCGAGACTTTTGAGAAATTCCAAGAGTATAAGAATGAAGTAGAAAACCAAACTGGCAAAAGTATCAAGACACTAAGATCTGATCGAGGTAGTGAATACTTGAGTGCCGAGTTCCTAGGTTACCTAAAAGAGAAAGGAATTCTCTCTCAGCTTACTCCTCCATACACTCCACAGCATAACGGTGTATCGGAGAGACAGAATCGAACCCTATTGGATATGGTACGATCCATGATGAGTAATGCTGAGTTTCCGCGATCTTTTTGGGGTTATGCGCTAGATTCAGCGGCATATCTTCTGAACAGGGCTCCTACCAAGACTGTGCCTACCACCCCATATAAGATGTGGAGTGGGAAGAAACCCCATCTTCAGCATATGAATATTTAGGGATGTCCGGCTTTTGTTAAAAAGCAGCATGTGGACAAGCTCGAGGCACGATCAGTAAAGTATAAGTTTGTGGGATATCCAAAGAACTCCAAGGGATATTATTTCTATTACGCAGAGGAACAAAAGGTTTTTGTTTCTCGTAATGCCCATTTTCTAGAATAGCAATTTTTAGAGAAGGAAATAAGTGGGAGCGAAATAGAACTGGAAGAAATTCCAGAACCACAAACTGCTACTGAAAGTTTGGTAGAACTAGTAGTTCAAGAAGAACAGGACATTTCCGCACCCCTCCGCAGGACTAGTAGGCCGTCTCATCCGCCTGAGAGATACTACGGTTTTCTCATAGATGGGGATAGAGAGGATTGCATCATCGATGATGATGAACCTACTAGCTTCCAGCAGGACATCCAGAGCGGCGACTCGGTACGATGGCTAGATGCAATGCGGACCGAAATGGAGTCTATATGCACTAACAAAGTATGGACTTTGGACTTTGCTCCAGATGGGGTAAAACCCATAGGATGCAAATGGATCTTCAAGAAAAAGATTGGTGTAGATGGACAGGTGGAAACCTATAAGGCTAGACTTGTTGCAAAGGATTTTCGTCAAAGACCTGGTTTGGACTATGAAGAAACTTTTTCTCCAGTGGCTATACTCAAATCCATTCGGGTCCTTCTTGCTATTGCTGCCTTCCATGATTATGAAATCTGGCAAATGGACGTAAAGACGGCTTTTCTGAATGGAAATTTAGAAGAGTGCGTCTATATGGATCAGCCAGAGGGTTTCAATCAGAGTGGGAGCAGCGGGAAAGTATGCAAGTTGCTTAAATCCATTTATGGATTAAAGCAGGCATCGTGGAGTTGGAACATCTGTTTTGATGAAACAGTCAAAGAATATGACTTTATCAAAAATCCAAATGAACCATGCATATATAGTAAAGTTGTAGCACGAACTGTCGTATCCCTCGTCTTGTACGTGTATGACATTCTATTGATAGGAAATGACATTCCTATGCTACAATCTGTCAAAGGATTCTTGTCACACAGGTTCTCCATGAAAGACCTGGGTGATGCCTCTTATATTCTGGGGATCCGGATCTATCGTGATAGATTCAAGAGGATGTTGGGACTTTCGCAGTCCAGGTATATCGATACTGTACTGAAGAGATTCAGTATGGAAGATTCTAAGCGCGGTAATCTACCGGCTTGTCACGGAATCACCCTATCCAAAGAGATATCTCCCAAGACTGATTTGGAAAGGGAACGCATGTCTATTATACCCTACGCTTCTGCGGTAGGCTCTATAATGTATGCGATGTTGTGCACCAGACCAGATGTAGCTTACGCACTGAGCGTGTAAGCCGGTATCAGTCAGACCCAGGAGAGAAGCACTGGATAGCAGTAAAGAACATTCTCAAGTACGTGAGAAGGACTAAGGAGATGTTCTTGGTTTACGGCGGAAAAGACCTCAAGATGGAGGCCTATGCTGATTCCGGCTTCCAGAGTGATAAGGATGATTCCAAGTCCATGACAGGTTATGTCTTTACCCTCAATGGAGGGGCGGTGTGCTGGAAGAGTTCCAAGCAGGACACCGATGCTGACTTGACGATGGAAGCGGAGTATATTGCTGCTTGCGATGCCGCAAAAGAAGCGGTCTGGATGAAGAAGTTCCTAACAGAACTTCAAGTGGTTCCTACCATTGTTGATCCAATACCTCTGTATTGTGACAACAACGGAGCTTTAGCTTTAGCGAAGGAACCAAGGTCCCATCAGAAGTCCAGACACGTCTTAAGGCGGGATCACCTGATCAGGGAGATCATTGATCGTCGGGAGATCGAGGTTCGGAGAGTTCCTACTGAAGAGAACATTGCTGATCCATTCACGAAGGCCCTACCTCAGATTCAGTTCAAGAGGCTACTCGAGATCATCGGTCTTCGATATGCCAGTACATGGCCCTAGTGCAAGTGGGAGATTGTTAGTGTATATGCCCTAGGGGCCATTATTGTATCATACTAGTTTGTATATTACTTAATGGAAGCTTGGGATATTCACATGTATATAACAGTCTTGCTAAACATGGTAGTATGCTACTTGGTTTTTCTATCTTAATATGTGAGTATACATATTGATAGAGCTCTTAGGATCTTGCTTGACTACCAGCGTTGTGTTGGCAGTCACACTAGTGGGGGCTTGGCAGTCTACAGGCACATCCTTATTCAGGTCCCTAGTCATAGGATTATCGAGACAGGGCATCGATACTCCGGAGTAGACTAGTGTGTACGCTTCTCATCCCAGTTGGGGAGATGGTCTGTCCCACAGCCGTTAGTACGTCGTACTGGAGATAGTATGCAGGTGCTCGTTAGGTTACGGGTACACCGGACAGGACTCACAGGGAACTGTTGGTTGGTTTTATACCAGTCGTCAGTTAATAGTTCCCAGGTGACATGAGTACAGCATAGTCCGCAGACTTGACACCGCTACTTCGCCTCGAGTGTGTCCCACTGTTCTTAGATTGCTACCCTACCACGGCTCAAAGGAGTCATGCAAACAGGTAGCGGTTGGGTGCAGTCCCGAGCACTTGGAGGCAGTAGCGGTTAGACAGGATTCGTCTCTCCCGGTATTGGGAGTTGATATCGCGCTGTGTCAGAGAGCCATTACGCAAAGGCCCTGGCCAGGGCAAGGGAGATTTGCTGGTAGGTTCCAGTAGTTTCTCAGGGTGTAATGGGCTTCACTCCGACACGACTTATACCGCTATTAGGGGACTGACGCTTGCCGCCCCCCTAGGCCCAATATGCGATAGTCTTAGACGAACAGACCGGACTGTACGGAGATTGTCATATCAGACTCGGTAGGAGTTCGGATGGGTTTCCTCTGTTAGTGTATATGCCCTAGAGGCCATTACTGTATCATACTATTTTGTATATTACTTGATGGAAGCTTGGGATATTCACCTTGTATAGACAATCTTGCTCAATATAATAGTATGCTACTTAGTTTGTTTCTGCTTTAATGTGTGCATGTGTTTCTTTTAGCATATCGCCTTTACACATTAGTGGAGCCCTTAGGATCATTGCTTGATTACCAGCGTTGTGATGGTAGTCACACTCATGGGGGCTGGGTAATCCACAAGCACATCCTTATGCAGGTTTCTAGTCGTAGGACTATCGAGACAGGGCATCGATACTCCGGAGTAGACTAGCTTATACGCTTCTCATCCCAGTTTAGGAGACGGCCTGTCCCACAGCCGTCAGTATGTCGTACTTGGGATAGTATGCAGGTGCTCGTTAGGTTACGAGTACACTGGACAGGACTCGTCGGGAACTGTTGGTTGGTACTATACCTATCGTCAGTTATCAGTTCCCAGGTGACATGAGTACAGCTTAGTCCGTTGACTTGACACTGTCACTTCGCCTCGAGTGTGTTCCCACTGTACTTTGATTACTACCCTACCACGACTCAAAGGACTCGTGCAAATAGGTAGTTTTTGGGTGCAGTCCCGAAGCACTTGGAGGCAGTGACGGTTAGAAAGGATTCGTCTCTCCCGGTATTGGGGGTTGATATCGTGCTGTGTCTAGGAGAGCCATTACACAAAGTCCCTGGCCAGGGCAAGCGACATATACTGGTAGGTTTCCAGTGTTATCTCAGGGTGTTCTGGGCTACACTCCGACACGACTTGTACCGCTATTAGGGGACTGACGTTTACCGCCCCCTAGGCCCGCCATGCGATATTCTCAGAAGAACAGACCGGACTGTATGGAGATTGTCACATTCAGGCTCAGTAGGAGTTCAGATGGGTTTACCTCGTGGGTCTTCTTATCGGCATCTACTTGGGGACCGTTACGTACAGCTAGTGCCGCTTGCGGTCTGTGGTTAAACCCACTGCCAGCATAGTGTCGAGTCTTTAGAGTCCCACACAGAGGGTTATTCTCCTTTGGGCAAAACAGAGTAGAGGTCGCATGGTTTTGCGACAGGGTTCGTTCACATCCGCGCACTTGTGCACGTTTGGCTTCCGGACGGACATTACTAGCGGGCTCTGGTTTGAGCCAGATCCTAGTATATGCTTTGGGGTTAGTTTTATCTCATAGTATTCATGTTCCTCGGAACACGAATGCGGGTGTGTATGCACAGTTGATTGAGGCGGAGGAAGAGGTTTTTCATTAGGGTTTTGGAACGGGTGCGTATGCACAGTTGACAGTCGTCTTTTTCCGAACCCTAATGAATTTGTGATATATCAATTAATAATGTTATTTAAATGAAATTGTGTCATGGTTGGGTTTGTTGACTTGTTGACAAAGGTTGACTAGTTGACCATAGTTGAAACTTTGACCATCATCATTTCTTTTATAGATGCTCTTTGATCTTTGTAAAATCATTTAATGTGAAATGATAATGGTCTTATCAAACCAACCATCACCTTTTTCATTTTGGATTAATATTATTAATTTGATAATTCACATATATTGTTATGGTTGTAAAAACTATTCTCATTCTATCATAGCCATTCTCTCTCCTCTCTTCATCTTCCTCCTCCTCTAGTTCAAGGAGAATCATTCTCATGAGTTGAGAAACCTCTCCTTAGAGATAAAACACCCTAAGCCACTCTCTACTCTTCCTAAGGTTGAAGGTCTAGCAAGCCGGAGACTTTAGTTTTCTCAAAGTTCGAGAAAGGAGCTCAAGGAAGAAACCCTCAGGTGGATCCATCTTCGACAAGAGAAGGCAACGAGGAAAGCATCATCCGGCCACCATCAAGAGTCAAAGAGAAGGAGTTCAAGTTGAGGTATAACCCCTAACCGAGAAGATAACTCTCTTGTTAGTTGCTAGTGTGTAGTTTAGCCAAGATCCGTTTTCGTAGTCCATGTTACCTAAACCCTAAAAATCGTTTTTCACCATTTCCGCAAGCCCGAAAGAACCGGGAGAGGTAACGTGGACTTACAGTGGTATCAGAGCCTAACTAAACACACCCTAGCATGTTAGCAAAGTATCTAGAATTTCGACCGGAAAAAAACGCGAAACAACCCGGAATTTCCTAGTTTCTCCCGATTTTTATTTCTGCTCCAAAAATAATAAATCATGTCTTAAAAATCGGCTCAGGCTTTTTAATGAACAGGCAAGAAAAACGATCCAGCGAACCGACCAACTCACCGCGGTTCCGCGGCAGAAGCTTTCTTCTGCCGCGGATCCGCGGCCGAGTTGACTCGGTCGTGGAACGTTTCTCCTGCAGTTTGTTTCTAGTGGTATTTTGTGAATTTTGAGATGGTTTGTTTCTGCCCAGAATTTCCAGAGAACAAATTTGTTTTTGGGGTGGTTACAAATCCGTATTTTGGTCGATTTTTTTGTAGACTTTGGCTAATGGGTTATATCTGTATTGTTATATATGTATTGAACGTCTGCTAATCGCTATACGTCGATTAGTGGGGGTTATACATATCTGTGATCTGTAATGTTGATGGATTGTGTATATGAATTCGTTGGATTGTCGCGGATGAATAGCCGGGGGAATTGTGAGATGAGAGTTTTGTTTATCTTTCAATTCTTGTAATATGTAAATTGATGTAATATTATTTGTATGGCCGCACAACCGGGTCGGGGTTGTAGCCGCCATTGTATAATTTCTTTTTACTGTTTTTGCTCCTAGGATAGACCTAAGGTGGGGTGCACAAACTACCGGGAACCTCAAAGTGCCGAGTGGCCTACTCACGTCGTTGAGGGAGGTTGCTTCACTTTGGATACTTGGCGGGTAGTTTGCCGCACCCGTAGGGGTCTAGGGTGGGGTTTGGCTATTCATCGTGACCGTGTAATCCGCTCTTCGTTATAGGCTCGAACGGAATGTGGATTTCTAGTATATCCAATGTATTCATCTGTGATCTGGAATGGCTATCATTGCATCTGACGAATGTATATATCTATATGTAGATATCTATTTAGGCGTTGCTTATGTTTTGCATCCGCGCTAGTCCAGCCCCCGCTCTGTCGTTAGTTAAGTAACCTAACGGGTGATGACGGGACCCCGTGGCGAATGCGGATTGCATAAGCGTACGTCATATTTTCATTGTTTTCTGCAATGGTAGGATTAATTGATGGGACGCATTAAAATTAATGCAAGAAAAATAAACCAAAGTAAAAGTCGTTGGAACACTTTCAAAAACCACTCGGTTTCTTTTCAAAATAACTTTTAAACGCGGAGCTTAAACCACTCCTTTTAAAAGCTATCTCGTTCCATCGATTATATCAAGTCCACTACGTTCACGGTTTCGCCAAAACCATTCATAGCCCTCTGTCATTTCACATGGATGGTCAATGGTATCAAGCTATGTTTGTTGGCCAAAGTCAAGGCATAGTGATTGGTAGCTATTGGGTATTCATGTGCAGCATAGATAGATGTGTTGGTTTGGGACAGTCGTACTGCCTTGTTGGCCAAAGTCAAGGGTAGGTGCGGGTAGGTTCAAATTAACCTGGAGAATGACGGGTAGAACTTGACATGTGACTTATGATTTGTTGGCCAAAGTCATGGTCATAAGAGCATAGGGCAAAAATCCACATCGGGAGTTTCAAAAGAACTGAAACTTGCTAGCACTGCATACCATTTGGAGTATGATGATTCTGGTAGGATCCCTTCAGTTTTGTCATGCAATGATATTTGGATCCCGATCCTACTGTGAGTATATGCTACTCCTCGGGAAATTTCTCACTTAACAATCAATGCTATAAACCTAGTAGGTGTCTAAAAAGGTGTTAGCGGGGCTACGTCCCCAGGGAAAAGAGGTTATTTAATTAAGGAACTTCGCGAAAGCGTTGGAAAACCCCTCTCGAAGTACCGACACTAACCTGGCTGAACGGTTAAGCAAGTATTGTACGGTGAGATTGATCCTGACTAATTCTTCCTTTTTGGTTTGAGGAGGGATTCGAGAGACAGTGGGAGCCATCCTGTTTAGACAAATTAAAAACCACTCTAAACTTGCAAGAGCATCATGCTAAAGTGTTTCTTCTCTCTCTCCTAATTGCAGCGACCAAACATCATGACTGGACTTAAGTTACTACTAGATATAAACATACTGACAGGGCCAAACTACAAAGATTGGCTCAGGAATGTCAAAATGGCAATCACTTACGACAAGTTGGGGTATCTCCTTACCACCAAAGCTCCCCCTGTCCCAGGTCCCACCTCCAGCGTCGCGGATAAGGAAATCTGTAAGACTTGGGAGATTGATTGCGCGAAGGCCAAGTGCCTCGTGCTTGCCTCTATGGACAATGAACACCAGATGAGGCATGAGAATATGGACCTTGAATCCATATTTCTTCATACAAAAGAACTGTATGGAGAGCAATCCCGTATCGCCAGATACAAAGTCTCGAAAAACCTGTTTTCGGTGAGATTGGCCATCGGATCACCGGTAGCGGAACTCGTGCTTAAGATGATTGGCTTCATTGAGGAGCTCGCGGACCTTGGGAACACGTTGGAGAATGAGCTCTATACGGACTTGATTCTCCGGTCCCTTCCTTCCACTTACGCCCAGTTCATCCTGAACTTCAACTTACAGGAAAAGGAAGTTGAACTTTCAGAACTCCTCAACATGCTGAGGAGTGCAGAGGGCACCCTACAGAAAGGTAGGGAAACATCCACTTTGTTTGTAGGAGGATCTTCATCTTCTAGGTCCAAGGCGAAAGCCAAGGGAAAGAAGAAGAAAACCCCCGCCAAACCAAGGGGCGGTGTTAGTAAGGTGGATACGAGGGGAAAGGAAAAAGCAACAAAGGAAGCGGGAAAACTTGTGGGAAAGGAAGAATGCTTTTACTGTCACAAGAGTGGACACTGGAAGAAAGATTGCAGGGCTTGGAAGGCCAGAACACAGGATCCGAAGCGAGTTTCGGCTTCAGCTTCAGGTGTGTATGTTATTGAAAACTGTCTATCAATAAACTCTACTTCCTGGGTATTGGATACCGGATCAGGATCTCATATCTGTAATTCTTTGAAGGCGCCGTAGGGTTTTGAAGGCATGTGATATGACCCTCAGAGTTGCGAACGGAGCTGGCATGGATGCTGAGTCCATGGGGGACTATCACCTGGGGTTGTCAGATGGACATGTTTTGGTTTTGCGTAATTGTTATTTTGTACCCAATGCAACTTGTAATATCATTTCTGTATCTTTAGTTTCTAAAGAAGGTTATGAATTTGCGTTTGTAAGTAATGTTGTAAACAATCACCTTAATCAAGTTCTGATTGGGTCAGGTACATTAAACAATGGAATATACGTATTAAACCAACCACAGATTTTCAATGTCCAGAATACACACAAAAGAAAGTCTCCGGAAACAAATCAGGCTTTCTTATGGCATTGTAGACTGGGTCACATCAATGAGAGAAGATTGACGAAGTTACATACAGAAGGATATTTGGATCCGTTCGAATATCAATCATATGCAACTTGTCAATCCTGTCTCAAAGGAAAGATGACAAAGACTCCGTTCACTGGACACGGAGTGAGAGCGAGCGAGCTCTTGAGACTCATACACAGCGACGTGTGCGGTCCAATGTCTACACATGCGCGAAGCGGTTATTCTTACTTCATTACTTTTACGGATGACTTTTCAAGGTACGGTTATGTCTTCTTAATGAAACATAAATCCGAAGCCTTTGGAAAATTCCAGGAATATAAGAATGAAGTGGAAAAACAAACAGGCAAAAGTATCAAGACACTAAGATCTGATCGAGGTGGTGAATACTTAAGTGCCGAGTTCCTGGATTACTTAAAAGAGAATGGAATTCTCTCTCATCTTACTCCTCCATACACTCCGCAACATAACGGTGTATCGGAGAGACGGAACAGGACCCTATTGGATATGGTACGTTCCATGATGAGTAACGCTGAGTTACCGCGATCATTCTGGGGATATGCACTAGAATCAGCTGCATACCTTTTGAACCGAGTTCCAACTAAGACTGTGCCTACTACACCATATCAGATGTGGTGTGGGAAGAAACCCTATCTTAAGCACATTAAGACATGGGGATGTCCAGCCTTTGTCAAAGAGCAGCATGCGGACAAACTCGAGGCACGCACAGTACAGTGCAAGTTTGTGGGATATCCAAAGAACTCCAAGGGATATTTCTTCTATTGCGAAGAGGAACAAAAGGTTTTTGTTTCTCGTCATGCCCACTTCTTGGAAACTGAGTTTTTGGAAAATCAGATAAGTGGGAGCGCAATAGAACTGGAAGAAATTCCAGAACCACGAGCTATTACTGAAAGCTTAGTAGAACCAGAGGGTTCGAAAGATCAGGACATTCCTACGCCGCTCCGCAGGAGTAGTAGGCAGTCTCATCCGTCCGAGAGATACGGTTTTCTCATAGACGGGGATAGAGAGGATTGCATCATTGATAGTGATGAGCCGACTAGCTTCCAGCAGGCCATTCAAAGCGTTGACTCGGTAAAATGGCTGGATGCAATGCGGACCGAAATGGAGTCCATGTACACCAACAAAATGGACGTTGGACGTTGCTCCAGATGGGGTAAAACCCGTAGGATGCAAGTGGATCTTCAAAAGGAAGATTGGTGTAGATGGACAGGTTGAGACCTATAAAGCTAGACTTGTTGCAAAGGGTTTCCGTCAAAGACCTGTCTTGGACTATGACGAAACCTTTTCTCCAGTGGCTATGCTGAAATCCATTCGGATCCTTCTTGCCGTTGCTGCCTTCCACGATTATGAGATTTTGCAGATGGACATAAAGACCGCTTTTCTGAATGGAAATTTAGAGGAGTGTGTCTATATGGACCAGCCAGAGGGTTTCATTCAGAGTGGGAGCAGCGGGAAGGTGTGCAAGTTGCTTAAGTCCATCTATGGACTAAAGCAGGCATCACGGAGTTGGAACATCTGTTTTAATGAGACGGTCAAAGATTTTGGCTTTATCAAAAATCCAGATGAACCATGCATCTATAGTAGATTTGTAGCACGAACTGTTGTATTCCTCGTTTTATACGTGGATGGCATTCTCTTGATAGGAAATGACATTCCTATGCTACAATCTGTCAAAGGGTTCTTGTCACACAGGTTCTCCATGAAAGACCTGGGTGATGCCTCTTACATTCTGGGGATTCGGATCTATCGTGACAAATCCAAGAGGATATTAGGACTTTCACAGTCCAGGTACATCGACACCATACTGAAAAGATTTAGTATGGAAGATTCCAAGCGCGGTAATCTACCGGCTTGTCACGGGATCACCCTCTCTAAAGAGATGTCTTCCAAGACTGATTTGGAAAGGGATCGCATGTCTATTATACCCTACGCTTCTGCGGTAGGCTCTATAATGTATGCGATGTTGTGTACCAGACCAGATGTAGCTTATGCACTGAGTGTGGTAAGCAGGTATCAGTCAAACCCTGGGGAGAAACACTGGATAGCGGTAAAGAACATTCTCAAGTACCTGAGAAGGACTAAGGAGATGTTCTTGGTGTATGGCGGAAAAGACCTCCAGATCGAGGCCTTTGCTGACTCCAGCTTCTAGAGTGACAAGGATGATTCCAAGTCCATGTCGGGTTATGTCTTTACCCTCAATAGAGGGGCGGTGTGTTGGAAGAGTTCCAAACAGGAAACCGTTGCTGACTCGACGATGGAAGCGGAATATATCGCTGCATCTGATGCCGCAAAAGAAGCCGTCTGGATGAGGAAGTTCTTGATAGAACTTCAAGTGGTTCCGTCCATTGTTGATCCAATACCTCTGTATTGCGACAACAACGGAGCTATAGCTTTAGCGAAGGAACCTAGGTCCCATCAGAAGTCCAGGCACATCTTGAGGCGGTATCACCTGATCAAGGAGATCGTGGGTCGCCAGGAGATCGAGGTTCGGAGAGTTGCTACGGAAGATAACACTGCTGATCCATTCACAAAGGCCTTACCCCAGATTCAGTTCGAGCGGCTGATCGAGATGATAGGTCTTCGATACGCCAGTACATGGCCTTAGTGCAAGTGGGAGATTGTTAGTGTATATGCCCTAGAGGCCATTACTGTATCATACTAGTTTGTATATTACTTGATGGAAGCTTGGGATATTCACCTTGTATAGACAATCTTGCTCAATATAGTAGTATGCTACTTGGTTTGTTTCTGCTTTAATGTGTGCATGTGTTTCTTTTAGCATATTGCCTTTACACATTAGTGGAGCCCTTAGGATATTTGCTTGATTACCAGCGTTGTGATGGCAGTCACACTCGTGGGGGCTGGGTAATCCACAAGCACATCCTTATGCAAGTCCCTAGTCGTAGGACTATCGAGACAGGGCATCGATACTCCAGAGTAGACTAGCGTATACGCTTCTCATCCCAGTTTGGGAGACGGCCTGTCCCACAGCCGTCAGTACGTCGTACTTGGGATAGTATGCGGGTGCTCGTTAGGTTACGAGTACACTGGACAGGACTCGTCGGGAACTGTTGGTTGGTACTATACCTATCGTTGTTTATCAGTTCCCAGGTGACATGAGTACAGCTTAGTCCGTTGACTTGACACTGTCACTTCGCCTCGAGTGTGTTCCCACTGTACTTTGATTACTACCCTACCACGGCTCAAAGGACTCGTGCAAACAGGTAGTTTTTGGGTGCAGTCCCGAAGCACTTGGAGGCAGTGACGGTTAGAAAGGATTCGTCTCTCCCGGTATTGGGGATCGATATCGCACTGTGTCTAGGAGAGCCATTACACAAAGTCCCTGTCCAGGGCAAGCGAGATATACTGGTAGGTTTCCAGTGTTATCTCAGGGTGTTCTGGGCTACACTCCGACACGACTTGTACCGCTATTAGGGGACTGACATTTACCGCCCCCTAGGCCCGCCATGCGATATTCTCAGACGAACAGATCGGACTGTATGGAGATTGTCACATTCAGGCTCAGTAGGAATTCAGATGGGTTTACCTCGTCTGTCTTCTTATCAGCATCTACCTGGGGACCATTACGTACAGCTAATGCCGCTTGCGGTCTGTGGTTAAACCCACTGCCAGCGTAGTGTCGAGTCTTTAGAGTCCCACACAGAGGGTTATTCGCCTTTGGGCAAAACAGAGTAGAGGTCGCATGGTTTTGCGACAGGGTTCGTTCACATCCGCGCACTTGTGCACGTTTGGCGTCCGGACAGACATTACTAGCGGGCTCTGGTTTGAGCCAGATCCTAGTATATGCTTTGGGGTTAGTTTTATCTCATAGTATTCATGTTCCTCGGAACACGAATGCGGGTGTGTATGCACAGTTGATTGAGGCGGAGGAAGAGGTTTTTCATTAGGGTTTTGGAACGGGTGCGTATGCACAGTTGACAGTCGTCGTTTTCCAAACCCTAATGAATTTGTGATATATAAATTAATAATGTTATTTTAAATGAAATTGTGTCATGGTTGGGTTTGTTGACTTGTTGACCAAGGTTGACTAGTTGACCATGGTTGAAACTTTGACCATCATCATTTCTTTTCTAGATGCTCTTTGATCTTTGCAAAATCATTTAATATGAATTGATAATGGTCTTATCAAACCAACCATCACCTTTTTCAATTTGGATTAATATTATTAATTTGATAATTCACATATATTGTTATGGTTGTAAAAACTATTCTCATTCTATCATAACCATTCTCTCTCTTCTCTTCATCTTCCTCCTCCTCTAGTTCAAGGAGAATCATTCTCATGAGTTGAGAAACCTCTCCTTGGAGATAAAACACCCTAAGCCACTCTCTACTCTTCCTAAGGTTGAAGGTCTAGCAAGCCGGAGACTTCAGTTTTCTCAAAGTTCGAGAAAGGAGCTCAAGGAAGAAACCCTCAGGTGGATCCATCTTCGACAAGAGAAGGCAACGAGGAAAGCATCATCCGACCACCATCAAGAGTCAAAGAGAAGGAGTTCAAGTTGAGGTATAACCCCTAACCGAGTAGATAACTCTCTTGTTAGTTGCTAGTGTGTAGTTTAGCCAAGATCCGTTTTCGTAGTCCATGTTACCTAAACCCTAAAAATCGTTTTTCACCATTTCCGCAAGCCCGAAAGAATCGGGAGAGGTAACGTGGACTTACATCCTCGTCGGCCTTCTTATCGACATCTACATGGGGACCGTTACGTACAGCTTGTGCCGCTTGCGGTCTGTGGTTAAACCCACTGCCAGCGTAGTAGTCGAGTCTCTAGAGTCCCACACAGAGAGTTTCCCTAATCCAGGCGAAACGATATAGAGGTCGTATGGTTTTACGACAAGGGTTTGGACGCATACGTGTGTTTACGCACGTACGACATCCGGACAGTTTTTACTAGCCGGCTTTGGTTTTAGCCAGTTTCTAGTATCCGGTTATTGGATTTATACAGTCTAAAGTTTTTCCGTGTTTTCACGGATAGGAGGGGCGTTCTCGTAATTACGCGAGAAGCTTCTAGAAGATGGTGACTTGAGGGTTAAGGTGGCATATGTATTAAATGAGATTAGTGACTCATTTGTGTGATTCATCCATGTCATTAATGCATCATAAATGCTTAATGACTCATGGAGATGAATCACCCATTTGTATTTATGGAGCATGGTTGTTAAATCATTTATTTGATTTATCTTGATATTGTTAATGCTTCATATATATTATGATAGATCATTATCTCATCTCATTCTCTTGCTCACTTTCTCTCTCCTCAAGCTCTCTCTCTTCAAACCCTAATCCTCCCTTCTCATGTGTTGAGACCAAGGATTAGAATAGACTACTTAATCCTTAACCATTCTCTATATCACCTAGGTTACTTAGATTAGCGATTTAAGAAACCTAGTTACCTCAAGTTAGAGGTGAAGCTTGTAGTAAAGCTCTCGGGTGGATCATCTACTACATAGAGAAGGCCGGAGAGGACGTGGAGAACGACAAGACGAAGGACTCGGTTCTACAGGTATAATCACTTTTCATAGTATTTGTTAACTTCTATGATTCTTGTTAGTTATAGTTTAGCAAAGATTCTCGGTTAGTCGATGTTTACGCCTAAAACAAGATCGTTTTTCATTATTCCGCCTCCCCGCAAGTCGTGCGGTGTTGTACATCGACTTACAGCTGTAAGTCTACGGTAGCGCCCCGGCCGTCTAACAGACGCCAAATGTGGAACAAAAACTTTTTAACTGGCACTATCGTATACTATAACCCGGATCTTCCATTATTGCTAAACTAACAAACTGTAAAGAGGGTAGAAAGGTTATACCGAACGATCCGAGTCCTTCGTTCTTTAACCATCATCCCACGCTTTGTTGCGGCTGCTCCGATCTCGTCGATCTCCGATATCCTCGTCCAGGTGGCACCACGTCAACGGTTCTTTAAACGGGCTCCCGCCTCTGACTCGAGGCAACTCGGTCGTCAAGTTTGCTAAAAGAGACGACCAAGATTGATGTAGAGAATGAGTAGAATACTTTGACTCACTTCGTCCAAAGCCGTGGACGAACGGTTAATGTAGTTGCCATTTGAATCGGGTGATGGAATGAAAGAAGCTATGAAATTTCCATACACCATAAACTATCATCATTTTTTTAAACAACAACCATAAATCCTTCACCATGAGGGGCCGGCCACTTATAGGGAAGGAGGAGGGTGAGTGTTGGAGCAAGGAAGGAGGGTGACCATAAACATGAAGCTTATCATAACCATAAATGAAAACATGACTCACTAATGACACGTAGTGTGAACACATTAATGAAACAATGAGTCACCTAACCTTGTCACCAAAATCATTAATGCTACATATGAGTCATAAGCCTTATCACCACTTCTAGAACCTTCTAGAAGCATGACTCACCCTCATCCAAGAAAAGATAAATCCGTCTTTAACTGAATGTTAAAAGACGGGCGATAGAAAACTGGAAACTGGCAACTTCCAAAAGCGATCCTGAAACGAATTTCAGGATAACCCCGTAACAGTATAAACATACCCGCATTTGTATTACGACCGAATACAAATGCAACTGAGACAAAGATATTATATCTACACAGTATAATACTCGGATCCGGCTTAAACCAAAGCCCACCAGTATTATCTGCCCGAAATACGACACGTGCGTAAACGCACGTGCATTTTCCGAACCCTGCCATAAAACCATACAGCCTCTACAACGTTTCGCCCGAACTTGGGAAACTGTCTGTGGGGAACTCTAATGACTCGTCAGTACCCTGGCAGTTGGTTTAACCACAAGCCGTCAGCGGCACTAGCTGTGCGTAAGGCTGCTCATGGATTGACCTCAAGGGAGGCCGATGAGCGAACTCATCTGGAAACCCTACTGAGCCTGACAGTGACAATGTATATACAGTCCGGTCCGTTCGTCTATGAGTATCGCATATCTGCCTAGGGGCTAGTAACGTCAGACCCCCAATAGCAGTATAAGTCGTGTCGGAGTGTAGCCTAAAAACACCCTAAGATACTACTGGAGTACCTACCAGTAAATCTCCTGCCACGACCGTGGGCTTTGTGTAATGGCTCTCCTAGACACAGCACAATCTCACCCCCAATACCGGGAGAGACGAATCCCCTGCCGATCCGCTCACGTGCCTCCATATGGCTCGGGACTGTACCCAAAAACTACCTGTTTGCACGACTCCTTTGAGCCGTGGTAGGGTAGAAATCAAAGCACAGTAGGAACTCACACGAGACAAATGACGACCTCAGGTCGATGAACTAACCTGTACACATGTCACCAGGGAACTGCTATCTGACGATATGTATAATACCAACTAGCAGGTTCCCGGCGAGTCCTGTCCGGTGTACTCATAATCCAATGAGCACATGTATACATCTTAGGTGATCCAACTGACACCAGTGGCTTGTGAGACCGGCCACCGCCCCTCTTCGGGGCGTCGAGTGTATACACCAGTCTACTCCGGAGTATCGATGCCCTGTCTCGAAACTCCCACGACTAGGGACCACAATTAAGGATATGCTTATAAACCACCCAACTCTCACGTATATGATCGCCATCATACTGTTGGTAGTAATACAAGATCTTAAGGGCTCTATCAAAGTGTAACAGTGATCAGTCACCTGAATCTGTACACGACTAATAAATGCAAACCAGATAGCATACTATCATCTCGAGTAAGACTGTCCTACCGGTATAGGTCCTCCGCAATCATTGCAATCACGTACCTGCGATCCAATAATTGACTTTGAGGGCACTATATCCAACAATCTCCCACTTGCACTTAAGGCTAATTATTGCGATGTCGACTACTCACAGCCCGTGTGAAACCGAACATCCAACTCCTCTACTAATCAGTTTCACAAAGCCTATTTGTAAAACTATTGTGTTCGAGAAATAGCCTTAGTGAGTGGATCCGCCCTGATATATCTTTTTATATCTCTCTTAATCTCAAGTTATCGGAGAAAGCCATCTCCTGAATTGAGTAATACCTGTCTTAAAATATGTCTGGATATCTGATGGGACCTAGTTCATAAATGAACTCCAATTCCAAACTTCTTAGGCTGTATCGATAACTGAACCTAATCAGTATCTAGCACCATGCCTCCCACAGTATCCTCTTGGACCACCTGTCCATAATACTGCCCCTTTCGTTAGAGGAAAAACTATAACTCTGACAATCTCTCTGTCATCCACGTCACCTTTGAAGCCTGGAAGGATAACCGTCTCCGAAGGAGGCTGCCGTCATCAAATCCGTAGAACATGCACTTATATTCTAAAACTGCTTCCTTATATTTCTCCAGGATTGGATTAATACAAACTTATCGCATCTCTTGCAAAAACAACATTTGGTGTGGTACTTGACATCTCATGATTGACTCAACTGCCTAAGCAAGTGATCTGCCAATCATGCACATCCCTCTCTTCTTTAGTCTGTAAGACACTTTTAGAGAGGGTGACTCCATCACCTGCAGGTACACCACCATGCCAGGAGTCATCTATTCTAAAAACCATTAGAATACTGTCAAAGTACCCACATTGGGAAACTATCCAAATCCAGATCTAAAACCATAGATCTAGAAACCAGAATGTCTGATATTATATCCATATCCTGTCTGGAGAAACAACTGTGTGACGACCACAGTACAACCGATCGTAGTATAGGAATTTTACTTCCTACTCTGTGTATGATATCCAAATACCAAGACATCACACCCTACTACCTTCTTAACAGATCCATCCCCTATTCTGATGAAGTCAAACCTATGACTGTCACATCAAAATTAGATGATCTATCTCTGCTATAACTGCTCAAGTCTATAAATAGACATAAGCTACTTGCCCACTATACTTCCGCTGCTCCCACTGACCACAACAACCCTCTGGCATAATAATATATATACGTGCACTTCTAAAGCTAGTTTAGAACGATGCTATACTTAACCTCCTGCCGGGTCTCATAGTCTGGAACAACAGTAGTGTCAAGTCTGGGTAAGCAAGAACCTCCCTGTCACCGTCCTTGAGGCTACCGAAGTTCCTCTCGGGTGTCTGAGGTTACCCACCATATCTGCGGAATGTCAAACCTGATTGAATCTTTAGGTCCTATTAAATTTTCCGTAATCGTTTGCGGTTCTGGAATCACTTCCAGTTCTACCATACTCCCACTACTGTTTTCTGAAAAAATCCATTTTACCAAAACTGTGGAGAGTCAAGAACAATATCACTATTGATCTTCTAAATGGTAGAAAGTCAACCCTCGTCATAGCCAGGGTCAACCCACAAACAGCCATTACAGAAACGTGCCCTGAGTTATCCAGAGTCTGGTT
Source organism: Agapanthus africanus (assembly GCA_030015575.1). Lineage (NCBI taxonomy): Eukaryota > Viridiplantae > Streptophyta > Magnoliopsida > Asparagales > Amaryllidaceae > Agapanthus > Agapanthus africanus. Next base: position 715,047,446 of record CM057341.1, on the reverse strand, counting down.
TTAAGCATAAGCTGGACAACTCCCCGTACCTTAACATCGTTAAGGTATGAACCATTCTATATCCAATATAGAAACTTTGGCACTTATTTAATTGGAACCAGATTCAAATCATGCAACTGTCTCCAGTGCATATCACCTTAATGGAAAAGAGGCTAATCAGCATTACTCAACTTAGGAATCCATCCAATTATGAGTAACCTGAAAGAGAAACAAGTTTCTCAAAACCATTACTATTATCTGATACCAATCACAAGAATCTACATCTTCGATCTCTTTGAAGAATCCCGATACTTGTGACACCTGGTTCTCTACTTTATTCTTATACCCACAACTTCTCAAAATTTAGACCTTGTATTTCTACGAAATACTTGTCTAAAAACTAGAGAAGTCATAAGTAAACAGAACATAGTACGAGGACCTACCCCTTTGTCCTGATGGACACTTGGACAACATACAATACTCTGTATAAGTCCTCTGAGTTGAATCACTTAAAAACTTGTGTGTCGTAGGTTGAAAACTGTACCTTGGCGATTTCCTCAAATATCACCAATTACAACGAATTCCGATATAAAGAGAATGATCACCTAATTCCCAATAACTTACTCCCACTCATCATCTATAAAACCATACAGATATGAGAATGAAACCTGGTAAATACATACCCTGGAGTAAGTATCTAATCGGGAAAACAGTTTTGCTTCAACAATGCACTGAAACATGAAAATGTTTTGTAGGGGTATCCTGGTATTTATAGTAATTCCTCTTCCATAATCCAATTCATGACTATAAACGCATATTTCTTTACCATCTCTCCAAATCCCTTTATTTTTCTTTAGTCGTTACCTTCTGTACACCATCGTTAGGCTAAATGGTTTTCTTCCTTCCCTACCGTTCGGCACCAGCCTATGGTTTGGAAGAAGACTATCCAGTAAGCATAATAGGTGTACCCTCCTAAACCAAAGAGTACTCACATCTTGAGAGAAGGTGGTGATAAAAGACAACTGAATAATACTTTATTCTTAGCAAAGGTGAAATAGGAGTGGCGATGAAGTACGCGGTTTGGTCGTGAATGATAGCAGTCGTAATTTACTTTGCCCTCTTTCTAATCCCTTTATTTGTCTTTACATATTACCTTCTGCACACCCTACTTAGGCTAATTGGTTTTCTTCATTCCCTACCTTTCGGCACCTGCCTATGGTTAGGAAGAAGACTATCCAATAAGCGTAATACGTGTACTCTCCTAAACCAAGGAGGCCTCGCAACCTGAGAGAAGGTGATAATAAAAGACAACTGAATAAACCAATTCTTTTTCTCCTGAACCTGGATCCATCCTCGAAGAAGTCCCTTCGAGTTCGTATATAACCATACGATGGATCTATCCAATGGAAGTGGATGCTCGTAGTAATACGGGGTGTTCTGAGAAATGCAAAGGGTAAAAGAAGGAGTGGTGATGACTTATGCAACATAGACAATCCAAAAGCCAGTATTTTAAGAAGGTTCGGTCAACTTGGTCACTGAGTCATAGTCTAGGGTCGGTCAAAAGTCGCTGCCAAAGAGAGAGAGAGAGAAAAGAAACACTCTGCGTGCACTCTAACCTAGATCAGAATGGTTATCATTTTATCTAATCAGGAAACCTCCCACTGTCCTATCAAATTCTCCTCCAAACCTGAAAGAAGAATCAATCGGGATCACCCGAAGAGTAAACCAACTCATTAGTGGGAATCGGGATCCAACTCTCATCGCATGATAATGTGACGGAATCCACTCACGTTACTCACACTCCAGAAAGTATGCACATACTTAGCAAGTTTCAGTTTCTTTAGAAACTCCCGATAAGATTTTTGCCCCATGCTCTTATGACCTTGACTTTGGCCAAAATGCCATAAGTCGCATGCCAAGTTCTACCCGTCACTATCTTGTCAATTTGAATCCACCCGCACATGCCCCTGACTTTGGCCAATCGGCAGAACGACTGTCCCAAACCAACTCATCTATCTATGCAATAAATGAATACCCAGCAGCTACCAAACACTATGCCTTAACTTTGGCTAAAATACATAGCTTGAATACTACTGAATACCCAAAAGAAATGACGGAGGGCTACGGCTGGTTTTTGGCGAAAAACCTTTAACATAACGAACTTGATATTGCTGAAGGAACCTGATAGCTTTTATAAAAAATATAGTGGCGAAAACCTTCTCCTAAAGATGTCATTCCCGGTGAAGGGATCTCGGCTCTTTCCTCGTAGAATGAGGTGCAGGATATTCCAACTGAATACCGTGATGCAAAGCAACTTGTAATTGACTATAGTGAAGTTATTATCCTGACGCAAACTTCTGCCCAAGGGGTCATTCCCGGTGAAGGGATATCGGCCCTTGCCTCGTCGAATGAGGTGCAGGATATTCCAACCGAATACCGCTATACATAACAAAAGGAAACGTCTTTGTAATAACACCTTTTTAAAACTGTTCCAACAACATCCAAATAGGTTTGTTTTCCTTTGCATTGATCAAAATTAACGCAGTCCCATCAGTTAATCACACCAGAAAAGAACGAAAATAAAATATATGTATATGCCATCCGCATTCGTCACTGGGTCCCGTCATCACCCGTTAGGTTACTTAACTAACGACAGAGCGGGGACTGGACTAGCGCGGGTGCGAAACATATACAACATCTAATAATATATATACCAATATAAAATAATCGCTCCAGGCGTGATAATATGCAACATTACAGAAAAGTAATAAGCATCATAGAACAATACAGATAATCTGGGATCCCCGGGTTTCACAGAGCCGCTGCTGAAACCCGACGTTCCCCTGGTCGTGTGGATAGCCTGTGCAATGAAACCTAGACCCCTACGGGTGCGGAAAGTTACCCGCCAAAACCTGAAGCGAGGCAGCCCCTACAGCAAAGTGAATGGACCACCCTGCACTTCACGGAATCCGGTAGCTTGAGCACCCCTCCTTGGGTCAACCTGTACCCCCTACGAGTGCGGTGAATAGTCTGCCAATTCCAGAGTGAGGCCCTTCTGCCTCTCAAAGCCATGAGATGCAGACCCGTTGCCCTCCAGAACCCGGCTATCCTTCACTCCGTCGCGGGGTAAAACCTAGTACAGAAATGAAAAATATGTACAACGGGTACATCGACCTCAACCCGGTCGTGCCCCAAAAGAATATTATACAGCAGGCAGTGACGGTAGTCCACATGTTGGACGCTCGCCCGCAATATCAAATGTATAAATAAATCCAAACTGCACTACCATTGCACACTGCTATCCACCACGACAAATCCGCAACATCACAGCACAACACAGAACATCAACGCGAATGTCACGTTCGCAAACCCGTCTAAAAGAACTATAGCAATCAGACACGGTTTACCGATCAAATGACATTCACGGTCGGAGATATAATGTAAGTACTGTAAACTAACATGTTTAAATTTCGATCGACTAAATATCACGAAGTGGGCCCCACGTACATCTGCTGTACAGTAACAAAATCTGGGCCCAAAAGACATATACCAAAAACCACAATTTCCATATACGAAGCCACTGTGCAAATTTGGAGCAATGATCATACAGAATGGCCGCGGATGCGCGGTCAAACCCTAGGTTTGACCGCGATTCCGCGGCGTTCTTGTAAGGTCACGTGCCCAAATTTGTACCACATGCTTAGAAAAGCCTGCTGAATTTTCTGTGATGTGTAAAATTATTTTTAGAACCATTTTAAAATCGACAGAAACTCAGAATTGAAAAGTTATAGTTTTTGATATTCGGTCCGATCGATATTTTAAATGCGTTAGCAAAACTTAGTAAAGCATAATGGTGAGGCTCTGATACCACTGTAAGTCTACGGTAGCGCCCCGGCCGTCTAACAGACGCCAAATGCGGAACAAAAACTTTTTAATTGGCGCTATCATATACTATAACCCGGATCTTCCATTAATGCTAAACTAACAAACTGTAAAGAGGGTAGAAAGGTTATACCGAACGATCCGAGTCCTTCGTTCTTTAACCATCATCCCACGCTTTGTTGCGGCTGCTCCGATCTCCTCGTCCAGGTGGCACCACATCAACGGTTCTTTAAACGGGCTCCCGCCTCTGACTCGAGGCAACTCGGTCATCAAGTTTTCTAAAAGAGACGACCAAGATTGATGTAGAGAATGAGTAGAATACTTTGTCTCACTTCGTCCAAAACCGTGGACGAACGGTTAATGAAGTTGCCATTTGAATCGGGTGATGGAATGAAAGAAGCTATGAAATTTCCATACACCATAAACTATCATCTTTTTTTGAAACAACAACCATAAATCCTTCACCATGAGGGGCCGGCCACTTATAGGGAAGGAGGAGGGTGAGTGTAGGAGCAAGGAAGGAGGGTGACCATAAACATGAAGCTTATCATAACCATAAATGAAAACATGACTCACCAATGACACCTAGTGTGAACACATTAATGAAATAATGAGTCACCTAACCTTGTCACCAAAATCATTAATGCAACATATGAGTCATAAGTCTTATCACCACTTCTAGAACCTTCTAGAAGCATGACTCACCCTCATCCAAGAAAAGATAAATCCGTCTTTAACTGAATGTTAAAAGACGGGCGATAGAAAACTGGAAACTGGAAACTGGCAACTTCCAAAAGAGATCCTGAAACGAATTTCAGGATAACCCCGTAACAGTATAAACATACCTGCATTTGTATCACGACCGAATACAAATGCAACTGAGACAAAGATATTATATCTACACAGTATAATACTCGGATCCGGCTTAAACCAAAGCCCACCAGTATTATCTGCCCGAAATACGACACGTGCGTAAACGCGCTTGTATTTTCCGAACCCTGCCATAAAACAATACGGCCTCTACAACGTTTTGCCCAAACTTGGGAAACTGTCTGTGAGGAACTCTAATGACTCGTCAATACTCTGGCAGAGGGTTTAACTACAAGCCGTCAGCGGCACTAGCTGTGCATAACGGCTGCCCATGGACTGACCTCAAGGGAGGCCGATGAGCGAACTCATCCGGAAACCCTACTGAGCCTGACAGTGAAAATGTATATACAGTCCGGTCCGTTCGTCTATGAGTATCGCATATCTGCCTAGGGGGCTAGTAACGTCAGACCCCCAATAGCAGTATAAGTCGTGTCGGAGTGTAGCCTAAAAACACCCGAAGATACTACTGGAGTACCTACCAGTAAATCTCCTGCCACGGCCGTGGGCTTTGTGTAATGGCTCTCCTAGACACAGCACGATCTCACCCCCAATACCGGGAGAGACGAATCCCCTGCCGATCCGCTCACATGCCTCCATATGGCTCGGGACTGTACCCAAAAACTACCTGTTTGCACGACTCCTTTGAGCCGTGGTAGGATAGAAATCAAAGCACAGTGGGAATTCACACAAGACAAATGACGACCTCAGGTCGATGAACTAACATGTACACATGTCACCAGGGAACTGCTATCTGACGATATGTATAATACCAACTAGCAGGTTCCCGGCGAGTCCTGTCCGGTGTACTCATAACCCAATGAGCACCTATATACATCTTAGGTGATCCAACTGACACCAGTGGCTTGTGAGACCGGCCACCGCCCCTCGTCGGGGTCTCGACTGTATACACTAGTCTACTCCGGAGTATCGATGCCCTGTCTCGAAACTCCCATGACTAGGGACCACAATTAAGGATATGCTTATAAACCACCCAACTCTCACGTATATGATCGCTGATCAGTCAAAAATACTGCATTTTTAACACGGAAATTTCCCTATCATTTGCACTCATCTAGAAGTGTTCGATATTCATATTGCACATATTAGCAAAACAGTCCTGAAATACCAGATTGCATGTGTTATACTCTAAAACCGACATTTCTGAGGAAATTGTGCGTTTATCATGGCATCGCATCATCCCTGTATTGCGCAACACTTGTTTCGAGATTTGTTCAGGAAATTGCAGGAACAAAGCCAAAAAGAAGCTGATCAAAAATACACCAACTCCACGTTTTGAGATCTGGTAGCAATCTATAGGGAAAAATAAAATTCAAAATATCAGGAAAAGGCCCAAGTCTAAGCCTAAATGAGTACCAGAGATCCAAGGCCACAAGGCTTCAGAAGAGCCGCAGTTCCACGGCGGGAGCCAGCTTGCGCCGCGGAACCGCGGCGGCTTGACGGCTTTAACGGCTCAATTTTCTACACGTGGCTATTTGTAACTTCCCAAGCTTCCAGAAGACTCCCGATTCTCCACGTGGCACATCTAGAAGGCTCGTCTTAACAAACTTCATCTAGAAGCTTCTCCCTCTAACTAACTTTTGGAGGGAAATTCAAAATTCAAATCCTAGATCTAGGGTTTTGATGGTCTATAAATAGGAGCCTAGATCTAGGGTTAAGTTTCTTCCTTAATCATTATTCTCCCATTCTTCCATCTTCTTCCACAAGTTGAGTGACACGACTTGTGCGAAACCCTAATCCTAATTCCAATCCAAATTCAAGATCCCAAGTACCAAATCAAGCGAGAAGCCCTTCAACCTTTTAGGAGCGGAGCCGATTTTCAATCGAGCAAGTGATCCAAGCCGATCCGCGACTCAAGGAGCCGAGCGAAGCCAAATCGACGATCGAGTTCTTCCTCTTGTAGTTCTTGAGTGATTGTAACGGAATTGTTGATATAAATAAAAGGTGAAATTCGTTAATCTCGCTTTCTTTAAATTCTTGCATCATGATTCGATCTCAATTTGTAATTGTAGTTCTCATTGTGATGTTCGAGTAAAACTCCGCTCGTAAAGGAGTCGAGACGATCAATAGAATGATGATGTAACAAATCTTAAAACGATTCTTAAGTCCTACGAGTTTGTAAACTCTAGCAAGTTGAAGAATCGATGACTTAGTTTCGTTGCGATGCTTTCTTGATTGTTATCGCTCGAAATTAGGGATCTACGATCGTTTCTTGAATTTACTAGAGGCTAGAATGTGAATGATATCGACGAAGGAACAAGGGATAAATGATGAAACCCTAGTTTCACTAGAAATCCCTAATTCTCGCCGATCATCATCGATCTAGTATCCATTCATCGAAGGATAAGAATACGTCATCGTGAGATTACATCACATCTATAGATCCGATCGATTCCTACGAGCCTCATTTAGATTCTTGATATTTGGTTGGAAAAATCATCAAACTCTCAATCCTTTATTTTATCGTTTTCTTGTTATTAGATCTAGATTTTCTAATTCTTGAACTTCAACTATAAATCATGAATTGTTTGTTTTCTTTCTCTTAAAGTTTCGATTCAAACAAATCAAAATACGAACGAATCGCGCAATCCCTGTGGACAATCCGCACTCACTAATGATCTACAATCCAACACCGTTATTGATTGCGGTCAAATAATTCTTTGATTGTGAATTCTAGTTTCTAAACCGACACATAAAGAAATTCGATCAATCAAATGGCGCCGTTGCCGAGGATCGCGCGCTAATTTATTCTTTATTTGAAATTTGAATTGAAAGATTTATTCCATTACAATTTTGAGTTCAAAATTCGCGCAAACACTAATACGAGTTGTTGTGATTTGTGCGAGGAAATCTGGAATCATTGGAGCTGTGGAAAAAAATTTCTGAAAAATCCAGAGAGCTTGGGGAGTGAACAGGGACATTCTGATAAAATTTCGTGCAGTGATCCCACGAGAGGACCGTGATTCTGCGGCAATAGGCGACTCCCACCGCGGTTCCACCACGTTCTGACGTCATCACTCCACCAAATTTTCTCTGTGAGTCTCTAACTTTCTTATCTTCTTCAAAATCTGCTCCAAATAACATTTTGTGCAGGTTTCTTTGCAAAAATCGCAGCGCCACGCAAAAAACAAAAATTAAATTGTGCTTGTTTTGATTTTGTGGTTGTTTGCATAATTAATACGGACATTAAGGGGCAAAGACCAAATCCAGATTAGGTGGGGAGTTCATTACCCTTCCTAAGCCCCAAAAATCACAAAATTTGCATCCGCATTGACCCTCATTAACTAAAAGAAATCTAGAGATGACTTGCGCTCACTTAGGACAAGAGAAGGCCGTGGGTAATTCATTGCTTATCCGCGTTTTTCTTGTGGTGTCTAAGGCAAGTGTGTCGAAGGCTAGTGGTTACTTAATTAGGCCTACTACTTACGTAGTGGAGAACCTCCCACTTACCTGGCACTTACCTGGCCACAGGAGAGACAAAGAAGCAGTGGAGGATTGATCCCGCGACTTGTCTTTTGGCAGTTAGGAGCGGTCTAGAGCTTTGACCTAGGTGACCACTAGAATTAGGGTTTTGTGTGTTGCATTTGTTGTGTTGCATCATATTTTCAAAAATCCGTCCAATTTTCAAAACAAACACCGCATTCTTTCATCATTCCCCTAATTATAAGTCACGCTGCCACTTGTACTAACCCTTTTTAGTGCAAGATAGGCTGGACACGGGATTCTAGTGCCCGTTAAGTCCGCGTTTCCTTTTATCGACCCAAAAGTCGGTATTTCTACATTTACCTCTCCTTTACCCACCACCACACCCACATCGATGGATCCGTCTCCATCGAACTTCTTTTCCACTACTCTGCCGCCGTCCGTTGGTGCGCAGAATCCACCTCGCATCTCTCTCCAAGAGAGGTGCTATCCAACACGAGGTCCTCTTTCGACCTGTCTTTCCATTCCACCAGCCAACGGGGAAAATTTTCAAATAAAACCCCAATACATCAACCTTCTACCAAAATTTCACGATCTCGAGTCTGAAGACGCATATGCCTTTATCACCGAATTTGAAAATGTATGCGCAACGATGGGTACTTCACAACTTTCTATGGATGCTATGCGTCTACGTCTTCTCACATTCACCTTGTGCGATATAGCCGAGAAGTGGCTGTATAACACTACTGCACATTCCATTTCAAACTGGGAAGAATTCGTCAAAGCATTCCTTAAGAAATTCTACCCACATCATAAGACAGCTCGAGTCCGCAGCGAAATCAATCAATTCACCTAGCTTCCAAATGAACCATTTTCAAAATGTCTTGAACGCTTCAAGGATCTGTTAGTCCAATGTCCACATCACGGCATCCCGAGATGGGAACTGTGCCGAATCATTTATGAGGGCATTAATCTTAACACAAGACAGACCCTTGAATCCATGTGTCAAGGAAACTTCATGACTAAAGATGATGGGGAAGCCTGGAATTTTCTAGAAAATTTCGCTGAAAAATCTTTACAGTGGGAGGGTGTGAGTCAATCTTCTAGGGATGGCAATAATATTTCCATAGGAGTTAGAGCTGACATTTCAGCTATGCAAAAGAAACTCGAGACTATGGAAAACAAATTTTTAGCCGTCCTAAATCAAATATCACTCTCCAAAAACTGTATATGGATGCTGTTCTGATCCTTCTCATTTGACGGAAGAATGTCCACAAAATTCTCCGTTTCAAGGTCATGAGCATACCAATGCCGTATTTCAGAGACCTAGAAACGATCCATTTTCTTCCACATATAATCAGGGTTGGAGGAATCACCCAAATTTTGCTTGGAACCAATCACAATCTCAAAACACGGTTCCAACCCAAAACAATTTCCAAAGGGTCCCTCCACCACAACAGTACCCACAACTTCAATTGAGTCAGCACCCCTTCCAAACACATAACTTTCAAAATCCGGTCAACACACCTGCACTTTCTAGTCCTTTACAGTTGACCGGGACTGATGAATCCTCTTCATTTGCACAATACATGAATTAGGTCTTAAAAAATATCATGCAAGTTTCGGCTGAAATGAAGTCTTCTGTCGATAAAATTGAGAAAAACTCTGCGTCACAAAGCGAGAGTATTAAATCGATGGAAGAAGAAATTGCACGATTAAAAGCCGAAATGAGTGCAAGAGAGAAAGGGAAACTTCCAGCTCAACCTTTGCCCAATCCTGGCTATTCACATCATGTGAGTGCAATCACGTTGAAATCTGGAAGAGTGCTTAATACTCACGTTGGGGAAGAGTTTGATGATACTGAAAAATCTATCAATAACACCCCGGCTGAAACCTTTCCTTCCACTTCTACTTCTAATTCTGACCTCAGTTCTTCTACCCCATCACCTTCTTGCGAGCATATTCTTCGTTTCCCACAAGGCCCGCCACCTCAGCCCATCTCTTCTAGTCTACCACTGACGATCCCCACTTCTATTTTGGGATCGGGTCTACACACACTTCCTTCTCCTATGATGGACCCAGCGCTTATTGCTAAAGCACCTTATCCTAATCGGTTAAGGGCTAGCACATCGAGTCCACATATGGAGAAGATTATGGACATGTTTAAGCAAGTTAACATCAACATCCCTCTCCTAGATGCCATCCAACAAGTTCCGTCCTATGCGAAAACTCTTAAGAACTTGTGCACTAGGAAGAGGAAGACTCAAGTGCCCAAGAAGATTTTTATGGCAAAGACAGTAGACACAGCTTTCCCCCAACAAGTACCGAGGAAACGTAAGGACCCTGGCTGTCCTACTATTTCCATTTCTATTGGGGAAAAACACATCAACCGTGCTCTACTAGACCTTGGCGCTAGTGTTAACTTGCTTCCATACTCAGTTTATGAGCAACTAGGAATCGGAGAGTTGAAACCAGCACATTGCACTCTCCAGATGGCTGACCGATCAATCACCAAACCTAGGGGTGAACTGGAGGATGTGTTAATAAAAATCGGGGAATTTATATTCCCAGTGGGTTTTATTGTAATTGATACACAGCCTGTAGCGAACCCACGGAATCAAATTCCGGTGATTTTAGGTCGCCCCTTTTTGGCCACTTCCAATGCAATAATCAACTGTCGTAACGGTTTTATGACCCTATCCTTCGGGAATAGGTCAATAGAGCTAAACATTTACAAGTTGGGAAGTGTACCCTCCAATCCTACTGCTCAGGTCTGTTGTGTCGACTTAATGGATGTCGACAGCAACGAATTTGATGATCATCATGATACTGATCTTGACTCTTTTCATACGTTGTTGTTCGACCCAACTATGTATCATACACATACGGACTCTTCCACCGAGATGTCCGGGTCAACAACTAACACTGATTATGAACCCTTCTTAGAGTCTGAAGATCACCCCGTGCTTTGTGATGACATTATTCTTCGGGTATTGATAAAACTTTTGAGGAAATCTTTGCTGATGAACTCGCATTTTTGAATGACACGGGTGTTGAGATGAATCATCTCCCAATCAATGAAATTGAACCTCCACCCCTTCTTTTGAACTGTAAAAAGAATGCGAGTAATCCATCACATTCACTGCATCGTCTCTCCAAAATGAGACGCAAACACATTCTATTCCACCACTTACCTTTTCCTTACTTCTTCTTCCACCAACCAGAGCACTGCATTGATAAAATTTTTGAATGGTTGGTGTTAACTTTCGGTCTTTGCAAAGCTTGGCATCGACCACTGATTTTTGACCCTCTCATGTAATTTTCAAAGATTAACATTGTTTAACTCAAGTTTGGGGGGTGTAATCTTGCTCTTAAAAAGAAAATTTTTACACAAAATGGTGAGCCAAAAATAAGTTTGGGGGAGGATCTTCACTTGAATATTTTGCCCCCATTAATAAATTTCCTCCCAAGCTTACAGGGTTTTCGAGATTTAGCAGATGGCAACAGCGAGGACACTGTTGAAAACAAGTTTGGGGGAGGTTTGTGCTTATTTTCGCATCATTTGCAGCATACTTCGCATAAGCACAAAACATATCATTTTAAAAAAATTTAAAACCTAAAAAAATTTCAAAAATTTCAAAAAAATATAAAAATAATTTGTATATAAATAAGATAATAAAAGATTAGATAGTGAAAAATTACATCCATGAGATTGGAAAAATTTAAGAAAACCAAGAAAATTAGAAGTTTTCTTATACGAACTAGTAATAAGTAGTTATGAGCCGTTGTCCCAAGGATTAGTAAGATAAAAGAAGTCACTAATCTGAGGATAAAAATAAGTCTGAAAAATAGCTTCTATTCTGCAAGCCAAACATTTTGAACGTTGATACCCTGCTATTCGCACTTACACACGTCTTGAAGCTCGGGATAGTAGAGGATACCTTGAAATGCTCTTGTCTTAAAGCCAAAAGTATGAAGGAAATAAAAAAATGAAGAAAATATAAAGTGGTGAGAAAAATGGACACTGGTTTTGTTATCGCCAAGGCAGCAATAAAAAAATATAGCGAGGGTGCCTCTTCACCTAGTGCCCTAAGGCCAACTGGTCTGGGAGTCACTGCTAAGCCTTAGGTGGTGCAAGACGAGGAAAATACACCAAGTAAGCAAGCACAGGAGTAATCGGTCGGTTAGTACCTCAAGAAGTATTAACGGTCGCATGAAAGTGTGTGAGCAATCTCATCTAAATATTCATTAATTAAAAAGTACTGAGGCTGATGGGCAAGAGTATGATAGCTTGAATTGAATTCTCTGGGTGTAGGGATGTCTTTACACACACGCAAGGTTATATGATCGATGTTTGGAAGAAAGATAGGAATGAAGAATAAGACGATGTTTTATTGAGGGACGACGTGATTTCTGACATCTTTTCATGACTATTAAGATAGGGCTCATGACAACCGAAAAGCTAGCTTAGTTGGAAACCCTAATTTTCAAAGTCTTTCTTTTACAATTCTTATCTTTAAATGTAATATTCATGATCTTCCTTTTATTATTGGATTTTGTGGGTGCAATCCGCTGAAAACCCTCAGGAGACAACACTCCTCCTACTAGGAACACCTAGAGGTTTAAAGGCTTGTTGCACATGCTCAGTGCAATCGTGTTGCCTATGAAAGTGTGCTAGTTAATTTTTCTCTTTCTTTATTTTCTCCTTTCTTTTTAATAAAAAGTTCGCTCGAGACAATCAAAAATAAGTTTGGGGGAATTTGATCAGTCAAAAATACTGCATTTTTAACACGGCAATTTCCCTATCATTTGCACTCATCTAGAAGTGTTCGGTATTCATATTGCACATATTAGCAAAACAGTCCTGAAATACCAGATTGCACGTGTTATACTCTAAAACCGACATTTCTGAGGAAATTGTGTGTTTATCATGGCATCGCATCATCCCTGTATTGCGCAACACTTGTTTCGAGATTTGTGCAGGAAATTGCAAGAACAAAGCCAAAAAGAAGCTGATCAAAAATACACCAACTCCAAGTTTTGACATCTAGTAGCAATCTATAGGGGAAAATAAAATTCAAAATATCAGGAAAAGGCCCAAGTCTAAGCCCAAATGAATACCAGAGATCCAAAGCCACAAGGCTTCAGAAGAGCCGCAGTTCCGCGGTGGGAGCCAGCTTGCGCCGCGGAACCGCGGCGGCTTGACGGCTTTAACGGCTCAATTTTCTACACGTGGCTATTTGTAACTTCCCAAGCTTCCAGAAGACTCCCGATTCTCCACGTGGCACATCTAGAAGGCTCGGCTTAACAAACTTCATCTAGAAGCTTCTCCCTCTAACTAACTTTTGGAGGGAAATTCAAAATTCAAATCCTAGATCTAGGGTTTTGATGGTCTATAAATAGGAGCCTAGATCTAGGGTTAAGTTTCTTCCTTAATCATTATTCTCCTATTCTTCCATCTTCTTCCACAAGTTGAGTGACACGACTGAAAGGTTCCTAGGCACCCTATAGAGGTCTCACAAGGCATCAACCATGCTAATTTAGAAAAATTATGGTGCCGAGAAACCCTAATACGGATCGTCGGCTAGAATTCTAGGCGAAACAGAAATCTAGTTAATATTTTAACTAAAGGAGAAAGGTTACAACCTTTGTAGATCCGGTTCTCCACTTCCTTAGCTCCACGTAGGTGTCCTCTCGCTGTCCATCTCGAATCCTAGACTCAATCGTCGGCTTCATCGGGAAAACGAGCGGGCAATGTCGTCGGCTTCGTGCCGAAGATGATCTACGTCGAGGTTGCACAAGTTCAAGCTCCAACTTCACCAAGTTGTGAAACTTGTGAAGAAAAAACCCAAAACAACTTGGCAAGAGGTAGAGGGTGAAGAAATAGGAGGTGGGTTCACTTTAGAATTGGATTTCTCACTTTGGAACTCAAGATGCCATTGATGGCATCAAGCTTTCTCTCTTGAAGATGAAGAAGAAGATGTAGCTAGAATTATGATAAGTGTTTTTAAAATGAATAATAATTCAATACTTATCATAAGCTAACTAAGATTAAGTGTAGAGAATAGACCATGGTTACTTGGATGGGTTAGGGTTAAGCATGATGACAAGAATGGTTACAAAAGTCAAAGCTTCATAAAGCTTCAACTTAAAACAAAGAAAGCCACCATTCTCATCATAATCCTTTTCAAATAAATAAATAAATGAAAATGCAAAACCCTAATCAACACTTAACCATGGTTTAATTCTTTATACTTAACAACAAGATCAAGTATCATCAAACATGATACAAATATGTGCACAAAAGTATATCACATATACTTCTTGCACATCAAGTGAGAAAATCCATATAAAGTGAACCAATACTAGTTAATGCAATGTAGTACATCAAATATATAATTATACATTAAATCATTAAATCAACACTTGATTTAACGATCCGGTCATATCGCATATAACCGACTAGTATCCAATGTATCGGCTTATCGAATCAATGATTCGATAACTAGGTCATATCGAATATAACCAATCGAAACATTTATCGCGAGAATGAAATGCGGTATCACATACACGCATTATTCTCGCTCCTGCACATATCTCATATGCGCTCCTATTTCGTTTCGCTTGAGCCAGAAAACCTCTGTGTAGGACTCTAAAGACTCGTCAATACGCCGGTAGCAGATGATGATCATATCAAGCACCCACAAGCCGCAAGCGGTCTGCTAAACGTAACGGCCATCCAGGTATTGAGCGATTAGAAGATCGATGAGCTAGCCCGCTCACACTCCTATGAATCCAACCAGTAACACTTACCGTACAGTCCGGTCTGTTCGTCTGATACGTCGCATATCAAGTCTAGGGGTGGTAAACGTCAGACCCCAATAACCGATAAGTCATGCCGATGTGAGGCTCATAACGGGTCGAGAAACTACTGGTAACACTTACCAGCAAATCTCTGATCAGCCCTGGCCAGGGACTTCCCTGTTACGGCCAATCGAGCACAGCGCAACATCAACCCCCTATACCGGGAGAGACGAAACCCCTCCTATCGCTCATTGCCTCCATGTGACTCGGGACTGTACCCAAAGACCACCGTTTTGCACGCCCTCATTGACGTGGTAAGGTGGAGATCAAAGCACAGTGGGAATCATACAAGACTCTATGACGATCTCGGGTCTACAGACTAACCTGTGCAAGTGTCACCTGAGAACTGCCATCTGACGTGAGGTATAATACCATCTGGGAGTTCTCAGCGAGTCCGTCCAGTATACCCAGTCACCACTGAGCACCCGTACACCATCTCTGATGTCAAACACCAATGGATATGGGATCATCCATCGCCCATCTCATGGGTCGAGAAGCGTATACGCTAGTCTACTCTGGTATATCGATGCCCCGTCTCGATACACCCACGACTAGGGACCTTGAAGGATGTACTTATGGACTACCTTGTCCCTACTAGTATGATCTGCATCATAGTCCAGGTAGTCAAGTACACATCCTAAGGGCTTTACCAACATGTAACTATAAGACAGTTTAAAGAGACAAGTGTACATGTTAAGATAAAGAGTAACCAGATAGCATACTATCATATCGAGCAAGAAAGTCATCTCTATATATGTCCAAGCATCCAATATAATATACATCATCTGTACAATACTGGCCTCTAGGGTATACATACAACTAACAACGACTTGTGCGAAACCCTAACCCTAATTCCAATCCAAATTCAAGATCCCGAGTACCAAATCAAGCGAGAAGCCCTTCAACCTTTTAGGAGCGGAGCCGATCTTCAATCGAGAAAGTGATCCAAGCCGATCCGCGACTCAAGAAGCCGAGCGAAGCCAAATCGACGATCGAGTTCTTCCTCTTGTAGTTCTTGAGTGATTGTAAAGGAATTGTTGATATAAATAAAAGGTGAAATTCGTTAATCTCGCTTTCTTTAAATTCTTTCATCATGATTCGATCTCAATTTGTAATTGTAGTTCTTGTTGTGATGTTCGAGTAAAACTCCGCTCGTAAAGGAGTCGAGACGATCAATAGAATGATGATGTAACAAATCTTAAAATGATTCTTAAGTCCTACGAGTTTGTAAACTCTAGCAAGTTGAAGAATCGATGACCTGGTTTCGTTGCGATGCTTTCTTGATTGTTATCGCTCGAAATTAGGGATCTACGATCGTTTCTTGAATTTACTAGAGGCTAGAATGTGAATGATATCGACGAAGGAACAAGGGATAAATGATGAAACCGTAGTTTCACTAGAAATCCCTAATTCCCGTCGATCATCATCGATCTAGTATCCATTCATCGAAGGATAAGAATACGTCATCGTGAGATTACATCACATCTATAGATCCGATCGATTTCTACGAGCCTCATTTAGATTCTTGATATTTGGTTGGAAAAATCATCAAACTCTCAATCCTTTATTTTATCGTTTTCTTGTTATTAGATCTAGACTTTCTAATTCTTGAACTTCAACTATAAATCATGAATTGTTTGTTTTCTTTCTCTTAAAGTTTCGATTCAAACAAATCAAAATACGAACGAATCGCGCAATCCCTGTGGACGATCCGCACTCACTAATGATCTACAATCCGACACCGTTATTGATTGCGGTCAAATAATTCTTTGATTGTGAATTCTAGTTTCTAAACCGACACACAAAGAAATTCGATCAATCAATCGCCATCATACTGTTGGTAGTAAAGCAAGATCCTAAGGGCTCTATCAAAGTGTAACATGATCAGTCACTTGAACCTGTATACGACTGATTAAGGCAAACCCGATAGCATACTATCATCTCGAGTAAGACTGTCCTACCGGTATAGGTCCTCCGCAATCATTGCAATCACGTACCTGCGATCCAATAATTGACTTTGAGGGCACTATATCCAACAAAACGTTGGTCCCACTCTAACTTATAATAGTTATAAGACAGAGCAGGAAATTAGGGAATACCAGATTTCCCGTGCCGCCCAAACGAAGAAAGTGCATGTTGATGCATCATCTTCGGGTGTGTTCATTACAGAGAACTGTTTCTCAGTATCCTTTAGGTCCTGGGTATGTGATACTGGATCAGGATCCCGCGTATGTAATCTGTTACATGGGCTACAGATAGGTAGAGAACTGAGAACGGGTGATAAGTTTCATGAGATAGAAAACGGTGCTAGTGTTGCAGCCAAGTCTGTTGGTCACTATCACCCTGTATTACCAGAATACATTGATTCTAAACGAATGTTATTAGATACCGAACCTGATATACAACATCATATCAGTCTCTTTATTAGTAAAGAAAGGATATAATTTTGTATTGTTGGATAATGTTTTGAACATTTCCTATATCAAGAGTTGATCGGTTCAGGCACGTTATCTAAAAGCATAGACGTTCTAAATCAAACCACGGTTCTTAGTATACGGAACACACACGAGAGGAAGAGTTCAGAAATGAACGAATCCTTCTTGAGGCATTGTAGACTAGGTCATATCAATGCGACCCGACTAGCTAAGTTACATTTAGATGCATATTTAAATCAGTTTGAATTTATATCTTGTGAAACTTGCCGGTCATGTCATAAAGATACGATGACCATAGCTCTGTTTGTTGGAAACAGAGAAAGAGTTAGTGAACTCTTGGGATTGATACATGATGATGTATGATGGTCCCCTGTCTACACATGCCAAGACTAGTTCTTTGTACTTCATTACATTTTCTGATGATCTTTCAAGATTCGGACATTGATTTATGTCAAAAATATAAGTTTACCGCAATCAGAAACGGCGTCGCTTCGCAGCTAGCCGGTGAGTACGGGTCGATCCACAGAGACGGGTAAATTTCTTTTATGTGTTTTAACGAGTTGATTCAAAATGTCGTTTTGGTTGGTTTATAAAAATCTATAAAAAAACTGGATCTAATTAATCTAATTAAGAGTCTTGCTAGGGTTAGGCTTAGGGGAAGTTTTGGAGATTAACGTTTTCCTCACCGCTTTCAATGCCTTCTTTTTTAGATCTATTAGATGTTACGGTAATTATCAATAAAGTGGATCCGAATCTTTTGGGAAGATGTTCTTCCTCTAGATTCGTATCCTTCCTTTGTTGATAATTACCCTAACCCCCATGGAAAACGCACGCAACCGGCCCTTTATACTACGGTTCATCGTTACCTCGAGGGGTAGGATGCCGCAGGGAGCGGTTGTGCGCGTATGCATAGAGTTCTAATTCATTAGGTGAAGGTGGCATTGAAAGGGGTGAGAGATCTCATCTCTCAACCCTTTCCCTAAGGCTAACCCTAACAAGCGAGGAGATTACTCGCTCATTAGGGGATGAGAAAACATTTTAATTAAAAGAACATAAATAAAAATTACTTACTAAGGGTGACGGCTCCCTCCAAGCAATATAGACCAGATCTGAATATAACTCCCAGAAATTCTGAATTTTTATTGATTGAAAAGAGGCATAGGGTTTTACAATTTTCGATTGCAATTTATAAGTAAACAGGAGAATTTAGGGTTTCAGACTCTCGCAGATGTGAAATTACGGATTTGACCCCTAAAAATCCCAACACCCGCACCGACGCACCGACACGCCAAAAATCCACCGACACGGGCTTAGAATGGCCGCGGAACCGCGGCAATAAGGCTCTTGGGCCGCGGTTCCGCGGCCCATTGGTGGCCTTGGCTCACCAAACTTCTATGACTCCTTCCTATATTCTTGGGCTTCCTATTTCCATATGTATTTTCTCTGTTGGGCTTCTGGGTCTTCTCCAGATCTTCAGTGAAAACTTGTTCGTATCTTTTGACCGTTCACTTGACATTTTGGACCTTGTACTGTTCATCGACTAGGCTTAACTAGGATCCGTCTACTTGTTTGTCAAAAGTCCCTTTTTTGCATCAACTTCCGTCTTTTTCACTGTATTCGCTCCAAGAGCCTGTATCCTGTAATATGCAACAAACGTGCGTCAAGAGTACCTGTTTATTTATAAAATGGATAAGAATAGGGGAATGAAAAATGCAATATTATGGTCTGAACAAATACCCCCAAACTTATCTTTTGCTCGTCCTCGAGCAAACTTATTTTTATTCACTAAAATCCTAACCGCACTTTCGCAGGGAAACGCGATTGCACTGAGCTCGTGCAACAAGCCGTTAAACCTCTAGGTGTTCCTAGTAGGAGAAGTGTTGTCTCCTGAGGGTTTTCAGCGGATTACACCCACAAAATCCTATCAACTCGGCCCATTGACTTTTGTTCTCCAATTAGGTTTTCTAACAAGGAATTCTATTATCTTTTGACTCGCAAATTATCCACCCACATTCTTCACACTTCCTCATTATTTAACTTAAGATTATATATATCCTGTGGACTTACTTAGCTTTCGGCATCTCTTAAGTTTTCCTTCTGGGGTTCCATCTCCACTTAGGAATTTCTATCAACTCTATTAAAGATACAAGTTCTATTCTTCATTCCTCTCTCTTATCTAAATTCCAATCACATACCCCTACGTGTGTGTATAGATCACCCCTACACTTGGAAATTCAAATCAAGCAATCATGCCCTTGTCCGTTGTCCAAAGTACTTATCAGTAGGTGAATTTTTAATTGAATTTTGCTTAAACATCCTTCATGCGACCGTTAATACTTCTTGAGGTACCAACAACCGATTACAAGATGTGTTTGCACATTAAAGCGAAATTCCTAGTCTTGCAACACCCAAGGCTTTTAGCAGTGACTCCCAAACCAGTTGGTCTAAGGCACTAGGTGATGAAGCACCCTCGCTAAATATTTTTCTATTTTTTCAGCCTTAAGTAATCACAAAAACCAGTGTCCATTTTTTTATTCTTTATTCACTTTTTTTTTCTTTTATTTCATCGTACCAAGGACTTTAGACAAGAACATTTCAAGGTCTCTTCTACTATTCCAAGTTTCAAGGTGCGTGATTGTGCAAATTGTAGGGTATACGTTTTCAGAATCTAGACTTAAGCTAGGAACTATTTTTCAAACTTATACTCTAATAAGAACACCAATACTCTTCCCTTATTTAGACTTAACCCAAGAAGTGAACCCAAAATTTGCCTATTTCTAAATAAACTACAAGGCATATACTTTCTACCGTTAAACTTTAAGGAAGGTTATTTTTAGGGTTTTTAATTTACTAAGTCTAAGATCTAGTTGTTCCTAGCCAGTTAGCCTATTTGTCAAACTCAAGTCAATTATAGCCAACTTTGAATACATTAATTTTTATAATTTTTGAAATTTTTCAAATTTTTATGGGTTTTCAAATAAGTATGCAAATGCAAAAAAAAATATGTACAAATGAATGCGAAGGAAGAAGACATACCGAGCATACCCCCAAACTTAAACTTGACAGTGTCCTCACTGTCATGCTAAACCAAGAGGGTCAAAATACCGGCATTTTCCTGTTTATTTATTTATAATTTTTTTTTATTATTAAGAAAAAACAAAAATATATACAAAAAGGCTCTCCCCCAAACTTCATTTAAACTATGTTAGACATTACCGCCAAACTTTGCATAGACCAACACCAACCAGTTGAAAAATTTATCAGTAAAGAGTATGGGTTGGTAGAAGAATACGTTGTAACGATCCACAAAGAATTGGGGAAGATAGAAGTAGTGGTATGGGAGGTGTGGAGGTAAATATACAGGTGATGGTGATGCATCGAAACGAGAATGTAAATGATCAGCAATCAGTGGAGTGTTGGCATTCTCGTAGCTTATTAAAAGAAATGGGGGTATTTCAACTTCTAAAGGAGGAGGTTGACTCACCACAATACCCCCAAGATGTTCCTGTGGGTCCTCTAGTGACTTGGCATCATCCATCAATTGTGTATGATATTCAATTATGAGGGAACTTATCTCCTCGATGTCCGCCATAGTCCAACCGAAAACTTGCCGCCTATCTTGTAGGACCGTTAAGAGGGCGTTCTCTTGCTCGAGGGCTAAAGAGGCCGATATGATAATGGGAAGGGTCTCATTCTCACCTATGTAAGCATATCTGAGGTGAGACGGCAAGGGCGTGAGTTCGAGTTTCGGAGGCGAAAGAATCATTGTGGAATCTACCTCGAACTCAAAGGATTCCAACACAGGTTTGAAATCACTGCAAACAACCGATTCGGATGGCTCGACTAACTCATCCAAAACTTCAAAAGACTCATATTCAGGTTGTGAGTTGTCATCATCCGAAAAAGTGAAACATTCATAATCAATATCGGTTGTGTCAACGATGGTAGGCTCAAGGAGGGACGCACTAGTGGCGTCAAAACTGTTTTCATCAAATAGAAATCTTTCAAGCTCGCAGTCCTCCTGCGTGATTTCGTGAATAGAGCAAACTTCTCGTGTACTAGTTTTAGGCACGGGGGGCAGACTTCCCATCTTATAAATATTGAACTCACTAGACATCTTCCCAAAGGATAGAGTCATGGAGCCATTGCGACAGTTTATTACAGTATTGGAAGTGGCCAAAAATGGTCGACTGAGGATCACCGGAATTTGGTTTCTTGGGTTAGCAACAGGTTGTGTATCCATAACAATAAAATCAACGGGGAATATGAACTCCCCGACTTTGATCAACACATCCTCTAGTTGACCCCTTGGATGGGTGATTGATCGATCAGCCATTTGGAGAGTGCAACGAGTGGGTTTCAACTCTCCAACCCCTAATTGTTCGTACACGGAGTAGGGAATCAGGTTAACACTAGACCCAAGATCTAAAAGTGCTCGATTAATTTTCTTATTCCCAATTGTGATGGAAATCATAGGACAGCCGGGGTCCTTTCGTTTTTGGGGTAAGGTCTGATGGTGGTTAATAGCATTGCTCACTGCACTAGCCACTAGCACTTTCTTGGGTACTTGAGATGCCTTTCTCTTCGAGGTGCATAAGCCCTTTAAGATTTTCGCGTATGAAGGGACTTGTTGGATAGCATCCAAGAGAGGTATATTTATGCTAACCTGCTTAAATATCTCCACAATCTTCTCCGCTTGTGCATTTGGTTTATTAGGACTCAACCTGTTTGGGAATGGAGCATTCTGAAAATTCGTTGAGTCAAATGTCTGTGGAGTAGAATGTGGAGTAGGAACGGATCCCGGTGTAGATGTGTTCATGTTGTGAGAAATGGGTCCGTTCGAGCTAGAAGAAGTAGAGCCATGTGAAGGGTGGAGAATAGGCTCTAAAGAAAAAGGTGAAGAAGGAAGTGAAGAAAATGAAGAAGGGGAAGATGACGATGGAGAAGACGAAGAAAAAGAAGAAGAAGAACCACCGACGGGGATGTCATCATGAGTTCCCACATTATTTTGCAACTCTTCCGGATCTCAACGTGGTCACTGCATTTACATTGTGATTGGGATATGCGTTTTGTGTATGACCGGGATTGGGCAGTGGTTGAGATGGAAGCTTTCCCTTTTCTCTCTCGCTCAACGCAGCAGTTAATTGTGCAATTTGTGCCTCAATAGATTTGATACTTTGATCGTGTGAAGCATTGTTAGTCATCAAAGATTGAACATAATTTTCAAATCTTGCTGCGGATTCTGTAGATTGCTTGAGAAATGCATCTAGACTTTTTTCGAGCGAGATAACCTTATCATCATTTGGTTGAACCAAATTATTCGTTTGATTTATATAAGGTTGTTGTTGGAAAGGTTGCTGGTTTTGAGTTTGTGAGGGTGCTTGTTGTTGTTGTGGAGGAGGAGGTCTTTGAAAATTGTTATTTCCTTGGACTTGTTGATTTTGGTTCCAAGCGAAATTTGGGTAACTCCTCCACCCCGAATTGTATGTCGAAGAGTACGGATCGTTTCGTTGTCGTTGCTGAAATGCAGCATTGACTTGATCTTGTCCTTGAATAGGTGCATTATAAGGACACTCTTCGGTTAGATGCGATGGATTCGAACAACAAGCACAAACAGTTCGTGTGGATAGAGTAGGGGCAGGAGAAGACGATAAGATTTTGGTCTCAATGGCTTCTAGCTTTTTCATAAGTGAGGCCATCTCGGCCTTCATAGCAATCGACATATCTATTTGATGTATGCCTGCCCTAGATTGACCAACAGAAGAAGATGATGTGGTCTTGGTACTCTCCCACTGAATTGTTTGCTCACTAAGATCCTCAAGAAACTGCCACGCTTCGTCGCTAGACTTGGAGAGAAAATGATCTTGACATATTGTTTCTAGCAACTGCTTCGTTGCTGCGTTCAATCCCTCGTATAATGTTTGGCAAAGTTGCCAACTTTTGATCCCATGATGAGGGCATTGAACTAGTAGGTCCTTAAATCTCTCGAAGCACTTCCAGAATGGTTCGGAAGGAAGCTGTGAAAATTGTATAATCTCGTTTCGGATTCTAGCAGTTTTGTGATGAGGATAAAACTTTTTCAGAAAAGCTCTCACAAAATCGTCCCAATTTCTAATGGAATGTGATGCGGTGCTATATAGCCACTTCTCGGCTAGGTCACATAAGGTAAAAGGAATGACCCTTAGCCTTATAGCGTCATCACTTAATTGGGTTGTCTTCATCATGGCACAAACGTTTTGGAATTTATTGATAAAAATAAATGCATCTTCGGATTCCAAACCATGAAATCTTGGCAGCATATTGATGAAATGTGGTTTTATTTCAAAATTATCCCCATTTGCCGGTGGGGGTGAAAGATATGTAGGTAAAGAAGTGCGGACGGGGTAGAAGAGATCCTGGAGCGCAACTCGTGCGGGCGCTACAACAGGCGGAAGATTCGGGTTATTCGCACCTAACGGAGGTGGAATCATTCCCGTCGGTAAGGTATCGTTGGGGTTGAATCCCGACATACCTTCGAAAGAAGAAATTGAAGATGGAGGTAAGGAAATGGACGGAATGTCGACGAAGGGTTCGTCGAAGGGTTCGTCGGTCGGTACCAACGAAACACGGACTAATCGGGCGTTAGTATCCCTAGTCCAAAGTGACATACACTAAAGGAGTAGTGTAGTCAGAAAAAAATAGAAAAACAGAATGTGGGGGTAAGATAACGTCAATGGAGGGAAGTGATGGAAGTGAGTTGCAAGTTTTCTTAGCGACAAGTTGCAAGTTTTGAAAAGATTTTTTTCTTTATTTTTTTTTATTGGAGAGTTTTGCAAGAAGGTTTTAGAAAAAGGAACTCGTGACACAAATGTATCAACCACACATGCACAATCAGGCCTAGATCTAGGGTCACCTAGGTCTGCTAGACAGCTCCTAACTAGGGCTAGAAATAGGACCTCAAACCGCCTCTTCACGGACAAGTACGGCCAGGTAAGTGGGAAGAAACCACCACTACAGTGGGCCTAATTAATAACCACTAGCCTAGACACCGCAATGTCGGTTAGGATAAACGGCCGATGCCTATACTAGTCCTTTTCCTATTGAGCTCGATGTTCTTATGTCTGAGTCTAGTCTTTTTTAATTAATTGTGGTCGATGCAAAATGCTTTAGGTGTTTTCTGGGGTCCTGGGAAGGGTGATGAAATCCCCACTCAATCTGAGTTTGGTCAATTAGCCCCATAGAGTCCGGTTAAATTATGCAAAACAGTAAAATTTCACTTGCAATCAATTTTTAGCGCGGCGCAAAGAAATCTGCAGCAAATCTGTTATTTAGAAGGGGGAGAAAGAATTTTTAGCGCAAAAAATCCCTGCAGAAATTTTTTTACAATGGAGATATGGAGGTTGCAGAGGGGAGGAAAAGAGAGCAAACCATATAAAAATGATGCGCTGACGTGGCCAAGGAGCGGCGGAACCGCGGCGTAGGGCCCACTTCTGCGGCGGAAACGCGGTCTCCTGGTGGGATCGGTCTCTGAAAAATTTTCTGCTGTTCTGTACCTTCAGTTCCTCTCTGTTCTTATAAGTACTTTTTTGTTTTGCCCTCTGTAAAATTCCATATCCGCGATTCTTCGCTGTTCCTGCAAGATTCAAAAAAAATATACACCCTTCAAACAGATCAAAATTGATAATTTTTGTATTTTTTATATTTTCAGATTTTTATAATTTTTAAAATTTATATCAACCCGAAAATTCACAAAAAGAAATATTACGCCGTCCCCGGCAACGACGCCATTTGATTTATGTCAAAAATATAAGTTTACCGCAATCAGAAACGGCGTCGCTTCGCAGCTAGCCGGTGAGTACGGGTCGATCCACAGAGACGGGTAAATTTCTTTTATGTGTTTTAACGAGTTGATTCAAAATGTCGTTTTGGTTGGTTTATAAAAATCTATAAAAAAAACTGGATCTAATTAATCTAATTAAGAGTCTTGCTAGGGTTAGGCTTAGGGGAAGTTTTGGAGATTAACGTTTTCCTCACCGCTTTCAATGCCTTCTTTTTTAGATCTATTAGATGTTACGGTAATTATCAATAAAGTGGATCCGAATCTTTTGGGAAGATGTTCTTCCTCTAGATTCGTATCCTTCCTTTGTTGATAATTACCCTAACCCCCATGGAAAACGCACGCAACCGGCCCTTTATACTACGGTTCATCGTTACCTCGAGGGGTAGGATGCCGCAGGGAGCGGTTGTGCGCGTATGCATGGAGTTCTAATTCATTAGGTGAAGGTGGCATTGAAAGGGGTGAGAGATCTCATCTCTCAACCCTTTCCCTAAGGCTAACCCTAACAAGCGAGGAGATTACTCGCTCATTAGGGGATGAGAAAACATTTTAATTAAAGGAACAGAAATAAAAATTACTTACTAAGGGTGACGGCTCCCTCCAAGCAATATAGACCATATCTGAATATAACTCCCAGAAATTCTGAATTTTTATTGATTGAAAAGAGGCATAGGGTTTTACAATTTTCGATTACAATTTATAAGTAAACAGGAGAATTTAGGGTTTCAGACTCTCGCAGATGTGAAATTACGGATTTGACCCCTAAAAATCCCAACACCCGCACCGACGCACCGACACGCCAAAAATCCACCGACACGGGCTTAGAATGGCCGCGGAACCGCGGCAATAAGGCTCTTGGGCCGCGGTTCCGCGGCCCATTGGTGGCCTTGGCTCACCAAACTTCTGTGACTCCTTCCTATATTCTTGGGCTTCCTATTTCCATATGTATTTTCTCTGTTGGGCTTCTGGGTCTTCTCCAGATCTTCAGTGAAAACTTGTTCGTATCTTTTGACCGTTCACTTGATATTTTGGACCTTGTACTGTTCTTCGACTAGGCTTGACTAGGATCCGTCTACTTGTTTGTCAAAAGTCCCTTTTCTGCATCAACTTCCGTCTTTTTCACTGTATTCGCTCCAAGAGCCTGTATCCTGTAATATGCAACAAACGTGCGTCAAGAATACCTGTTTATTTATAAAACGGATAAGAATAGGGGAATGAAAAATGCAATATTATGGTCTGAACAGACATATGTTCCTGTTGAAACACAAGTTTGAACCTTTTAAGAT
This sequence comes from Agapanthus africanus, assembly GCA_030015575.1. Classification (NCBI taxonomy): domain Eukaryota; kingdom Viridiplantae; phylum Streptophyta; class Magnoliopsida; order Asparagales; family Amaryllidaceae; genus Agapanthus; species Agapanthus africanus. Next base: position 715,020,873 of record CM057341.1, on the reverse strand, counting down.
ATTCACAGAATATAAGTAAGAAGTAAAGAACCGAAAACCGGGTATAAGTATTATGTCCTTTGATGAGATCAAGGAGGAGAATACTTGAGCACGGAATTCCTGGACTATTCTAAAGGAGAATGAGATTCTCTCTCAGCATTACTCCTCCGTATACACCATAGCACGATGGTATATCGGGGCGGAGCAATAGCATCCTATGTGATATGGTGTGCTCTATGATGAGTACTACTGAGTTTTCTATTTCCTTTTGGGAGTTATGCACTTGAGAAGCTGCATACCTATTGAATAGGGTTCAAATCAAATCAGTTGCCTACCACTTCATATGTGATATGGAAAGGGAAGAGCCCATATCTTAAGTTTGTTAAGATTTGGGGTTGTCCGGCCTATGTCTAAAAATCAAAATCCGGACAAACACGAGGCAAAGTCAGATCTGTGGAAGTTTGTTGGATATCCCAATCATACACAAGGGAATATCTTCTACCTAACCGAGAAACAAAAGATGTTTTGTTTCTCAGCATGCCACCTTTGTGAAAGGGAATTTCTTGTGAAGAAATTAGTGGTCATGAGGTAGAACTGGAAGGAGTTCCAGCTATACAAACTACAGCAGATGATTTGATAGAACCAAAGGATTCAATAGTAACCAACGAACCTCAGCCTCTCCGCCGATCTAGTAGGGCTCCTCACCCACCCGAGAGATACTTCGGTTTCTCTATGACAGTGGGAGTGAGGATTGCATCATGAGATGATGACCCAACTAGTTTCGAGCTGGACATCAGGAGTGAGACTCTGTAAGAATGATTGGATGCTTATCGATCTGAGATGGAATCCTTATACACCAACAAAGTATGGACTTTGGTTGCTTTATCTGAAGGGTTAAATACCCATCAGGAGCAAGTATATCTTGAGAAGATTACTTGGTGTACATGGAAACATTGAGACTTTCAAAGCTATGCTTAAGTCCATCCAGATCCTACTTGCCATGGCTAGATACCATGACTACGACATCTGGCGGTTGGGTGTCAAGACAGCTTTTCTAAATGATGATTTGGAAGAGAGTGTCTATAAGTACACAGCCAGAGGGCTTCGTAGACAGTGGGAGCAGCAGAAACGTGTGCAAGATGTTTTATATGATAAAGCAGGTATCGTGGAGTTGGAACGTCTGTTTTGATGTGGTAGTCAAAGAGTTTGACTTCATCAAAATGGTAGATGAACCTTGTATATACAAAAAGGTAGTAGAGAGTATGGTGGTGATCCTCGTAGAGTACGTGGATAACATACTCTTGATAGGGAAGGAGTTTCCTATGCTACGCTCGATCAATCTCCGCTTATCACAAGGATTCTCTATATAGGATCAAAGTGATACCTCCTAAATCCTGGGTTTTTGGATCTATGAGATAGATCTAATTGGATGTTAGGATACTCACTAGTTGTAGTGAGATGGTATCAATCGATCCTGGGGAGAATCAATGGAAAGGTTCCAGGGTGATAAGGACGACTGAATGTCTGTCGCAGGCATTGTCTTTACCCTCAGTGGAGAGAAGGTATGTTGGAAGAGTTCCAAGCTAGATACCATGACTTACTAGACGATTAAAGGCAAGATACATCGTTACCAAGGATGCTACCAAAGAGGCAGTCTGGATATATATAAATTCATGAGATGAACTTCGTTCCTACCATTATGTGACAATGGAGTTATGGCTTTTGCCAAGGAACCCCCCGTCCCATCTGAAATCCAAATATAATTCTTAGACAGTATCACCTGATCATGGAGATGGTTGATCTCCAGGGAGATCGAGATTAGGAGAGTAGACACAAAGGACAACAGCGCGGATCCACTCACAAAGGCCTTTTTCCCAGTAGAGACTTTTATGGGATGGTTGAGTATGAGATACTTTAACCACAGCTAATTGTTGGGTATGTGATACCACAACAGATGGCCCTAGTGCAAGTGGGAGATTGTTAGTTATATGTATGCCCTAGAGGCCATTATTGTACATACGATGTATATTGTAATGGATTCTTGGACATATATAGGGAGGACTTTCTTGCTCGACATGATAGTATGCTATCTGGTTGTACTTTATCTTAGAATGTACTCTGATTGTCTCTATGTTACATGTTGATAAAGCCCTTAGGATATGTACTCAACTACTGGGACTATGATGAGATCATACTAGTGGGGCCACGGTAGTCGACGAGTACATCCTATAATTTTTCCTAGTCGAGGGTGTATCGAGACAGGGCATCGATGCACCAGAGTAGACTAGCGTATACGCATCTTGACCCATATGATGGGCGATGGATGATCCCATATCCATCGATGTTTGACATCAAGGATGGTGTACGGGTGCTCAGTGGAGACTGGGTACACTGGACGGACTCGCCGAGAACTCCCAGATGGTATTATACCTCACGTCATATGGCAGTTCTCCGGTGACACTGGTACAGAGTAGCCTGTTGACCCGAGATCGTCATAGAGTCTTGTGTGATTCCCACTGTGCTTTGATTTCCATCATACCATGTCCAAGAGGGCGTGCAAAAAGGTGGCTTTTGGGTACAGTCCCGAATCACATGGAGGCAATGAGCGATAGGAGGGGATTAGTCTCTCCCGGTATAGGGAGTTGATGTTGTGCTATGTTCGATTGGCTATAACCGGAAATCTCTGGCCAGGGTTGCTGAGATTTACTGGTAAGTGTTATCAGTAGTTTCTCGAACTGTTATAGACCTCATATCGACACGACTTATCAAGCTACTGGGGTCTGACATTTACCACCCCTAGACGAGATATGCGACATATCAGACGACGAGACCGGACTGTACGGGAGTGTTACCGATTGGATTCATAGGAGAATGTACAGGCTTGCTTGTTGATCTTCTGAGCGCTCAATACCTGGGTGGTTGTTACGTTTAGCTGACCGCTTGCAGCTTGTGGGAGTTTGATATGATCATCACCTACTGCCGGCGTATTGACGATTCTTTAGAGTCCTACACAGAGGTTTCTTGGCTCAGGCAAAATGGATTAAGAGCACATATGTGATATGTGCGGGACCGAGGATAATACGGTATGTGATACCGTATTGGATTCTCGCGATATGAGATATCGGCCGGGTATATGTGATATAGCCGGGTCATCGTATTAGTCGGTTATATGCGATATAGCCGGATTGTCGGATCAAGTGTTGATTCGATAATTTAATGTATAATAATATATATGATATATTAAATTACATTAACTAATATTAGCTCACTAAAAGATTCTTTTTCTCACTCGGGTAATACATTGATATATATGCGATATATGTTAATTGTATTATTTTATTTGGTTACAATAAATATTATATATGTGATATATAATATTGTAACATGATATGATAACTAATGCAACATGTTTAGTAGAGATTAAACAAGATTAGGGTTTGATTTGGGTTAATGCTTTCTAGATGATTCTAGAAGGTTTAGTTTTGTTTTGTGAAAGATATTTTGTTATGACTCATTCCTTGACCTAACCCAAACCCTAGCCCTAGTTAAGTCTCTACAATGGTTTAGTCAACCATGGTTGCATTATTCATCATTATCTTCTTTGCATTATTCATCACAAAAGGATTATGATTATGATTTATTCCTTCTTCTTCTTCCTTCTCTTTTCATGGAAAAGCTTTCTTGCTTTTGATTTTGTGATGAAAGTGAGTAAGAATAAGAAAAAAAATGAGAGCAATAATCCCAGTTCATCATCCTCATCTATCCTTGCCATTTAGATGAGGGTGTTCGCTTCATATTATGAGTGTTAGCTTGTGTTAACGAAACTTCAAGGTAGATCATCTTTGTATCGAAGATCGGAAGCAAAACTGCATCTTTCTCTTCGTGGAACCTCTCGAGAGTCCGGAACACGATGATCAAAGTGAAGGGACTTCAACACGGAGCTTTAGAAGTGAAGGACCGGATCTACAAAGGTTGTAATCCCTCTCACTTAGTGTTAAAGTGTTTAACATGCCAGTTTTCGCCTAAACCCTAGTTTAAAGATCCGGCTTTAGGTTGTTCGGCACGGCTAATTTTTTAATCGGGCATGGTTGATGCCTCGTAGACCCTTGTGCGCGTGCCTAGAAACCCTACAGAGTCTGCAACGGTATCAAGTTTGGAACTTTTCCAACTAACCGCCTCTCCATTGTAGGTAAATACAAACCCTGAGATAGATTTACTGTCATCCTTATCACTTTGGAAGCTGGAATCGGTAAAGGCCTCCATTTGGAGATCCTAATTACCATACACCAAGAACAATTCTTTAGTCCTTCGCAAGTACTTAAGAATGTTCTTCACTGCTATCCAATGTTTCTCCCCTGGGTTGGATTGATACTTGCTTACTACAGCTAGTGCATAAGCTACATCAGGACGAGTACATAACATCGCATACATTATAGATCTTACGGTTGAAGAGCAGGGTATAATGCTCATGCGAGCTCTCTCTTCATCAGTCTTCGGACAGAAGTCCTTGGAGAGAGTGATTCCATGGCAAGCGGGCAAGGCACCACGCTTGGAATCTTCCATACTAAACCTTTTTAGGATGGTGTCAATGTACTTTGATTGGAACAATTCCAATAACCTCTTGGATCTATCTCTATAGATCCTAATGCCCAAAATGCAAGAGGCATCACCCAAGTCCTTCATGGAGAACCTTTGTGATAAGAATAATTTGACCGATTGTAGCATAGGAATATCATTTCCTATCATGAGAATGTCATCCACGTACAATATGAGGAATGTGACAGTACTCCCTACAATCTTCTTATAAATGCATGGTTCATCTATATTTTTGATAAAATCAAACTCTTTGATTGTATCATCAAAGGAGATGTTCCAGCTCCGTGATGTCTGCTTTAATACATAAATGGATTTAAGCAACCTACATGCCTTTTCGCTGCACCCACTGTCAATGAAGCCCTCTGGCTGATCCATAAAAACGCATTCTTCTAAATCACCATTTAGAAATGCAGTTTTAACGTCCATCTGCCAGATTTCATGATCGTAGTGAGCAGAAATATCAAGTAGGATCCGAATGGATTTAAGCATTGCTACTGGAGAGAAAGTTTCATCATAGTCCAATCCTGGTCTTTGACGAAAACCTTTCACTACAAGCCTTACTTTATAGGTCTCCACCTGTCCATCTACACCAATCTTTCTCTTAAAGATCCATTTGCAACCTACGGGTTTTATCCCAGGAGGCGCAACATCCAAAGTCCATACTTTGTTGGTGTACATGGACTCCATTTCGGATCTCGTGGCATCCAGCCACTTCACTGAGTCACCACTCGTGATAGCTTGCTGAAAACTAGTAGGGTCATCATCATCCATGATGCAATCTTCTCTATCACCATCAATGAGAAACCCATAGTATCTCTCTGGTGGGCGAGAAGTTCTACTAGATCTCCGGAGTGGCTGAGATTCTTGAAGTTCTACTGCAATATCAGTTTCAACCAATTCTTCATGAGTAATTTGTGTCTCTAGAATCTCTTCTAGCTCTACTGCATTGCCATCAGTACTATTTGTAAAAATTTCATTTTTTAAAAATGTGACATGTTGAGAAACAAACACTCTTTGTTCCTCCTTGTGGTAGAATAGATATCCATATGAATGTTTTGGATATCCTTACACATGACCAATCGTGTCTCGAGTTTATCTGAATTCTGCTTTTTGACAAAAGCCGGACAATCCCATATCCTAACTCTTTTAAGAGATGGTCTCTTTCCATACCATATCTTATATGGAGTGGTAGACACGGTCTTGGTTAGAACCATGTTTAACAGATACATGGCCGTCTCCAATGCATGTCCCCAAAAAGGAAAGCAGTAACTCAGCATCACTCATCATGGACCGTACCATATCTAATAAGGTACGATTCCTCCGTTCTGACACAGCGTTGTGCTGTAGTGTGTAAGGAGGAGTGAACTGAGAGAGAATCCCATTCTCTTTTAAGAAGTCTGAAAACTCTGTATTCAAATACTCTCCACCTCGATCCGATCAAAGTTTCTTGATTCTTAAGCCTGTTTGTTTTTCTACTTCAAGTTTGTACTCTTTGAATTTCTCGAAAGCTTCGGATTTATGCTTTAATAAAAACACGTGTCTGAATCTTGAGAATTCATCAGTAAAAGTGATGAAGTATGAAAAACCGCCTCTAGCATGTGTAGACATTGGTCCTCATACATCACTATGTATGAGGCCTAAGAGTTCTATAGCTCTTTCTCCGTGTCCAATAAATGGAGTTTTGGCCATTTTACTTTGATACAGGACTGAAAAGTTGCATAAGATTTATATTCAAAAGGATTTAAATATCCATCTTTATGTAGCTTGTTTAGTCCCGTTTCATTAATATTACCAAGTCTACAATGCCAAAGAAAAGAATCATTTATATCTGAAAATTTTCTTTTATTTGTATATTGTATGTTGAAAACTGTGTGTTGGTTTAGGACATAAATACCGTTATTTAGTGAACCATACCTAATCAACTGTTGATTCAAGTTAATGTTCATAACATTATTTTGCAACACAAAATGATATCATTCATTGTCTAACAAAGAAACGGATATTATATTACATAGCATACTGGGTACATAATAACAAGGGTTTAAAACCAAAATACATCCCGAAGGCAACCCCAGATAATACTCTCCTACAGATACAGCATGTACATTAGAACCATTTCCAACCCGAAGAGTGTGGTCGCCAGTCTTCAAAACTCTACTGCTTCTCAATCCCTACATACAATTTCAGATATGAGAACTAGAACCGGTATCTAATACCCAAGATGCAGAGTTAATAGAAAAACAATTTTGAGTTAAACACACTTGAAGCAGAAGTATCAGTACGCTTCTTCTTCTTGAGATCAGCAAGATACAGAGCACAATTGCGTTTCCAGTGTCCCGACTTGTGGCAGAAAAAACATTCTCCTTTTCCACTTCCTGCGGCCCCGGATTTGTCTTTCCCCTTCGTCTTTTCTACTCCACCTCTCGGTTTGGTGGGTTTATTCTTCTTCTTTTCTTTGGCCTTGGCTTTTGGGACGGAAGAGGAAGATGGCCCAACAAGCAGAGCGGGAGTTTTCGTTGTCTTAAGTGTGCTCTCTGCACTTCTCAACATATTGAGAAGTTCAGGCAGTGATTTCTCCAAATTGTTCATATTGAAGTTCACTATAAATGGAGAAAAGGCAGGGGATAGACTGTAGAACAATATCAATATATTGCTCATTCTCCATGGTCCATCCTAGGTCCTCAAGTTCTTCTATAAGACCAATCATCTTCAAGACATGTTCACCTACTGATGTGCCAGAAGCCATCCGCATCTGAAAGAGCTTTCGAGATGCTTCGTAGTGTAAAGCCCGAGATTGCTCTCCATACAACTCCATTGTATGAAGAAAGATGGATTGAACATCCATCTTCTCATGTTGCTTCTGATGTACATTGTCCATAGAAGCAAGCGCGAGACACTTAGCCGTATCACAATCAATATCCCATGTTTTTCGGATCTCCTTATCCGAAATAGATGATTCAGGACCTGGGATGGGTGGGGCTTTGGCAGTGAGGACATATGATACTTTGTCATATGTAAGTGCAATATTCAGGTTCCTCAGCCATTCTTTATAATTCGGTCATGTCAGTTTGTTTTTCTCTAACAGAAGCTTAAGTCCCATCATTGGTATCTGCAATTAGGAGAGAGAAAAGAAAACACTCAGCGAAATGCTCTTGCAAAGATTTAGATTGGTTATTATCTTATCTAATTGATATCTCCTACTGCTTTTATCAAATTTTCTTTCAAAACCTCAAAAATAAAACTAGCCAGGATTAATTAAATTCTACAGTTTCGCTAACCGGTTAGCTAGGCCAGTGCCGATACTTTGAGGGAGGTTCCCCGTGCTTTCTCACGGACCTAATTAAAATAAACCTCGTTTTTCCTAGAGGTGTAACCCCGTTGATACCTTTCTAGAACCCTACAGGATTAGTTAATTGCAAGTGCAAAACTCTCCTAAGAGTAACTCTTACTCACAGTGGGATCGGGATCCAACTATCATATAGAAGGTATGCAATCTCCTCCCGATGTGGTTTTTACCACTAGCTGCTTATGACCTTGGTTATGGTCAACATATCATAAGCACTAGTCAAGTTCTACCCGTCATTTCATGATTAACTAGACCCACACATATAACCCTTGATTATGATCAACATAATCACATGAATGTCCTAACTAATCGCATCATATACTTTATAGGAAGACATCACTTGGCTACCGTACACTACGCCTTAACTATGATCAACATGTGTAGCACGAATACTAAGTACTCTGCTTCCTAAAATGACGGAGGGTTGCGGAAGGTTTTTTTATGAAAACATTTAACGCTTTGAACTTGATCTCGTTGTAGAATCTAAAATAGTTTAGAAAAGGAGTGTCTTAAACTCCGCATCTTTTGAAATTTGCTTTTTCATAAAAAGGCCGATTAGGTTTCAAATCCGATTCTACAACATCTTTAGGTTTCTTTTTCTTTACATTAATCTCATTAATGTAGTCTCATCATTTAAGTCCCTAAGCCATCACAGAAAAGAAACGAAAATAGAACGTACACTTATACCATCCGCATTCGCCACAGTGTCCCGTTATGCACCGTTAGGTTATTTAACTAACGGCATAGTGGGGCAGGACTAGCGTGGATGTAAAACATAAGCAACATTTAATATATATCATATATATATATAATAATATTCCATTCGTCTCAGATATTAAGTAATCTCATTACAGAATAATTAGCAGCAGAAATACATATATGAAAATATAAGATATACTAGGAAGTCCGTATTTTATATTTACCCTACAATAGAAAATACGGATTCTACGGTAGTGATGAATAGCCAAGCCCACACCCCTAGACCCCTACGAGAGAGGCAAGTGACCCTACCAATTCTGGAGTTACTGGTCTCGACTCCTCGAGATGGCCTTCCACTGGACTCTAGAACCCGGTCACTCGTGCTCCCCTACTTGGGTCTATCCTAATACGGAAAAGTAAATAATATATATCAATGGTGACATCATCCTCAACCCGGAAGTGCCCCAATAAAAGAATATTACATACAAAGAATTTTACATGAATGAAAAAAAAAACTCTCGTCTCACATAAAACCCCCGGCCATTCAATCATGACGATCATATACATCATATCACAGCAACACATAACATTACATGTCATCAACGTAAGTAAATATGTGTATCCCAATTGTCGTTGACGTATAGCAATGAAACCGGCAATATACCACATATTACACTTATGATCGCAGAAAAGAAATGTAAAACTAAAACATTTGGAATCCACGCTTATCCTTAGACATCTCAAACATGGAATATCACATACCCCGGATTTCATGCTAACACTGTAGATCTTACATTTATGTCTTAATAATGAAAACACTTTTTTTCAAAAGAGATCGGGTAATTCAACAAGATTCCCGATATCCAACGAGACCGAAATGTTAGATTTACAAATAACCAATTAATTTTCTAAAAAATAATTAGCGTAGATTCCAAATATTGTATCACATTCAGAAAGATTAAACGACATCAAATATATCAATCAACATATCAACATACCTACTATTCTCATAGATCTCAACACTTGAACCTATTTTTTTGTTAAATTCCCAAAGAGCACAGCATGTACCCATGGATCAGCACAAGAAGGCACGGTCCAAGCCTCACCAACGGCGCCGCGGAACCACCGTAAATGCCATGATTTGGCCGCGTTTCTATGGTCGTTGTGTCGAGTTAGGTGCTCGTTCTTCTTGGGGATCCATAGAAAACCCTGCACTATTTTCTGAATATTTTTAAACCATAAAATTCCAATATTTGAAAAAATTTCCAGTGAGCATGTAAAAATCACATTTTTAATGTTCGATTGAGTTTTTTAATGCCGTCTATATTACCCTAAAGCTCTAGCTAGGCTCTGATACCATGTTGGTGTGTAGTAGCTCCTCTAGTTAGGTTTAAACAACAAATAGTGATGAACTTTTCAAAATTTTAGAGGGCTAATACAAACAAACTCCGAATCGAACTAGAGATTAGGGTAAAAGCAATAATAAAAGAAGTCTAAGCTAAAAGATAAGGAACTAAAACCTTTGTATTCAACTCCTTCACTCTCTTTGGATTCCTACGGCTCCACTCAAAACTAGGATCGACTCCGCTCAAGGTTTTCGTCATCTACGATGATCCACCCGGAGTTTCTTAGCTTAAACTCTTTGCTTCACAAAACTAAGATGAATGAAGAAAAACAACCTACACTAATGGGCTAGAGTAGTATAGATTGGTGAAGTGAGGATTTTTATATCTTGGAAAAATCTTTCTTTTTCTTCTTTCTCAAAACCTAGTGAGTGAAATTGAGGAAGAAGAAGAAGCAACTAGGGTTTGTGCTTAACTCAAGTAAATAATCACATTATGAGCCATGGAGATATTTTTTAGATATTTAAGTAAATAACTTGAGTGGAATGGTGAGTCATAAGTGTAGATATTTTAGAAATAATGTAGAATCCATGGCACATATTTATTTAAATAAAAAAACAAATAAAACTCAATATGTGAGTCTTGCACACCCATGTTGTATGTATCATCAACCATGACACCTTTTATAACATTTATATATATATATATATATATATATATATATATATATATATATACATATACTTATATATGTATGTATGTAAATATAAAAATAAAGAAAGGATTTCACAAAAAGAAATTAGTCATTTTATAAAATCAATAATTGATTTAATAACCCGGTCATATCACATATAACCCGACTAATTTATCCTCTAGATTAAATACGTTATCATATACGCGCATTAATCAAGCCTCCGCACATATCCCCATATGCTCTCCCACTTCGTTTCGCCCAAGTTCGGAAAACCCCTTTGTAGGACTCTAAGACTCGTCAATACGCTAGCAGTAGATAGTGATCATATCAGATACCCACAAACCGTCAGCGGTACTAGCAGCACGTAACGGCTCCCAGGTATTGTACGAACAGAAGAACAACAAGTGAACCTGTCAAAACTCCCGTAGAGCCATTGGTAACACTTACCGCACAATCCGGTCTCTTCGTCTGATATGTTGCATATCAAGTATAGGGATGGAATCGTCGAACCCTAATAACTTAATAAGTCATGCTGATATGGACTATGATCGGTCGAGAAACTACTGATAACACTTATCAGTAAATCTCATCAGCCCTGGCCAGGGAGTTCGAGTCAAAGCCAATCACGCATTGCACAACATCAACTCCCAATGCCGGGAGAGACGAAACCCCTCCTATCGCTCATTGTCTCCATGTGTCTCGGGACTGTACCCAAAAGACACCTATTTGCACGCTCAGTAGAGCCGTGGTAGGGTGGAAATCAAAGCACAGTGGGAGAACACACAAGACTTTATGACGATCTTAGGTCTACAGACTAACCTGTACCAGTGTCACCTGAGAACTGCTATCCGACGATATATATAATACCTTATAGGAGTTCTCGGTGAGTCCGTTCAGTGTACCCAGTCACCACTGAGCACCCGTATACAATCTTCGATGTCACAACACCAATGGATATGGGATCATCCATCGCCCATCATATGGGTCAAGAAAGATATACGCTAGTCTACTCTGGAATATCGATGCTCTATCTCGATATACCCTCGACTAAGAACATTCCAGGATATGTTTATAAACTACACATGCCCCACTAGTATGATCTCCATTACAGTCATGGAAGTCAAGAAGATATCCTAAGGGCTTTATCAACATGTATGAAATGAACAGTATAATACAATCAAGTAAACATGTTAAGATAAAGTACAACCGGATAGTATACTATCATGTCGGGCAAGAAAGTCATCTGTATATATATACATGTCCAAGCATCCACTATACATATAATGGCCTCTAGGGCATACATATATCCAACAATATGAGATATAGCCGGATTATTAAATCAAGTATTGATTTAATGTATAATTATATATTTGATATATTAATTTACATTAACTAATATTAGCTCACTTAAGTTTTCCTTCTTCTCACAAGTGCACACTTAATATATATGTGATATATTATTTGTGTTTTCTTTTTTGTGTCATGCTTGATAATACACACTACATGGGTGTATGAGACTCACACCATTCTCATGATAATGTAAGGTTTATTTATTTAAGGTAAATCCAAATTAGTTGGAAATTAGTCACATGGGTGAAGCTTGTGGAAGCTTGTAGACCCATTAACTTAGTCCATTAGTTTTGTCTTACCTTAGATATTTGTTAACCTAACCATTATCTAAACCCATGGTAAAGTCTCTATATGAGTTATATGAGATATTTTCTCACCCATGGTTACCATAACATTATCTCTTCATCTTCATCTTCATCAAGAGATTGGCTCTCTAGCTTTTGAGGAAGTGAGGAAAAATGGCTAATCTAGTAGAGGATGATGACATTATCTCTTCATCTTCATCTTCATCTTCATCAAGAGCTTAGCTCTCTAGCTTTTGAGGAAGTGAGGAAAAATAGTGAGAAAAAGAATTCTAAAGTGAGCAAAATTCCTACTTCATCATCCTCTACTAGATTAGCCATTTAGTTTAGGGCGTTAGCTTCACTAATCCCTAATTAGTGAAGAGATAGTTTGGGTTAGTGTCTCCTTGACGTAGATCATCTTCGGCCTCGAAGACTTCGTGCAAGGTTGTTCCTTTCATCTTGTGGAGCCGTTCTAGAGTCTGAAAGATCACTATTTGGAGCGAAGGGACTACCACACGGAGCTATTGAAGTGAAGGACTGAAGTGAAGGACCGGTCTACAAAGGTTGCATTCCATATTCACTTAGATGTAAAGTAGTTTACATGTTGTATTGTCTAAATCTCTAGTTAAGATTCTTGGGTTAGGGTTGTTTAGCATGGAAAAATTTTGAAAATGGAATAGACGATACCTCCCAAAACCTTGCTGTCGTGCTAAGCAATCCTATAATAACAGCCAAAACAACTAAAGAAAATGGCAGACACTTTTCTTCACTTGCCATTTCTTGAGCTCACACTCTTCACCTCTTGGCATCTTCTTCAACCTCCACCCTATATGTCTCATGTGTTGAGAAACCTAGGGTGTATTGAGACAAAGTAATCACACATAATCTCTACTTCATCTTGGCTATCTAGGCTAGCAAACTAGATACTCGATTTGCTTCGGTTTTGAGGTCGGAGCCCGTATTACTAACCCTCGACGTGGATCTTCTTTGATGTGGGGAGACCGGAGATCAAGCTTGATCAAGGAAGCCGCGAGGAGCTTAGGACAGAGATTGAAGACCGAAGGACACGGATCGATCGGTATAACCTCTCTAAACTCTTTTCATATAACTAGTATAGGGTTAATGGTATGATCCGTCGATTAGGGTTCCGTTAGCGCCGGTTTCTAAAAGTTTTTGTTCCGCATTTGGCCACGGAATGATGGCTGGGGCGCTGGCATAACCCAACATATTCAAGCACAGACGCTTGACCAAGAAAATGAAACACAAATAGAAAAATAGCAAACGTCTGAAGCTTTAAGCGACAGACGTATGATAGTAAAAAAATGTAGGTTCGAAAATACTAAAATTTGTAAAACCTTAAAAATCAAAACTTTTGCATAAAAATACCCTGTACTACCCAAAATAAGTTGTAATCATCAAGAAAACCATACTAGATCTAACATTACCAGTTGTTCACTTTAAAAACCAAATTTTGAAAGAGTTAAACCATAAAAACAAGATTTTTATATAAAGGAATAGCTTTTTCATGCAAAACTTTTGAGACTTGAGACCAAAAGGTTTACCTTGAAAGATTTGAGCAAAAGAGGAGATCCAAGGCTTGTATGAAGCTACTTGAACACTTGATCATGCTTGAGTTTGGTGTTGAGTTTGGATTTGAAGGTGAGTGAGAGCTTGAGAGAGAGTGAAAAAGAAATAAGTGAGGAAAGAGGATGAGCCATGCCTTTCCCATGCCTCTCTCCTATACATCCCCTTCTCTCCCAATTATATTTAGAGGGAAAAAGAAAAGGCTAGAATTGAATAAGCTTGCCATGCCCAATTAAGTGTTAATTGGAAGTTAAAATATTGGTCTTATCATTTAAATTATATAGATATTTATACGTATACCAATCTATGAAAACCCAAATGGCCATACTTATTATCATTTTTGTAAAACCCATCATATATAATTAATTAAATTCTAAAATAATCAGAATAAAATTTTGAAATGTTATAAGTACGCTATGGGCAAGCACCAATCGAGTGTGCAGATGACCCACAAATCAAGCACAAGTTGTTGGCCCTACGGCAATCCTTCTTCGGGTGTCCAGTATGGTGACAATAGTAGCAGTAGTCCGGATGTGATGAAGAGGAAAATCCAGTCGGCCTCCTCTGTTGCGCAGAATAAGCTGGCCTTAAGGGTGCCCTTCCCGATATCTGGTTGGTGAGGCATTTGACCACTGCAGGATAAAACCTTCTTCGCTGCTTCATGAAAGTTTCATAACGTCATGTTGTTCCCAACAGCTCGGTTAAGGATCCCTGCAGAATGGTAGTCTGTTGCTGCTGGTTCTCCAGCAGTCCTCGTATGAGCTCTATCATAGCCGTCTGGTCAGCTAGTGCGTTTTTGTTGTAATTTCTCTTGTGTCGAGCCATAATCTTGAAAGAAGAACAAAGAAGGATCAGGACGAATTCAAAGAACATGAATTAAAAAGGAACGTTAAATATTTTTTGATTTGAACGATCTTAAGAAGAATTAGAATGGATTCAGGATAATATGATTCAAAAAAGGTAATAAATGTTGTTGGATTTTTAAACTCTTGTATTATCTACTTTGAAAGATCATTCAGAACCGATCTGCATGGGCCACTAACAAAACCTGTCATGCCCCACTTCCCAAAAGACGAGAAGCGAGAGCGAACAAAATCCGCAACGTACTCATATTGAGAAGCACATCTTCCCCATATGAATACGCTAAGCATCTGGATAAGCAAATAGATAATTTATAAAAATACAAGAATTTAAAAACAATAAAATAATTCCTAACAACACTTATTACATAGTCCAAATAAACAACTGAACAAGTTCAAGAATTTGAAAGAACTACAACTAAAAAATAGACTTAAAGCAACAAGCATACTACGAAAGCGCTAAACTCGTATTGAACAGAAAGATAGTTGTTGTTTTTCTCGCTTGGCTCAACCTCGTACTGAGCTTGATCTCCTATCTCAAACTCACCTGAAGAAAATTCCCAAAAGAAAAAACCTAAAGAAAATGGAATGTCCGTCAGCGAACTAGAGTTCGGTAAGTTCCCAATTTTTAAAAAAATAAAGAGTATTACAAAGAAACATGATATATAAAAAACAGAAGGAAACAATCAAGCACGTATAAATAACAATCGATATAAAGCAACAATATGATGTTTGTTCTTTAGACTGTAATATCATGTTTTAAATTTATAAGTTCGACTAGTGAGAATTTTACACGTAATTAGAATGTTTCGTTTCCTCTCGGAATAACAGAAACACGGATTCAAGAAATTCATGAGTCAGTAATGCATTGTCCCGTAATACTCGGAACCACGGTGATCATGTATAATCCCCGTTACACGTAAATACCCCTATTCGTCAAATTTTCCCATCCTCATGTCAATTAATTATTTAAGTTCTAGAATTTGATATAAATGCTAGCATGAATTCATGAATATTTGATATATTGTAGGTTCAGATCAGGTTCATAGATTCACGAGTTCATGAGTTTCAATGTAACATTTCATAAATATAGAATATTATTTTCGGAATTTAAATAATAAAATAATAAATTTCACGAAAACTATACTAGTGTGAATTTGGGCTTTCGTAAAATGGTATAATTATATATAAATATTTTGGAAAATATTTGGAAGATTGATATGAATTATTAATTATAAATGCATTTATTGGATTTGGACATTTTATAAATAATTATGCAATTATATGCAAGTCTATGTTAAACTTGATTAGTGTACTACTAATCATGCATTGAGACAAATCCACTTTTGTATTAATCATGGATAGTGCACCATGACATGCTGTATGTTGTTACATGTTGGTTTCATTTACAGTTGTTGTTGTCATTTGGTTTTTAAAAGAAAAGGGAAAAGAATAGAAAAAGAGGAGACATGGAAGGGACAAGAGAGCATGGGCAAGAGAGAGGAGGGTTATCCTACACCCTGGCAACATTCTTTCTTCTCTTCATTTCTTGTCTCACCTCATCCTTCATCTTCATCTTCCTTCTTCTCATCCTCCACCCTCACTATTCCATGATATCATCTCCAAAACTACCTCAAAATCTCACCCCCACCTTCACAAAAAATGTGCGCAACCTCATCCTACACCCCATAGTGAGTTCAAGTTTGGATTTTGAGCACATTGAACAATCTTGGAATTTTCTTCAGTTGCTCCAAAAGGTAAAATCTTCGCTTTCCTTCATATTATCAAGTTTATTAACCTCCTATTTGTTTTTAGAGTTCGATTATGCTAGATTAGTGATCTTGTAAATTTCTAGGATGATTTTTAGTGGATGATTGAGTTGTAGAGACATAATTGAGGTTTAGTTAGTGATCACAAACCCTTAATGATGAATTCTGGACAAACATGAGACTAGAAACCCCAAAACACGAACTTAGATTTTTCTCGACATCGGTTTTTGACGAATTGTGATGATTAAATAGAATCTGCTATGACTCGAGAGCTCTATAAACTAAGTTTCCAACACAGTGAGATGTGCAGGCACCTAGAGACTACCCTAAGAACCCGAGACCCCAACTCCCTCTTCTGGCTGCAAATTTAATCCCCCAGGCCGTAAATTGCGGCCTGACCTGTGAGACTTGGGTTGGTTCTTGGTCCATGGTTCACTTATCAGATATATAGACCCACCCTATATGCAAAATCTCCTAATTTTATCTGAGCCAAAATCTGGGAGTGTTTTTCTAAGTTGCTGATTTTGGTTTCCGATTTTTTGAAAACCTTGTTTTGGTATTGGAGTTTTGACATGGTCGTTGGATATTTGTACGTCAACGCTAAGGGTTATTTGGTTGTTCTTGAATACGTAGGCTATAGGTTCTAACCTATGTGCACTTCGCATGCCATATCAGTTTTCGGATTTGGTTTTGATCCTGTTACGATGTGTGTTGATTTTTAGGAACCCTTGCATGGACTTCTGAGATGACGAAGGAGAACAAGACGTTTATTGACTTTGGCTAGAGCAAGGATAGCATGTGGGTAGATCTATATATACGGAGGAAGTCGGGTGGATGGCGTATGCACCCCCGCAACCATAGTAATAGGAGGACCGAGATGTAGAAGATATTTATAGAAACCTATGCTTATGAACTTATGGATATAATCATAAGATTAAGTACAAGATGACATAATGAAAAGAGGATATGATGAAACAAGATGACATGAGTTGATATGTTGATATGAGGATGTGATGCGATATATATACACATATACACATGCCAAGATATAATATGAGATTGATTTATATATAAATGAGAATATAAGATAATATAATGTATGAGACCATAGATCCGTACCCTTGATTATGTATAGGACGATAGATCCTTATTCTGATTTGATGACACCGTACGATGGATTATACCGTACGCGATATGATATACCGGATGATTGATCCGCACTATTGACTCGAGGATGATTGTACGATGATCATACCACATCTAATACTATGAGGCTGGATCGCTGACTTGTGGATTGTCTTGATTCGGAGAATCATTGCTTTCTAAAATACCTTAGTGGATAATGGATTACATTTGGACCATACCTATTTCCAAAATGACGATTCATATTATAAAAACTATAACTGTATGGTTCATGTGTAGTCATGTACTTTATATCGTTCTTGTTATGCTGTATTATTTCCTCATGACATACGGACTATGTTCCCGACACTTATCGTTATATGGCATCGTCCGCTAGGACACATGCACCATTACCGATGATGCGCGTGTTACACATACACAGATTTGCTGGCTCACACACTCATCATCGGTAATTGTCATGCCACTTACACATTAGAACTGTGATATCGCCATATTGATGTTAAACTATAGAACTATAACTTATTGTTCAGTATTTATTATACGACATTGCTTACATGAAAATACTTGCAATACTATACAGTACTGTTATGTGCATTGTATTTACTGGACCATTATGGTTACATATATATGAGATTATGTTTTCATGAGATCTCTGGATTTGAGAACCGCTGATATATTTTAAAAGCCTTATGATTGTTTTTAAAACGCGGTTTCTCGTGATATGATTTGTGGCGTCCACCATGAGTTTTCTCGGTTATAAGCTATGAGTTACCCGATTCGAGGAGTGGGGAGGCACTGTCTGCAGGTACATGGTGGACCCGGTGCGGTACCCCGGGGCAAGAAGATCGTATAGAAAGGCATTGAGCCCGGCAGGTGAGCACTACTGATCGGTGATAGTTTGGGCTCGGCGGATATCCGGAGGATACCGACCGGAGTCATGAGATCAGATGGATATGAGGGCCGATCCGATGAGACGGCGCCCGAGATATTAGGATTTACATGTCGATGCTGGACACGTGTTTTATGATATTTTCAAGTGTCGATGCTGGACACTCAGATTTTATGATAATTTGATGTATTGTTGATGGAAACACGTTGGATATACTCATGCATATATGCATATGACTCCGATGACTTGATACATATACTGATACCGGTACGACATTGTTATTGTACACATATGTATACACGATCACCCTAAATACCACAGTATTACCTTTATGTTACCATATGACCTAGGGATTGTTATTCATTCTATTTCTACCTGCTGATATTTTCTACTCATGAGTTGGCAACTCACCCCGTTGTGCCGCAGTTTTCTTGCAGGATCGACCGCTCGGATCAGTAGTGTCTTGCTGGCACACAGCTTGCTTCAGAGTGTTTTGCATTAGTAGATAGGGTACACATTTGAATCGTGACCACCCTTATACATGTTTATTCTGTTGTATCTAGTTAAAGCTCTATCAACCAGACTATGTATATTTGGTAGACCTAGACACAGATTTGTATATTCTTTAGACTCAGAGCGAGATGGGTGTTTTGTCTTTTATTTGAGCTGGATGATGTCTTGGTCTTCTTTATTTCTTTCTGTGATTGATCTTCACCTTGGGGCATCGTATATATATGTATTGTGCATAGTTGTGATTCCGCCAATCGGCAAAGGGCTAGCTCCCGCTTGGGGATGCGTATATTATTGCTTGTATATGGTTTTGGATCAAAATTTACAAGGGATGTGCTGCTCAAATTTCATGGAAGAAAATGTTATAGATACAAACCATTGCATTTTCATATGATTATACTTTTAAAAGAAGGATTGAATTCATTATGCCGATATTTCAAAACTGCACCTCCATTTTTTTCCGAAAAGGTTTAGATTTCTGGGATTTCGGCTTACTTGAATTACGGCAGGGTCCTATAGACTTCACGTGATTCTTGTGCCGGTCACGTGCCAATTCTGTGTCATGACATTCAAGTGGTTCAAGTTCATGGATTCAAGTATTCAAGTGGTCCATGCATTCATTCATGAATCATATCAAATTCGTGTCAAACATAACAAGTAGACAACAAAATTCAAAATGGCGGTAGTATAAATAAGAAAAGAAAACCAACAAATAATGAACTCCTATGAAAATAGTTCTAACACGAGATATATAGCCCTAGGTGTTAGGTAAATAGAGCAAAAATAGAAAACTCATTTGGGTTTCTGAACCTCAAATTATCGCGTTTTTAAGGTAAGGGTGTAGAGTGTTTTTCACTACCATATTGAGATAGGAATGCGCTCACCTGTCAAACGTGTACAAATCCTCCTGTCTAGGGTAGACTAGGGTTTATTGATTGTGCGGATCCTAATTTCCGGCAGCAGCGGACAAAACTGCGGTTAATTACCACTTGCACCGAAAGGAGGGAACCTCTGATTAAAAGGTCACTCAAATCATGCGAACTCAATATAGAGCATTTGTGTTTGGAAAATAAACGTAAATGCGTGTTTGTTTCATTTTTATTGTTTCGTTCATTTACACACACACACACACACACACACACACACACACATATTTTGTTTTATATTTATATTTATATTTTTTTTTTGTTGAGGGGTCCCCTCCTTGGAGAAGGGGTCCCCTGAAGCAAGAGACCCCTCCCCTTAGGGGAGGAGTCCCTGAAGCTTCGGGGACCTATCAGGGGTCTTCGAAGGGTCGGGACCACCCCAGGGGAAGGGTCCCCGAAAGGTCGGGGACCTCCCTCTTTGGGGGGTCCCGGTAGGTTGGAGGCTTTCCCCATTTGAAAGGGGAGAAGTCCCTGTAAGTCCACGTTGCGACCCCCGGTTCTTGCGGGAAGGCGGAAACGGTATAAAAATCAAATTTTTAGCGCATGGGGCAATATGGACTAACAAAGTCGGGATCTTTTCTAAACTAAACTAGCAAGAAAGCTAAAGAGAGTTAGCTACTCGGAAGAGAGGTTATACCTAACTTGAACTCCTTCTTCTTGAAACCTTTGTAGGGGTTGATGGTGCTTTCCTCGTTGCCTTCTTCCGTCAAAGATGGATCCACCTGAGGGTTCAACCTTCGGGCTCTTTCTCGAACTTTGAGTGAACTAGGATCTTCGGCTTGCTAAACCTCTAACCCTAGAGTGAGTAGAGAGTGTCTTTGGGGTGTTTTTATCTCAAGGAGAGGGATTCTCAACACATGAGAAGGATTCTCCTTGAACTAGAGGAGGAAGAAGAAGAAGTGAGGAGAGAGAAGAGTTATGATAGAATGAGCTATCTTTTCCTTTTACAACCACAACAAAAAGAAAAGAAATTATCAAATTAACAATAATAATAAAAATGAAATAGTTGATGGATGGTTTGGAATGACCATTATCATTACATTCTTTAAATGGTTTTGCTAGAATCAAAAAGTATCTTTGATATGTAATGATGATGGTCAAACCTTCAACCATGGTCAACAAGTCAACCATGGTCAACAAGTCAACAAAACCCAACCATGACACAATTTCATTTAATTAATATTATTAATTGATATATCATAATTCCATTAGGGTTTGGAAAAAGACGACTGTCAACTGTGCATACGCACCCGTTCCGAAACCCTAATGAAAATCCTCTTTCTCCGCCTCAATCAACTGTGCATACACACCCGCATTCTTGTTCCGAGGAACATGAATACCAAGAGATAAAATCAACCCCAAAACATATACCAGCATCTGGCTCAAACCAGAGCCTGCTAGTAATATCTGTCCGGACTCCAAACGTGCACAAGTGCACGGATGAGAACGAACCCTGTCGCAAAACCATGCGACCTCTACTCTGTTTTGCCCAGAGGCGAATAGCCCTCTGTGTGGGACTCTAAAGACTCGACACTACGCTGGCAATGGGTTTAACCACAGACCGCAAGCGGCACTAGCTGTGCGTAACGATCCCCAGGTAGATGTCGATAAGAAGACTGATGAGGTGAACCCCATCTGAACTCCCACTGAGTCTGAATGTGACAGTCTCCGTACAGTCCGGTCTGTTCGTCTGATACATCGCATGTCGGGCCTAGGGGGCGGTAAACATCAGTCCCCTAATAGCGGTACAAGTCGTGTCGGAGTGAAGCCCAAAACACCCTGAGATAACACTGGAAGCCTACCAGTATATCTCGCTTGCCCTGGCCAGGGACTACTCGTGTAATGGCTCTCCTAGACACAGCGCGATGTCAACCCCCAATACCGGGAGAGACGAATCCTGTCTAACCGTCACTGCCTCCAAGTGCTTCGGGACTGCACCCAACCATTACCTGTTTGCACGACTCCTTTGAGCCATGGTAGGGTAGTGATCAAAGTGCAGTGGGAACATGTTGGAGATAGTGCCCTCAGAGTCAATTATTGGATCACAGGCACGTGATTGCAATGATTGAGGGAGGACCTATCCCGGTAGGACAGTCTTACTCAAGATGATAGTATGCTATCTGGTTTATCTTTATCATCGTGTACTGCTTTAGGTGACCTGACAGGTCGCTATTACACGTTGATAGAGCCCCTAGGATTCTTGCTTGACCACCAGCAGTATGATGGCGATCATATACGTGGGAGCTGGTAGTCTATAAGCACATCCTTAAAAGGTCCCTAGTCGTGGGAGTTTCGAGACTGGGCATCGATACTCCATTAGTAGACTAGTGTATACAGTCGAGACCCCGACGAGGGGCGGTGGCTGGTCTCACAAGCCACTGGTGTCAGTTGGTTCACCTAAGATGTATACAGGTGCTCATTGGG
Source organism: Agapanthus africanus (assembly GCA_030015575.1). Taxonomy (NCBI): domain Eukaryota; kingdom Viridiplantae; phylum Streptophyta; class Magnoliopsida; order Asparagales; family Amaryllidaceae; genus Agapanthus; species Agapanthus africanus. The sequence continues at coordinate 714,998,477 of CM057341.1, read as the reverse complement.
TTATGAGTACACCGGACAGGACTCGCCGGGAACATGCTAGTTGGTCATAAACCAGACGTCAGATAGCAGTTCCCTGATGACATGTGTACAGGTTAGTTCATCGACCTGAGATCGTCATTTGTCTCGTGTGAGTTCCCACTGTGCTTTGATTACTACCCTACCACGGCTCAAAGGAGTCGTGCAAACAGGTTTTAGTTGGGTACAGTCCCAAGCCACATGGAGGCAGTGAGCGGATCTGCAGGGGTTCGTCTCTCCCGGTATTGGGGGTGAGGTCGCACTGTGTCTAGGAGAGCCATTACACAAAGCCCTCGGCCGAGGCAGGAGATTTACTGGTAGGTATTCCAGTAGTATCTCAGGGTGTTCTGGGCTACACTCCGACACGACTTGTACCGCTTTTGGGGGTCTGACTTTTACCAACCCCCTGGGCCCGCCATGCGATGCTCATAGACGAACGGACCGGACTGTACGGATATTGTCACTGACAGGCTCAGTAGGGTGTCAGGATGAGTTCGCTCATCGACGTCCCTTTTGGTCAATAGCTGGTGGCCCGTCACGTATTGGCTTATACCTCTGACGTGCTAGTGGTTAAATCCACAGCCATAGTATTGACGAGTCTTTAGAGTCCACCACACTTACAGTTACTCAAGCTTTCGGGCGAAACGCTGTAGATGCCGTATGGAGATATGGCAGGGTCCGATCAGATACGTGCGGTATTGCACGGACCAGGATCGGACGGTTTGTACTAGTGGCCGTATGGATATATGGCAGGGTTCGATCAGGTACGTGCGGTATTGCACGGATCAGGATCGAACGGATTTTACTAGCCGGCTTTGGTTTAAGCCGGTTCTAGTTTAGTACAGTGTAGATTTTGTCTCATTGCATTTGTATCCGGTCAGAATACAGATGCGGGTGTGTATGCACAGTATCGGAGTTTTTCTGTAATTTATTACGGGACCAGTTTTCTGGAGTTGCCAGTTTGCTTTCCGTTCCGGCCGGTTTTCCTTTGTTCTTTCCCGGCCGGACTTTTCCGATGGAGGGGGTTATTTGCAATTGTGCAAATAACATTTGTGGAGGGGGTTTCTTGCACTTGTATTCATTATGATAAGCATCTTTTGCTTTTTCATCCATGATGGTGCTTTAATGAGATTTGAAAGGTTAAGGTTTGGATGTAAGTTTGTAATGATGATGTTTGGATATGGTCACCATTCTTTTTCTCCTACACTCACCTCCCTCTTGATTTTGTTTCATATCCCTCCACCATTCTCATTTTTGAAGAGGCCGGCCACTATGGTTGGGAATGAGAAAAATTTCCATTTTGTTGTAGCACATATTTCATCATCTCATTCTTCTAGTTTTTGGAAAAATGAAAGCACCATTTTTCCTTAACCTTATTCCTCCATCACCAATGGCAACTTCACTACTCCAAAGAGACATAGACTCTACACTACTTCTACAGCAAATCTTAGGCGCGTCGGCTAGCCAACTTCGCGCCCGAGTTGCCTCGGTATTGAGGTGGGAGCCCGTAAAATAATACAGACGATGTGGTGCCCTTCCGGCAAGGAGGAGACGACCGGAGTTTCCGCGGGAGATCGGGACGATGACGAGAAGACCGGAGGACTCGGATCACTCGGTATATCTCTCACCCTTTCTCTTGTTAGCTAGTATCGGTTAATGGTTACGATCTGGGTATATTGTCCGCGGTAGCGCCAGTTTAAAAGTTAAGAAAATTTTGATTCCGCATTATGGCCTCGGATAGACGGCCGGGGCGCTGCCGTGGCGCAACATGGTATCAGAGCCACGCCATTAACCTTGTCTAGCTTTGTCTAATGTGTTTTACATTTCCGATCGACCAAAATTCCAAAAATACGCGTTTTCTGTACATCAGTTTTCTGTTGATTTTTTTCTTGCTCAAAAAATTTTTCAGGTTGCATAAAAGTGATGTACTGGAAAATATAAGGCTACTGTAGAAATTCGACAGCGTGATTCCATTGTGTGAGCGCGGAACCGCGGCAAAACCTCCCTTTGTTCCGCGGTTCCGCCGTACTATGGTCAGATCACTGTGTCGTTTTTTTTTTCTTCAGTTGCTTTCTGGGATGATTTTAGGGGTTTTGGAACATTAATTTTGGGCCCAGAATTTCTTGATGTGCTACAGTAGTACTTGGGGGCCCACTTGTTAAAATTTAATCGATCGGATATTTTAAACACATTGGTTCACAGTATTTACAATATATCTGCGACCGTGAATGTCACTTGATCGGTAATTCCTGTCTAACTGCTATAGCCCGGTTAGACGGATTTGCGAACGTGACTTTTCACGTTGATGTTCTATGTTTATGCTGTGTTGTTGCGGATCGGTCGTGGGGGATAGCCTGGATGCAATGCTAGTACAGTTTTGTTTTATATGTACATTTGATATTGCGGGGCGAGCGTCCGACATGTGGACTGCCGTCACTGCCTGTTTGTATTATTCTTTTGGGGCACGACCTGGTTGCTGTCGGTGTACCCGTTGTATGTATATTTTACTTTCTGTACTAGGATTACCCCGCGGAGGGGTGCACGGATAGCCGGGTTCTAGAGGGCAACGGGCCCGCATCTCATGGCATTGAGACGGAGGGGGCTTCACTCTAGGATTGGCGGGCTATTCGCCGCACTCGTACGGGGTACAGGTTGACCCAGGAGGGGTGCCCAAGTTACCGGATTCCATGAAGTGCTGGGTGGTCCATTCACGGTGCTGAAGGGGGCTGCCTCGCTTCAGGTTTTGGCGGGTGACTTGCCGCGCCCGTAGGGGTCTAGGTTTTCATTGCACAGGCTATCCACACGACCAGGGAAACATCGGGTTTCAGCAGCGGCTCTGTGAAACCCGGGGTTTCCAGATATCTGTATTGTTCTGTGATGCTGTATATTTCTGTGATGTTGCATTTTATCACGCCTTGAGCGAATATAATATATTGGTATATATATCAGTAGATATTGTATATGTTTTACATCCGCGCTAGTCCAGTCCCCGCTCTGTCGTTAGTTAGCTAACCTAACGGGTAATGACGGGACCCAGTGGCGAATGCGGATGGCATATACGTACATCAGTATATTTTCGTTCTTTGTGGTGTGATCAATTGATGGGACTGCGTTGATTCGGATCAATGCAAGATAAACAAACCTATTCTGATGTTGTTGGAACACTTTTCAAAAAGCTGTTATTGCAAGGACGTTCACTTTTGTTTTGCATCGTGGTATTCATTTGGAATATCCTGCTCCTCAGTCGACGAGGCAAGGGCCGAGATCTCTTCACTGGGAGTGACCCCTTGGACAGAAGTTTGCGTCAGGGCATTAACTTCACTATAGCCGATTACTTTTGCTTTGCATCGTGGTATTCAGTTGGAATATCCTGCACCTCATTCTACGGGGAAAGAGCCGAGATCCCTTCACCGGGAGTGACCTCTTTAGCAAAGGTTTTCGTCACTATATTTTTATAAAAGGCTATGCAGTTCCTTCGACGATATCAAGTTCATTACGTTAAAGGTTTTTCGCCAAAAACCAGCCATAGCCCTCCGTCATTTCCTACAGGTATTATTTGGTATTCGTGCTGCGTTTGTTGACCTAGTCAAGACGTAGTGTTCGGTAGCCAAGTGGTACTTGTTTGTTGCATAAGTGGGATTGGTTAAGACAGTCGTGCGGCCTTGTTGACCTAGTCAAGGGCACATACGGGTGGGTTTAATGCAATCCAGAATAATGACGGGTTGAACTTGACTGGCGGTTTATGGTTTGTTGACCTAGTCAAGGTCATAAACCGCTTGGGGTAAAAATCACATCGGGAGTTTCAAAAGAACTGAAACTTGCCAGACATGCGGATACCTTCTGGAGTGTGGTGACTTGAGTGGATTCCGTCAAGTTATCATGCGATGATAGTTGGATCCCGATTCCTGCTGATGAGTTGGTTTACTCCTCGGGTGATCCCGACTAGTTCTTCTTTCAGGTTTGGAGGAGAATTTGACGGTACAGTGGGAGGTTTCCTGATTAGATAAAGTGATAACCATTCTGATCTAGGTTAGAGTGCACGCTGAGTGTTTTCTTTTCTCTCTCTTTTGGCAGCAACCATTGACCCGACCCTAGACTATGACTCAGTGACCAAGTTGACCGAACCTTCTTAACACTGGCTTTTGGATTGTCAGAGTTGCAAACCTCATTGCCACTCCTACTTTTACCCTTTTCTCCAGGACACCCCGTATTACTACGAACGTCCACTTCCATTGGACAAAACCATCGTATGGTTATATACGAACTCAAAGGACTTCGAGGATGGTTTCTGGTTCTGGAGAAAATGAATAGGATTATTCAGTTGTCTTTTCTTTTCACCTTCTCTCATTGCGAGTACTCCTTGGTTTAGGAGATAGTACACCTATTATGCAAATTGGATAGTCTTCTTCCAAACCTTAGGCTGGTGCCGAACGGTGGGGAATGAAGAAAACCAATTAGCATAACGATGGTGTGCAGAAAGTATTAAGTTAAGACAAAGAAAGGGATTAGTAAGAGGGCAAAGTAAATTGCGACTGCTATTCACGACCAAACCGAGTATTTCTTCGCCAATCCTAAATCACCTTTGTATTTCTCCAGGACGCTCCGTATCACTACGAAGATTCCAAGTTTTTGGATACTCCATCGTATGGTTATATACGAACTCGAAAGGAACTTGTTCCAGTTCGGGGATGGATTCTGGTCCAGGAGAAATAGGAATACGGTTTATTCGGTTGTCTTTTCTCTTCACCTTCTCTCGCATTGCGAGTGCTCCTAGGATTAGGACAGTACACCCATTATGCTTATTGGATAGTCTTCTTCCAAACCATAGGCTGGTGCCGAATGGTAGGGAGGGAAGAAAACCAATTGGCCTAAAGGGGTGTGCAGAAGGTAATGACTAAAGACATATAAAGGGATTTGGAGAGGTGGCAAAGAATTATACGGTTATAGTTGTGAATCTGGATAATGGAAGAGGCATTACTAAGAATACCGGAATACCCCACCGAAACATTTCAATGTTTCAGTTTCACTGTGTAATGTTAAAAGAAAACTGATTTCCCGATTAGATACTTACTCCAGGGTATGTATTTACCAGGTATGATTCTTACATCTGTATGGTTTTACAGATGATGAGTGGGAGTAAGTTATTGGGAATTAGGTGACCATCCTCATTATATCGGGATTCGTTATAATTGGTGATATTTGAGGAAGCCACCTGGGTTGTTTGCCGGTCGGCAAATATTTGGTTTTGAATATCCGTTGTTATGCACCAATTTCAAATTGATATATCTGTACGTCTATTTTCATAGAGTGAGATATACCGTTTGATATTATGTCGATGACATTTACCTATATCAGTGGATGGTTAGGTAAGGAGCATCAAACAGCGGTGTAATTCTTCTTAACCATAAGTACAGTTTTCAACCTACGACGCACAGTGAAAGAGTTGTTAGACTCAGCGGACTTATACAGAGTATTGTATATTGTCCAGCGTCCATCAGGACAGAGGGGTTGGTCCTCGTACTATATTCGGTTTACTTATGACTTCTCTAGATTTTAGACAGCTGTTTCGTGGAAACACAGGGTCTAAGTTTTGAGGAGTTATAGGTATTTGAATAGAGTAGAGAACCAGGTGTAGCAAGTATCGGGATTCTTCAAGGTGATCGAAGATGTAGATACTTGTGTATGGTATTCAGTTGATAGTAATGATAAAGAGAAATTGCTTCTCTTTCAGGTTACTCATAATTGGAAACATTCCTAAGTTGAGTAACGCTGATCGGCCTCTCTCCATTTAGTTGACATGCACTGGAGACAGCTGCATGATTTGAATCTGGTTAAATTAAATCAGTGCCTCTGGTTCTATATTGGATGTAGAACAGTTCATATCTTAACGATGTTATGGTACGGGGAGTTGTCCGACTTATGATTAAAACCAGACACTGGACAACTCAAGGCACGTTTCTGTAATGGCTGTTTGTGGGTTGACCCAGGCTATGACGAGGGTTGACTTTCTACCATCTGGAAGATCAATAGCGATATTGTTCTAGACTCGCCACAGTTTTAATAAAAATGGATTTTTTTCAAAAACAGTAGTGGGAGTATGGTAGAACTGGAAGTGATTCCAGAACCGCAAACGATTACTGAAGATTTGATAAGGAACCTAAAGATTCAATCTGATTTGACATTCCATTGGCCACTCCGCAGATAAGGTGGGTAACTTCAGGCACCCGAGAGGTACTCCGGTATCCTCAAAGACGGTGACAGGGAAGTTCTTGTTTACCCATACTTGCCATTGCTGTTGTTCCAGGCTGCGAGACCCGGCAGGAGGATGAGTATAGCGTCGTTCTGAACTAGCTTCAGAAGTGTACATGTATATGACTCTGCCAGAGGGTTGTCGTAGTCAGTGGGAGCAGCGGAAGCATTGGTGGACAGGTAGCTTATGTCTACTTATAGACTAAAGCAGATGTAGCGGAGATAGATCATCTATTTCTGACGTGACAGTCATAGGTTTGACTTCATCAGAATAGGGGATGGATCTGTTAAGAAGATAGTAGGGTGTGATGTCCTGGTATTTGATGACATACACAGAGTAGGAAGTGATATTCCTATACTACGATCGGTTATATTTTGGTTGTCACACAGTGTTTTCTCCACACAGGACATGGATATTATATCAGACATTCTGGTTACTAGATCTATAGTTTTAGATCTAGATTTGGGTGGTTTCCTAATCTGGGTACCTTGACAGCATTCAATGAGTATTTAGAATGGACGACTCCTGGCACGGTAGTACACCTGCAGGTAATGGAGTCACCCTCTCTAAAGGTGTCTTACAGACTAAAGGGGAGAGGGATATGCATGATTGACAGATCACTTGCTTAGGCAATTGAGTCAATCATAAGATGTCAACTACCACACCAGATGTTGTTCTTGCAGTAGATGAAATAAGTTGATATTAATCCAATCCTGGAGAAACAGTCGGAAGCAGTTTTAGGACACAAGTGCGTGTTCTAGGGATATGATAGCGACTTTCTCCTTCGGGAGACAGTTATCATCCCAGGCTTCCAAGGTGACATGGATGGCAGAGTGGCTGTCAGAGTTATAGTTTCTCCTTCTGACGAGGGACAGTATTTTGGACAGGTGGTCCAAGGTAATACTGAGGGAGGCATGGCGCTGGGTACTGATTAAGTTCAGTTATCGATACAGTCTAAGAAGTATGGATTTGGAGTTCATTTATGAGCTAGGTCCCATCAGATATCCAGACATACTCTAAGACAGGTATTGCTCATTTCGGGAGATGGCTTTCTCTGCGAACTTGAGATATAGAGAGACATAGAAAGAAACATCTCAGCGGATCCACTCACTGAGGCTATTCCTCTAACGCAATAGTTTCGCAAACGAGCTTTGTGAGACTGACTAGTAGAGGAATTGGGTGTTCGGTATCACACGGGATGTGAGTATGCGACATCGCAATAATTAGCCTTGAGTGCAAGTGGGAGATTGTTGGAGATAGTGCCCTCAGAGTCAATTATTGGATCACAGGCACGTGATTGCAATGATTGAGGGAGGACCTATCCCGGTAGGACAGTCTTACTCAAGATGATAGTATGCTATCTGGTTTATCTTTATCATCGTGTACTGCTTTAGGTGACCTGACAGGTCGCTATTACACGTTGATAGAGCCCGTAGGATTCTTGCTTGACCACCAGCAGTATGATGGCGATCATATACGTGGGAGCTGGTAGTCTATAAGCACATCCTTAAAAGGTCCCTAGTCGTGGGAGTTTCGAGACTGGGCATCGATACTCCATTAGTAGACTAGTGTATACAGTCGAGACCCCGACGAGGGGCGGTGGCCGGTCTCACAAGCCACTGGTGTCAGTTGGTTCACCTAAGATGTATACAGGTGCTCATTGGGTTATGAGTACACCGGACAGGACTCGCCGGGAACATGCTAGTTGGTCTTATACCAGACGTCAGATAGCAGTTCCCTGATGACATGTGTACAGGTTAGTTCATCGACCTGAGATCGTCATTTGTCTCGTGTGAGTTCCCACTGTGCTTTGATTACTACCCTACCACGGCTCAAAGGAGTCGTGCAAACAGGTTTTAGTTGGGTACAGTCCCGAGCCACATGGAGGCAGTGAGCAGATCTGCAGGGGTTCGTCTCTCCCGGTATTGGGGATGAGGTCGCGCTGTGTCTAAGAGAGCCATTACACAAAGCCCTCGGCCGAGGCAGGAGATTTACTGGTAGGTATTCCAGTAGTATCTCAGGGTGTTCTGGGCTACACTCCGACACGACTTGTACCGCTTTTGGGGGTCTGACTTTTACCAACCCCCTAGGCCCGCCATGCGATGCTCATAGACGAATGGACCGGACTGTACGGATATTGTCACTGACAGGCTCAGTAGGGTGTCAGGATGAGTTCGCTCATCGACGTCCCTTTTGGTCAATAGCTGGTGGTCCGTCACGTATTGGCTTATACCTCTGACGTGCTAGTGGTTAAATCCACAGCCATAGTATTGACGAGTCTTTAGAGTCCACCACACTTACAGTTACTCAAGCTTTCGGGCGAAACGCTGTAGATGCCGTATGGAGATATGGCAGGGTCCGATCAGATACGTGCGGTATTGCACGGACCAGGATCGGACGGTTTGTACTAGTGGCCGTATGGATATATGGCAGGGTTCGATCAGGTACGTGCGGTATTGCACGGATCAGGATCGAACGGATTTTACTAGCCGGCTTTGGTTTAAGCCGGTTCTAGTTTAGTACAGTGTAGATTTTGTCTCATTGCATTTGTATCCGGTCAGAATACAGATGCGGGTGTGTATGCACAGTATCGGAGTTTTTCTGTAATTTATTACGGGACCAGTTTTCTGGAGTTGCCAGTTTGCTTTCCGTTCCGGCCGGTTTTCCTTTGTTCTTTCCCGGCCGGACTTTTCCGATGGAGGGGGTTATTTGCAATTGTGCAAATAACATTTGTGGAGGGGGTTTCTTGCACTTGTATTCATTATGATAAGCATCTTTTGCTTTTTCATCCATGATGGTGCTTTAATGAGATTTGAAAGGTTAAGGTTTGGATGTAAGTTTGTAATGATGATGTTTGGATATGGTCACCATTCTTTTTCTCCTACACTCACCTCCCTCTTGATTTTGTTTCATATCCCTCCACCATTCTCATTTTTGAAGAGGCCGGCCACTATGGTTGGGAATGAGAAAAATTTCCATTTTGTTGTAGCACATATTTCATCATCTCATTCTTCTAGTTTTTGGAAAAATGAAAGCACCATTTTTCCTTAACCTTATTCCTCCATCACCAATGGCAACTTCACTACTCCAAAGAGACATAGACTCTACACTACTTCTACAGCAAATCTTGGGCGCGTCGGCTAGCCAACTTCACGCCCGAGTTGCCTCGGTATTGAGGTGGGAGCCCGTAAAATAATACAGACGATGTGGTGCCCTTCCGGCAAGGAGGAGACGACCGGAGTTTCCGCGGGAGATCGGGACGATGACGAGAAGACCGGAGGACTCGGATCACTCGGTATATCTCTCACCCTTTCTCTTGTTAGCTAGTATCGGTTAATGGTTACGATCCGGGTATATTGTCCACGGTAGCGCCAGTTTAAAAGTTAAGAAAATTTTGATTCCGCATTATGGCCTCGGATAGACGGCCGAGGCGCTGCCGTGGCGCAACAGAACACACTCGAGGCGAAGTGCCAGTGTCAAGTCAGCGGACTAAGCTGTACTCATGTCACCTGGGAACTGATAACTGACGATAGGTATAATACCAACTTGTCAGTTCCCGACGAGTCCTGTCCAGTGTACTCGTAACCCAACGAGCACCCGTATACTATCTCCAGTACGACGTACTGATGGCTGTGGGACAGACCATCTCCCATACTGGGATGAGAAGCGCATACGCTAGTCTACTCCGGAGTATCGATGCCCTGTCTCGATAGTCCTGCGACTAGGGACCTGTATAAGGATGTGCTTATAGATTACCCAGCCCCTACTAGTGTGACTGCCATCACAACGCTGGTAATCAAGCAAAGATCCTAAGGGCTCCACTAATGCGTATAGGTGATATACTAAAATAAACACATGTACACATTGAAGCAGAAACAAACCAAGTAGCATACTACTATATTGAGCAAGATTGTTTATACAAGGTGAATATCCCAAGCTTCCATTAAGTAATATACAAACTAGTATGATACAGTAATGGCCTCTAGGGCATATACACTAACAATCTCCCACTTGCACTAAGGCCATGTACTGGCGTATCGAAGACCTATCATCTCGATCAGCCGCTCGAACTGAGTCTGGGACAGGGCCTTGGTGAATGGATCTGCAGTGTTTTCTTCTGAAGCAACCCTCCGAACCTCGATCTCCTTGCGATCCACGATCTCCCTGATCAGGTGATACCGCCTCAAGATGTGTCTGGATCTCTGATGGGACCTGGGTTCCTTCACTAAAGCTATAGCCCCGTTGTTGTCGCAATACAGAGGTATTGGGTCAACAATGGACGGAACCACCTGAAGTTCTTTCAAGAACTTTCTCATCCAGACAGCTTCTTTTGCGGCATCAGATGCAGCGATGTATTCCGCTTCCATCGTCGAGTCTGCAACGGTTTCCTGTTTGGAACTCTTCCAACACACCGCCCCTCCATTGAGGGTAAAGACAAAACCCGACATGGACTTGGAATCATCCTTGTCACTCTGGAAGCTGGAGTCAGCAAAGGCCTCGATCTGGAGGTCTTTTCCGCCATACACCAAGAACATCTCCTTAGTCCTTCTCAGGTACTTGAGAATGTTCTTTACCGCTATCCAGTGTTTCTCCCCAGGGTTTGACTGATACCGGCTTACCACACTCAGTGCATAAGCTACATCCGGTCTGGTACACAACATCGCATACATTATAGAGCCTACCACAGAAGCGTAGGGTATAATAGACATGCGATCCCTCTCCAAATCAGTCTTGGGGGACATCTCTTTAGAGAGGGTGATCCCGTAACAAGCCGGTAGGTTACCGCGCTTGGAATCTTCCATACTGAATCTTTTCAGTATGGTGTCGATGTACCTGGACTGAGAAAGTCCTAATATCCTCTTGGATCTATCACGATGGATCCGGATCCCCAGGATGTATGAGGCATCACCCAGGTCTTTCATGGAGAACCTGTGTGACAAGAACCCCTTGACAGATTGTAGCATAGGAATGTCATTTTCTATTAAGAGAATGTCATCCACGTATAAAACGAGGAATGCTACAGTTCTCGCTACAAATCTACTATAGATGCATGGTTCATCTGGGTTTTTGATAAAGCCAAATTCTTTGACCGTCTCATCAAAGCAGATGTTCCAACTCCGCGATGCCTGCTTTAGTCCATAGATGGACTTAAGCAACTTGCACACCTTTCCGCTGCTCCCACTCTGAATGAAACCCTCTGGCTGGTCCATATAGACACACTCCTCTAAATTTCCATTTAGAAAAGCGGTTTTTACGTCCATTTGCCAAATCTCATAATCGTGGAAGGCAGCAATGGCAAGAAGGATCCGAATGGATTTCAGCATAGCCACTGGAGAAAAGGTTTCGTCATAGTCCAAACCAGGTCTTTGACGGAAACCCTTTGCTACAAGTCTAGCTTTATAGGTCTCAACCTGTCCATTTACACCAATCTTCCTTTTGAAGATCCACTTGCATCCTACGGGTTTTACCCCGTCTGGAGCAATGTCCAACGTCCATACTTTGTTGGTGTACATGGACTCCATCTCGGTCCGTATTGCATCCAGCCATTTTACCGAGTCAACGCTCTGAACGGCCTGCTGGAAGCTAGTAGGCTCATCATAATCTATGATGCAATCCTCTCTATCCCCGTCTATGAGAAAACCGCAGTATCTCTCGGGTGGATGAGTCTGCCTACTACTCCTGCGGAGCGGCGTAGGAATGTCCTGTTCTTTTGAACCCTCTGGTTCCACTAAGCTTTCAGTAATAGTCTCTGGTTCTGGAATTTCTTCCAGTTCTACTGTGCTCCTACTAATCTCCTTTTCTAAGAATTGGTGTTCTAGAAAGTGGGCATTACGAGAAACAAGGACTTTTTGTTCCTCTGCATAGTAGAAAAGATACCCTCTGGTGTTCTTTGGGTATCCCACAAACTTGCACAGTACTGAGTGTGCCTTGAGTTTGTCCGCATGCTGCTTTTTGACAAAAGCCGGACATCCCCAGATCTTTAGATATTGAAGATAGGGTTTCTTCCCACTCCATAACTTATATGGTGTGGTAGGCACAGTCTTAGTGGGAACTCGGTTCAAAAGGTATGCGGCTGATTCTAGCGCATATCCCCAGAATGATCGCGGTAACTCAGCGTTACTCATCATGGACCGTACCATATCCAATAGGGTGCGGTTCCGTATCTCCGATACACCGTTATGTTGCGGAGTGTATGGAGGAGTAAGCTGAGAGAGAATTCCATTCTCTTTTAAGTAGTCCAGGAACTCGGCACTCAAGTATTCACCACCTCGATCCGATCTTAGAATCTTGATACTTTTGCCGGTTTGTTTTTCTACCTCATTCTTATATTCCTGGAATTTTCCAAAGGCTTCGGATTTATGTTTCATTAAGAAGACATGTCCGAACCTTGAAAAATCATCCGTAAAAGTAATGAAGTAAGAAAAACCACTTCGCGCATGTGTAGACATTGGACCGCGCACGTCGCTGTGCACGAGTCCCAAGAGCTCGCTTGCTCTTACTCCGTATCCAGTGAACGGAGTCTTTGTCATCTTTCCTTTGAGACAGGATTGACAAGTGGCATACGATTGATATTCGAACGGATTCAAATATTCTTCTGTATGTAACTTAGTCAACCTTCTCTCATTTATGTGACCCAGTCTACAATGCCACAAGAAAGCCTGATTGTTATCTGGAGACTTTCTTTTGTGTGTATTCTGGACATTGAAAATCTGTGGTTGGTTTAATACGTATATACCATTGCTCAGTGTACCTGACCCAATCAGAACTTGATTAAGGTGAATGTTTACAACATTACTTACAAACGCAAATTCATAACCTTCTTTAGAAACCAAAGATACAGAAATGATATTACAAGTTGCGTTGGGTACAAAAAAAGCAATTACGCAAAACCAAAACATGTCCATCTGACATTCCCAGGTGATAGTCCCCCACGGCTTTAGCATCCATGCTAGCTCCGTTCGCAACTCTGAGGGTCATGTCACCTGCCTTCAAAACCCTACGGTTTCTCAACGCCTGCAAAGAATTACAGATATGAGATCCTGATCCGGTATCCAATACCCAGGAAGTAGAGTTTATAGAAAGACAGTTTTCAATAACATACACACCTGAAGCTGAAGCCGCAACCTGCTTCAGTTCCTGTGTCCTGGGCTTCCAAGCCCTACAATCTTTCTTCCAGTATCCACTCTTATGACAATAGAAGCATTCTTCCTTTCCCACAAGCTTCCCCGCTATCTTTGTTGCCTTTTCCTTTCCCTTCGTACCCACTTTACTAACACCGCCCCTTGGTTTGGCGGGGGCTTTCTTCCTCTTTCTCTTGGCTTTCGCCTTGGACCTAGAAGAAGAAGATCCTCCTACAAACAAAGCGGGTGTTTCCCTACCTTTCTGTAGGGTGCCCTCTGCGCTCCTCAGCATGTTGAGGAGTTCTGAAAGTTCAACTTCTTTTTCTTGTAAGTTGAAGTTCAGTATAAACTGGGCGTAAGTGGATGGAAGGGACTGGAGAATTAAGTCCGTATAGAGTTCACTTTCCAACGTGGTCCCAAGTTCCGCAAGCTCCTCAATGTAGCCAATCATCTTAAGCACGTGGTCCGCTACCGATGATCCGACGGCCAATTTTGCCAAAAATAACTTCTTCGACACTTCGTATCTTGCGATACGAGACTGCTCTCCATACAGTTCTTTTGTATGAAGAAATATGGATTCCAGGTCCATATTCTCGTGCCTCCTCTGGTGTTCGTTGTCCATAGAGGCAAGTACGAGGCACTTGGCCTTCGCGCAATCAATCCCCAAGTCTTACGGATTTCCTTATCCGCGACGCTGGAGGTGGGACCTGGGACGGGGGGGCTTTGGTGGTAAGAAGATACCCCAGCTTGTCGTAAGTGATTGCCATTTTGACATTCCTGAGCCAATCTTTGTAGTTTGGCCCTGTCAGTATGTTTTTATCTAGAAGTAACTTAAGTCCAGTCATGTCGATTGGTCGCTGCAATTAGGAGAGAGAGAAGAAACACTTTAGCACGATGCTCTTGCAAGTTTAGAGTGGTTTTTAATTTGTCTAAACAGGATGGCTCCCACTGTCTCTCGAATCCCTCCTCAAACCATAAAGGAAGAATTAGTCAGGATCAATCCCACCGCACAATACTTGCTTAACCGTTCAGCCAGGCCAGTGTCGGTACTTCGAGGGAGGTTTTCCAACGCTTTCGCGAAGTTCCTTAATTTAAGAACCTCTTTTCCCTAGGGGCGTAGCCCCGCTAACACCTTTCTAGACACCTACTTGGTTTATAGCATTGATCGTTTAGTGAGAAATTTCCCGAGGAGTAGCATATACTCACAGTAGGACCGGGATCCAAATATCATCGCATGACGAAACTGAAGGAATCCTACCAGAATCACCACACTCCAAATGGTATGCAAATCTAGCAAGTTTCAGTACTTATGAAACTCCCGATGTGGATTTTTGCCCCATGCTCTTATGACCTTGGCGTGAGGTCAAAATGTCATAAGTCACATGTCAAGTTCTTCCCATCATTATCCTGGTTGATTTGAACCCACCCGTACCTATCCTTGACGTAGGCCAAAATGGCAGTACGGCTGTCCCAAAACAACGCATTCTATCTATGCAACAGATAAATATCCGGTAGCTACCAATCACTATGCCTTGGCGTGAGGTCAAAATACATAGCTTGAATACTACCGAATATTTAACTGAAATGATGGAGGACTACGAATGGTTTTGGCGAAACCGTGAACGTAGTGAACTTGATATAATCGATGGAACGAGATAGCTTTCAAAAGGAGTGGCTCAAGCTCCGCATTTAAAAGTTAGTTTTGAAAAGAACCGAGTGGTTTTTCGAAAGTGTTCCAACGACTTAAGCTTGGTTTATTATCTTGCATTAGTTCTTTTAATGCGTGATATTCTTGCATTAGTTCTTTTAATGCGTCCCATCATTTAATCCTACCATTGCAGAAAACAACCAAAATATGACGTACGCTTATGCCATTCGCATTCGCCACGGGGCCCCGTCATTACCCGTTAGGTTACTTAACTAACGACAGAGCGGGGGCTGGGCTAGCGCGGCTATAAAACATAAGCAACGCCTAAATAGTTATAAATATATAGCAATGATAGACATTACAGATCACAGATGAATACATTGGATATACTAGGAATCCGCAATCCGTTTGAGCCTGCAATGAAAAGCGGATTACACGGTCGCGGTGAATAGCCAATACCCCACCCAAGACCCCTACGGGTGCGGCAAACTACCCGCCAAGTACCCGAAGTGGAGTAACCTCCCTCAACGCCGTAAGTAGGCCACTCGGCACTTCGAGATACCCGGTAGTTTGTGCACCCCTCCAAGGGTCTATCCTAAGAGCAAAAACGGTAAAAAGAATTATACAATGACGGCTACAACCCCGACCCGGTTGTGCGGCCAAACAAATAATAATATTACATCATTTTACATTTTACAATGAATGAAAGAAAAAGAAAAACTCATCTCACATCCACCCCGGCTATTCACCCGCGACAGTCCAACGCATTCATATACACAAACCATCATCAAACACAGATCACAGATATGTATAACCCCGACAAATCGACATATAGCGATTAGCCGACGTTCAATACATGTAAACATCACAGATATAACCATTGTAGTCAAAGTGTAGTGAAGTTCGATAAAAATACGGATTTATAGGCCCCCAAAAACAAATTTCTTTTCTGGAAAATCTGGGCACAAATAACCCATCTGAAAAATCCCAAAACCCTACCAGAAGAACACTGCACAAAACCCGATCACGAGAGGAGACAAAACGGCGGCGGTTCCGCGGCCTAAGCCACCTATCGCCGCGGAACCACGGCGGTTTGAGGGAATCATGCGATCGTTTTTCTTGAGTGTTTTCACAAAACCCTGAGCCGATTTTAGGGGTAAAACTTTTTACTTTTAGAGCACAAAAAATTTCAACAGAAAGTTAGGGGTTTTGTTTTTCCGGTTTTTGCGATTTTTCCGATCGAACTTCCATACACTTTACTACTAAGCTAGTTTAAGTTTAGTTAGGCTCTGATACCACTGTAAGTCCACGTTGCGACCCCCGGTTCTTGCGGGGAGGCGGAAACGGTATAAAAATCAAATTTTTAGCGCATGGGGCAACATGGACTAACAAAGTCGGGATCTTTTCTAAACTAAACTAGCAAGAAAGCTAAAGAGAGTTAGCTACTTGGAAGAGAGGTTATACCTAACTTGAACTCCTTCTTCTTGAAACCTTTGTAGGGGTTGATGGTGCTTTCCTCGTTGCCTTCTTCCGTCAAAGATGGATCCACCTGAGGGTTCAACCTTCGGGCTCTTTCTCGAACTTTGAGTGAACTAGGATCTTCGGCTTGCTAAACCTCTAACCCTAGAGTGAGTAGAGAGTGTCTTTGGGGTGTTTTTATCTCAAGGAGAGGGATTCTCAACACATGAGAAGGATTCTCCTTGAACTAGAGGAGGAAGAAGAAGAAGTGAGGAGAGAGAAGAGTTATGATAGAATGAGCTATCTTTTCCTTTTACAACCACAACAAAAAGAAAAGAAATTATCAAATTAACAATAATAATAAAAATGAAATAGTTGATGGATGGTTTGGAATGACCATTATCATTACATTCTTTAAATGGTTTTGCTAGAATCAAAAAGCATCTTTGATATGTAATGATGATGGTCAAACCTTCAACCATGGTCAACAAGTCAACCATGGTCAACAAGTCAACAAAACCCAACCATGACACAATTTCATTTAATTAATATTATTAATTGATATATCATAATTCCATTAGGGTTTGGAAAAAGACGACTGTCAACTGTGCATACGCACCCGTTCCGAAACCCTAATGAAAATCCTCTTCCTCCGCCTCAATCAACTGTGCATACACACCCGCATTCTTGTTCCGAGGAACATGAATACCAAGAGATAAAATCAACCCCAAAACATATACCAGCATCTGGCTCAAACCAGAGCCTGCTAGTAATATCTGTCCGGACTCCAAACGTGCACAAGTGCACGGATGAGAACAAACCCTGTCGCAAAACCATACGACCTCTACTCTGTTTTGCCCAGAGGCGAATAGCCCTTTGTGTGGGACTCTAAAGACTCGACACTACGCTGGCAGTGGGTTTAACCACAGACCGCAAGCGGCACTAGCTGTGCGTAACGATCCCCAGGTAGATGTCGATAAGAAGACTGATGAGGTGAACCCCATCTGAACTCCCACTGAGTCTGAATGTGACAGTCTCCGTACAGTCCGGTCTGTTCGTCTGATACATCGCATGTCGGGCCTAGGGGGCGGTAAACGTCAGTCCCCTAATAGCGGTACAAGTCGTGTCGGAGTGAAGCCCAAAACACCCTGAGATAACACTGGAAGCCTACCAGTATATCTCGCTTGCCCTGGCCAGGGACTACTCATGTAATGGCTCTCGTAGACACAGCGCGATGTCAACCCCCAATACCGGGAGAGACGAATCCTGTCTAACCGTCACTGCCTCCAAGTGCTTCGGGACTGCACCCAACCATTACCTGTTTGCACGACTCCTTTGAGCCGTGGTAGGGTAGTGATCAAAGTGCAGTGGGAACACACTCGAGGCGAAGTGCCAGTGTCAAGTCAGCGGACTAAGCTGTACTCATGTCACCTGGGAACTGATAACTGACGATAGGTATAATACCAACTTGTCAGTTCCCGACGAGTCCTGTCCAGTGTACTCGTAACCCAATGAGCACCCGTATACTATCTCCAGTACGACGTACTGATGGCTGTGGGACAGACCATCTCCCACACTGGGATGAGAAGCGCATACGCTAGTCTACTCCGGAGTATCGATGCCCTGTCTCGATAGTCCTGCGACTAGGGACCTGTATAAGGATGTGCTTATAGATTACCCAGCCCCCACTAGTGTGACTGCCATCACAACGCTGGTAATCAAGCAAAGATCCTAAGGGCTCCACTAATGCGTATAGGTGATATACTAAAATAAACACATGTACACATTGAAGCAGAAACAAACCAAGTAGCATACTACTATATTGAGCAAGATTGTTTATACAAGGTGAATATCCCAAGCTTCCATTAAGTAATATACAAACTAGTATGATACAATAATGGCCTCTAGGGCATATACACTAACAGTCCCCGAAGGCTTCCAACCACCATTTTTTATTTTCTTATATATATTTTTTTAATTTAACAGAATGAAGTTGAATGATGTCACAATTTTATCAATGACTCCATTACTTCAATATGAAAAATGAATGACATCAATACATTAGTGTTTATTAATTTTTTTGTTCTTTTAGAATGATTGATCTTGATTCTTATTTTTTTTATTAGTATCTTATTTATTTATTATTCTTTTTATTTATATTTTGTTTAATTTTGTAAACAAGGTCGAGTACGCTAATGATGCGTAAATTAAAATGTAGAAAAGTAATGCATGTGCACGGTGCATTTTAGTATGCATTATGGGTCGATCCATAGGGATAACTGATAATTTCTAATCTCCTAGACTTATCCAATCAAGTTATGAAAAGGTTCTATAAACTAATACTAAAATTTAACTTTAGAATTTTAAGATAAACAAAAGTATACTCGGGGTTTGCGAGTTCACTAGATCTAAATATACGCTATCAATCTAATTAATCTATCTCTCATCCTTTCTCTTCATCTTGCTAATAATCACATTTTTTTAATAAGCATAAATTATGTGACATTCATATTAACCTATCAAACCTAAGAAAGAATAGATTAAACAATTCTCAACATAATCTATCGAACTAAATAAATCATAATTAATAAAAGGATGCAATTTTTATTAATTAAATAAATCTATTATCTTCCATTGACCTTACTTTTCCTAAGAATAAACTATATGCATGCAAGGTAACCTATCAAAGAGATCTAAGTATAAGCTATATACATTAGCTATATAATATATCAAAGTATTAATAAAACAGGGTTAATATTAGATCTTTCCGATTACTACTTAAGCACAAATAGAAATCAAGATAAATTAGACATCAAACACATGCAAGATTCAAGCTACAACATACCATAGGTATAAAGAAAATTACCTAGACATAATGAAAAAGAAAACAAAACAATAAATAAAAAAAGCATGATTAAAATGCAAATAGAAACTTACTAATAAGTAAATATGAAAATAAAAATCCCTTGCTCATCACAAATCATTCAAAATAATAAACCTAGGTTTTTTTAAGAGAGAATAAATGTCAAGAGCGTTTCTGCCCTCTGGGAAATAAATATATATAGACTAGCATAAGAATTGAAGAACTAATTAAAAATGGATCTCAGTCGCGAAAGACTGGATCGGATGGCCATAATATTTCGATTGAAATCTCACCGTTTCCGCCGACTTTCCTTCGATTCTTGGGCCCATATTTTTGTTACGTCTTCGAGTCTTCTCCGTTGATTTTATTAAATCTTTATTTCATCGTTTTATTGATCCAATTGCATTTGGACGTGGTGGTTTCTTTCCTAATTTAGACCAGTCCCTTGGTTGGATTGACTGCAAATCTTTATAAGAATGAATTTGAATCTTAATCAAGCCTGAATTGATCCATTTACCACACACAACCCTGTAATCTGCACTTACACTCAACACACGTGCTTAGTAGCAATTTTATTTAAAATAAATAACTAAAGATAGGGATATAATACTGAAATAAATGCACAAAATTAAGTTTATCAGATGGTGCTCACTTGGGGTGAGTACACTGGACGAACTTGCCGAGAACTGGCTAGATAGTGTTATACCAATCGTTAGATAGCAGTTCTCTGGTGACATGAATACAGATAGTCCGTCAACCTGAGGTCGTTATTTTTCTCGTGTGAGTTTCTAGTGTGCTTCGATTACTACCCTACTACAGCTCTACTGAGTTGTGCAAACAGGATTTAGTTGGGTACAGTCCTGAGCCACATGGAGGCAGTGAGCGATTGTCGGGAATTCGTATCTCCTGGTATAGAGAGTCGATGTCGCGCTGTGTTCGGTTGGCCAACATCATAAGTCCCTGGCCATAGCGGATTGCGAATTACTGATATGTAGATCAGTAGATTCTTGGATGGTCTTGAGCCACATCGGCACGACTTGTCAGGTTATTAGGAGTCTGACGTTTTCCACCCCCTAGACCCGGCATGCGATACTTTCAGACGAACAGACCGGACTGTGCGGAGATTGTCATGAATAGGCTCAGTAGAAGTTCAGATGAGTTTGCTCATCGGCCTTCTTTTCGATAGGAACCTGGGTAGTTGTTACATACAGCTAGTGTCACTGACATGCTTGTGGTTAAACCCACTGCCAGCGTACTGTCGAGTTTTTAGAGTCCCACACAGAGGGTTTTCCTGGTTCAGAAAGAATGATGTAGAGACCATACGATTTTACGTGCAGGGTTTCGATCATATACGTATACTAGCTACACGGATTTTGTTCGGACGGATAATACTAGCGGGCATAGGATTAAGCCGCATTCTAGAATTATTTTATCTCTTGGTATTCATATTTTTTGTACTATAAATACGGGTATGTATATACGGTGGGGATATTCTAGTAATTTCACTAGAATTCTTCTAGAAGAAGACACCTCATTTTGTTTTAAATCTATTTGTTTAGATGGATAATGAAGTGGAGGAATGAGGTGTTATTGAATCATGGTTGAAGCATGGCTATTTTGGATGACTCATTCATTTGGATAACTATTGAAGCATGTCACATTATTTTTAATGAAAATGATATGCTTGATATTATCAAGATTTAGCCATTCTTTATCTCATTCTACACTTAGCTTTCTCTTTCCTCCTTTACTCTCTTCTTCTTCCTCAAACCTTAACCCTCTCATGAGTTGAGAAACCATGGGTTTATGAGATAAATTAATCCGATAAACATTCTCTACATCTACTAAACCACTTAGATTAGCAAACTAGGTGCTTTAGCTACCTCAAGTTTGAGATTGGAGCTTGAACTATAGACTCTCGGGTGGATCGTCTTCAACACAAGGAGGCCGATAACCAAGCTTGATCCTGATGGAAAAAGAGCTCAAGAAGGGGATTAAGAAGACCCAAAGTACTTGAACATATAGGTAAATCACTTTCAAAGTAGATTAGTACATTTGCAAGTTTTGTTAACTAGGGCTTACGGAAGATCTTGGGGATTAGTCGGGGTTGCCCGCTTAAAAATTGTTTTTGAAAATTCCTCCACTCTACAAACCCAATAGAGTGTGCAACACCACCTAACATAGTATCAGAGCCACTCCATAATCCTTAGATAGCTCATAGCGATATTAGAAATCAGCCGTTTTTGTCACGTACGAACTGCCGACAAAAACAGTCCTTAAAATTGATGTTTTTGGCAAGTTTGCATACCCCGCGGGCTCATGGTTTAAACCTAGAAGCCGCGGGGTGAAGCATGGGAACCCCAAAGAAACCCCAGGGGAGACCGAAGGTCGGGCCCACTCCCTAAGACCACCACAAGGAGGCCTTGGGGTGGTGACCCGAGAGCACCCCAACTAGGTGCTCTCGAGTCTGCCTACCCTATGGGGTCACCTCGTGGTGGTCCCCAGAGTGGGTACCCCTTAGGTCCTTGAGTCGACAGTTAATTTTTCCCCCTTCGCCTCCGTGAAGATTCGAGCGGGTTTCGAGTTCGTTTCAACTCCCGGATTGGCTTAAAACGATTGTTTTGGGGACTTTAGCTCACTAGATTTTCTAACTTTGGAAAATTGGTTTCGTTTGCTAATTGTGCGCGGAATTATAACGTCGTGGTTTTCTTTACTTACTTCTGTGATGCGTACATGTGTTTTTTAACGTCTTCTAATCGCTATACGTCGATTAGAAGGGGTTGCACGCATCTTGTTTTATCTATGGTATTGCTTGTGATATCTTTGAGATGGTTTCGACGGATTGTCATGATGGATAGCCTATAGTGCAATGTTTGTTGTACAGTTTTAATTCATTTGTATATTCATTATTGTGGGACGAGCGTCCTACATGTATACTGTCATTTCTGCCTGGTTGTATATTCTTTTATTGGGGCACGAACAGGTTGAGGTCAACGTCACCACTGTATATATTTTTTCCTTTTCTATACTAGGATTATCCCATAGTGGAGTGCTCGAATAGCCGGGTTCTAGAAAGCAATGGGCCGCCATCTCATGGCATTGAGACTGGGGTGCCTTAATCTAGAATTGGCAGGCTATTCGCCGCACTCGTAGGGGGTATAGGATAACCCATAATGGAGTGCTCAAGTTACCAGATTCCGTAAAGTGTTGGGTGGCCTATTCATTTTGTTGATTGGGGTTGCCTCTCTTCTGGAATTGGAGGATAACTTTTTGCGCTCGTAGGGGTCTTGGTTTTATATTGTATAGACTATCCACACGACCAGGGAATGTTGGGTTTCATTTGCGGCTCGAATGAAACCCGGGGCTCCTAAATTATCCGCTATTCGGTTTTTCCTTATCGCTTTTCTGTGATGTTGCTTATATCATGCCTGGAACGAATGATTATATATATTTATATATACCAGTAGATGTTGTATATGTTTTACATCCGTGCTAGTCCAGCCTCCGCTCTGTCGTTAGTTAATTAACCCAACGGTGCATGACGGAGCCCCGTGGGCGAATGCGGATGGAATATACGTATATTGTATTTTCGTTTTTTTCTGATGTGATAGGAATTAATTGATGGGACCGTGTTACTTTTGATTGATGCAAGGAAAAATAAACCTAAAAGAAGTTGTCGGAAAAAATTTTGAAAAACTATAGTCGTATTCTTTCGCTTTGTATAGTAGTATTCGGTCAGGAATATCCCGCACCTCATTCGATGAGGAAAGAACCTAGATCCCTTCACGAGGAGTGATCTCTTGAGTAAAAGTTTATATTACTATAGATTACTCGGTTTTCTTCAAAACCACTAGTTTTTTAAAAGCATAGCCTAAACCACACCTTTTCAAAACTGCGCGGTTCTATCAACGATATCAAGTTCGCTACGTTAAAGGTTTTTTGCCAAAAAACAGCTGTAGCCCTCCATCATTTCCTATGAGTAGTACTTAGTATTCGTGCTCTGTTTGTTGACTCCGTCAAGGCGTAGTATACGGTAGCTAAGTGGTGCTTATTTGTAACATTAGATGCGATTAGTTGGGACAATCGTGTAACCTTATTGACTCCGTCAAGGGTTATGTGAGTGGGTTTAATGTAATCAAGATAATGACGGGTTGAACTTGACTAGGACTCTTTGATTTGTTGACTCCGTAAAGGTCACTAGGCTCCTAGGGGCAAAAACCACATCGGGATTTTCAAATATACAGAAAACTTTCTAGTATTGCATACCTTCTAGAGTATGGTGACTAGAATGGCTTCCATCTTGGTTATCATGCGATGGTAGTTGGTTCCCGATCCTACTAATGAGTAGGATTACTCTTGGAAAATATTTTTCACTTTACAATTAGCTAACCTATTAGGTGTCTAGAAAAGTGTTAACGGGGCTACGCCTCTGCGGAAACGAGGTTTATTCTAATTAGGTCCATGCGAGAGCACGGGAAACCTCCCTCTAAGTACCAACACCCACCTGGCTGAACGGTTAGCGAACTTGTAAGGTGCTAAGGTTTTGGCTCATCATGTATCTCCACAGGAAGTGGAGACTTCTTTAGTGCTACGGTAAGAGAGTTACGTTTGACCATCTACAGCGGTTCAAAGATGTTCCCTATTGGAACAGCAGCTTGGATCATCAGAACAGGCGGAGTCAACCCGTATTGGGAATTGCCCCCTTCCTGTCTTATTTGGCACCAATAACGACGTCAGGCATATCTGGCATTTGGAGCTTCTTCAGTCTTAGGAGCCTCATGAATCTTCCCATGTGTCGTTCTTGGCCTTCAGTTGGTGCCAGTCGCTGAAAGACCGATGCCTTAGGTAGAGCAGAAATATAAGCTATGAGCTTGGGGTGATAATCTTTTAAAGACCAACTGTCATGGGGGTAAAGCATTCTTCGATGCATCAGGAGCAGTTGGCGCCTCAAAGGAAAATCGCTTGAAGACCGCCTTCTTTGGAATCATGGGCTTTTTAGGAAGGCCTACGGAGCTAGTTCCCAATCTTTTGAAGATGGAGGTTCAGGCTTATCAGCAGAGCTCAAAGTGGTAGATAGATGATGAAAGACCAACTTCTTCTGAGTATCCTCCTTTGGCGTTAGGAAGCCAAGGGAAGGAAGCGGAAGTATCACTCCAAAGAAGAGCTCGTTCAGTTGTTGAGCTACCTGAGCTATAGGATTGCAAAGCACGGGAGACATGGCCTGCCCTGACCAAGTTACTCCAGCTGGAGTGGTGTTGGAGCTAGCATTGTGGTTGGAGTTGCTGGGTGAGGCCATTGATCTTCACGGAAGCGAAACATCAGCTTTAGTATCCAAACATCCAAAGGCAACATAAACATGATCTACCGCAATTGGTTCACGAAACACGACACAAAAGTGTGGAGTGGAAGACGTGCCAGAATCTGTTTACCGCCGGAAACTGGACTGAGGCACGGGGAAAGCGTTCATCCTGAATACAAGGGAAGATGATATATATAACATATCCATCCACCTCTCCGAAAATACAAAATTGATTTATGGCGCCGTATATCGGAGATTTGGATGGATGCAACTGTTGTAGCAGACTTATCAGATTCCCCCTTATATGTGAAGGGGTTTTGATTGTAGAGAAGCTTTTTCTTGTAGGCACAAGCCCTGCAGTTAATTACGTTATCGCCAAGCGATAACAACTTTCTCTACTTCAGAAATTTTAATGTGTCGTATTATGGTTTGTTTATTTTGGGGTTGCTCTTGGATTGTATATGGTTATGTCGTCGCCCGTAGGGCGCGGATTAATCCAAATCCGTACATTAGATTTCGGGGTTGAACTTAAGATGTATATCTCATATAAATGAGGTTCATCAGTTCTAGGGGGTATATATATTGATCTAAAGATCGTTAGTCATATATGGGAATAAGGTCGACTTAGAAAATATGTTTAAAGATCGTTAATCTTGTTTTAGATTAAGATTTACTTAGAAAATATGTTTTATTTGATCATAGGATCAAATATGAGTAGTAAAAGCTTCTATATTTAATTTATTCTAATTAAGTAATCAAGCGAAAGCTTGCCGGTCTAAGTGCGCACATGCGCATGTACATTACATATGATGCGCACTTGCTACAGTCAAGGGGATTGCGCACGTGTATGTCACATGGTTACGCACTTCTCATCAGGTCAAATTCACATCCACGCATATAAAGGTGCACACGTATTGAGAAGTTCATATTTTCACTTACGCACACGTGCATATCAAGTGATGCGCAACTTTCCAGAGGCATCATTATTATTTTTTTAGGCATCATTATTTTCTTGAGTGCTCATATGTTTACTTCTGTATAGGAAATCTTCTTTTAAGTGCGTCTTAAGGACAGGTGCGCGCTATTCATCAGAAAGCAGTGGCTTTCAAAAAAAGATAAGGGTTTATGTTATTTGAGTATCTATGGTGCGCGGCTATTTTTTTTTTATGAAAAGTTATGATTTTTCATAAAGGATCAATATTAAAGAGAAGTAAAAGCTTTTGTCTTTATCATCTTCATGTCGAAACGTCCATTTATGAGAGTTTTAGATCTTAAGATCGATCTATCATAAACGTATGAACTTTTATATATGAGAGAGATCAATCATAAAAATTTTCAATCTTTCATGTAATGAATCAAAAGATTCAACAACAAGCAAATGCTTTTATCATTAAGCCGACGCTTTAGTTATCGAGGGACAATATTTTTCTCTTTTTCTTCTTCTTTTTACCTTGTTGATGAGAGAAATCAAAAAAGATGAAATTTTTATTTGTTGAGAGGAGTACGCACTTGTTTGCTAGCGGCTCTCTTGAAAATTATGAATCTCCCGAGAATTATCTCTCTCAGATTTTTCTTTTAAATCCCTATTTATACTAAAGGGTCCATTAGGGTTTGTTGCAATTAGTTAGAAATTTAATTGATTTTAATTTGATTTCAAATTAAGTTTAAATTGATTCATATCACTTTGGAGGTCCTACGCACCATTGGATCTTGATCCAAGATTGATTTGATCAATAACAGAAGATTTTCCTTCTCAACAAAGATTTAAATCTTTGTAACAATATTGAACAGAAGCGCATACTTTCTTGGCTGCTAGTGCACATGGTAATGATGCGCACACATGCTACGCACGTGTCTCTGCCTATCTCATGCATTAGTTTTCATAGGCGCATGTATGTTGGTGCCCATATCATCACCGTTACTTATCTGCCATGTGCGCACTTAACACTTGCGTAAGTGCCTTTAGCCATTTTATTATAAGTGAGCACATGATATTTTCCATATTCAAATAAGTACAAACAGCTGATATCGTCAATTATCTCATCACGAAAATGATTCCTGCTAATTGGTCTAAGTAAGATAAGTATAAATTTCTTTCTCAAGTGAAACAATTTTACTAGGATAAATCTTATTTATTTAAGTACTGTACAGATCAAATAATCAAAAGGTGTGTTCCAAATGATGAAATTAGGAGTGTTCTATCATTTTTCCACGACCAACTTGTAGGGGGCATTTTGGGTTTAAAAAGACAGCAGAAAAAGTCTTACAATGTGGGTTTTATTGGCCTACGCTATTTAGAGATACTTATGAATTTTGTAAGAATTGTGATCGATGTCAACACATTAGTAGAATAGTTAGGAGGAATATGATGCCTCTCAACTCTATTTTGATAGTTAAGATCTTTGATGTATGGGGCATCGACTTTATGGGACCGTTCCCGAATTCGTTTGGAAACATTTTTATTTTGTTGGCAGTTGACTATTTGTCAAAATGGGTCGAAGCAGTGGAATGTAGAACTAACGACAACAAGGTTGTTGTCAAGTTCTTGAAACATAATATCATATCAAGATTTGGTATACCACGATCCATTATTAGCGATAATGGGATCCATTTCTGCAATAGCTCGTTTGAATCTTTAATGAAGAAATATTCAATACGCCACAAATTAGCCATCCCATATCATCCTCAAATTAGCGTGAAATTTGAAGTTTCAAATAGAAAAATTAAGCAAATATTAGAGAAAACTGTTAACAAAAATCGTAAAGTTTGGTCTACTAAACTTGTAGACGCATTATGGGCTTATCGAACCACTTATAAAACCAATCTTGGAATATATCCTTATAGGCTTGTATTTGGAAAAACCTTCCATCTTCCAGTAGAATTGGAACACCGAGCTATGTGGGCCATTAAACAATTAAATATGAACTTAGACAAAACCAGTAATAATATAATGCTCCAATTGAAGGAACTTGAGAAGATAAGGAACGACGCTTATGATAACGCAAAGATTTTTAAAGATAAAACAAAAGTTTTTCATGATAAATTAATTATTAGAAAAAATTTATAATTGGACAAAAAGTTTTATTATATGATTCTAGACTGCATCTATTTCGAGGTAAATTAAAATCTAGATGGACTGGGCATTTTATTATAAAAAAAACATTTTCTCGTATGGCGTTGTCGAAATAGAAAACCCTAACAATGGTAATATTTTTAAAATTAATGGACAATGTCTTAAACAATATTTAGAGTTTTCTATAGATATGGAGGAGCTTATGGTTCTCCATGAGCTGGATTATTCGACATAAAATCTTAACCCTCCTATGTATATTATGTATACTATATTAACTTTATTTAACACTAACTTTTTTTCTTTTTCTTTTTTGTTTTGTTTTTTTAAGGATTTTATTTATAATTTTTTTTAATTTCAGCGTTTAAAATGCAAATTACCCCAACCCCTTTTAAAACTCATTTTCAAGAGCCTTTCACTTTATTTGGACGCAGCCAAAACTAGAAGAAGCGGTAGGAAGGAGGAGCTAAATCGCCGCCGCCACACCGCTTATCGCTGATCGTTCATCGCCGATTCCCTCCAGATCTCTGAAGGTGGTAAAATTTCTCGTCTTCCCTCTATTTTTACTGTGTAATCTACTTAATTTGGATCTGCGGTATGACTATGTTAAAAATTATGATGGAGCGCAATTTCATTAATCTTTTGGGTACACCGCCTTATGGAAATTATTTCTTGGGTGAAATCATGTCTAGGGGGTGGGAATTTTTTCTTTATAATCATGAATCTACCGCGATCCATACACTAGTTCATGAATTTTACAATAGAATAGTTGATTATGATAAATAATTAGGGATTATACATGTTAATTGGCGCAATAATATAAGAATGGTTGACATCGGCGCCATTAATACCATAACCAACATACCTACTGCACAAAGTATTCTCACACCACTCCGCCGAGTATCTCCCTCTTATGGGAGCAAATTAAGATACGGTTACCGACGGTGGTTTTGTTTCTAAAATTGCCTTTAAAAATGTGAATGCAGTTTGTAGGATGTTGCATTGTAATATGCTAGGAACAACGCACGCCACATCATTTTATCGTCCGGCTTTGCATATCGTACACTGCCTAATAGTTAAAGACCATCGGTTTTGTATGTGTAGAAAATTGTTATGCCTGATTATAGGGATAACACTTAATGAGAAACCTTATTATCCCCTACCTATTCTTATCATGCATATTTGTCGCGTTCTTATAGGGGAGTACACTTTTGCTAATTATGCACAAAACACTCAACATGCAGTCATTCAGCTTGAAAAAATTTCAAATTCATATAAGGACGCTGTAGAGATTTGGATTGAGAGAGTTTTACATGAACATATTATTCATGAACAGTCTGAGGACGAGAATGTAGGTGATGCAGAAAATGCAGGTGAGGTCACCTCTACAGGACCCTTACAACCTCCACCCGGTGAGCACAACCCTTTTTGGGACCTTTCCGCTCCTACCTCATAAAAGTCATTCTTTAAAATAATATGGAAGGCCTTAAGAACATTAGGATGTACACAATAGGACCATGGGAGGAAGTTGGCCCGTTTAGAGAGACAAAGAGAGGCGACGCTTAGGCGTTACACTAGTGAGGGTGTTCGACGGGGTAAAAGTTGACATCGAAGACAATATCCGAAAAAGTGTGGGGGTGGTTTGCACAGTTTTAGTTTTTTTTATCTTTTTCTTCATTTTCCTTTCTTGTTAGGTTTATTTTAAAATTTTAAAATTTTTGAATCAAGCTAGTAATATAGGATCATGAATTTTGAAATTCGAAAGTTAAGTTATATGACAGAAAACTATTGAATCTGAGGATAGAACAGAATCTGAAAAATAACCCCATCTCGAAGTTAGATATAGTGAATGTACACCCTACTAGTCGCACAAGCATTTGTCCTGAATCTTGAGATAGTAGAGGTGAACTAGAAGTATCTTTGTCGAAGTATCTAAGTAAAAAATATATATGTGAAAAAATATGTGTATAGTAGGTACTCTAAACTATATAAGGGTTCCAAGTAATATATATATATATATATATATATATATATATATATATATATATATATTGTTAGCTTATGGTTTCTTATGATATTAGTATATCCATTCTCGCTTTGTTTTGATGATAGCTAAAACATGAATAGTTGTTTGGTGTCACATACTTTATCTTATTTACCTATCGACACCAAACTTGTATATACTTATTTATTAGCTTGCTTATCCTATAACATGTGTATATCGAGTAATATATCAATATCTCATACTTTACTTGTGTTATATACTTTGATATTGATATATTATTCTCATTTATTATTTTGATGTTCAAAATATGAATAGTTATTTATGATGTCGTATTCCATTATCATGCCTAATTGATTGACATCGTAAATACTTATATATATACATATGTTCTATATCTTGGTTTTCATATATATATATATATATATATATATATATATATATATATATATATATTATGCTTTGCATTTGATTTATATATTGACATTGATATACTATTTCATAGTTTGTGATATCGAAACAATGAATGCTCATATACTTGTGTTTATTAACTTGTTATTTCATAACACTGTATATGATGAGCTTGGTCGTTTTGGGATTGCATTTCAGGATATCTCACGGCACAAGCGTATAATGGAGAATGGAGGAAATCGAGCATTAAAATGACATATCTAATGGAGGTTGAAGGATACGGACGAATGCTTCTCAATTTTCATATTTAAGCTACGGAATAGTTAAGAAGCCAAGTCCAAGATTGAAGAGTATGTTAGGTCCCTAGTACTCGCGCCACAAGACTCATGGCCAAGACGGAAGCGAAAACAAAACTTTTATGCAAGCACTAGTGACCAAAACCCTAGAATCGATTCCAAATACAAAACTAGGCAACACAAATGAGCTAAACTATAAGTTTAGGAGGCTAGCTACCTTTGTATCATGTCCGCCTAATAACGGAAGACCCTACGAAGCTCCATGGACTCTAGCTAGGCTCCGAAGACATCGGAAACAAGCTTGCAAGCCGATCGACCTTACCGAAGATGATCCACCTGAGAGAATCCAAAATCAAGTTCTAGATCCACTCTAGTCTACACTAAGTGAAGCAACTAACACACTAAGCTTGATAGGAATGATGTGTTAGGATGTAGTGAAGAATATCTTGATTTCTCTCTTTGTCTAATTTTCTTTTCTTCGGAAACCTAGCATTCAAGAAGAGGGAAAAAGAACATGAGTATCAAAAAACCTCTTTCCTATTTTTTTTTCCCTTTTCTTTTATGCATTTGTGGACAAAGGGATGTATGTGTGAGTCACACATATGACGCACACACCTACACTCTTCACCAAGCTTCTCTAAAGAACCGAGAAAGTGTATGTGTACATACACACAAATATATATGTGTGTGTGTATGTTGTGTGTATGTATATACATACTCCCAAATATGTATCAAAATACATGTATCTGTATTTGTACAAATACCCGTATTCTTATCAAAATACAAATACCGTATTTGTACAAATACCCGTATTCAAATCAAGATACAAATACCCATATTCATACAAATAGTCGTATTCGTATAAATAGCCGTATTCGTATCAAAATACAAATACCATATTCGTATAAAAATATGAATACCAGAAGAGAGAAAATGAGAGATATAATACTAGCTCACATATATAATCCAGCTATCTTTCAAACCCGCTAGTATTATCAAAATTCCCGATTAAAATACGTGTATCAAGTATACGTATTTAATCGAACTCCCATATGTATCAAAATACGCATACTACATCGTTTCTCCTGAATAGGAAACCCCTCTATGTAGGACCCTAAAGACTCGAAAATACGCTGGCAGTGGGTTTAACTATAAGCACGTCAGTGGCACTAGCTGTACATAATGGCTACCCAGGTATTGAACGAAAGGAAGGTCGATAAGCAAGCTCATCCGTACCCCTACTGAGCCTGTAAGTGACACTCTCCGTACAGTCCGGTCTCTTCACCTAAGAGTATCGCATATTGGGTCTAGGGGTGGATAACGTCAGAGCCCTAATAACCCGATAAGTTATGCCAGTGTCAAGCTCATCACCTATCGGGAAACTAATGATCTACTATCAGTAAATCTCATCCATCTTGGCCAGAGATTTATAGTAATAGCCAACCGAACACAACACGACATCGACTCTCTATACCGGAAAAGACGAATCCCTTCCTATCACTCACTGCCTCCATGTTGTTCGGGACTATACCCAACTAAAACATGTTTGCATGACTCGGTAAAGCTGTGGTAGGGTAGCAATCTAAGTACAGTGGGAACTCACACGAGATAAATAACGATCTCAGGCTAAAAGACTACCTGTACTCATGTCACCAGAGAACTGCTATCTAACGATAGGTATAGTATCATCTAGAAGTTCTCGGCAAGTCCTTTCGGTGTACTCACCTCCAGTTTCCACCTATATAAAATCTTAGGTGCAACACTCCTATGGCTATGATACCTTGCACCGCCCCTCATCAGGGTCTAGACACGTATACACTAGTCTACTCTGGAATATCGATGCCCGGTCTCAATACTCCTACGACTAGGCACATTTAAGAATATGCTTATGGACTACCCAGCTCTCACAGTATGATCGTCATCATAACTCTGGTAGTCAAGCAAAAATCCTACGGGCTTTATCATTATATATTAATGACACGTAATAATGAGTAAAACATATACACATTAATGATAAAGACAAACCAGATAACATACTATCACTTCGAGCAAGACTATTCTAACCATATAAGTCCTCCTTCAATTACCATAATTGCCTGCCTGCAATTATAATAATTGCCTTGAGGGCACTATATCCAACAATCTCCCACTTGCACTTAAGACCAATTATTGTGATATCGCATACCCACAGCTCGTGTGCTACCAAATACCCAACTTCTCTACTAACAGCGCATGTGTTCGAGAAATAGCCTCAGTGAGTGGATCCGCTATACTGTTTCTAATATTATCTCTCTATATCTCAACTTCGCGGATATCAACTATCTCCCGAAATGAGCAATGCCTACCTTAGAATATATTGTTTCCTGATTTAAAATCAGAAAAGCTTATGGAAAAGGCTTCAGAAAAGGGTCACGTACTTACACGTGACCAGCAGTCACGTGTTGGCACGTGACATCTAAAAGCATCAGCAAGGCAAATTCAGCTTCCCAATTACATCAAAGAAAAGGGCTTCAGAAAGGGTCACGTGCTCCCACATGACCTAGGTCACGTGTTGGCACGTGACAATTAAAAGCGGCTTCAAAGGCAAACTGGTTCCCTGATCAAATCAAGGAGAAGGCTTCAGAAGAGGTCACGTGCTTCCATGTGACCAGGGTCACGTGTTGGCACGTGATACTCAAAAGCAGCAGACTTGTTCTCCGTTTAAATCAAGAAAAAGAGTCCAGCCGAGGGTCACGTGCTCACACGTGACCAGGGGTCACGTGGTGGCACGTGACAGCTAAGCAGCGACCAGAAAGCAGAGCGCAGAAAGAAAGAAGAAAGCTCGTCCTAAGGGGGTCACATGCCCATATGTGACCAAGGGTCACGTGGCCACACGTGACCGGTTTTCAAAGCCTATCTTTCAACAGAATCAAATTCCGAGGAGAGATCACTTAAATCTTTCCAAAGGAAAAAGATTATAAGCAACCGATTAAATTAAAGATTTAGAGGTGATTAAATATCATTTATCTATGGGAAAATCTCGAATTTGGAAAGATTCCCCCTTTAAATCTAACCGAAATAACAAAGGAGAATCTCTGGATTTAAAATCCAATGGTGAATAAAATTCACCTAATAATCCAACGGTCCAAAACGAATGATGGATGCAAATCAAATCTCTCAATGAAAGATTCATCAAAAACTAATTGACTCGGCTGCTTCTCCTATAAATAGGAGCCAAGAGACACACAAAAAGATATATGTGCAGAGGGAAGAGAAGAGAGAGAGCCTTGATACTTTAGAGGAATTTGGATCTTCTACAAAAGAAAACCCTAGGTAAGAAAGGGAAAGTTTTCATTAAAAAAAAGAGAATTTAATTCTCAACAGAGTTTAACTCTGATATAAAACAGAAGGACATGTTTCTTCTCTCTTTGATGAAGGATTTGTAAAGTACATATCTCCCCTTGAAGTTGAGAATTTAATTCTCAATGGGATGAGATCCTGCCATGCAGATCCAAAGCATAGAGAGGGAATGGAAGCACGAGAATTTAATTCTCATAGAACTATAGGAATTTAATTCCTTTAAAATAAAATTAGGGCTTGACTATGTGTTATGGGAATTTAATTCCTTTAGAATAAAAAGAATCAGGGTTTAACCCTAGTTAAGAACTTAGTTCTGTTGAAACAACAAGAATTCCCTTAATCTTATTCCCCAGAATAATTCTCTAACAGAGAGTGGGAGTTTAATTCCTTAAAGCTTTTATTAGGGTTTAACCCTATTCAGTTCTTCACATATATGAGGAATTTAATTCCTACAGAAAATTCAGAGTTCGACTCTTCAAAAGGAACTAGGAATTTAATTCCTCTGAAATTATTGTCAGGGTTCAACCCTACGAGGGATTTAATTCCTGAAAGGGATTAACAGATCTTCTAAACAACGTACAGGGTCACGTGTCACCACGTGACCCCCAAAAAGATCTACAGAAAGCCCTTTGAGGCAGTGCCTCACGTGACCCACATGACCCTTGGCAAAGGCTTTAACATACTCCATTCAATCACCCGTCACGTGATAACACGTGATGCTCCAAAAGATGTGATCTCCTCAGCAGAACAAACGAAGGGAGGGCGCCCTCACGTGCTACCACGTGACCCCTCTTGCCTCAGCGTCTAACGCTAAATTGGCACCCCTGAATCCAGTGTTAAAACATTGTTTGGGCCTTATTGTTCAACACTAAGCAAAGAACTTCATTTGCAATGTTCAACACTGATTACCTTAGTGTTCAACACTAATTTGGGATTTCTGTTGCCAGTGTTTAACACTGATCTGTTTTAGTGTTCAACACTAATCTGAAAGCCTTGTTGCTGGTGTTTAACACCAACTATCTCTTAGTGCTAAAACACTAACTTATCAATCTCATTCCCAGTGTTCAATACTGATTGGTCTTTAGTGTTTAAAACTAGGCATTGGTCCAATTGGCTAAATAGCCTGAGGCAAAGCCTCTCCTTCAATGGACCAACAGGAAGCCAATATTCCAGACCTGATTGGACTTAGCCCAAGATGGCCATAAGTCCTCAATTCGTAATTAACTGAGCTAATGGGCTCATAACATAATTAATTGGTCTTGATCACAAATTGGGCCAAAGACTATTTAATCCACTCCGGTTCCAGGGTACATCTCTTCACTCCTTTGATACTTGGCGTTGTAATCCCTCAACGTCTTCAAAGAGGTGACGGGTCCCGATGACCACACATTGATATGGACTGTGGGGTCCTTAAACTCATGGACTACGACGTCCTTAACCTTGACCGAGATGTCTTAAAACTAACAATGGACTGTGGGGTCCTTAAACCCATGGACTACGACGTCCTTAACCTTGACCGAGATGTCTTAAAACTAACAATGGACTGTGGGGTCCTTAAACCCATGGACTACGACGTCCTTAACCTTGACCGAGATGTCTTAAAACTAACAACGGACTGTGGGGTCCTTAAACCCATGGACTACGACGTCCTTAACCTTGACCGAGATGTCTTAAAACTACCCATGGACCGCAATGTCCTTAAACTACCCATGGACCGCAATGTCCTTAAACTACCCATGGACCGCCATGTCCCTAAACTGGAACAATAGAGCCACGCATGCTCTTTTGCCGGATCTAAACGATCCCGTTTAAGTTGATCTTAGCCTTAAATATGGCTAACGTATCTTTAAACCTTCAAACAGACTGGACTATGAATCCCTCCAATCAACTTTGGTTCAAGGGTACATCTCGGAACTCCTTTGACACCTGTCGTTGTAATCCTTCAACGCCGTCAGAGAGGTAACGGGTCCCGACGGCCATACATACGATGGACCACTATGTCCCCAAACTGGAACAATAGAGCCCAAATGCTCTCTTGTCGGATCTAAACGATCCTGTTAAGTTGATCTTAGTCTCAAGTTAGACTAACGCATCCTTAACAAACGTTTAAGTTGATCTTAGCTCAAATATGGCTAACGTATCCTTAAACCTTCAAACAGACTGGACTATGAATCCCTCCAATCAACTTTGGTTCAAGGGTACATCTCGGAACTCCTTTGACACCTGTCGTTGTAATCCTTCAACGCCGTCAGAGAGGTAACGGGTCCCGACGGCCATACATACGATAGACCACTATGTCCCCAAACTGGAACAATGGAGCCCAAATGCTCTCTTGTCGGATCTAAACGATCCCGTTAAGTTGATCTTAGTCTCAAGTTAGACTAACGCATCCTTAACAAATGTTTGAGTTGATCTTAGCCTCAAATATGGCTAACGTATCCTCAAACCAAACCCCCAAACCCAAATCTAAGATAATACGGATTTGGACTAGTCCACACCCTACGGGCGACGACATAACTCGGTCTCTGTAAACAATCCACGGGCAACAAAACATAAAATAAACACACACAACACGAAGTGACTATCTGGAGAAGGAGAAAGTCGTTACCGCGATACGGTAGCGTAATTAACTGCAGGGGCTTGCGCCTGCAGGGAAGAGCGTCCCCACAATCAAAAACCCCTCAAACGAGGGGGAATCTGACGAAGTCTGCTACATCGGCCGCATCCGTCTAAACCTCCGATACATTGCGCCACAAATCAACTTGGCATCTTCGGAGAGGTGGACGGATAGCACCAATTAGCATCTTCCCCGAACCCCAGGCACAGACGTCCCCGCGTCTCAGCCGCCGTTCGGAGGGGAACATATATATGGATGCATGATAGGACCAAGTTCACAAATGAAAATTTTTATCGAACAAACTTCTTGGGCTGTATCCTCCGCTGATCATAGTCAGCATCTTGCGCCATGTCTATCTCAGTATTCCGCTTGGAACCCTTTTCAACATACTACCCTTCAGAAGAGGATAAACTTATAAATCTGACAACCACTCTGTCATCCAGGTCACCTTGGAAACTAGAACCGGTAATCGCCTCTTAAAGGAGGTTGCCATTACCATACATCAAGAACATCCTGTTATGTTCTTCACTGCTTCCTTTTATTTCCTCTGGATTGGATTAATATCTGCCTACTATAGCAAGTGCAAAAGCAATATATGGTCTGGTACATGGCATCAAATTATTGACCCAATTGCCCAAGCAAGTGGTATGTCATTCATGCGAGTCCCTCTCCTCATCAGTTTAAAAGACATCTCTTTAGAAAGGGTGACTTCATCACCTACAGGTAAATTACCGCGCCAGGAATCGTCCATTCTAAACCCTTTTAGAATGATGTCCAAGTAGCCGGATTGGGACACTTCCCAAATTTAGATCTATCTACATAGATCTAGTCACCAGAATTACCGATATTATCCAGATCATATGTGGAGAAACATTTACGACAATCAAAGTTTGACCGATTGTAGTATAGGAACACAACTTCCTATTAGGAGTATGTCATCCATATATCATGACAGTACTCCCTACATCCTTCTTACCAGATTCATCTATATTTTGATGAAGTCAAACACCTTGACTTTCATATCAAAACAAATGTTTTAGTCTATAAATAAGCATAAGCAACTTGCACACTTTCTGCTACTCCCAATGACTACGATAACTTTCTAACAGAGTCATATACACACGCACTTATAAATTCCCATTTAGAAATACATTATAGTCATCCACCTTCCAGATCTCATAGTCATGGATAGTAGCAGTGGCAAGTAGGATCATCATCACCATGATGCTGGCCTCCCTGTCACCGTCTACGAGTAAACTGAAGTACCTCTCGGGTGGCTGAGGTCACCCATAAAATCTGCGGAGGGGCTAATGGTTTGTCGGTCCAATTGAATCTCTAGGTCCTACTAAATTTCCAGTAACCGTTTGTGATTCTGGAATCACTTTCAGTTCTACTATACTCCCACTAATTCCTTTGCAAAAAGATTCCTTTTTAAAAAAAAAGTGGCGAGTCAAGAATAATGCAATTATTGATCTTGAAAATGGTAGAAATTAAATCCTTGCGAAAGCTTGGGATAACTCACAAAGTTACATTACTGAAACGTGCCTTGAGTATATCCGGATTCTGCTATCAACATGAACTGGATTATTCCATATCTTAACAATCTCAAGATATGCTACATTTCTACATATAGAAACAAAAGAACTAATTTAGATAGAACCATATTCAATTGGCATGCAGCTGTTTCCAGTGCATATAATCTAAATGGAAAAAGACCATACAGCATTACTCATCAAGGACCACACCCACTGATGAGTAACATGTGAGAGAATCAAAATTCGCAAGTATACTATTACGGAATACCTAGCAAAGTATCAATATCTTCGATCACTTCGAAGAATCTTGATACTTCCAACGTATGGTTCTCTACTTTATTCATATATCCTATGAACTTCTCAAAATCTTTAGACTTTGCATTTTAACGAATGCGTGTCTAAAACCAGAGAAATTATAGGCAATTCGGAATGAAGTAAGAGTATTATCCCCTTGTCCTAAAGGACATCGGACAACATACATTTCCATGTATACATCCTAAGAGTTCACTAACTCATATTTCGTGTGTTGTAAGTTGAAAAACTGTATTTTGGTTATCTTCCAGACTGTTATTCAATGCACCTTATCTTATTTTTAACTGATAAAGGTAAATGTTTAGAACACAATTTTCAATAATTATATCCTACTTTATAAAATAAAAATACAGATATATCAATTTTGAAAAATGGTGCACAATAACGGTTATTCAAAACCAAATATTTGTCGTTAGGCAAAACCAGGTGATTTAATCATATATCACCAATTGCTACAAATTCCAATATTGAGGATCAAATCACTCATTTCCCAATATTCTGCTCATTCTCAGCATCCGTAACGCCCTACAGACGCTGGATTCTAATCCGGTATCCATATACCCAGGACTCGGAATTAATTTGGAAATAGTTTTCAATTACAACAACACAAGAAATCCGAAACATAAATGTTTCGAGGGGTGGCCGGGTATTCCTAGTAATGCCTCTTCTAATGCCCAGATTCATGACATTAGTTGTTATTTCCTTTGCCCTCACTTCAATTTCTTAATATGTTTCTATATCTTACCTTTTGTACACCACACTTAGGCTAGCTGGTTTTCTTCCTTCCCTGCCTTTTAGCACCAGCCTAAGGTTTGGAAGAAGACTGTCCAATAAGCGTAACTGGTGTACTCTCCTAAAACAAGGAGCTCACATCTTGAGAGAAGGTAAATGGAAAAGGCAACAGATTATCCAATTCAATTTTCTCCAAAACCTGTAGTCATCCTCGACTAAAGAAAATTCTTCGAGTTCGTATGTAACTATACAAGATGGAAATTCCAAGCAATATGGATATTTATAGTGATACGGAGTGTTCTGAAGAAAGCAAAGTGTAAAGTAGCGGTGGAATGGGATATATGTGACTTTGTCGTGAATCATGACAATCCAAAGCTAAAGTTTGTAAAAAGGTTCGGTTAACTTAGTTTATGGATTTTATTTTAAGGTCAATCATGGTCGCATACCAGAGGAAGAAAAGAAACACTCATCGTGCACTCTATCAAGATTAGATTGGTTTATTAATTCATCTAATCAGGATGGCCCCCACCGTTTCCTCGAATTCTCTTTCAAACCCTAAAAGGAGAACTAGTCGGGATCATATATACCTTACAAGTTCACTAACCGTTAAACTATGCCGATGTTAGTATTTCGAGGGAGGCTTCATATGCTTTCGCATGGACCTAATTAAATAACTTCGTTCCCGCAGAGGCATAACCACATTAACACCTTTCTAGATATCTAATGGGTTAGCTAGTTGTGAAATGAAAATCTCCTGGAGAGTAATATCGACTCATTGGTGGGAATCGGGACCCAACTATCATCGCGTGATAATCTTGATGGAAACCACTCAAGTCACCACACTCCAGAAGGTATGCATACACCTGGCAAGTTTCCCTTATATTTGAAACTTCCGATATAGTTTTTATCCCTAGGACCCAAGTGACCTTGACATAGTCAACAAATTAAAGAGTTCTAGTCAAGTTCAACCTCTCATTAACTTGATTGCATTAAATCCATCCGCATAACCTTGACATAGTCAACAAGATTACACGACTGTCTTAACCAATCACATCGCATCGCATGCTACAAACAAGCACCATTTAGCTACCGCACACTACGCCTTGACACAGTCAACAAACGCAGCATGAATACTAAGTACTACTCGTAGGAAATGGCAGAGAGCTACGACTAGTTTTGGCGAAAAACCTTTAACGTAATTATAACGTTTTAAAAATAAATAAATAAAATCCTTTAGGTGAATTTTCTAATAATTGGTAAAATAAACCGTATTTTCCGTAAAACTTAACTATAATTATTTTTCAATATAGATTTAAATACGCCTATTTTAACTATGTAATTGCTAGTATTTAGTATTTATTTAGTCACTTATAAATTATTAGTTTACTTACAAAAATTCCTTAATTAATTATTTCAAATATTATTATAAGCTTTTAAATATATATTAAATTAGTGCAAATTATAAATTGGAGTGCGTTAATTTTACAAAAGTGAACCATGACATATTAGAATTAGGTTTGTAGCATGCTCTTCTCTTCTTGGATTTGTCTTCAAAATTCTAGACTTTTCTAGGATTGTTTAGAAAAGAAAATGCATAAAATCAAATAAATGTGAAAAGACTTAAATGAGATGATTAATTAAAGTGGTATCTACATGTTTCTACACTCTTTTCTCCCTCTCTCTCTTCCTCCCCTCTTATGGCCGAGCCCTCCATGAGGCATCCCCTTTTTTCCCCTAAGCTCATTTCTCATCAAAAATCTCATTAAAAAAATTCATCAAAAATCCAAACAAAAATTCCACAAAATTCCTAATTAAATCTTTACCCCTTTATCCTTGTTCAAATAAGCTTGGATCTTGGAGTAAAGTTAGCATTTTGGAGGCTAGGTTGCATGTTTGATCTCATGTTAGTAAGGTATAAATCCTAACCTAATGGCTAATTAGTTGTTTAACTATTCTAATTTAAGCTTTTCATGTAATAAATTGGTTTTTATTTCTAATTTTTGAAATTAAAGAAAGGGTTTTTAAATCAAGTTAGGGTTTTTCTAAAATGTTCATGATTACATGGTGTAGTTAAATATGCTAAGATATAGAAAACCTAATCTAGTTACTAGTTGCTAATTTGTTAGTTTAAAATTGTGATAATTATGTCATTTTGCAAACTAGGTTTTTTAGAAATTTATTAAATAATTGAGATTAAAATCTAATTATGATTTTCATGACATTATTAATATTTTAATTTGTTGTTTAGCAACTTAGATCATGCAAAACTTAGTTTAGCTGATGATTTGTGAATTTTTGCTTTAAAGGTGTTAAAATTTGATAATTTTGCAAACTAGAATTTTGGGTTTAATGGAAATTGATGAGATTAAATTTAAGTAATGGTTTGTATAACTTAGTTATCATATTTAGTGAATATTATGGCCATTAGTTTCGTTAAAACATCAAGTTTCGAATTAAAACGGTTATTTAAGGCTTTCTAGGTTTTCGGAAATAAATCGAATTGATTTATTTTGAGGTTTTTATGAGTTACAACTTATTTCATATTATAATTAGTGATTTGTGAAACCACGATTGGTGTGTTTGTGTTTTCTCGATCAATCGGCGTTTGTACGCCAATGTCGAGGGTTATTTGGTTATTTTGCATGAGCGGGTCATAGGTTTTAACCTATGCGCGTTTCGTTTGCCATTTTGGGTTTTATCCACGA
The DNA here is from genome assembly GCA_030015575.1 of Agapanthus africanus. NCBI lineage: Eukaryota > Viridiplantae > Streptophyta > Magnoliopsida > Asparagales > Amaryllidaceae > Agapanthus > Agapanthus africanus. The sequence continues at coordinate 714,956,804 of CM057341.1, read as the reverse complement.
TTTCGGATTACGATATATATATATATATATATTTATATTTATATATATATATATGTTTGCATATAGGTACCTCTCTCGTAGACTTCGGACGCTGAAGAAGAGGATGGCAGCATCGATTTCGGCAGACAAGGACCAGGCGAGTAGATGTATATCTACGGGGGAAGTCGGGTGGATGGCGTAAAGCACCCCCGCAAACGTAGAATAAGGATATTATGTACTATTATTAGGAAGTCGGACGTCACCTTAGATTCTTGGCGAGTAGGGTACTATTGAAGACTTTAAGTTGGATTAGACTGATTTAGAAAGACTTAACCAGAGGATGATTGCCTTGGAGGGAATTCGTAGGTTTCATGTAGACACACGCACACACATACACTTGACTTGGTGTGTGTGTGTATGAATGGGTGTAGGTTTCTACACACACACACACACGCACACACAACATATACGCGTGACATGCGGATGTTATACGATACTTGGAGATGAGTCGATTTGATCGGGCATGATGCCGTGAGGAATTTGCTATGTGATCGAGATATGATTTGAGATATGTTATGATATTAGAGCGGATCGTTGGACGATGATACCATGTGATTGATGATATATATATATATATGATAGTTGACATGTGATCGAGATATGATATGAGATATATTATGATATTTATAATGGATTGCTTAGGCAATGTGAATTCATATATGATAATATGTGTTGATGACATCGGATTGCACGAGACTTTAGATCAATAACCAGATCATGATATTGTTTGATAATGATACCATATGAATGATGATATATATTTGATAGTTGACCCGTACCCCGATTTTGGGATGTCGTACGATGGATTTTACCGTACGAAGTATATATGTGATGATTGATCCGCACCCTTGACTTGAGGAAGTCGTACTTTGTACGTGACGCTATTGAGACTGGATCGCCGACTACTAGATATATCGACTCGGACTGTAGGTGGATTCTTCTTACATGTCGACTAGTTCTTTAGTTTAGTCCCTTAGTTGGTTAGGTAGATGTTAGTTTAGGCTCGAGTCATACTTATTTTCAAAACTAACGAATCGTGCACATTTTTAAAGACAGCTTGAGGGATTCTATGGTTCAAAGGACGTATCTTTTTTCAAAACCCCGTAGCCCCTATTTTTCTAAAAACCACGATTCGTGCTTTTTTTCAAACACCAAAATGGTATGACTCGTATAATAGAAAAGTATATTCTTCGGTATTGCGGTTATTACTCCTCCTCTGTTATATTCATGTTATTCTCGTTATACTGCATGTTTATACATATGTTCCCTAACTGTTATGATTCCATCTGTTAGGACACCAACACCATTACCGATGATGCGCATGTTCCACGTACACATATTTGCCGGCTCACACACATCATCATCGGTAATTTCCATGTCACGTACACTTTAGAAAATATTATCTCATTGATATAATCAGCTAAAGTTTAGTTACCACATAATATTTGGGTGATTGTTCTCATGTGTTAACTTAGAGATTGCATTCGTTACATAGATACTGCATGCATTCATATATTCATTCATGTACTATTCTGGGGCTTTATGCCGATATTCACTGTTTACTTACACTTGATTCTTAGATTTCGGATTTCCATGAGATTTCTGGATTTGGGGGGAAACCGCAAGAATTTATAATAACTTCTCTCTCTCTCTCTCTCTCTCTCTCTCTCTGATTTAAAATACCAGTTGCGGTTTTCTCGTGATGTATGTGTTGTCCACCATGAATTTTCATGATTGCTGTTGGATTTTGAGACCCGATTCGAGGAGTAGGATGAACCGTCTCGGGTACATGGTGGGCCCGTTAAGGTACCCGGGGCCAAGAAGCTCGAGTTGTAGATGATGAGCCTGGCAGGGGAAGACTACCTACCGGTGATGTCTGGCATGGCGGATAACCGGAGGGTACCGACCGTTGTCGTGAGATTTGATGATATGGGCCGATCCGGACTGACAGAGCCCGAGATATTGAGACATTGAAACTTTGAGATATTGAGATATTGTGTCGATGCTTGACACGGGCTTCTGTCGATTTTACTGATGATGTTTCAGTTTTATTATACAAGTTTTACTGATGATTTCTTTATATCAGATTTTTCAGATTTCGTGGTGGATTTCCTCATTCATGATGCATTCATACATCAGATATATGATTTATTACTGTTTAGTGACACTGACACGCGCACTAAGTATTGCACTTATGCATAGATTATTACCCTATCACTACTAGATGTCTAGTGTTATGTTAAGTATATTATTATAACCTAGGAGATCGTCGTGCATGCGATTTCTACCCGCAGATGTCTTCTACTCACGAGTTGGCAACTCACCCCCGTTGTGCCAAATTTTCTTCCAGGTTCAGATGTACAGGTTTCCTTGGCGGTTTGTTGGCACACTACTTCAATCAGGGTGATTTCTTGATAGGTTGGTTCACTTGTATCATGACAGCCGTTGTACATTTATTTATTTCAGTTGTATCTAGTAAGCTCCATCAACCAGACTTTTATTATTGGTAGAATTAGAAGACCAGTTGTTTTTCTTTCGAGCTTAGAGTCGCGCTTGTATTATTATGGTTTTCTGGTGGATTTGGTTTTCTTTTGAGTTTTGAGCCTTGTCTTTCGGTGTTGTATATTATATTGCATTGTGTGGTTATTTCCGCCATTTGGTGTAGAGCTAGCTCCCTCTTTGGGATGTCTTTTTATTGCTTGTATATATTATTCTTGTTTGTACCCGTTTGGGGCCAGTTTTTACAAAGGAGACTCTACCGAAATTTTTGAGAAAAATTGATATTGCTTTTAAATTTTTTTTCCTACACTTCTTCTTTTAAATGGTTTAGATTTCTGGGCTTCGGCTTACTTAGATTACGTTACATCTTTAGACGTTTCGTAATGTATGTGCCGGTCATGTTCCGTACCTTCAGGTCATGACAAAGTTGGTATCAGAGCGTTAAGTTTTACCTTCTACGTGTAGGATGACCCTTGGTTGATGGAGTAAGTGACTAAAGTAGAGTGACGTACCGTGGGTATGTTCCGCGGCATACTTACGATACACTACTCCGCTTAAGGAGCCTTAGAATGTACATTTCTTTGCACCGTATTCTATTCATTCCTTCAATCTATCTTCGTCGATATCGAATGGTGGTTCTGTTACCACGGTCACACGGGCAGAGAGAGCTGCGACTAGAGTTGCGGTCAGCATGAGCATTTAGATATGTCGTTTACTATGTTTTCTTATGGACGCGAGCGTTTGATATATGCACCAGATGATCGGGCCACTGCTAGAGACTGGTTAGAATGTGATGACTGTTAGTGTATAGTCTATTCTTGAGGATCGAGGTATTGTTTAGCGTGCGGACGAAGGATATTCACATGTCGTCTAGGTGAAGTTAAAGGTTCGAACGAACGTTAGAAACCCATTTTTCCAAGTTTAAGGTATTCGGAAGAACATGCTGGTAATTCTATGGACCCTCTAGAAGAATGAAACCCTAACTCGAGATAATGACCATGAGAACGCCTTTGAACCTTAGAGTTTGCGGCGGTTCCGCAGTGCCATTAATTAGGCTTGGGTTTGCCCTTCTACGGCCGGTCCGCAGGTGCTGTGATATGTACTGGATATTTTTAAACTGTACTCGAGTGTTGAGCTCTCGGGGAATTATGGGATTTTGATGAATCGATCGAAAAGTTTAACGTAGTCCGGATATCTTGTGATGGGATACATTGCTTGGGAGACTCTAGATATGAGTATATCCATTTGTAGCATAGTTCATACAGCTACGAAGAGACGAGTTCGAATCAGTCAACATCAAAGGAAAGAGGAGCACATTGACGTCGGCGTTACGATTTGCTATTTGGTGATTTGAATTTCACATTTCCGTTGTTTGGATTTTTGGTATTTTGAGGACTTCGTTTTATGATTGGTCTTCCTATATACATATTCATTGCACTCGATTAGTATTCCATATATCAGTTGTATTGATGTTCGTTTTGTGCATACCTATTGCACTTGATTTGATTTTATATATTCTGAGAGACTAATTTGATTTCGTGTATATGGGTTGCACATGATTTTGGGCTTATGCTTTCGGTATAGCTTTCATGCACTTTTCGTACTTCGATTTGGTTTTGTGCACACTGATGCATGTGGTTGTAATTTTATCTATAGCGGTATACTTGATTATGATTCGATGTATGTCATATACCGCTGATTTCGATTTTGATATTCGATATATGTTTTCATGCACCATGTGCACTTGATTAAGATTTTTGCGCACACTTGGAGCGCTTGATGCGATTTTGTGCACACCAGATGCACTAAATCGGGATTTGTGCGGATTAGATGCACCTGATATTATTGTCGTGCACTCCCGTTGCACTTGACAGATGTTTTTGGTGCACACCCGTTGCACTCAGTTTTGTTTCTGTGCGTATTCGTGGTATCTGTATTTGATTTCGATTTCCGTGCACACCGGACGCACGTGGTACCTTATATATTGTATTTGAGATTGATTTCATTTTGAGCAGTACGTTTTTATGATATTTACTATTTGGTTTAATAATCGAGCAGGGCTGTTCTGAGAACAGTACCTAGGATTTCGATGTATATCATGTTGGTTTTCGTATTAGACTTTGACATTGTGTTTTCACCATAACTCCGATGATTGCGTGATGCTTGACGGAGTTTTGATTTTGAGTTATTTACTTGTTTTTCGTGCGCATGCATTGCGCTAAGCTGTATTTTAAGTATTAATGATTTCGGAGCCTCGGCGATTTAAGTGCTTTGCTGAAATGTTTTAGTATTTGGGGAAGTTTTAATTTAAATTCGAAGACCGAATTTCTTTAAGCGGGGAAGATTGTAACGTTTTAAAAATAATTAAATAAATAAAATCCTTTAGGTGAATTTTCTAATAATCGGTAAAATAAACTGTATTTTCCGTAAAACTTAACTATAATTATTTTTCAATATAGATTTAAATACGCCTATTTTAACTATGTAATTGCTACTATTTGGTATTTATTTAGTCACTTATAAATTATTAGTTTACTTACAAAAAATCCTTAATTCATTATTTCAAATATTATTATAAGCTTTTAAATATACATTAAATTAGTGCAAATTATAAATTGGAGTGGGTTAATTTTACAAAAGTGAACCATGACATATTAGAATTAGGTTTGTAGCATGCTCTTCTCTTCTTGGATTTGTCTTCAAAATTCTAGACTTTTCTAGGACTGTTTAGAAAAGAAAATGCATAAAATCAAATAAATGTGAAAAGACTTAAATGAGATGATTAATTAAAGTGGTTTCTACATGTTTCTACACTCTTTTCTCTCTCTCTCTCTCTCTCTTCCTCCCCACTTTTGGTCGAGCCCTCCATGAGGCAGCCCCATTTTCCACCCAAGCTCATTTCTCATCAAAAATCTCATAAAAAAATTCATCAAAAATCCATACAAAAATTCCACAAAATTCCTAATTAAATCTTTACACCTTTATTCCTTGTTCAAATAAGCTTGGATCTTGGAGTAAAGTTAGCATTTTGGAGGTTAGGTTGCATGTTTGATCTCATGTTAGTAAGGTATAAATCCTAACCTAATGGCTAATTAGTTGTTTAACCATTCTAATTTAAGCTTTTCATGTAATAAATTGGTTTTTATTTCTAATTGTGAAATTAAAGAAAGGGTTTTTAAATCAAGTTAGGGTTTTTATAAAGTGGTCATGATTACATGGTGTAGTTAAATATGCTAAGACATAGAAAACCTAATCTAGTTACTAGTTGCTAATTTGTTAGTTTAAAATTGTGATAATTATGCTATTTTGCAAACTAGGTTTTTTAGAAATTTATTAAATAATTGAGATTAAAATCTAATTTTGGTTTTCATGACATTATTAACATTTTAATTTGTTGTTTAGCAACTTAGATCATGCAAAACTTAGTTTAGTTGATGATTTGTGAATTTTTGCTTTAAAGGTGTTAAAATTGGATAATTTTGCAAACTAGAATTTTGGGTTTAATGGAAATTGATGAGATTAAATTTAAGTAATGGTTTGTATGACTTAGTTATGATATTTAGTGAATATTATGGCCATTAGTTTCGTTAAAATATCAAGTTTCGAATTAAAACGGTTATTTGAGGCTTTCTAGGTTTTCGGAAATAAATCGAATTGATTTATTTTGAGGTTTTTATGAGTTACAACTTATTTCATATTATAATAAGTGATTTGTGAAACCACGATTGGTGTGTTTGGGTTTTCTTGATCAATCTGCGTTTGTACGCCGATGTTGAGGGTTATTTGGTTATTTTGCATGAGCGGGTCATAGATTTTAACCTATGCGTGTTTCGTTTGCTGTTTTGGGTTTTATCCGCGATTTCGGTTTACGATATATATATATATATATATATATATATATATATATATATATATATATATATATATATATATGTTTTCATATAGGTACCTCTCTCATGAACTTCGGACGATGAAGAATAGGATGGCGGCATCGGCTTCGGCAGACAAGGACCAGGCGAGTAGATGTATATCTACGGGGGAAGTCGGGTGGATAGCGTATAGCACCCCCGCAAACGTAGAATAAGGATATTATGTACTATTATTAGGAAGTCGGACGTGACCTTAGATTCTTGGCGAGTAGGGTACTATTGAAGACTTTAAGTTGGATTAGACTGATTTAGAAAGACTTAACCAGAGGATGATTGCCTTGGAGGGAATTCGTAGATTTCATGTAAACACACACGTGTGTGCGCGCGCGCGCGTATGTGTATGAATGGGTGTAGGTTTCTATATATATATATATATATATATATATATATATATATATATATATATATATATACATACATACATACACACACACACACACAACATATACGCGTGACATGCGGATGTTATATGATACTTGGAGATGAGTCGATTTGAACGGGCATGATGCCGTGAGGAATTTGTTATGTGATCGAGATATGATTTGAGATATGTTATGATATTACAGCGGATCGTTGGACGATGATACCATGTGATTGATGATATATATATATATATGATAGTTGACATGTGATCGAGATATGATATAAGATATATTATGATATTTATAATAGATCGCTTGGGCAATGTGAATTCATATATGATAATATGTGTTGATGACATCGGATTGCACGAGACTTTAGATCAGTAACCAAATCATGATATTGTTTGATGATGATACCATATGAATGATGATATATATTTGATAGTTGACCCGTATCTCGATTTTGGGATGCCGTACGATAGATTTTACCATACGAGGTATATATGTGATGATTGATCCGCACCCTTGACTTGAGGAAGTCGTACTTTGTACGTGACGCTATTGAGGCTGGATCGCCGACTACTAAAGATATTGACTCGGACTGTAGGTGGATTCTTCTTACATGTCGACTAGTTCTTTAGTTTAGTCCCTTAGTTGGTTAGGTAGATGTTAGTTTAGGCTCGAATCATACTTATTTTCAAAACTAACGAATCATGCACATTTTTAAAGACAGCTTGAGGGATTCTACGGTTCAAAGGACGTATCTTTTTTCAAAACCCCATAGCCCCTATTTTTCTAAAAACCAAGATTCGTGTTTTTTTTCAAACACCAAAACGGTATGACTCGTATAGTAGAAAAGTATATTCTTCGGTATTGCGGTTATTACTCCTCCTCTGTTATATTCATGTTATTCTTGTTATATTGCATGTTTATACATATGTTCCCTAACTGTTATGATTCCATCTGTTAGGACACCAGCACCATTACCGATGATGCGCATGTTCCACGTACACATATTTGCCGGCTCACACACATCATCATCGATAATTGCCACGTCACGTACACTTTAGAAAATATTATCTCATTGATATAATCAGCTAAAGTTTAGTTACCACATAATATTTAGGTGATTGCTCTCATGTGTTAACTTAGAGATTGCATTTGTTACATAGATACTGCATGCATTCATATATTCATTCATGTACTATTCTGGGGCTTTATGCCGATATTCACTGTTTACTTACTCTTGATTCTTGGATTTCGGATTTCCATGAGATTTCTGGATTTTGGGGAAAACCGCAAGAATTTATAATAACTTCTCTCTCTCTTATTTAAAATATCAGTTGCGGTTTTCTCGTGATGTATGTGTCGTCCACCATGAGTTTTCATGATTGCTGTTGGATTTCGAGACTCGATTCGAGGAGTAGGATGAACCGTCTCGGGTACATGGTGGGCCCGGTAAGGTACCCCGAGGCAAGAAGATCGAGTTGTAGACGATGAGCCTGGCAGGGGAAGACTACCTACCGGTGATGTCTGGCGCGGCGGATATCCGGAGGATACCGACCGTTGTCGTGAGATTTGATGATATGGGCCGATCCGGACTGACGGAGCCCGAGATATTGAGACTTTGAGATATTGTGTCGATGCTTGACACGGGCTTTCTGTCGATTTCACTGATGATGTTTCAGTTTTATTATACAAGTTTTACTGATGATTTCTTTATATCATATTTTTCAGATTTCGTAGTGGATTTCCTCATTCATGATGCATTCATACATCAGATATATGATTTATTACTGTTTAGTGACACTGACACACGCACTGAGTATTGCACTTATGCATAGATTATTACCCTATCACTACTAGATGTCTACTGTTATGCTAAGTATATTATTATGACCTAGGAGATCGTCGTGCATGCGATTTCTACCCGTAGATGTCTTCTACTCATGAGTTGGCAACTCACCCCCGTTGTGCCAAATTTTCTTTCAGGTTCAGATGTACAGGTTTTCTTGGCGGCTTGTTGGCACACCACTTTATTCAGAGTGATTGCTTAGTAGGTTGGTTCACTTGTATCGTGACCGCCGTTGTACATTTATTTATTTCAGTTGTATCTAGTAAGCTTCATCAACCAGACTTGTATTATTGGTAGAATTAGAAGACCAGTTGTTTTTCTTTCGACCTTAGAGTCGCGCTTGTATCATTATGGTTTTCTGGTGGAATTGGTTTTCTTTTGAGTTTTGAGCCTCGCCCTTCGGCGTTGTATATTATAGTGCATTGTGTGGTTGTTTCCGCCATTTGGCGTAGAGCTAGCTCCCGCTTGGGGATGCCTTTTTATTGCTTGTATATATTATTCTTGTTTGTACCCGTTTGGGGCCAGTTTTTATAAAGAAGACTCTGCCGAAATTTTTGAGAAAATTTGATGTTGCTTTTAAATTTTCTTTCCTACACTTCTTCTTTTAAATGGTTTAGATTTCTGGGCTTCGGCTTACTTAGATTACGTTACGCCTTTAGACGTTTCGTAATGTATGTGCCGGTCACGTTCCGTACCTTCGGGTCATGACAGTAATGAACTTGATATCATTGATGGATCTCGAGTGGCTTTGAAAATGATTGGTTTAGGCTTCGATTTTAAAACAATTAGTTTTGTAGAAAACCGATTGGTTTTGAAGAAAACGGAGTAGTTTTAAAATTTGGTTCCGACAACATCATTTAGATTTATTGTCCTTGCATTAATCTAAATTAATGTAGTCCCATCATTTAAGTTTTTAGCCACAACAGAAACAACCAGAATAGCATGCTTTATATGCCATCCACATTCGCCACGGGACCTCGGATCTTCACCGTAAGGTTACTTAACTTACGGCAGGGCGGAGGCTGGGCTAGCACGGATTCAAAACATATAGAAGTATCTAATATATATCATCATCACAGGCAACTAATACACATCTCAGGCATACGATAAACAATATAGAATAGCAGATAAACTAGGAGCCCTATGTTTCGTTTGAGACACAAATGAAAACCAATGTTTCCTGGTCGTGTGGATAGCCCATACAAATTCGAACCAGGACCCTTACGAGTGTGGCAAGTTACCCACCAATTCTAGAAGTGAGGCAACCCGCACTCAATATCATGAGTAGGTCACCCGGCACTTCTTGGAATCCGGTAATTTGAGCACTCCTCCGTGGGTCAACCTAAAACCCCTATAAGAGCGGTGAGCAATCCGCCAATTCTAGAGCAAGGCGGCTCGAACTCATCACCATGAGACGACCACCTTCCGCACTCTAAAACCCGGCTACTCAAGCACTTCTCCCGGGTTAATCCTAGTACATGTAATGAAAAATATGCAATGGCGACAACGACCTCAACCCAGACGTGTTCCAATAAAAGAATATACATCAAGCGGCAACGACGGCCACAATCTAGCCGCTCTTCCTGAATAAACAAATATACAAACAAACCGTACAATCAAGTCACACACGAGGGACTATCTGTCATAACAATCCGGCTAAACCATCGCAAGATATATATCCAAACCAACATCTCAAGCGCAAAGTGTACAACCTCATCTAATCGAACATATAGCAATTAGACGGCGTTATCCAACACACGAACAAAACTACGAATCATAAACGATGCACTAGTTTCGACCGAAATTCTTTCTGTGTTGCCCAAATATGAAGATAACGCCAATTGAAATCTGGACAAAAAAGAGTGGCACCAAAAATCAAGTTTTCCTTATTCCAAACCCCTGCCAAGACCTAGGGACCTAATGATAATTTTAGGCCGCCTAGATCAGCCAAAATGGATTTATGGTCAGCTAGAAATTTGAATTGGGTCCTCGGGTTTTAAGCCATGTTTTCTTACTTCAAAACAAGTTCACTAGCATACTTTAAAAAAATTCAGGTGCCGTTTTGAAAAACCAACAAAAACATGGAATTTGAAACTTAATACGGATAAAATTTTGATTTTGAAACGTAAATATCGTCTACAACTAGTTAAAGTATATGGAATGACTCTAATAACACTGTTAGCTCCCTGGTGATCGCGCCACAAGACTCGTGGCCAAGACGGAAGCGAAAACAAAAACTTTTATACAAGCACTAGCGACCAAAACCCTAGAATCAATTCCAAACACTAAACTAGGCAACCCAAATGAGCTAAACTATAAGTTTAGGGGGATAGCAATCTTTGTAGCATGTCCGCCTAATCGCGGAATACCTCTACGAAACTCCATGGACTTTAGCTAGGCTCCGAAGACATCGGGAACAAGCTTGTAAGCCGATCGATCTTGCCGAAGATGATCTACCCGAGAGAATCTGGAATCAAGCTTTAGCTCCACTCTAGTCTACACTAAGTGAAGAAACTAACACACTAAGCTTGCTAGGAATGATGTGTTAGGGGTGTAGCGAAGAATCTCTTGATTTCTTTTTTTGTCTAATTTTCTTTTCTTTGGAAACCTAGCACTAAAGAAGAGGGAAAAAGAAGATGAGTATCAAAAAACCTCTTTCCTATTCTCCTTTCCCTTTTCTTTTATGCATTTGTGGACAGGGGGATGTATGTGTGAGTCACACATATGACTCACACACCCACACTCTTCACAAAGCTTCTCTAAAGAGCCAAGAAAGTGTACGTGTACACACACAAATATATATATATATATATATATATGTATGTATGTATGTATGTATGTATGTATATGTGTGTGTACACATTCATACATAAATACTCCTAAATATATATCAAAATACATGTATCCGTATTCATACAAATACCTGTATTCGTATTCATACAAATACCTGTATTCGTATCAAAATAAAAATATCGTATTTGTACAAATACTCGTATTAACAAGTAGCTCTTAAGCCGGACCTGAACCGGAATCAAGATACAAATACCTGTATTCATACAAATAGTCGTATTCGTATAAATACCCATATTCATATCAAAATATAAATACCAGATTTGTATAAAAATACAAATACCAAAAGAGAGAAAATGAGAGATATAATACTAGCTCACGTATATAATCCGGATTCTTTCAAACCAGCTAGTATGATCAAAATCCCCAATTAAAGTATGTGTATCAAGTACACGTATTTAATCAAACTTCCGTATAAATCAAAATACGCATACTATATCGTTTCGCCTGAATCGAGAAACCCTCTGTGTGGAGACTATAAAGACCCAATAATACGCTGGAAGTGGGTTTAACCATAAGCACGTTAATGGCACTAGCTATACGTAACAACTACCCAGGTATTGAACGAAAAGAAAGTCGACAAGCAAGCTCGTCCGTACCCCTACTGAGCCTATAAGTGACACTCTCCATACAGTCCGGTCTCTTCGTCTAAGAGTATCGCATACCGGGTCTAGGGGGTGGATAACATCAGACCCCTAATAACCCTATAAGTTGTGCCGGTGTCAAGCTCATCACCTACTGCAAAACTACTGATCTCCTATAAGTAAATCTCACCCACCCTGAACAGGAATTTATGGTGATAGCCAACCGAACACAACACGGCATCGAATCCCTATACCGTGAGAGATGAATCTCTTTCGATAACTCACTGTCTCCATGTGACTCAGGCCTGTACCCAACTAAAACCTGTTTGCATGACTCGGTAGAGTCATGGTAGGGTAGTAATCTAAGTCTAGTGGGAACTCACACGAGACAAATGATGATCTCAGGTCAACAGACTACCTATACTCATGTCACCGAAGAACCGCTATTGGCGATAGGTATAGTACCATCTAAAAGTTCTCAGCGAGTCCGTCCGGTGTACTCACCTCCAGTGAGCACATGTATACAATCTTAAGGGCAGCACTCCAATTGCTATGAGACCTGCCACCGCCCCTCATCGAGGTCTAGAACATATACACTAGTCTACTCTGGAATATCGATGCCCAGTATCGATACTCCTATGGCTAAGGACATTTAAGGATATGCTTATGGACTATCCAGCTCTCACAAGTATGATCGCCATCATAACTCTGGTAGTCAAGAAAAAATCCTACGAGCTTTATCATTATATATTAACGATGGGTAATAATGAGTAAAACATATACACATTAATGATAAAGACAAATCGGATAGCATACTATCATTTCGAGCAAGATTGTTCTAACCGTATAGGTCCTCCTTCAATTACCATAATCGCCTGCCTGCAATTACAATAATTGCTTTGAGCGCACTATATCTAACAGAGTCAAGGTTGAATTCGAAGTTCAATTTGAAGATCAAAGATCGACTTCAAGACGCTCGTGAGTTGCGTGTTGAAGTTAAGAAGCCAAGAAGCCATGTTCAAACGCACGCCGATTTCGAGAGCTCAAGATCAAGAGTCGAAGATTCAAGAATCGAAGATTGCAATATCAACATAGGAATCTTTGCAAGTACTCTATAGATTATTGGTATATCATTTGGAGCTTTTGAACACTCTCACTTGCATGCATAAATGTTTTACATTTCATAAACATCGGGTTTTCGATTTCAAAGTTTTCTACCTTTTCTAAAACACATGTTCTGAGTTTTTATACTTCAAATGTCTGAAACATGCGCTTCAGATGTCTGGATACTTTATGTTTTTCAATGAAAAACACAAATGTCCGAAATATTAGTTTTTATGCATGTCAGATTTTTTGTTCTTCAGACATCTTCATACTGAACATCAGACATCTGGGAACTCTCTGTGCTTTCATCTGCATTATTTTTTATAAGATCCAGACATCTGATGTATGGGTCACAGATGTCTGACGAAGGTTTTGAAAATTGGTATTTTAAAACCTAGTGATGAGACAGACTCTGCTGTATATTATACAGATGTCTGATGATGTTTTTGGAAAATAGATTTTTTGTGTTTCAGACGTCTGAACATTGTACATCAGACATCTGCCTTCTCTCTATACTTCATTGGCATTTCTTGACATTTCTAACAGAGAATAGCCAGACGTCTGATGGCTTGAGCTCATACGTCTATGGCTGAAGGATTTTCAAAAATGTTACCGTTTATAGTCGTTGGGATTTTTATCGCATGAACTTCAGACGTCTGCACTTACTTCTTCAGACGTCTATCGATGTTTTAATTCTACTGTCCCCACCAATAACGGCTAGTTTTCATTAGATGCTTTAAATACCTTTTCCTTAGCATTTTTTATGGTTATCACTTTACAAACTGAAACTTTAACATCTTCAAGTGATCATCTCATCTTGATTAAATCTTTATTTTGATTAAATCTTCATTCTCTCACACACAAAAGATTCAAAAGCTTCATTTGAATATCCATACATCTTTAAGTATTAGTTTGAGTTTTGAGAGTATTGTGCTATAATTTTTCCTCTTCTTTTCATTGTGGGAGGACTCTTAAGTGCAAGAGCGCCTTTGTAAGAGAGAAGGGTATGTATTGAGAAGAGAAGCGAAAAGAGCTTGTAATAAAGAAATGTTGCTCATGTGTCGAGCAACGTGTGTTTTTTGAGGAGACATATGTAAGGTTTGGCCTCCATCGGAAGCGGGGTTGTGGGTTGCTTGCGGGTAACATGTTTGTCTCCGAGAAAGACGTGTTTGTTGGATATAGTGCCCTCAAGGCAATTATTATGATTGCAACTAGGCGATAATAATAATTGAGGGAGGACCTATACACGTATAGCAGTCTTACTCGAGATGATAGTATGCTATCTGGTTTATCTTCATCATTGATGAAGCCCGTAAGATTGTTGCTTGACGACCAGCATTATGATGGTGATCATATATGTGGGAGCTGGGTTGTCCATAAGCGCATCCTTAAATGTCCCTAGTCGAAAGAGTATCGAGACTGGGTATCGATATTCCGAAGTAGACTAGTGTATACTTTTCAAGACCCCGATGAGGGGCGGTGGCCGGTCTCAAAAGGCATTGGTGTTGTGTCACCTAAGATAGTATACAGGTGCTCACTGGAGGTGAGTACACTGGACAGATTCGCCGAGAACTTCTAGATGGTATTATATCTATCGTTAGATGGAAGTTCTCAGGTGGCATGAGTACAGGTTAGTCCTTTGACCTGAAGTCATCATTTGTCTCATGTGAGTTCCTTCTATACTTTGATTACTACCCTACCACGGCTCAAAAGAGTCATGAAAACAGGTTTTAGTTGGGTACAGTTTCGAACCACATGGAGACAGTGGTCGACTGTCAGGGATTTGTCTCTCATCGTATTAAGAGTTGATATCGCACGGTGTTCAGTCGGCTATCACTAGAAATTTGTGGCCACGGTGGATGAGATTTACTAATGGTTGATCAGTAGTATCTCTGTTGGTGATGATCTTGACTCAAACATGACTTATCGGGTTAGTAGGGGTCTGACGTTATCCACCCCCTAAACCCGGTATGCGATGCTCTTTGACGAAGAGACCGGACTATACGGAGATTGTCACATTCAGGCTCAGTAGGGTAAGGACGTACTTAATTGTCGACCCCCTTTCGATAAGTACCTGGGTAGCCGTTACGTACAGCTAGTGTCGCTAACGAGCTTATGGTTAAACCCACTACCGGTGTATTGTTGAGTCATTAGAGTCCCACACATAGGGTTTTTCTGGTTCAGGCGATAGATGTAGGAGACGTACGTTGGTACGTGCAGGGGGTCCAATTAAATAGGTGTACGCGATACACGGACTTTAATCGGACGGTTGATAATACTGGCCGGCTTAGGATTAAGACAGATTATTAAATCGGGTTTTGATTTAATAATTTATATATGTATTTTGATACATATATTTTAGTATTATTGTTCACTATTTGTTTTCTCTCTTTGGTGCTATCCGTATTTTTATACGGATACACATATATGTAGCGATACATATACCAGGTGAAGTATTCCGTATTTATACGGGAATACTTCTAGAAGAAGGACACTTCATATTTGTTTTTCTTTTTAGAAAAACATATTAAAAACGAGGTGGCATGAGCATGGTCAAGAGGAATGGCTTGCATTTATTGTGTGCACTATTTCGATGCATGGTTGAAAAAGGTATATACATGTAGCCATTCTTTTTTATTAGGAGGTAAGACTTGATGATTTTTTCCTTCATCTCTAGCTTCATGCTGTTAGTATTATATGCCCTAGAGGCCATTATTATATTATACTGGTTTGTATATTACTTAATGGAAGCTTAAGATATACACGGATATAGTAACAGTCTTGCTCAAAATGGTAGTATGCTACCTGGTTTGTTTCTACCTCAATATGTGCATGTGTTTCTTTTAGCATATCGCTTATACATATTGGTAGAGCCCTTAGGATCTTTTCTTGATTACCAGCGTTGTGATGGTAGTAACACTAGTGGGGGATTGTTAGTTATATGTATGCCCTAGAGGCCATTACTATACATTGGATGTATATTGTAGTGAATGCTTGGACATATATAGGGAGGACTTTCTTGCTCAACATGATAGTATGCTATCTGGTTGATCTTTACCTTAACGTGTACACTGATTGTCTCTCTGTTACATGTTGGTAAAGCCCTTAGGATGTGTACTTGACTATCTGGACTATGATGCGGATCATACTAGTGGGGACATGGTAGTCCATAAGTACATCCTTCAAGGTCCCTAGTCGTGGGTGTATCCAGACGGGGCATCGATATACCAGAGTAGACTAGCGTATACCTTCTCGACCCATACAGATGGGCGATGGATGATCCCATATCCATTAGTGTTTGACATCAGAGAAGATATACGGGTGCTCAGTGAAGACTGGGTACACTGGACGGACTCGCCGAGAACTCCCAGATGGTATTATACCTTACGTCAGATGGCAGTTCTCTGGTGACACTGGTACAGAGTAGTCTGTTGACCCGAGATCGTCATAGAGTCTTGTGTGATTCCCATTGTGCTTTGATTTCCACCTTACCACGTCCAAGAGGGCGTGCAAAATGGTGGTTTGGGTACAGTCCCGAGTCACATAGAGGCAATGAGCGATAGGAGGGGATTCGTCTCTCCCGGTATAGGGGGTTGATGTTGCACTGTGTTCGATTGGCTATAACCGGAAATCCCTGGCCAGGGTTGCTGAGATTTACTGGTAAGTGTTACCAGTAGTTTCTCGAATTGTTATAGACCTCATATCGACACGACTTATCGAGCTATTGGGGTCTGACGTTTACCGCCCCTAGGCGAGATATGCGACATATCAGACGACGAGACCGGACTGTACGGAAGTGTTACTGGTTGGATTCACAGGAGTGTGAGCGGGCTTGCTCGTCGATCTTCTGATCGCTCAATACCCGGGTGGCCGTTACGTTTAGCAGACCGCTTGCGGCTTGTGGGTGTTTGATATGATCATCACCTGCTGCCGGCGTATTGACGAGTCTTTAGAGTCCTACACAGAGGTTTCCTGGCTCAAGAGAAACGAAATAGCAGCGCATATGAGATATGTGCGGGACCGAGAATAATACGTGTATGTGATACCGTATTCCATTCTCATGATGATTGTATCGAAAGGTTGTATGCGATATAACCTAGTTATCGAATCAAGGATTGATTCGATAAGCCGATACATTGGATATTAGTCGGTCACATGCGACGGATCGTTAAATCAAGTGTTGATTTAATGATTTAATGCATAATTATATATTTGATATATTACTTTGCATTAACTAGTATTGGTTCACTTTAAATGGATTTTCTCACTTGAAGTTCACAAGTTGTATATGTGATATACTTTTGTGCACTTGGTTGTATCATATTTGATGATGCATGCTCACTTGGGTTTGTGTAAAGAATTATACCATGGTTAAGTTAATGATTAGGGTTTTGTTTATTTGATTTACTTATTTATTTATTTATTTATTTTCATTTATATTTGGAAAAGAAATGAAATGGTGGCTCATTTTGGACTTTCTTTTGAAGCTTTGAATGGTTTGACCATTTTGTCTCTTTTCTTAACCCTAACCATTCACTTGAACCATAGTTGATTCTCTACACAAGTTATCTTGACCATGGTTGATATTATGATAAGTATTGATTTTTCTTTTCTATTTTTGAATTAACTTATCATAATATACATCATCTTCTTCTTCTTCTTCTTCACTTGAAGAAAAGCTTGCTATCAACAATGGCAACTTGAGCAAATGAGTGAGAAATCCAATTCTAAAGTGAACCCACCTCCTATTTCTTCATTCTCTACCTCTTGCCAAGTAGTATAGGGTTTTTTCTTCACAAGTTTCATGACTTGGTGAAGTGGGAGCTTGATCTTGTGATGCCTCGACGTAGATCATCTTCGCATCGTTGTCGATGACCTAGCCCGCCCATTTCTCCGATGAAGCCGACGCTAGAGCCCGGGATTGGATTTGGACAGCGAGGAGACTTCATTGCGGAGCTATGGAGGTGGCGGACCGGATCTACAAAGGTTGTATTTCCGTTCTTTTAGTTAAAGTTGTTAACTAGTTTCATTTGTCGCCTAAAAATCTAGTTAACGATCCGTATTAGGGTTTCTCGGCACTTGTAAAATTTGAAATTGGCATGGTTGATGCCTTGTGAGACCTCTTGAGAGTGCCTAGGAACCCTACAGTGGTATCAGAGCCTAGCTAGAGCCTTAGGCGATGCGTAGACGGAGTTAGAAGTCCGATCGAACCGAAACCCTAATTCAAAACATGCTCTCTGTACATTTTTGAAAATTGTGGATTTTTGAGTATTAAAAATATGCAGAAAAATCAGCAGGAGATTCTAAGAATTACTGTGAAGCCCATACTCCTAAGTCCACCAAAGCGCGGCGGAACCGCGGCATTAGCATGCTAATGCGGCGGTTCCGCGGCCCTTTAGTCTCTTCATGCATTGAATTTTGCACAGTAACTCCTACTTTGCAGTGCTGGTTTTCCTGGGAATTTTTAATATTTATTCAAGAGTTGAATTTTCTGGGTTGTATTGGGGACTCGGTGTTTCGATCGGACTGTCTAATTTTGTCTGTGTGTTTTTCCGGATAATTTTGGAATATGTTAAAAAGTTCGACCAGATATAAATACCCACTTTTTCCCCTGCTGGGAAATTTCCAATTGTTGGATTTTTCCGTAGTTTAACGACGTTCTAAGTAGTGCAAGTAACTCGATGGACCCTCTAGAAGACAACAAACCTTAACTCGATTATGTGACCGTCTTGAACTGTCCTTTGAACCTTCGGGTTTGGGGCAGTACGGCGTGCCACATGTGAGGCGTTGGCTTGACCCTTCTACGGCTGGACCGTTGGTACTGAGGCATGAACTGGATGATTTTAAACTTGTTTCATGTGTTGAGCTGTTTCGGGAAAACTTGGGTGTTTGACTGTTCGATCGGAAAGTTTAACATTTTCTGTTTATCTGGAATGTGATACAATACTTGGAATCCACAAGTAGTTATGAGATAACTGAATGAATGTTATAAACATAGCAGTTTAGTCTCACTTGATCGGTTGCCGCGGAATTTTGATGTGATCAAAAGTCCGTCGCAATCACGTAGTGTACGCGGATACTCGCCGGATAAACTTAATAGACAGCTACACCCCTTAACCCCGAACAAGTGACTGTAGGAGAACCCCGTCGCCGAAAGCATCCGTTCGGGTGCTCGCGGTAGCGGTGTTCCGCCTTAGTGCACTTCGTCGACGGCATCGGGGGTGCGGCCGTCTACTGAAGTTTGCGACGAGCATTCGATCAGGATGTCGGGAATCTTGTTGAATTGCCCGACTTGATATTAAAAAGAGTTTTCGATAATGAGACTAAAATGCGGGGTTTATAATTGTTAGGCATGTGATGTCTAAGTAATTCATTTGATTAGGCATGCGATGTCTAAAGAATGTTGCGGATTCCAACTGTTGTAGTTTTACACTTTCTTTTCTGTGACCGTAAGTGTAATATGTGTTGTCGCCGGTTTTCGTTGCTATATGTCAACGACAATTGGGATGCGCATATTTACTTACGTTGATGACATGTGATGTTATGTGTTGCTGGATATGTTATATTGGATCGTCGTGTTTGAATAGCCGGGGTTTTTTATGTGAGATGAGTGTTTTTCATTTTCATTCATGTAAAAACTTGTATGTAATATTCTTTTATTGGGGCACTTCCAGGTTGCGGATGTTGTCACCATTTGTATATTATTTACTTTTCCGCACTAGGATAGACCCAAGGAGGAGGGCACAAGTAACTGGGTTCTGGAGTCCAGTGGGAGACCAACTCGAGGAGTCGAGTCCGGGTCTCCTAACTCCAGAATTGGTAGGGTTGCTTGCCGCTCTCGTAGGGGTCTTGGGGTGTGGGTTTGGCTATTCATCGCGACCGTGGAATCTGTGTTTTATACTGGCTCGTATTGAAAACACGGACGTCCTAGTATATCCAATATTTCATATGATTCTTCTGCTGCGATATCTGTAATGTGATCATGTGATGTTCTGTGATAGATACTGTATATAGTATATATGATATATTATATAGATGTTACTTATGTTTTACACCCGCGCTAGCCCTGCCCTACTCTGCCGTTAGTTACCTAACCTAACGGTGCACGAGGGGACATCGAGGCGAATGCGGATGGCATAAGTGTACGTCGTATTTATCTGTGATGTTTAGGTATTTAAATGATGGGACTTCATTAATGAGATTAATGAAATAAAAGAAACCTAAGATGTTGTAGAATCGAATTTCAAACTAAAACAGGTAGCTACAGTTCTTGCTTTGCACAGCGATATATATGATATATCCTGCACCTTATTCTATGAGGAAAGGACCGAGATCCCTTCACCGGGAGTGACTCCTTTAGCAATAACTGGCAGATGCTACACACTCGGTTTGTCTTTTGATTGCTTTTAAGAGTTTTTGCTTTGCACAGTGATATATATGATATATCCCGCACCTCATTCGACGAGGAAAGGACCGACGATCCCTTCACCGGGAGTGACTCCTTTAGCAAAACTAGAAAAGCCTCAAAAGCACTCCATTTTAAAATCATTTGATTCTACAACGATATCAAGTTCATTACGCAATAGGTTTTCAGAAAAACCTGTCGTAGCCCTCCGTCATTTCAGATAAGTACTAGTTAGTATTCGTGCTACGTTTGTTGACTATGTTAAGGCGTAGTGTGCGGTAGCTAATTAGTGCTTATCTGCATAAGCATATGATGTGATTGGATTAGGGTAGTCGTGCGACTTTGTTGACTATGTTAAGGGTCGTGCGGGTGGGTTTAATTCAATCGGGAAATGACGGGTTGAACTTGACTAGCACTTATGATTTGTTGACTATATTAAGGTCATATAGCTGCTAGGGGCAAAAGATTATCGGGAATTTCAAGAGTTGAAATTTGCAATGAGATTGCATACCTTCTATGAGATAGTTGGATCCCGATACCCGCTGCGGGTAATTGTTACTCCTGGGAGAGTTTTACACATTACAATTAGCCGATCAAGTAGGTGTCTAGAAAGGTGTTAACGAGGTTACGCCTCTGGGAAAACGAGGTTTACATTAATTAGGTTCGTGCGAAAGCACGGGGGACCTCCCTCAAAGTACCGACACTGGCCTGGCTGAAAGATTGGCGAACTTGTAGTGTGTAATTAATCCCAGCTAGTCTTTCCTTTTAGGGTTTGAAGGAAGATTTGATAAAAACAGTGGGAGTCATCCTGATTAGATAAAATAATAACCAATCTATTCTTGCAAGAGCGCACGCTGAGTGTTTTCTTCTCTCTCTCTCCAGATAGCGACCATGTCACGCCTTAATCAAGATAAAAATACGGATTATTGACCGAACCCGCTTGTTATACTGAGCTGGGGAACGTTGGTCCCGCTCCACCTTATAATTGTTATAAGACAGAGCAGGAAATTGGGGAATACCAGATTTCCCGTGCCGCCCAAACGAGGAAAGTGCATATGATGCATCATCTTCGGGTGTGTTCGTTACAAAGAACTGTTTCTCAGTATCCTCTGAATCCTGGGTATTTGATACCGGATCAGGATCCCAGATATGTAATATGTTACATAGGGCTACAAAAAGGTAGAAAACTGAGAACGGGTGATAAGTTTCATGAGGCAGAAAACGGGGCAAGTGTTGCAGCCAGGTCTGTTGGTCACTGTCACCCTAGATACCGAACCTGATATACAAAATCATATCTGTCTCTTTATTAGTAAAGAAACGATAAAATTTTGTATTGTTGGATAATGTTTTGGAAATTTCCTATATCAAAAGTTGATCGGTTCAGGCATGTTATCTAAAAGCATTAATGTTCTAAATTAAACTACAGTTCTTAGTATACAGAACACACACAAGAGGAAGAGTTCAGAAATGAACGGATCCTTCTTGAGGTATTGTAGACTAGGTCATATCAATGCGACCCGACTAGCTGAAGTTACATATAGATGCATATTTAAATCAGTTTGAATTTACATCTTATGAAACTTACCAGTCATGTCACAAAGATAAAATGACCATAGCCCTGTTTATTGGAAACAGAGAAAGAGTTAGTGAACTCTTGGGATGATACATGTTGATGTATGTAGGTCCCCTGTCTACACATGCCAGGACTGGTTCTTTATACTTCATTACGTTCTCTGATGATCTCTTTAGATTCAGACATATGTTCTTGTTGAAACACAAGTCCGAACCTTTTGAGATATTCACAGAATATAAGTTAGAAGTAGAGAACCAAAATACGGGTATAAGTATTATGTCCTATGATGAGATCAGGGAGGAGAATACTTGAGCACGGAATTCTTGGACTTTTCTAAAGGAGAATGAGATTCTCTCTCGGCATTACTCCTCCGAATACACCATAGCACGATGGTATATCGGGGCGGAGCAATCACACCCTATATGATATGGTATGCTCTATGATGAGTATTACTGAGTTACCTATTTCCTTTTGGGGGTTATGCACTTATGAGCTGCATACCTATTGAATAGGGTTCGAATCAAATCAGTTGCCTACCGCTTCATATGTGATATGGAAAGGGAAGAGCCCATATCTTAAGTTAGTTAAGATTTGGGGTTGTCCGGCCTATGTCTAAAAGCAAAATCCGGACAAGCTCGAGGCAAGGTCTGTTATATAGAACTGGAAAGGTTCCAGCTATGCAAACTAAAGCAGCTGATTTGGTAGAACCAAAGGATTCAGTAGAAACCAAAGAACCTCAGCCTCTCCGCCGATCTAGTAGGGTTCCTCACCCACCTGAGAGATTCTTCGGTTTCTCTATGACAGTGGGAGAGAGGATTGCATCATGAGATGATGACCCAACTAGTTTCGAGCTGGCCATCAGAAGTAAGACTCCATAAGAATGGCTGGATGCTTACCGATCTGAGATGGAATCCTTATACACCAACAAAGTATGGACTTTGGTTGCTATATCTGAAGGGTTAAATCCCCATCAGGAGCAAGTATATCTTGAGAAGATTACTTGGTGTAGATGGAAAAGTTAAGACTTTCAAAGCTAGACTTGTTAAAGGTTTTCGTCATCGACCAGGTGTGGATAATGATGAAACCTTTTCAAGTAGCTATGCTTAAGTCCATCCAGATCCTACTTGTCACGGCTACATACCATGACTACGATATCTGGTGGTTGGGTGTCATGACTGCTTTTCTAAATGATGTTTTGGAAGAGAGCGTCTATAAGTACACAGCCAGAGGGCTTCGTAGACAGTGGGAGCAGCGGAAACGTGTGCAAGATGCTTTATAGAATAAAGCAGGCATCGCGGAGTTGGAACGTCTGTTTTGATGTGTTAGTCAAAGAGTTTGACATCATCAAAATGGTAGATAAACCTTGTATAAATAAAAAGGTAGTAGGGAGTATGGTGGCGATTCTCGTAGAGTACGTGGATGACATACTCTTGATAGGGAAGGAGTTTCCTATGCTACGCTCGGTCAATCTCCGCTTATCACAATGATTCTCCATATAGGATCATAATGATACCTACTAAATCCTGGATTTTGGATCTATGAGATAGATCTAAATGGATGTTAGAATACTCACTAGCTGTAGTGAGATGGTATCAGTTGATCCTGGGGAAAATCACTGGAAGTGTTCCAGGGTAATAAAGACGACTGAATGTCAGTCATGAGCATTGTCTATACCCTAAGTAAAGGGACGGTATGTTGGAAGAGTTCCAAGCTAGATACCGTGACATACTAGACGATAAAGGCTGGATACATCACCACTTAAGATGCTACCAAAGAGGCTGTTTGGATGTATAATGGTTCATGAGATGAACTACGTTCCTACCATTGTGAGACAATAGAGTTGTGGCTTATGCCAAGGAACGCAGGTCCCATCAGTGATCCAGACATGTTCTAAGGCAGTATCACCTGATCATGGAGATGGTTGATCTCTAAGGGATCGAGGTTAGGAGAGTGGACTAAGAGGACAACACGGCGGATCCACTCGCGAAGGCCTATTCCCAGAGAGAGACTTATAAGGGATGTTTGAGTATGAGATACTTCAACCACTGCTATCAGATGGCCCTAGTGCAAGTGGGAGATTGTTAGTTATATGTATGCCCTAGAGGCCATTACTGTATATTGGATGTATATTGCAGTGGATGCTTGGACATATATAGGGAGGACTTTCTTGCTCGACATGATAGTAAGCTATCTGGTTGATCTTTACCTTAACGTGTACACTGATTGTCTCTCTGTTACATGTTGGTAAAGCCCTTAGGATGTGTACTTGACTATCTGGACTATGATGTGGATCATACTAATGGGGACATGGTAGTCCATAAGTACATCCTTCAAGGTCCCTAGTCATGGGTGTATCCGGACGGGGCATCGATATACCAGAGTAGACTAGCGTATACCTTCTCGACCCATACAGATGGGCAGGGCATCGATATACCAGAGTAGACTAGCGTATACCTTCTCGACCCATACAGATGGGCAATGGATGATCCCATATCTATTGGTGTTTGACATCAGAGATGATATACGGGTGCTCAGTGAAGACTGGGTACACTGGACGGACTCGCCGAGAACTCCCAGATGGTATTATACCTTACGTCAGATGGCAGTTCTCTGGTGACACTGGTACAGAGTAGTCTGTTGACCCGAGATCGTCATAGAGACTTGTGTGATTCCTATTGTGCTTTGATTTCCACCTTACCACGTCCAAGAAGGCGTGCAAAACGGTGGTTTTTGGGTACAGTCCCGAGTCACATGGAGGCAATGAGCGATAGGAGGGGATTCGTCTCTTCCGGTATAGGGGGTTGATGTTGTGCTGTGTTCGATTGGCTATAACCGGAAATCCCTGGCCAGGGTTGCTGAGATTTACTGGTAAGTGTTACCAGTAGTTTCTCGAATTGTTATAGACCTCATATCGACACGACTTATCGAGCTATTGGGGTCTGACGTTTACCGCCCCTAGGCGAGATATGCGACATATCAGACGACGAGACCGGACTGTACGGTAAGTGTTACTGGTTGGATTCACAGGAGTGTGAGCGGGCTTACTCGTCGATCTTCTGATCGCTCAATACTCGGGTGGCCGTTACGTTTAGCAGACCGCTTGCGGCTTGTGGGTGTTTGATATGATCATCACCTGCTGCCGGCGTATTGACGAGTCTTTAGAGTCCTACACAGAGGTTTCCTGGCTCAAGAGAAACGAAATAGGAGCGCATATGAGATATGTGCGGGACCGAGAATAATACGTGTATGTGATACCGTATTCCATTCTCGCGATGATTGTATCGAAAGGTTGTATGCGATATAACCTAGTTATTGAATCAAGGATTGATTCGATAAGCCGATACATTGGATATTAGTCGGTCACATGCGATATGACCGGATCGTTAAATCAAGTGTTGATTTAATGATTTAATGCATAATTATATATTTGATATATTACTTTGCATTAACTAGTATTGGTTCACTTTAAATGGATTTTCTCACTTGAAGTTCACAAGTTATACTTTTGTGCACTTGGTTGTATCATGTTTGATGATGCATGCTCACTTGGGTTTGTGTAAAGAATTATACCATGGTTAAGTTAATGATTAGGGTTTTGTTTATTTGATTTACTTATTTATTTATTTATTTATTTTCATTTATATTTGGAAAAGAAATGAAATGGTGGCTCATTTTGGACTTTCTTTTGAAGCTTCATGGAGCTTTGAATGGTTTGACCATTTCTTCTCTTTTCTTAACCCTAACCATTCACTTGAACCATAGTTGATTCTCTACACAAGTTATCTTGACCATGGTTGATATTATGATAAGTATTGATTTTTCTTTTCTATTTTTGAATTAACTTATCATAATATACATCATCTTCTTCTTCTTCTTCACTTGAAGAAAAGCTTGCTATCAACAATGGCAACTTGAGCAAATGAGTGAGAAATCCAATTCTAAAGTGAACCCACCTCCTATTTCTTCATCCTCTACCTCTTGCCAAGTAGTATAGGGTGTTTTCTTCACAAGTTTCATGACTTGGTGAAGTGGGAGCTTGATCTTGTGATGCCTCGACGTAGATCATCTTCGGCATCGTTGTCGATGACCTAGCCCGCCCATTTCTCCGATGAAGCCGACGCTAGAGCCCGGGATTGGATTTAGACAGCGAGGAGACTTCATTGCGGAGCTATGGAGGTGGTGGACCGGATCTACAAAGGTTGTATTTCCGTTCTTTTAGTTAAAGTTGTTAACTAGTTTCATTTGTCGCCTAAAAATCTAGTTAACGATCCGTATTAGGATTTCTCGGCACTTGTAAAATTTGAAATTGGCATGGTTGATGCCTTGTGAGACCTCTTGAGAGTGCCTAGGAACCTTACAATTGGTAGTCTATAAGCACATCCTATGCAGGTCCCTAGTCGTAGGATTATCGAGACGGGGTATCGATACTCCAGAGTAGACTAGTGTATACACTTCTCATCCCAGCAGAGGAGATGGTCTGTCCTACAGCCATTAGTATGCCGTATTGGAGATAGTATGCAGGTGCTATGAGTACACTGGACAGGACTCGTAGGGAACTGCTGGTGGGTACTATACCTATCGTCGGGTGGCAGTTCCCAGGTGACATAAGTACAGCTTAGTCCGTCGACTTGACACTGCTACTTCGCCTAGAGTGTGTTCCCACAGTTCTTAGATTACTACCATACCACGGCTCAAAGGAGTCGTGCAAACAGGTAGTGGTTGGGTGCAGTCCCGAAGCACTTGAAGGCAGTGGCGGTTAGATAGGATTCGTCTCTCCCGATATTGGGGGTAGATATCGCGCTGTGTTCGGAAAGCAATTACACAAATTCCTTGTCCAAGGCAAGCGAGATTTACTGGTAGGTACACCAGTAGTTTCTTAAGGTGTTTTTGGATACACACCGACACGACTTATTGCGCTATTAGGGGTCTGACGATTACCACCCCCTAGGCCCGATATGCGATACTCTCAGACAAACAGACCGGACTATACGAAGATTGTCACAGATATGCTCAATAGGAGTTCGGATGAGTTAGCTCATCGGCCTTCTTATCGACAGATACCTGGGTAGCCGTTACGTGCAGCTAGTACCGCTGACGTGCTTATGTTTAAACCCATTGCCAGCGTAGTGTCGAGTCTTTAGAGTCCCACACAGAGGGTTTCCCTGCATCGGGCAAAAGATGTAGAGGTCGTATGGTTTTACGGCTGGGCTTCGATCATATACGTGTACTTGTGCACGTATGATGTTCGGGCGGATAATATTAGTGGGTTTTGGTTTAATCCGGACCCTAGCATTATATTGATGAATTATTTTCGTCTCACTGTATTCGTATTCTTCGGAATGCAGATACGGGTATGTATATACGAATGAGGGGCATTTTCGTAATTTACTCGAAATTGCTTCTAGAAGAAGACGCCTCATTTAGGGTTTTAATCGATTAAAAGATTAATAAGGTGGAGGATATGAGGTGGAGATATTTGTTGAATGAGGCATAACTCACTCATTAGATATTTATGAAGCATGCTAGATATTTGGTGAGATATTTATCTCATCAATTATTATATGCTTCATCTGTTCATCACAAATGAGACATCTTTATTCCAACTTCTTTTTCTTCACTAGCTTTTCCTCAAGCTCCCCTTCTTCTTCCTCTAGGCTTTCATGTCTCATGAGTTGAGAAACCTAAGGCTATTAGAGACATATTAATCCATCTACACTCTCTGCATCATCTAGGCCATCTAGTTTAGAGAACTAGGTGCCCTAATTACCTCGGATTTGAGGTAGGAGCTCGGACTATAGACTTTCGGGTGGATCGTCTTTGACTCGAGGAGGCCGACGAGGAAGCATCGATCCGTTACGATCCTCGGAGCTTATGACGAGATGGAGGACAGCAATGAAAACCCGAAAGACATGTAACGTCAGGTATAAACTTCTTTCCGAGTAGTTAACCTCTTAGTAGTTAGTTAGCTAGGGTTTAGCACCGATCCTGGAGTTCAAGTCGGTGTTGTGACGCCCGTAAAAATCGTTTTTTACACCTTCCGCCTCCCCGAGAACCCGCGGGGTACGCGACATCGACTTACAGTGGTATCAGAGCCTACTAAACCTTAGCTAACAGTTTAGGCAACGTGTAAAACTACAAAACCGAAATAACTCCGAAACATCGGAACCAAAATCCAAGTTTCTGTTAAATTTTTCGGAGGCTCTAAAAGTTTTTTAAACAATTGCAGAGTGCTCCTTTACTTATGAGATGAACACACACAAAAATGAGACATTTACACCGGATTTTGGCCAGTGAGACTCTTTAAATATCCAGCCCCACCAGTTTTCTTGTTTGGGAATGCCTCCAATTTTGTTCTGTGGTCCAGTCACTTGGATTTAGGGTTTCAGATGGTGTTTGATTTTGCCAATTTTGATTATATGTTTATTCTCTGTTATGGCAATACAGGGTATTTCGAAGTCACGGTTTTAACGTAATTTAACATGTTCAATTGTGATATATGTGTTTCAAAACGTCCGCTAATTTCTATACGTCGATTAGTGAGGGTTGCATATATCTGTGTTGCTGTGATGTTGGTTTGAACATATGAACTTTATTGGATCGTCGTGGATGAATAGCCGGGGATGTGAGAAGAGAGTTTTCCTTCATTCAATGTAAATTGTAAAGTGATGTAATATTCTTTTGCGGGGCACATCCGGATTGAGGTTGTAACCACCGTTGTATTATATTCTTTTACTGTTTTCTGCTCTTAGGAAAGACCCAAGGTAGGGTGCACAAACTACCGGGTTCTTTGAATTGCCGAGTGGCCTACTCATTTTACTGAGGGAGGTTGCTTCACTTCGAGAATTTAGCGGGTAGTTTGCCGCACCCGTAAGGGTCTAGGGTGAGGTTTGTCTATTCATCACGACCGTGGAATCCGTCTTTCGTTATAGGTTTAAACGAAACACGAAATTTCTAGTATACCCAATATGTTCGTCTGTGGCCTATTATTGCGTGAGACGAATGATTATTATATATATGCTATATAGTAGACGGTGCTTATGTTTTGCACCCGCGCTAATCCAGCCCCTGCTCTGGCGTTAGTTAAGTAACCTAACGGTGTTAGATGGGGCCCAGTGGATGCGGATGGCATAAGCAAATGTGGTATTTTCGTTTCTCTCTGTGATGATGGTGTAAATGATGGGACTGCATTAGATTAATGCAAAGCAAACAAACCAAAGCTGAATCGTTGGAACAATTTTAAAAACACTCGGTTTTTTCAAAAACAGCAGACTTTTAAATGCGGAGCTTAAACCACTCCTTTAAAATCTATCAGGTTCCTTTGATTAAATCAAGTTCATTACATTCACGGTTTCGCCAAAACCAGCCGTAGCCCTCCGTCATTTCAGTTGAATGTTCAGTAGTATTCAAGCTATGTATTTTGACCTTCGCCAAGGTATAGTGATTGGCAGCTACTGGATATTCATCTGTAGTATAGATAGATGCGCTGGTTTGGGACAGTCGTACTACTATTTTGGCCTTCGTCAAGGGTATGTATGGGTGGGTTCAAATTAACCTAGACAATGACAGATAGAACTTGACATGTTACTTATGATATGTTGGCATTCGTCAAGGTCATAAGAGCATGGGGCAAAAATCCACATCGGGAGTTTCTAAAGAAACTGAAGCTTGCTAATGCTGCATACCATTTGGAGTGTGATAATGTTGGTAGGATTCTTTCAAGATTATCACACAATGATATTTGGATCCCGATCCTACTGTGAGTATCCGCTACTCCTCGGGAGATTTTTCACTAAACAATCAATACTATAAACCAAGTAGGTGTCTAAAACGGTGTTAGTGGGGCTACGCGTCCAGGGAAAAGAGATTATATAATTAAGGAACTTCACGAAAGCGTTGGAAAACCTCCCTCGAAGTACCAACACCAGCCTGGCTGAAAGGTTAAGCAGGTATTATAGGGTGAGATTAATCCTGGCTAATTCTTCTTTTATGGTTTGAGGAAGGATTCGAGATACAGTAGGAGCCATCCTGTTTAGATAAACTAAAAACTAATCTAAACTTGCAAGAGCATCATGCTGAGTGTTTTCTTCTTTCTCTCCTAATTGCAGCGACCAGGTGACCAAGATTAGGTTACAGCTAGATAATAAAATGACTGGGTTATACTATTTTGAATGGCAAAGCTTTGTCCAGATGTCCATTACCTATGACAAGCTGGACCACCTCATTACTACTCAAGCCCCCGCCGTCCCAGGTCCAGATTCCACCATCGCGGATAATGATATCCATAAGACATTGGAAAAAGACAGTACGAATGCCAAGTGCCTCGTGTTGGCCTAAGTAGATGGTGTAAACCAGAGACAGTATGAGAAGATGGACTTAGTTTCCATCTTCCTCCATAACAATGATTTATATGGAAAGCAATCTCGTATCTCAAGGTATGAGACCTCGAAGGAATTGCTTCAAGCGAGATTGGCTATCGGGTCAGCTGTAGAGGACCACGTCCTTACAATGATCAGCTATATTGAAAAGCTCATGGACCTGGAGACCACGTTGGAGAATGAGCCATATACTGACTTGATTCTACAGTCCATGCCTTCTACTTACACCCAGGGGAAGAAAGTTATACTTCTAGTTGAGGGCACCATGAAGGAAACCAGGGAGACCCGCTCTAGTTATTAGGGAATCTTCCTCTTCTAGATCCAAGGCAAACCAAAGGTGAGAAGAAGAAGACCTCCATAAATCTGATAGGCAGTGTCAATAAGGTAGAACGAAAGGGCAGGGCAAAAGTTTCGGGGCTAACAGTAGGGAAGGAGGGATGTTCCTATTGTCACGGGAAAGGGCGTTGGTAGAAGGAATGCAGGGTTTGGAAAGCCAGAATCAAGGATCCGAAGCACGTTATGGCTTCGGCTTCGGGTGTGTTTGTGATTGAAAATTGTCTGTCAATTAACTTTACTTCCTGGGTACTAGATACCGGATCAGGATCTCATATCTGTAATTCATTACAGGTTTTGAGAAACAGTAGAGTTATCAAGGCAGGTGATTTGACTCTCAGGGTTACTAACGGAATGAGCATGGACGCTGTATCCGTAATGGAATATCACCTAGGATTGACAAGTGGGCAAATATTAATTTTACGTAACTATTTGTGTGTACCTAGTCTAGCTTGCAATATCATATCTGTATTTTTACTTTCTAAAGAAGGATATGATTTTACATTTGTAAGCGATGTGGTCCACATCCACCTAAATCAAATTTTGATTGGGTCAGGTACACTACAGGACGGTATATACGTAAATCAAGCTCAAGTTTTCAACGTCCAGAACACACTTAAAAGAAAGTCTCCAGAATTAAATAAGGCTTTCTTATGGCATTGTAGACTAGGTCACATCAATGAAACACGGTTGACGAAGTTACATAGAGAAGGATGTTTGGATCCGTTCGAATATCAGTCATATGCAACTTGTCAATCTTGTCTCATAAGAAAAATGATAAAGGCTCCGTTCACTGGACACGGAGTAAGAGCGAGCGAGCTCTTGGGACTCATACACAGCGACGTGTGTGGTCCAATGTCTACACATGCACGAAGTGGTTATTCCTATTTCATTACTTTTACGGATAATTTCTCTAGGTATGGACATGTCTTCTTAATGAAATATAAATCTGAGGCCTTTGAGAAATTCCGAGAATATAAGAATGGAGTGGAAAAATAAACAGGCAAAAGTATCAAGACACTGAGATCTGATCGAGGTGGTGAATACTTAAGTGCCGAGTTTCTAGGTTACTTAAAAGAGAATGGAATTCTCTCTCAGCTTACTCCTCCATACACACCACAACACAACGGTGTATCGAAAAGGCGGAACAGAACCCTATTGGATATGGTGCATTCCATGATGAGTAACTCTGAGTTGACACGATCCTTCTGGAGTTATGCACTAGAATCAGCTGCATATCTTTTGAACAAGATTCTTACCAAGACTGTGCCTACCACACCATATCAGATATGGAGTGGGAAGAAACTCTATCTTCAGTATCTGAAGATATGAGGATGTCTAGCTTTTGTAAAAAAGCAGCATGCAGACAAGCTCGAGGCACACTCAGTACTGTATAAGTTTATGGGATAGCCAAAGAACTCCAGGGGGCATCTTTTCTATTACGCAGAGAAACAAAAAGGTTTTTGTTTCTCATCATGCTCACTTCTTGGAAACTCAATTTTTAGAAAAAGAGATAAGCGGGAGTGCAATAGAACTGGAAGAAATTCTAGAACCACAAGCTATTACCGAAAGCATGGTGGAACCAGAAGTTTCAAAAGAACAGGACATCCTACTTCGCAGAACTAGTAGGCAGTCTCATCCGCCCGAGAGATACTACGGTTTTCTCATAGACTGGGATAGAGAGAATAGCATCATTGACAATGATGAGCCAACTAGCTTCCAGCAAGCCATTCAGAGCGGCAACTCAATAAAATGGCTGGATGCAATGCGGACCGAGATGGAGTCCATGTACACCAACAAAGTATGGACTTTGAACATTGCTCCGGAAGGGATAAAACCCGTAGGATGCAAAAGAAGATTGGTGTAGATGGATAGGTTGAAACCTAAAAGGTTGAACTTGTTGCGAAAGGTTTTCGTCAAAAACATGGTTTGGACTATGATGAAATCTTTTCTCCAGTG
The DNA here is from genome assembly GCA_030015575.1 of Agapanthus africanus. Taxonomy (NCBI): domain Eukaryota; kingdom Viridiplantae; phylum Streptophyta; class Magnoliopsida; order Asparagales; family Amaryllidaceae; genus Agapanthus; species Agapanthus africanus. The sequence continues at coordinate 714,923,937 of CM057341.1, read as the reverse complement.
GCTATGCTCAAATCCATTCAGATCCTTCTTGCCATTGCTGCCTTCCACGATTATGAGATTTGGCAGATGGACGTAAAGACCGCTTCTCTAAATGGAAATTTGGAAGAGTGCGTTTATATGGATCAGCCAGAGGGTTTCCTTCAGAGTGGGAGCAGCGGGAAAGTGTGCAGGTTGCTTAAATCCATTTATGGATTAAAGCAGGCATCGCGGAGTTGGAACATCTTTTTTGATGAGACGGTCAACGAATTCGACTTTATCAAAAATCCAGATGAACCATGCATCTATAGTAAGATTGTAGCGAGAACTGTGGTATTCCTCGTCTTGTACGTGGATGACATTCTCTTGATAGGAAATGACATTACTATGCTACAATCAGTCAAAGGATTCTTGTCACAGAGGTTCTCCATGAAAGACCTGGGTAATGCCAACAACATTCTGGGGATCCAGATCTATCGCGATATATCAAAGAGGATGTTGGGACTTTCACAGTCAAGATACATCGATACCATAATAAAAAGATTTAGTATGGAAGATTCAAAACGCGGTAGTCTACCGGCTTGTCACGGAATCACCCTCTCTAAAGAGATGTCTCCCAAGACTGATTTGGAAAGGGCTCACATCACATCTATACCCTACACTTCTATGGTAGGCTCTATAGTGTATGCGATGTTGTATACCAGACCAGATGTTGCTTACGCACTCAGCATGGTAAGCCAGTATCAGTCAAACCCAGGAGAGAAGCACTGGGAAGTAGTAAAGAACATTCTCAAGTACCTGAGAAGGACTAAGAAGATGTTCTTGGTGTATGGCGGAAAAGACCTCCAGATCGAGGCCTTTGCTGACTCCAACTTCTAAAGTGATAAGGATGACTCCAAGTCCATGTCCGGTTATGTCTTTACCCTCAATAGAGGGGCGGTCTGTTGGAAGAGCTCCAAGCAGGACACCGTTGCTGACTTAACGATGGAAGCGAAGTATATCGCTGCTTGTGACGCCGCAAAAAAGACAGTCTGGATGAGGAAGATCTTAACTGAACTTCAGGTGGTTCCAACCATTGTTGATCCAATACCACTGTATTGTGACAACAACGGCGCTATAGCTTTAACGAAGGAACCCAGGTCTCATCAGAGATCCAGACATATCTTGAGGCGGTACCACCTGATCAGGGAGATCGTTGATCGCCGGGAGATCGAGATGAGGAGACTAGGTACGGAGAACAACACTGCAAATCCACTCACAGAGGCCATCCCTCAGACATAGTTCGAAAGGCTATTCGAGATGATAAGTTTGCGATGTGCTAATCTATGGCTTTAGTGCAAGTTAGTGTTATATGCCCTAGAGGCCATTATTGTATCATACTGATTTGTATATTACTTAATGGAAGTTTGGGATATACACAGATATAGTAACAGTCTTGCTCGAAATGGTAGTATGCTACCTGGTTTGTTTCTATCTCAATATGTACATGTGTTTCTTTTAGCATATCACTTATACATATTAGTAGGGCCCTTAGGATCTTTACTTGATTACCAGTGTTGTAATGGCAGTCACACTAGTGGGGGATGGGTAGTATATAAGCACATCCTGTACATGTCCCTAGTCATAGGATTATCGAGACGGGGTATCGATACTCCAGAGTAGACTAGTGTATACGCTTCTCATCCCAGAAGGGGAGATGGTCTGTCCCACAGCCATTAGTACGTCGTATTGGAGATAGTATACAGGTGCTCATTGGGTTATGAGTACACTGTACAAGACTCGTAGGGAACTGCTGGTGGGTACTATACCTATCGTCGGATGGCAGTTCCCAGGTGACATGAGTACATCTTTGTAATGCCCCATGTATTATCCGATATACCCATATATACCAGATAAGTATTGGGGACCCACTATAAAACAATGGGGAATCTTCGGAATACATTCTGAAAGAGGACAGATATGTACTATAAATGGAATGATACCACTCTTCAATACAGAGGCGCCTTTTAAGTGAACCAGCACTACAGGAGCTTGAGAACTCCGTAGTTAAGCGTGCTCGAGACAGGGAAGTTCCGGGATGGGTGACCTCCTGGGAAGTGGCCCCTGGTCGGGTCAGGTTCGTCCCGAAGGACAAAACCGTGCGACTTCGGTCAGAGCAGACAATACTCTTTGTATCAGGGGTAGGTTGTGACAGAATGGTATCAGAGCTGGTTCCTCAATAGTAGGTCTGTGGTTCGAAGACGAACCATTGTTCTAAGTGGGGGAGAATGTAATGCCCCGTGTATTATCCGGTATACCCATATATACCAGATAAGCATTGGGGGCCCACTATAAAACAATAGGGAATCTTCGGAATACATTCCGAAAGAGGACAGATATGTACTATAAATGGAATGATATCACTCTTTAATACAGAGGCACCTTTTAAGTGAACAGGCACTACAGGAGCTTGAGAACTCCGTAGTTAAGCGTGCTCGAGCCAGGGAAGTTCTGGGATGGGTGACCTCCTGGGAAGTGGCCCCTGGTCGAGTCCAGTTCGCCCCGAAGAACAAAACCGTGCTACTTCGGTCAGAGCGAACAATACCCTTTGTATTAGGGGTGGGTCGTGACAATCTTAGTCCGTCGACTTGACACTGCTATTTCGTCTCGAGTGTGTTCCCACTGTTCTTATATTACTACCCTACCACGGCTTAAAGCAGTCATGCAAACAGGTAGTAATTGGGTGCAGTCCTGAAGCACTTGGAGGCAGTGGCGGTTAGATTGGATTCGTCTCTCCCGGTATTGGGAGTTGATATCGTGCTGTGTTCGGAAAGCCATTACACAAAGTCCTTGGCCAAGGCAAGCTAGATTTACTGGTAAGTACTCCAGTAGTTTCTCAGGGTGTTTTGGGCTACACTCCGACACCACTTATTGCGCTATTAGGAGTCTGACGATTACCACCCCCTAGGCCCGATATGTGACACTCTTAAACGAACAGACCGGACTATACGGAGATTGTCACATATAGTCTCAGTAGGAGTTCGGATGAGTTTGCTCATCGGCCTTCTTATCGACAGATACCTAGGTACCTATTACGTGCAGCTAGTACAACTGACGTGCTTGTGGTTAAACCCACTTCCAGCATGGTGTCGAGTTTTTAGAGTCCCACACAGAGGGTTTCCCTGCATCAGGAAAAAGATGTAGAGACCGTATGGTTTTACGGCAAGGCTTCGATCACATACGTGTACTTGTGCACGTATGATGTTCGGGCGGATAATACTAGTGGGCTTTGGTTTAAGTCGGATCCTAGTATTATATTGATGGATTATTTTCGTCTCATTGTATTCGTATTCTTCGGAATGCGGATACGGGTATGTATATACGAATGAGGGGCATTTTCGTAATTTACTCGAAATTGCTTCTAGAAGAAGACACCTCATTTAGGGTTTTAATCGATTAAAAGATTAATAAGGTGAAGGAAATGAGGTGGAGATGTTTGTTGAATGAGGCATGACTCACTCATTAGATATTTGTGAAGCATGCTAGATATTTGGTGAGATATTTATCTCATCAATTATTATATGCTTCATCTATTCATCACAAATGAGCCATCTTTATTCCAACCTCTTTTTCTTCACTAGCTTTTCCTCAAGCTCCCCTTCTTCTTCCTTTAGGCTTTCATGTCTCATGAGTTGAGAAACCTAAGGCTATTAGAGACATATTAATACATCTACACTCTTTACATCATCTAGGCCAACTAGTTTAGCGAACTAAGTATCTTAGTTACCTCAGATTTGAGGTAGGAGCTCGGACTATAGACTCTCGGGTGGATCGTCTTTGATTCGAGGAGGCCGACGAGGAAGCATCGATCCGTTACGATGCTCGGAGCTTATGACGAGGTGGAGGACAGCAAAGAAGACCCGATGGACATGTAAAGTGAGGTATAAACTTCTTTCCGAGTAGTTAACCTCTTAGTAGTTGTTAGCTGGGGTTTAGCATCAATCCTGGAGTTTAAGTCGGTATTGCGACGCCCGTAAAAATCGTTTTTTACGCCTTTCGCCTCCCCGCGAACCAACGTGGTGCGCGACATCGACTTACACATGCTCCATGGTTGCTCTCCTCTTCTCCTTCTTCTTCCTTCTCTTGCTCTCATGAGCTCAAGATAAAAAGAGAGAAAAATTTAGTGAAGTATTCCTCCATCACCGACCATCCAAACTTAATTAGTCTGGATCGTCGGTTAGAGCCTCCTTCGGATTCCCTCGGGTGAACTGTCTTCAGTAAGGACGGTCGGTTCTCAAGCACGATCCCGGCGGCTGCGAGCTTGGAGGGGTCTTTCACAATTGGGTAGACACGCGACAAAGGTTATATTTTCTCAACCTCTAGCACTTGTAGATTAGCTAGTTTGGGTCTATAGTTCGAATCCTGGGTTTTTACGGGCATCTGGTGTTCTCTAGAATTTTTGTTTTTGTTTCCACCTCAGCCGTTGTTTCCACGGCACGGGCACTGAATCCTACCATGTCTCATGGATATGTGGATTGGTTAGAACAGTTATTCGACCTTATTGACCTTGTCAAGGGTCTGTGCGGGTGGATCTAATGCAATCAGGATAATGACGGGTTGAACTTGATTAGGACCTTTTGACTTGTTGACCTTGTCAAGGTCGTTTAGATCCTAGGGGCAAAAACCATATCGGGAGTTTCAAACATACAGGAAACTTGCCAGGCATGCGCATACCTTCTAGAGTGTGGTGACTTGAGTGGATTCTGTCAGGTTATCACATAATGATAGTTGGGCCCCGATTCCCACTGATGAGTGTGTATTACTCCTCGAGAGATTTTTCGCTTCACAATTAGCTAACATAATAGGTGTCTAGAAAGTGTTAACGAGATTACTCCTCTGCGGAAACGAGGTTATTAACTGGGTCCATGCAAAAGCACAGGGGACCTCCCTAGGAGTACCAACACTGGCCTGGCTGAACGGTTAGCGAACTTGTAAAGTGTAAATGATCCCGACTAGTTCTCCTTTTAGGGTTTGAAGGCAGATTCGAGGATACAGTAGGAACCATCCTGATTAGATAAAGTGAAAACCAATCTAATCTTAATAGAGTGCATGCTGAGTGTTTCTTTTCTCTCTCTCTCTCTCTCTCTCTCTCTCTCTCTCTCTCTCTCTCTGGTACAGTAACTTATGGCTTACCTTAAAAACTCATGAACCAACCTTACCGAACCTTCTTACACCCTTTTGGTTTTGGCTTGTCTTAATTTGCGACAAAGTCTCATATATCCCTGCCACTCCTACTTTACCCTTTGCATTTCTTCAGAACACTTCTTATCACTACGATGATCCATATCGCTTGGAACGGCCATCGTATAGTTACATATGAACTCGAAAAAGCTACTTCAGTCGAGAATGGCCACAGGTTCTGAAGAAATTGAATAAGATTATTCGGCTATCTCTTCCCTTTACCTTCTCTCAGGTTGCGAAAGCTCCATGTATTAGGAGAGTACACCTATTATGCTTATTGGATAGTCTTCTTCCAAACCTTAGGCTAGTGCCGATAAGTAGGGAAGGAAGAAAATCAATTAGCCTAAGTGCGGTATACAGAAGGTAAGATGTAGATACATATAAAAGGATTGAAGTGAGGGCAATGGAAATTGCGATTACTGTCATGAATCTGGATGATGGAAAAGGCATTACCAGAATACCTGGCCACCCCTATGAAACATTTTCATGTTTTAGTCTTTCTGTGTACATGTAAAAGAGAACTGTTTTCCCAATCAATTCTGACTTCAGGGTATATATTTACCAGATTTGGATCTCACATATGTACGGTATTATAGATGTTGAATAGGAGTAGGATATTGGGAAATGGATGATTTGATCCTCAATATCGGAATTCGTTGCAATTGGTGATATTGGATTAAATTGTCTGGTTTTTGCCTGACGGCAAATATTTGGTTTTGAATAACCGTTGTTATGCAGCAAATTTTAAAATGAAATATATGTACCTTTATTTTATAAAGTGAGATATATATTTTGAAAATTGTGTTGTAAACATTTGCCTTTGTCATTTGAGAATAAAGTAAGGTGCATTGAATAACGGTGTAAGACATTCTTAACCAAGATAAAGTTTTCAATTTACAAAACGCAGAATTTGAGTTGGTATACTCTCGGGGCTTATACATGAAAATGTATGTTGTCCAGTATTCTTCGAAATAAAGGGTTGGTGCTCTTACTTCATTCAGTTTTACTTATAAGTTCTCTGGTTTTAAACACGCATTCATAGTAATGCAAGGTCCAAAGATTTTGAGAAGTTTGTAAGTATAAGAATAAAGTAGAGAACCATACATTAAAGTATCGGGATTTTCGAGGTGATCGAAGATGTAGATACTTATGCTCGGTATTCCATCATAGTAATACCGAGAACTTGATTCTCTCATAGGTTACTCATTCGTGGACGCGCTCCATGATAAGTAATGTTGTATTGGCCCTTTTCCATTAGGTAAAATGCACTAGAAACAGCTACATGATATTTGAATCTGATTCCATCTAAATTAGTGCATTGATTCTATAAGAATATAGAATGGTTACATATCTTGAGGTTGTTAAGATATGGAGTTATCTGGTTTCTGTTTAAAAGAGGAATTCGGAAAAACTCAAGGCACGCTTCGGTAATGACAGTTTGTGGATTATCCCAACCATTCGCTAGGATTTTATTTCTACCATTTTCAAGATCAATAGTTACATTGTTCTTGATTCGCCTCCATTTTATAAAAGAATATTTTTGCAAAAGAAACTAGTGGGAGTATGGTAGAATTGGAAGTGGTTCCAGAACCACAAATGGTTACCAAAAATTTAGTAGAACCTAAGGATTCAATTGGACTTGACAGACCGTTAGCCACTCCGCAGATTTTAGTAGGTGACCTCAGACACCTGAGAGATACTTCAGTTTTTTGTAGACGGTGACAGGGGGGTCAACATCATGGTTATGATGACCCTACTAGTTATCAGTAGGTTATAAGAAGTGGTAACTTCTAGGTGACCAGATACTTCATATCCAAGATAGACTCTACGCACTTCAACAAATCATGGATTTTGGATTTTGCTAGGTGCTCCTGAAGGGGTAAAACCAATTAGGAGTAAGTAGATCTTTCGAGATCTATGCAGATGGAAAGGTGTTAACCTAATAAGGCTAGACTTGTTGTAAATAGTTTTCATCAAATACCCATTGTGGATTGTGATGAGACTTTTACTTCGGTGTCAATGCTGAAGTCCATACAGATATGACTTGGCACTGCTATTCTCCTTATTTGTTATCAGCGGGTCATAAGAAGTGGTAACTTCCAGGTGACCAGGTATTTCATTCCCAAGATGGACTCTATGCACTTCAGCAAATCATGGATTTTGGATTTTGTTGGGTGCTCCTGAAGGGTTAAAACCCATTATGAGCAAGTAGATCTTTCGAGATCTGTGCAAGTGGGAAGGTACTAACCTAATAAGATTAGACTTATTGTAAAGAGTTTTCATCAAATACCCATTGTGGGTTGTGATGTGACTTTTACCTTAGTGCCTATGCTGAAATTCATATGGATATGATTTAGCGCTGATGCAGTTCATGGTTATGATATCTGGTAGGTAGATGTCTATATAGTCTTTCTAAATGGGATTTTGGAAGTGTACGTGTATATGACACTGCCAAAGGGTTATCGTAGTCAGTGGGAGCAGCGGAAGGTGTGAAAGATTCTTATGTCTATTCGTAGACTAAAGCAAGGATAGCGGAGACGGATCATCTGTTTTGATATAACAGTCAAGGTAATTGACTTCGTCAAAACAAATGGTGAACCTAGAAAAAAGGATGTAGGGAGTAATGTCCTGGGATTTGGATGACATACTCCAGATAGGAAGTGATGTTCCTATACTACAATCGGTCAAACTTTGGTTGTCACACAGTGTTTTCTTCACGTTGAATAAAGATAGTATATCAGGAATTCTGGTGACTAGATCTGGATTTGGGAAGTTTCCTAATCAGGTACTAAGACAGCATTCTAAAATTATTTTAGAATGGACGACTCCTGGCATGGTAATGTACCCGCAGGTGATGGAGTCACCCTCTCTAAAGAGATGTCTTCTAGACTGATAAAAAGAGGGACTGGTATGAATGACATATCATTTGCTTAGGCAATTGAGTCAATCATGCAATTTCTTGTACAAAAACCAGATAGATAATATATAAGGGATTATGGTTTTAGATCTAGATTTGGGAAGTTTCCCAATCGGGTACTTAGACTGCATTCTAAAAGTATTTTAGAATGGACGACTCCTGGCGTGGTGGTATACCCGCAGGTGATAGAGTCATCCTTTCTAAAAAGGATGTCTTCTAGACTGATGAGGAGAGAGACCGGCATGAATGGCATATCATTTGCTTAGGTAATTCAGTCAATCATGCAATGTCTTGTACAACACCAGATATTGCTTGTGCACTAGTTTTAGCAATCAGATATTAATCCAATCCTAGAAAAATATTGGGAAGCAGTAAAGAACATAAGTTGATGTTCTTGGTATAAGATAACGGCAACCTCCTCTGGGAGGCGGTTATCGGTTCAGGCTTCCAAGGTCTTCTGAGGATTAGCCTCTTCTGAGGATTAGTATATTGGATAGTGTTCCAATAGGGATTTGAGGTAATTATGGTGCAGGATGCTGATTATAACTCAACATAGGATACATCCCAAGAAGATTGTTGGATGGAGTTGTTCATTGATAAACTTGGTCCCATCAAGTATCCAGACAAATTCTTGAGGCGGGGTATCACTCAGGTTGGGAGATTGTTAACCTCTGCAAAGTTGAGATATAGAGAGATGAAGTTGGAACATTGTAGCAGATCCACTGATTGAAGCAATTTCGCGAACACGTTAACTTTCACAAACGTAGTTTGCGAAACTGATTAGTAGAAAAGTTGGGTATTCGGTAGGACACGAGCTGTGGGTACGCGATACCGCAATAATTGGTCTTAAGTGCAAGTGGGAGATTGTTGGATATAGTGCCCTCAAGGCAATTATTATGATTGCAAGTAGGCGATTATGATAATTGAGGGAGGACCTATACAAGTATAATAGTCTTACTCGAGATGATAGTATACTGTCTGGTTTATCTTCATTATTGATAAATCCCGTAGGATTGTTGCTTGACGGCCAGTATTATGATGGCGATCATATATGTGGGATCTGGGTTATCCATAAGCTCATCCTTAAATATCCCTAGTCGAGGGAGTACCGAGACTGGGCATCGATATTCCGGAGTAGACTAGTGTATACTTTTCTAGACCCCGACGAGGGGCGGTGGCCGGTCTCATAAGCCATTGATGTTGTGTCACCTAAGATAGTATACAGGTGCTCACTAGAGGTGAGTACACTGGACGGACTCGCCGAGAACTTCTAGATGATATTATATCTATCGTTAGATAGAATTTCTCAGGTGGCATGAGTACATGTTAGACCTTTGACCTGAAGTCGTCATTTGTCTCGTGTGAGTTCCCACTGTACTTTGATTACTACCCTACCACGGCTCAAAGAAGTCATGAAAACAGGTTTTAGTTGGGTACAGTTCCGAACCACATGGAGGCAGTGGTCGACTGTCGGGGATTTGTCTCTCCTGGTATTAGGAGTTGATGTCACGCTGTGTTCAGTCGGCTATCACTAGAAATCCGTAGCCATGGTGGATGAGATTTACTGATAGTTGATCAGTAGTATCTCTGTTGGTAACGAACTTGACTCGGACATGACTTATCGGGTTAGTAAGGGTCTGACATTATCCACCCCTAGACCCGATATGTGATACTCATTGACGAAGAGACCGGACTGTACGAATATTGTCACATTCAGGCTCAGTAGGGTAAGAACGTACTTGATTGTCGACCCCTCTTTTAACAAGTACCTGAGTAGCCGTTACGTACAGCTAGTGCTACTGACGTGCTTGTGGTTAAACCCACTGCCAACGTATTGTCGAGTCTTTAGAGTCCCACAGAGAGGGTTTTCCCAGTTCATGCGACAGATGTAGGAGCCGTTCATTGGTACGTGCAGGGGTCCGATTGAATACGTGTACGCGATACACGGAATTTAATCAGGCGGTTGATAATACTAGACGGCTTAGGATTAAGCCGGATTATTAAATCAGGTTTTGATTTAATAATTTTTATATATTTTTTGATACATATATTTTAGTATTATTGTCCACTATTTGTTTTCTCTCTTTAGTGCTATCCGTATTTTTATATGGATACGCGTATATGTAGCGATACATATATCAGGTGAAATATTCCGTATTTATACGGAATGTTTCTAGAAGAAGGACGCCTCATATTTGTTTTTCTTTTTAGAAAAACAAATTGGAAATGAGGTGGCATGAGCATGGTCAAAAGAAATGGCTTGCATTTATTGTGTGCACTATTTTGATGCATAGTTGAAAAAGGTATATACATGTAGCCATTCTCTTTGATTAGGAGGTGAGACTTGATGATTTTTTCCTTCATCTCTGGCTTCATGCTCCATGGTTGCTCTCCTCTTCTCCTTCTTCCTTCTCTTGCTCTCATGAGCTCAAGCCAAAAAGAGAAAAATTTAGTGAAGTATCCCTACATTACTGACCATCCAAAAATAGCAAGTCTGGATCGTCGGTTAGAGCCTCCTACGGATTCCCTCGGGTGGATCATCTTCGGCAAGCGTGGTCGATTCTCAAGCACGATCCTGGAGGCTGCGAGCTTGGAGAGGTCTTCCACAATTGGGTGGACACGCGACAAAGGTTGTATTTTCTCAACCTTTAGAACTTGTAGATTAGCTAGTTTAGGTCTATGGTTCGAATCCTGGGTTTTTACGAGTGTCTGGTATTCGCTAGAATTTTTTTTCCGCTTCCGCCTCGGCCACAGTTTCCACAGTGTGGGCACCGGATCCCAACAGTGTTTAGTGGAACGAGCTTGATCGCTCGAAGAAAGTGGACTAGGGGATCTTCCAAACCACTATAAAAACTTCTCGTATTTGAGTTTGCAATTTCTCTTTCTCTTGATATTCATAGCTTAGAAATTTCATGCTTGATCTCTGTTTACTCTATATGCTCATTCTTGCTTATTAGTTCTTGCTGCATGCTCTGTGTACACTTGTGGTTTTGCTTACACCTCTCTCACTTATTGGCATTGTCTTTTTGTGTAAGCTTTTACATTTGCGTTTTCTATTAGCAAGTGTTTAGAATTTTTCATTTGGGCATATTGTTGGCATAGTGCTCTTCACCAACCCCCCCCCCCCTAAGGACTATTTTCGTATCGACTTCCTAGCCTTTTTCTTATATATATAAAACTACTGAAGGATGCCAAGTAAAATATATATATAATAAATAAGTTTGGTTTTGTGATTGCCTAAGGCGAGTAAATTTTCAATCTTTAGGGGTACTTCATCACCTAGTGCCTTAGACTGTCTAGTTTGGGAGTCACTGCTGGGGGTCCTAGGTAATTGCAAGACTAGACATCATAAAACCCATACACTGAGTAATCGGTTATTCAGGCTTCACGAAGCATGAGGTAGTTGCATTGAAAGGTGTTGTGACGTTATAAATAAAATATAATAAAAATACGATGATATTAGACATTGATACTATAGTTTGAATTGAAATCTCAAGACTAAAGATATTTTACACATACATGTAGGGGTATAAGAGCTACATTTAATAAAAAGAGGCATGAAAAATAAGATTGAGTTCTATTGAGAGAGGATAGAAATTCTGAAATTGAAATAATACTTAGGATGATATTTCCTGAAAATCGAAAAAATAGCGAGATTCTATCTATGTTGTTTTCTCTTTCTTTATTTATAGTTTTTCTTTTTCTTTATTTTTGGTTTGTCTTTTCTTTTCTTTTCTTTTCTTTTTTAGGGATTTTGTGAGCAGTTTCCGCTGAAAACCCTCACGAAACAACACTCGTCCACTTGAATAACCATGCGGTTTAACAGATTGTTACACGTGCTAAGTGAAATCATGACGCCTGTGAAAAGGAGAATAGGAGTAGTTTTAGTTTTAGGATTTTTTGGTTTTAGTTTTTACTTTTTTAGATTCTAGGTTTTGCTCGAGAACTGGCAAAAGATAAGTGTAGGGGTATTTGATTGGTGTATTTTAATGCATATTTTATATTCTTATTTATTCTTATTTTGTCATATTTAATATTACGCGAATGTGTTTTTATGATATTTGCAGGTGATAAGGGTTTAATTGTAAAAGGAGGAGAAAAGACACCAACAGGTGCGATTCACGTCGATAAAATAAGTTAAAAAGATAACAGAAGCGCATGAAAAAGATTTACAGTAATTTAAATAGTCAAAAACGATCAATTCGGAGTAAAGAAGCCCGAGACCAAAGAGGGGCCCACTTGGACAATTTTAGCCAGCTTTTAGCCGACCCCTTTGGTTAAATATTCTCGATTTTGTTCTGATTATTTGTAATTTAATTGTGATATTGTTGGTACCCTATATTCGATAAAAACCCCTATAAATACTCATCGAATACAGAGGGCTAGGACATCTTCTCTTTTACTTTTATTTGGCGGCTACGGTTTCAAGAGAAAGGTCTAGATTGTAAGCATCTTAACTTTAATTATTTTATTTTATTTTAATTATGTCTATTTCAATTCCTTATTTTTATCTTTATGCAATAAGTAGGTAATTCTTCCATCTAGGATTTGATGATCCTAGATCAATGATTGATGATTGTTCTTAATTATTTAGTTTTTCTTTATGCTTCGTGGCAACTCTCTTAATTATAATAATCTGTTTTTATCCATACATCGCCGATAAATTTAATGAACTCATGATTGACAACCATGAGATCTGATTAAGGAAAGGGGTGTAAAAGAATGATTTTTATAGTTTAGGGTTGATCTAATTAATCTAAGGTTAGATGCGACTATCCGATAAAGCTTAATGGACTTTTGATTGACAACCAAGATGATTCTAGTGAAAGGGTGGATCAAACTATGTCCTAATTAATTAGTACTTAATTTTTAAGGTAATTATTTCGCTTTTTGATAATTGATAGGATATTTGATATTCGTATAAATCATGCTTGCTATGTTTTGATGGTTTAATACGATATACGCATATTTTATTCTTTTAATCTTGGATAGATAATCATCCTAAAAGTAGATATCAAGAAAAAAAGAACAATTTAATTAATCTCTCCATGATTTAATTTAGGGGATTCAAAATCCTAGGTTTTCCTTATTTAGCTTTTATAAATCTTTTAATTACTTGATTTTAATTATTGATTTTAATTAGTTTAATTATTTTATTTCAAAAAGTTCTCTTTTAATTCTTTAAATCTAATTAGAGTTCTCATCCTCTTTATGGATCATGGATCGACCCATAAGTGCTACGACGATAAACCGTGCACTTACGGTATAAATTTAAGACTAATAAATAATCTATCACACACAAACACAAAATTCAAACCAAAGTTATAAGTGCATGATAAGTTGTGATTACATAAACAGTTTATACATATATGGAGCTGCTAGATCGCACTAGGAAAACAAAATTATAAGTGTTTTACATAACCAGTATAAGGCTCGAGCATAGACACGAAAATCAAGCCAAACAACATTAAGCAAATCATTACATAATTGCCAAGCACTGTATTAACACCAATAAAATCATATCAAATCTTCCAAACGTGTTATTTTCCTCTCATTGGTTTAGTATTTTTCTTAGCTAGATGATTAAGCTGCACTTCAAAAGGTGTAATATTCTAACTATCATATTGCCTTTTTGCCTCAAGAATTGTCTCAACTGTCATTATTGTATCTTGAATTTCATTCTGGACTTGACTACCACCAGTACTAGACATCAGATGCTGAGAAACTGCTACATCCATGGCTTGGTAGTCAGTTTCATCAAATGCATCACTGAAAGTGGGCTCAACTTGAGCTGGTGCTGAACAACTGATATGTGTATCTACAACTTCTCTTTCTCTTTCTCTTCCTCTCCCTCTCCCTGCTCCCCTCCCTCTCTCTGGTCCGCTTGAAGCTCCTGTTCCTCTTGAAGTTGAAGCTGTGGTGCTGTAAATTTTTTTAAAATGCAGAATATCAATATATATCTGTGAAGCTGTGTGCAGGTTAGTTAAGTTTATATGCATGTTTGTCTCCATGTTCGCTTAAGTGGCTCATTAGATAGGGTTATGGTGTGCATGTCTTAAAATTTTGATGCATGTCTTAAATTAGATTATATGATAAACACTATGCCAAATTGGATTGAGATGCTATAATTTACCTGTGTTGTTCTTGTGATTCTGAATTTATAGGATTTGTACACCTATTTTGATGATGGCCCAAACCAGAACATCTTCCACACCTATGTGGAATCTTAGATGCTTGATTATTATCAAGTTCACCTTCCTCTCAAATCCTCTTCGTTTTGGGTCTTCCCCTAGGCCTTCTAGTACGTGGAGTTCGAACAACATATGGAAATTCTAATTTCTCTTATTCTTCTTTGAATTCCAACAGAAGACTTATAAGCCTCGATATACCTAGAAGATTTATATCAAGATAGAACGTATGTGTGAGTGTTATATCAGGATAGGGTATATGTGTAAGTGTGAGTGTGTGTGTGTGAGAGAGAGAGAGAGACCATATAATAAGAAGAAACTATGCCATAAAATATACTTTCATATATCAAGATAGAATGTATATATATCAGAAAATAATCTATGCAAGAAATAATATAGCACTTACATTGACTTATGGTGGTATGGATGCACAAATTTTTCCCAAGAAGTTTGTCTGGTCTCCATAAGCACTGCAACAGCATGTATGCAAGGAATGCCTGTCATCTACCACTTCTTGCATGAACACTCCAAAGTTTGGATATTCACAAGCTTCCTTATGATGCCATCATTGACTTCATACTCAACTTTAATACCTCTATCAATTATAAGCCCCTGTAGTTTCCTGCTCAATTCAACTATTTGCCTTTCTACCATAGGCACTAGCTTCCCCTTCCATTTCAGCCCATGTCTCCTTCCATCTCAGCTCCACTTTCTTCATTATTTGTGATCTAATCTTACCTATCAGATCACACACTGGCAAAGCTCTTGCTTCGATCACCCAAGCATTAAAACTTTCACTCAAATTATTAGTTATATAGTGATTTTTTGATTCCATCTTGAAGCTGCATCTACTCCAAACCCACCTCTCAAGGCCATCTTTATCTTTTTCTTTTTTACTCGGTTCTATATAAACAGGCTCTGATTTGTCCTTAAGCTCTTCAAGTGCGTGGAGTTTAGCCAAGGCAGAAAAAGACCTAGCTGCAGTCCACACAATTCTTTTGAAGAAATCTCCTGGATAACTTTTTTTGAATGGTTTCCTCAAATGTCTCATACAAATTCTATGCTCTACTGTTGGCATGATATGCTTCAATGCATCTTCCAAGCCTTTCTCCATATCACTCATGATAGTCAAATGCATGACATCTCCATCTAAGGCAATTTTCAAGTTCTCAATAAGCTAACCCCATGAGTCAGATGACTCATCCTCAACTACTACAAAGGCTACAGGATACAGTCCATTGTTACCATCTAATGCACTTGCAGATAAGAGAGACCCCATGTACTTACTCCTCAAGTGGCAACCATCCAATCCCAAAAAAGGCATGCAACAATTCTTGAAGCCAACAATAAATATTCTAAAAGAAACAAAGAATCTGGAGAAAGCAAAGTCATCACACAATTTGAACTTTATATGGCTTCCTTCATTCCTTTCTAACAATTCAGCTTTCAAATTTGGGACCAACTTGTAACTGTCTTCAACCTTTCCAAATACAAGTTCTCTCCTTTTCCCCAACTCTCCATAATCTATTATAAGGGATGCTCACTAATTGATAATCATTTCTAAGAATAGTTGCAATGTTTTTTTTTAAAAGTTTGTCTTCTTTCACCAACCTTATGATCTTTGTAGCTTGAGAGTTCCCCATTCTATTCACTCTAGTGCATGAATGTTTAGGATTCATTGTTCTAATTTCTGCTGTGATCCCATCTTGCTTCATCACACTAGGATATATCCTCCATGGGCGAAATTATTCGGCGTGCTCGATGTAATACATCCGGATAGGGGGTGAGAGAGATGGAAGAGTTTCGGACAGCCTTGGACAGCGCGTAAGTCCCACACTTCTATTTCTTCTCTCTCTTGCCCGGGTATATACAACCGGCACATGGACTAATTTTTCTCCTCCATGGACACTAATTTTTCTCCTCCATGGACACTGATTTTCTCCACACACTATAATCCACTGCTTCCCTTCATTCTTCTGCCATACGGTTTTAAAGCTATTTAGGATTGCATGATATCTTATGCACATCCTAAACTCATGTCTATCTTTAAACCTACCCCCTATGTGAAAATGGGATCATTCATGTTCACATCACACTTCAACCCTTCACGGCTCTCCACAGTATCATCATTGTCATTAGAATCAAAGTTTTCATCTGCTGCATCATCACTTGAATACAACTCATGAATGCCTTCTGAATAGCGGTCATTAGCAGTCATCATTTTCTATCTCCAACAACTTCTTCATTTTCTATCTCCACTTCTTCTTCAACATCCATGTTTACATAGTTCAGTTCCTCTAATACAGCATTTCTCTGTGCTCTTCTTGCTTCATTGAAAACATTTCCTGCTGGGTTGCTCGATGTATCATTACCACACAACTCTCTACTAATCTCTGTACTGTTTTTCATTGGCTCTTTACCCTTGTTTCTTTGTGTTGTTGCTCTTCTTGCTTCATTAAAAATATTTTCTACTGGGTTGCCCATTGGATCGGCTCCTCTCTTTCTGCTTATGTTTGTACTATTTCTCATTGGCTCTTTACCCTTCTTTGATCTTGGACTTCTTCTAGGTGTAGCCATGGACTGTGCTTCCTTGTTTAATCTTGGACTTCTTCTAGGTGTAGTCATGGACTGCGCTTGCACTTGTTTTGCAGATGTTGTAGCCATGGACTATGCTTGCACTTGTTTTGCAAGTGTTATAACCTTAGGACTGCCTATGGCCTTCTTTGGAGAAAGAAAAGTCTCGGTGGTAAGGTATATCACAAACTTTCTAGTACTCATATAAAGATGCAACATCTCCATGTATTCTCTATCAGATATAGCTCTTTTGTAAGTAATGGGAATCTTCCCTGGCACTTCATACAATAAATTCAACACATAATTTTGAGACCATGTTTGTAAATCCATAATCTCATAGCAGAAATCCCTCAAACTGGTCTTATCATAATCAATTTGTAGCGTTCTTCTACTCCCACATTCATACTTCATCCTTAATGTTCTAGGTATAACTATCATTAGATCATTATGCAATTGGTTTTAATTCACCAAACTACCTTAATCTAAATAAAATATACAAACTGCATGAATGAGGTGCAAACCATATGCAAATCCTAAATAAAAATGCAAAATTGAAATCATGAAAGCACATGGAAGCATAAAACACTAGCAATGAAATTGATGCTGATGGGAAGCCGAGATAAACTGGAATGGTTCAATTCCTCTCCTGATCTTTATTTTGTATCTTTACCTACAAATACATCTTTTTGAAACTGGAAAAAGTTAAAATTGGGGATAAATTTAGGTTAGGATTTCCACCACAACTGATCGAGCAAAAAAATAAATAAAAAATTAGACTTATAAATTGGGGAAATTTGTTCTGCAACAATAGATCGAGTAAAAAAAAGAGTACTTTTTGAAGGAAAAAATTTTATCTAAATTTCTATAGTGATCCAGGTATTTAGCTTTCAGGTTCTCGAGTCTCGCCGTGAAGAACTTGGACGATCTTCGCTTGGTGAATGCATCAACGAGGGATTGTGAGAGATTTGGAGGGGAGTTTTTTCATGGGAGGCAATTTAGGGTTTTGGTTTTGATGAATTCAGATTTGAGAGAGATAGAGGAAGGATGAGTTTGAGAGAGAGAGAAATTGAAGGCACTTAAAACTTTCACTTGCTCTTAGTGACTCGGTGTTGAAACTGAGTTAATCTAACATATATGGGTCTAATTAGTTAACAGCAAGTTTGTGTTGATTGTTTTTAAAATTTCAATTTTTGATGGTTGTTCTTAGAAACGAGTTTTTTTATGGTTATATATCGAAAAAAACCTAACAGTTGCTTCATCACAAGAAATCTTACCTCCTCCAATCTACTTGAAACAGACACCACCTTAATTGTTTTCACTTGCGTCTGCCCAAAGATAGAACATATGATTGCGGTAAACACAGATGCAGGTGACGGCATAAGAGAGCCAATGAAACATAAATAGAACAAAGTTCATTCTGGGTGACTTCATAAACAAGGTAAACAAAATCTATTAAGCAAAGAACTGCAATATTAGGCCGAATAAGCCTCTGAGGATTGAACAAAATTTGACGTATCATCTCACCAAAACCTCTGGATACATGTAGTCCTCACTCAAGTATCCTAAAACACTAAGCCTGTATGTACGAAACAATTAGTTCTGTTGAAGAAAAAGGAGACATAAATCCTGAGTATATCTGCTTATATCCCTGAAAGGAATTGCAACATCTGTGTACATCAACTCGCATTTCTCGAAAAGAATAAGCTTCAACGTCCTAGTTTAATCTGACACTCTGCTTTGTCTTGATCATTCGCTTTAGTGCTGCAAGCCAAAAGTTACATTCATCCCAATCACTTGTCGTTAACACCACCTGTCACCATCAGAAATCAAGGATCATTACAAGTTTAACTCAAAGGCGTCTCAAATTGATTTCCCAATATCATTGCAAGAATGATACGTGCCAGGAAAGACCCTCGTGATTTTGGGGGGGATAAAAGATATTGCAATGCTATATCTTTAACTAAATGCTATGTATTTCTCAAATCTTTTTTCATGTAGTAAAATGAATAATAATAGTTATAACTTCAAAGAAAATTGTCACTTGTTGATATGCTGAATTCATATTGCAATGCTAGTTTCTCTAACTTATACCTGAATATGCAAGGCAGCAGCAAAGTTTCCAGAGTCTAAAGCCTCGCAGAGCTGAGTCAGCTTAGCTGCGGCATTGGGGGATATGTCCCCGCTATTAAGTTTTGCGAATAGAGCCCCAATTTTTCGAGAATTGTCCTCAATTTCCCGCTTCTTAGATGGATTTGCATGTGAACCACCAAGGGCTTCTGATGTTTCATGGTAAAGTCTGGTCAAAGTAGTTATTACAGGTCTCAGTTGAGCTGCACATACACACAATGAGGTAATAAGCAAGCCATCGGACTATCAAAAAGCATTAGATTTTATTGACTTCTATACCGGGAACAATTTTTCAAAATAGGATGTTTTGGTGCTAAAGTGCAGGAAATCTCCCTCACTTTTGGTCTTTTTCCCACATGATATGGATCCCCCAGTCTGGTTTAAAAGCTTGTGTTTTGCCCTATATATTAACAAATAATATTTTTTACTTTTCTACCAAGATGAAACAGGACCTAAACTATCACAATAGGATGCACCCCATAAAGTGATGCTGACATGCCAACGTTCTATTAAATGATGCCTACTATTTTTAGTGATACGACATCTCTCATACTAATTATTGGATTCGCCTTATGTCACAACACTTCATATAATGTGCAAACCAGGTGAGGCGTTCTCATGTCAGTTCCACTGTAGCATACCCTGACTCCCTGCCAAACTTCTATTATCAAAATATCCTTGATTTATATTATTTTCTTCAAAGTCGTTATGGTTCTTAAAAATTTTCCTAGGGTATAAATTTAGTCAACATTTAACAAGTACCAGGCACGTTGGAAGTATCCACAGTTTGAACAGTTGGTGGCGGAGCTGGAGGAGCCACAGTTTGTTGCACTTGTGCTGGTTGTTTAGGGCTGGAGGGCTGTACAGGGCTGAAACCAGACTTTGGTACTAAATTTGGATTTGTAACAGGCATAAAACCTCTAGGTGCTGTTGCTGTAGGTGCCCCCAGTTGGGAAAAGCTATTACCAGGAACTGGGCCTGGTTTATGAATATGATTGCTTGTTCCCTGATTTAAAATTTCAAAAAGAAAAATGTGAAAGGTTCATTTAAGCGCTTATAAAAGATTAAAGTGAGTCTGTTTTTGATTTGATGATACACAAACCGGGTACAGTTGAGATCCCAAGGTTGGCTGTTGAAATTGATTCACATTTCTAATAGGAGATGGAGTTGCAGGAACGAATGGCTGCACTGCAGGCTGTGCTTGAACTGGAGCAGCAGGAAAGTTGGGCTACAATATCACACAACGAAGATTTCGATGAACGCATAATTGGAAATGCTTAAAGAAGGTAACCCCCCCCCCTCCCTCTCTCTCTTTTGAGGATTATTACATTGCTGGTTTATGAGATCACAAATAAATGGAAGAAAGACGGTGAAAATGTTCTGGTTTATGAGGTATTAAAATGCTTGAAATATGGTTGATGTAACATAATGTATGAAGGATTCAATTTATGTTGTAATTAAAATATCTATTTTAACTAGTATATAGATATTGTATGTCTGTAAAAAATGAAGAATATGGCAAGTTTCTTTTAACTAAAGACCGGAACAAGGCATGCTGAGGCTGTAATTGCCTAATTGGACAAGCATACGACATGTCTAACAAATGTCAGTCAAGTATCCCCATTGTTGTAAAACACCTCCATTCTCTATTCGGCTGACCAGCGTATAATGCAAAAACAACATGGTTGCATGGAATTACGTAAAAATATAATTTTAATCTATATAATATTGAAATATCCTGGAAAAGTCAAAAAAAAGATGGAAGAAGACAAGTCAATAAGGAGAAAAAAGAAAGTATTGAGCATTTATTTAGTGGATATTTAGTTTGTATTGATCTGCTGGTTTTGGATATCAGGTAAGCTACGTGCATCGTATTGGAGCCCAAGTAAATGGTCATTTGTCCGCATATTTCACATATGGTTAGTTATTAGGTGATTCATTCTCTCAATGATAACTAATGCAGTTGCTAGCCGAAATTGTTTAAGCAGATGATTAATCGGCCTTATACACAGTGTTTACAACACTGAGCATCCCTATCAGACGTGTAAGTCTGTCAGACATGGATGCAGGGGTGTTTTGGCCTGTTAATACAGTGTACAGTAAGAATCCGAAAAAGTTCAACTCTACATTAGTGGCTGGCCTCAACAAAATGGAATCCCATAGTGATATGAGCCTAAATCCAATAAACTGGCTAACCACATGCCTTTGGCTTGCAGAAGATACCTGAACATGGTGACCCTGTGGTGGGATAAGCATCGGCTGAGCTGGTTGATATGAAGAGGGATTCATGTATGTTTGGATATGCTGCACAGGTTGTTGCATTGGTTGATATCCTCCATAAGAAGCAATGGTCTGTGAATAACCGTTACCATATTGACCACCATGAAAGCTCTCCTGAGGCAGTGGTTGATCCTAATATAGAGCACATGAATCAGAAAGCAGTGTAAGTTATGGTGCTCCATAGCTATTTATTATAGAGAGCCAACAATGTTTGGCAAAATAAGAACCTGATGATAGAGCTGTGAATTGTCAATGTGATTCTCAGCATGGTACAGAGGATCAGCTTGCTGTAGACTGCTATCATAAGGAGAAGCTTGGGGTGCTTCTTTCTCTGCAAAGGGGAAAAAATAGCTTTAAGACATAAGAATCTATTCAATATCTATGTGAACTTGTCAGCGCATTCAAATAAAAGGCGACTTATTTTCCTCTACAATATAAGGTGGCTTATATATAGAATGGCACAGCCGAAGTCAAATACCTGGCTCTAAAATAGACTCAGAGATTATATTGGTCCCTTTCAACCAAAGAAGATCAATAATTCATTAAGGGGGAAATGCAAAACTTGCAAAGTCATGACTCATAAATTAGTTGATGGGACATACATGAAAAATATCATATTTTTTATTGCATTCAATAATTAACCCAGTACTGGATATACATGATGTTACACCAAGTGTGATGAGGATCTCCCTCCACTTACAAGAGAAGATCTTGATTTGAGTTCCATGTATTGAGCTTCCAGTTGTATATTAAGTCAGTCTATTTGTTCTCCCACCCCAGCACCCAGCCCCCAAAAAAAGGAGGGGAAAAAAGAAAAATAATTCCCAAAAAAGGTTTTTTTATATCTAACCCTCAAAACTTTGATATTTCTATATTTCACTCACAAACTTTGTATTTCCATCTTTCATCCCTAAAAGTTTGATATTATTTCTCTCGTAAAAGTTTGTATCTTCATATTTCATCATCAAATCCTTTAAGTTGTTCAAAATCCACCCCACCCCACCCCACCCCCCACCCCGGGTAAAAGACAGAAACCCTTCACCATAGTAACCAGCAGGAGACTTTTATACAGCTTAAAGGATTTGGGGGAGAAATATGCAAATACAAACTTTTGGGGGAGGAGTATGGAAATATCAAAGTTCTGGGGTGAAAGATGGAAATACAAAGTTTTGGGGGTGGAAATATGATCAAAGTTTAGGGGTGAGATATTGGGGGGAAAACCCAAAACATAAAAAACAAAAAACAAAGTCAGCTATTTTAGATTAGCAGGTGACTGACTCACGGTTATTTGTTAATATTGGGCGACTATAAAAGGCATTTGAAACTACCATGTCCTATATACAGGAGTGTAGCTGGATCTAGATGGTCAATGGTATGATTTCTATTTTTCTTCAATAATTTTTTTTAATCTCATTACTCGCAAACTAGATAATTATCATGGCCATGTGAAGTCATTTGAAAGTGATTTCGAATCTGGGGCATGTACCCTATTATCTATTCCTATTACTCAAGCTGTAGATTGAATTCTAATTTCAAAATCCATCCTATTTCACAAACCATAAGCCTAATATTTACCAGTCATTTCTCGATTTCTCGCAGCCTAGCACTGGAATATACAGAGCATATGTACTCATAGTGTGTGTGCGCACACGCGCTCGCATTGCGGAGTGTGATATATCAGAATAGTGGTGATTGCAGAGGATAATAGAATGTTCCTAAATTTAATGGTTTGAACAAGATTCTCAAGCTTAGTTCTGCGCTATATATATCAGGATATTGTTGAATACAGATAATAATAAAACGTTACTACATTTAAAGGTTTAAACAAAATTCATAATCTTAGTTCTGTTTTATACATGACTTTTGGTCTTCCAGTCAACATTCTTAACAGATGCATCACAAGTGATCTCGCTACTCCCTACGGAAGTTAGGTCGAAGCAAACTGTTTAGATGGACAAGCAATCAAAAAGGTCTCAGAATTGCAAGTCTGGTATTATATAAAAATTTGGCTGAGGAAGATCTCACAATAAAACAGCAAGCCACCCTTTTAGCAATTTCACTAGCTATAATACGTACAGAAAAAGATGAACAGTTGCTGTAATTTTTGGTATTTTTTGTGGTGCCTTTAAGCTTGATGCAGTATGCAAACCAAGGATAAATTATTAAATTCTACTCAAATTTTGTAACAGCTTAAGCGGATACATTTTGCACCAGTTAAAACAGAAAATGAGAGAAGCTAACAGCTTCAGTTCCTGACATACAAGTAGTGTTCACATACAAGGTATCTTGTGGAAACAGACAAAAAACTAGAATGGGAAAAATCATTAATCTAAACAGATCAAAAAAACTAGTATGGGAAAAATCATTCATATAAGTAGAATTCCTCTTATTATAGTATGATCAAGATGCAAAAAAAATAACTGATTTTAAGTTTCCTACCGACAACCTAACAAATGAGGGTTAAAGAAGTGAGATAATGATTTATTGTAGTTTCACCACCTGTTGTTGAAACCTTGATGCGATCAAGCAGGATAGCAAGCTCGTGTGATGATTCCTCTGATCCCAAGAGGTTCAAATACTCCATTGCTGTTGTGAGAAGGCCCTGACTAGCAAGCAATTCAGCATAGTTCTCAACAAGTCTTGAAAGAGATGCACTAAATCGCTTTTCTCCGGTTGCAAGCGCAAGGATAATGGTCTTTTCCATTAAATCCTATGTAAACGCACAGTATTTAATCTTCTGGTCAGGGAATAAAAGCTCATAATAATGTTTTTTAATTTAAAAGTAAAGTATCACCTGAAGTAAGTCAATATAGGTCTTTCCACCATGCTCAGATTGCAGGCTGGATGACCAAATTTCTACAGTTTTTTCAATATTTCCAGCACAGATATAGCACAGGGTTGCAGCAAGTGTGTTGCCAACAGTCATCAATCTTGAAGCAAGGGTGTCACAGAGAACAGTCCATTCCTCCTTCTGTGCGAACTGTTAATCAACCACATTTTAAATTTAATAAATAAACTTACATCACTTTATATAGAAAAAGAAAAAGAGAGAAACCCAAACACAAAAATAAGATCATGGCACATAATGGAAAGGTAATTAATAGTTGTTATCAATTTTAAGGGGCATGACAAATGTAGTTATATAGCCTCTAGTTTTAGTTCAAAAAGGTAATTAATAGTTGTTTTCAATTTTAAGGGGCATGTCAAATGCAGTGTAAGTTAATAATAGGATACAAGTGTTAGCACATATAAAACCTTCTCGATTGTTTGGAGGACCACGCATATGATATACTGCTGCCAAACAAATGTTAAGCAACTTATGCAAGGGTGTTGTCTCCCCTAACTGTTTTACCCTTTCTTTGTTGAATTTATTTGCTTGGTCCATTGTCTGTGCATATGTGGTGTGTCTAAGAGAGTGTATGCACACGAGAGGGGTTGGGTGAGAGGAGGTAGGGGATGCAGCACAATGGAAGATGAGTTTAATCACTGAATCCACCCGTAACAAGAACAAGCATGCAAATAAATAGAGCTTGGGTTACTGTCACAACAATCCAACTTGTTTACTGCTCCTTGAGACGGTCACTGCCACATACCCACAATACCTGGCAATTACTCGTATGTCGATCAAAGTTTAAATAATTGAGAGTTGTTTACCGTGCACAAGAGAGCGAGTGTCTCTTTCCATGATTCAACTGGCCTGGTGTTGACAAGGCTCATTAGATCATTAGTCACCATTGCAGATACAACCTGAATGTTCAAAATAATCTATTAAAATACGCTATCATCCATGAAATGCTTCAACCACTTCTTAAAAAAAGAGTCCAGGCTCTAGTTAGAATTTCACTGCAACCAGATGAAACCCACCCTATGTCGAACACAAACAATAATTTATAAAGACAATGAAACAAATAAAAGAAAAAGTTGTATATATACAAAACCTTTAGATATGGGGAGAGACTATTCTTAAGATAGCGGCCCTGAGTAGTTTCCCACAACGAGGGACCCCCAACATGAGCAATAACCAGTGCATCAGCCATTCTATTAGCTGCTATGCACTGTGAAACTGCTCCTTTGTAGTCTCCAACAACTAAAGCCTGTTGAATAGTTTCATCAATTGAGGGATCAGTTCTCTCGTGATGCTCTTCTGGTTCTTTCTTCATTTGATTTTCATTAGAAACTTCATTGTGTTCAACAACAGAGTTTCTATCTGAAGGCTGGAGATTGTTAAAGAACTCTTCCCCGTTGTCAATCAAGAAGTGACCTTCGTTTACAACTTCACCAACTGCATTTTCACTTCCTTCAATAAGCACACTGAAACCAAGATGAGTTAGTAATTTTGTCCTGGATGTTCCTTCTTCCTCGAACATAACCTTCAAAAAACCCCAAGTTTCTTTCTCGTTCTCTGACCTGCCAAAGACAAATAGAAAAAAATAATCTAAAAAACTGAATAAAGTGCGTTAAGAAATCTATAAATATTTTTCTGCCAATCTGACATACAGAGAATCCTGAGATTTTTTCTCACATAACGATCGCAAAGAGGTCATTTCACCGT
Organism: Agapanthus africanus; assembly: GCA_030015575.1. Lineage (NCBI taxonomy): Eukaryota > Viridiplantae > Streptophyta > Magnoliopsida > Asparagales > Amaryllidaceae > Agapanthus > Agapanthus africanus. The sequence goes on along the minus strand of CM057341.1, from coordinate 714,898,103 downwards.
CTTTGACTGCAGCTTCAAATTCAGTGGACCGGCTCACTAAACTGTGTTCGGTGACCAAATTATGCACATAAACCTATAAATAGAAGCGGAAGTGAATTTTTGAGATAGAGGTTCAAAACAAAGAACTGTTTAGACTTACCTCAGAACTATTAGATTGGGTGCTTGACGCTGATAGGCTAGACTGAAACGAAATAAGCTTGCCTCCAAAACCAAAAGATGCACCCACTGGACGTTTTAACCATTTTGGAGCTCTCATGCATACTGATTGAACAAAGAAAAGATACAAATAAGAACACAAATGAATACCATGAAATAGTGATGTAAACAGTCACATGAGAGTAGAGCTACAAGAAAGTGTTAAATAAGAAGGGTCATCAAAGATGCTGGTAAAATTGCTGCATGAACATGACTGTACTTACATAGAAAGAGCAAGAGACAAAAGGTAATTTAACAAAAACTAAGAAATTGAGAAGGGGGGGGGGGGGGGGACAGTCACGATAATAATAAGAATAAACATGAACAATAAACAAAATAGTATAAAAACTAATATGCAGATTAAGAATTGGCCACAGGTGTTATTTATTGATGTAGGAAGACAAGTTTGTTTTAGTAGGCATTAAAAAGTGTGGCTGCTCTCTTTAAACCTGTTAAGTTTTTAGTTGATGCTAAAGAGTATGTACTGATATATCTTAGAGACTGATCAATTTATACCAAGCAAGGTGATGCAGCATTCCTAAGAAACAGATACCTGGAAATCACATTGCTAGGAATCTTAGGATTCCGGTAAGTCTTCATTTCCATGTATCAAGAGGGCCCTACAAAAGTTGTCATATGATATGAGATTTAATTTTCTTAAATCACAGTTGCTGTGTAATTCTTAAATCTAAAACTTGCAATGTGCCAAGTAAGATCTCCAATATCTATGGATTGGTGAGGCCGTTCCTATGCTAAAATGATAAATGTGGAAAATAAGCATGGCCAAGATGGTATAATGCTCAGTGATGATTCTTTCTATCCCCTTCTTTTCTCTTCTCTGTTATTTTTCTCCTTTTCAATTAAATCACATTTTAATCTATAATCACTCACCATGTCGTCCCTAACACACATCCTTACCAATTGTCCAATTGTATCAAATATCCATTGCATAAACTTTAACCTTGTAGTCTCCAGAAAGTAAGCATTTTTTCCTAATTCTTATTCATGTTATTTCAGTATTCCTAATAATCCATATTCTCATATAAATAAAATGTGGTAAGAAATCGTTGCCCTCATATTTTGAGTGCGCGTGCGCGCACGCGCACACGTGTGTGTATAGTCCAAAATTTATCAGAATGTTCACAAAATCTTGACAGCTTTTTTCATTTCACCAATCTCTTCCACAACCATTTAGACCACTTTCCAAAGTACTGTCTGTATATCTCATTGCCCATATAAAGGAACCAAATCTTCCTTGAACCATTTTGAATTCAAGTAAACGGGACCTAAGATATAGGTAGGAGTTCACTTTCAAGTAAAGTAAGGTGACTTGACTTTTTATTCAGTCCTCGGCAACTGAGAATATGAACTGGTTGACAATTCCAGTCTGTCAACTCTCACACAACTTAAGTCTTCCTTCTTTTAAAAATTTAATCTCTACAGAAGCAAACATCAGCGGATTTCCTAATAAAATCCTGCACTAACTGACACACGGGTTCGGTATTAATACCATGAAATTTATTTACAGAGGTTTCATGATAAATTGAATTCCGCTTTATGACAAATTAAGCCATTAACAAATAGAGATAAAAGATGGGTCATCACCAGGAAAGAAGATATGATAGAGATACACAAAAGCAAATAACAGATGTGAAGAGAAAAGATTATTTACCTAACAACGGCACTTGCCGTAGCTTATGACTTATCTTAAAGCCTTGTAATATGCAATTTACATCATTAGCGATATTCAACAACTTTCAAATGGCAGTTACCAAGTATTGTTCGACTTCTAAGAGCTTTCAACTTTATCATCTTCATCTGATATTTTAAAGTTTTTTTTCTTATGGCAGTGTCCTGTATTGCATGAATTTTCCTTCTGAGATATCCAAATATCCCTGTTCCCATGGTTAAAGTAATCAAGCTCACTCTTAACAATCATCAGCTTCATAGATATTGTTTTCCGACTTCTTCAAACATCCACCATAACTCTTTCTTCATTCAGCCATCACCCTCCAATATTCAAGCATATAACTTTGAATGTGAACAGTAAAATTCCTCGACTAAGTTCTTCTATAGTGGAAAATATGTAGCAGTGCAAAGATGGAAACATGACAAATATAAGGTGATGCAACACCAGAAAGTGGGGAAAGTGTCATTATCCACCACAGTCACAGTCCATAAATTGCCTTATTTTTTTAATAACTCTGAATTTTCCATAGAAAAAACAGTGAAATGGAATGACCTGTAGTATCTACGAATGTATGCCATGTTTCAAGATGCACAAAGTAAAAGATAAATAAAGTTTTAACCTGGAGAACTGAATTCACCCAGACCCGCTGCCAACCTATTGAAAGCCTGCACCATGAAAGAATATAGTTAAGAAAAATGGCTGACTATAGAGTAAAATCCATAAAAGCAAGTGTTATTGGAGGCAATTTATCCAAGTGAATTGTATCTTGTTTTTGTGAAAATTATGAATTCAAAAATTCAGCTCGTACATACATGACATTCGAAGCTGTGATACTTAAGGGATTAACCCATCCAATTGCAATAAAGCCTTATTTGATCGGCATCCCACAGGGAGTCAATTGGCTGGTAAACTATGCGATGGGGACGGTCGACATCGGACAATGCAATAAAAAAGTGGATGAGCCTCCTTTTAATTAACTATACCCAAGATTGATAATCTCCTAAATCCTTCAACATGTGTAGACGGCAGGCAAAGTTTGGTTGAGGGGTCTAGCTCTTAAATCAACGTATGGAAATCAAAAGAAAGATAATAATCTATCAATATACACTACTCTTTTTTTATTAACATGTAACACCCTAATCCGATAGTAAGTTTTTTTCTTTTTTTTCTTTTGAATGGATTGTGTTTTGTTATATTATTATTATTATTATTATTATTATTATTTTAAGTTGGAGTTTAATATTTTCTAGTTAAGATAGAACATATTATTATGGTTGCTTAACTTTGTTATAATTATGATTTTCCAAGTTTGTTAAATAAATATATTATTAGTATTTAAGTTTGTTTACTATTTGATTGATATCTTAAATTTATATACATATAATATTTATTTGTCTAACATTAGTTTCATAACTAAATAAATAATATTAGTATGGTTGTTTTAACAAAAGATATTTAGTATTTAAGATTATTTGATAATTTATTAATATCTTATTTTAATTTGTATCTAATATATTTTCAAATACTAGATATGTAAACAAATATATTTAACTTTTAAAGTTTTGTTTTGTTAAATCTAATAATATTTTATTTATATTCTAGTACAATATTTTGTCTACCATGATATATTACTAATAATCTTGTAATCTTTAAATCTTATTTTCAAATTAAACTATCGGGGGTTATGAGAATTATTTTTCTAAACTTATATATATATTCTTATACTCTCTCCAAATATATTATCTCCCCAAATAAATCTATACCGATTTTAATCATACACATTTAAACTAATCTATATATGTCTTATCTATTTAAAACCCTATATATATTTATATAAATATTTTCTATTATCCTATATAATAACAAACCTTCCACCTATATATATATATATATATATATATATATATATATAGTTTGTTTAAGATATTTACTGGTATACTAATTTATATTTATATTAATTAATATGCATACGATATATATTGTCTACAATATTTTTGTAACCATAGATATATGGTAGATTGTTTTGGTTATGATAAATAATTGAGGTCTCTTAAAATCTTTAACAAATAGTTTTTGTGGGGGGGTTTTATGATATATTGTTTTATCTAGTTTAACAAATCTTCTCTCTTCAACCAATTTTACCCTTACCAATATATAAATAATACAACTATATTTTACCTAAACTTAATCTCTCTCTCCAATCGGAATCTCTCTCCAATCAGAATATTTCTCTACCCTCTCTCTCTCCACCATATATATACATATATAAATAATTCTAAATTTATATTCATCTCTTAAATCTCCTTTTTCCTTTAAAAGTTGCCGAGCATCCTTCACCAACCTCACCCAACTGCAGAACAGCGAGCAACGTGAATCGAGATTCTCTAGCCGAGCGATCGAGTTTAGTCTGTGTTTCGTGTCGTCGTATTTAACCGTCTCAAGACAAATACTCTTACTCCTTTCTTTTGGACGATGCAACAACGGTGAATTACTCAATAAATTATTAGATTATAGTACATTAATATAAAACTCTCATATTCTGTCTATATTAATTAATAATGGTATTAGATATGATGGTATCATAGTAATCATATTATATAAGTATATTAGTCACTGATAGTAATTAAGAGTACATAATTATATTTGTTTTTATTAGTATTTATTTTAAATATAATCATATATATATCATTGTATTTCATATAGTATAGTATTCTTTAGATGATATTAATCACATAATTTATTGTGTACCTTGGTGAAACCTTAGGACTTCTTGAGCACTCATCAATCATATTAACCCTTTAAAATCATATTTCGGTTTATTACTCTTTCCAATAATAAATCCGGATATTAAATAGAGGTGCTTGCAAATTCATGTAGATTCTTATTTACATTATTGATATTATCATATTATATCGACCGTACTTGAAATGTTACTTAAGACTATTTATTTAACATCACTTGTTTGACATGCCTGCTTATGATTACTGTTTCCTTACATTAAAACGAGATCACTATTAGAATGCTGGGTTACATGTCATTACCCATTTATTCCTGCTTACAAACTTCTATTCCATACCGTTAACATGATATTACAAGTTTCAGTCTCGTCAGCATTTTATTTAGTGATCGATTTTACTACCATGTTAGTTATAAAAACGCGGGATGTTGGGTTAGTTTGAGTGTGCATTCGTAACAAGTTCTCAGAAGTCTCATGCCGGCTATATACGGTCGCTTGTTCATTCCACATTTGGACCCGTGTTTCCTAGCCCCTAGAGCCCTACCCTTGGGTTAAGAATACTCCTGCAGAAGTTGACGTACCCACTCGAACTCACGATAGGATAAATTACCATTTTAGTGACCAACTAGAATATGACTTGACCGACTTGACATGTTTACATACTTGCTTCATATTACTGCCATATCTATATCTACATGTGTACGCGGCTTCACTACTCACATATTCATGCTATCACACAGATACACACACTGTTACGATTGAGTACTTGTTGGGATGTTCTGGCATCCCATGGGACTTACCATCTCAGGTTTAAAGACGGATTTTCAGGCAGAGGAGGGTCAAAGTAATTATCAGGTGTTTGCCAAAGATAGGTAGTATTTGTAAATTTATTTCTATTTTATTTTAGTTACTATTAGAATGTACGCCCTCACGGGATATTAGAAATGATGTATCTTTATTTTGGATATTGTATTTCGTTTATTCGGAACCCTTTGTTATTTTGATGTTTTATTGACTGTATTTTTATCTCGTGGATTCATCAATATTATTTGTTATTTATGCAGCGTGGTGTTAGTATTAGATCTTAGATATTATCGTACATAGTTAGCTAAAACCTTAAGTGTGACTATGGCAAGGCGAGTTCCCCTTGTCTAAGAGCACTGGCGGTTTCGGTCCATATTTTCGTATTCTGAGAATTGGGGTGTTACATAACTTAAGCAATAAGAGCATATTTGTTTCACATGAAGTACCATGAAAGTATCAAAAATAGGCCTACTTCCAGCACTTCAAGTGTTTGGTTTGATAGAAGAAGAATTTGGAAGTTACTTCCAAAGAATGGTGTGGACCCTGCGTAGCATGCCTACTTCCAAAATTTACCTCCTTTCATTTTGGGTTGGAAGAAACCATGAAGCACATGAAACAGGGAAAACAAATAATAATTTATTGTTCCTATTTATTACTACAAAGGAGTAATGATTTATTACTATTAGAAAGTTATCTTTATTTGTTATGTTCATGATGCTTCATAATTTTCTTCTTTCTTCCAAAAAAATGCAACTGGGCACTTGAGGCAACTTCTAAGTCTGCTTCCATTACAAATATTTTAGAAGTTATTTCAAGAGTACTTCCGCCTCTTCCACTACTTCCGGACAGCGGTCATCCAAACAGGCCCTAAGCGCGTGAACTAATTTGATGTGGAAGCTATAATTTTATGTAGACACATAAAAGTCAACAAATAAAAGATCCGTGCATCTCACCCAAGGGAGATCACATCCTTTGCGAGCCAATTCTCATGACTTAATGATTCGCTTTACGAGCAAAAGAATGCATCTTCTTTAGTTGCATTTCATAACATAATTCTTCAACCCCCATTACTACAAGCCTTCTATTGAGGGAAGTCAATTATAAATTTCACAGAAAAATGCCTTAATTTTGGAAGGCAAAACCCAGAATTTGCAAATAGGTCCAAATTTAAATATATTGAAACAGATCTAAAATAAAATAAGATATCTAAGCTGGTCACTTATCACCTAAACCACTGTATAGATACCAAACTCGTCACAGTGCAAAACAATTAGAGTGCTATATACAGTAGATATCTAGAGAAAGATACCCAAAAATAGAAGCTATATACAGTAGATATCTAGAGAAAGATACTCTTGTCATTCAAATATAACTCCAGGATTTCCACGGGAACCAAGTTATTGTTTGTAAACAGCGACCAAAAGTTTTATTGCAGAATATCATGATTTGAAAATGGTAAAACTGCAGTATATGATGCTGACAGCCTTGCTCAAGCCATGATTTGAAAGTAACAAATTAACATTACCTGAATATTGTATATGCCAACTTTTACATCAAAAGAGGAAGCTGATATGACACCTGGAATTTTAGGGTACCAATGAACATCAAAATTCCAATTGGTGCTGGCCGGTAATTCACAAACTATCTGTATATTACAAAGTCAATGTCAGGAAAGGAAACGCCGTTGATATGAGAAGACAAATGATGCTTTCACCAGATGAGTAAAATGGGGGTAGGGGGATGAATGAAACTAGTGATATATCCAGCATGCTTGAAAATGATATTATTTCCTTACCTCTCCAGCAACTGTATCCCAACAAATAGTTCGGTTGTCTTTGGCACAAGTTAGTAAAAGTGAACCGTCATAGGGACACCACGACATAGCGATCACACCTGGTTGATACACAGAAGGTACATCAATGAATAAATGCTTAATATATGTGAATGTGTGCGATAGTGTTGGTACTTTGGGTCGAGAGGAACAAAAAAACTGAATTTTTCTAATATGCAAAGCACGGCATATTTCTGACAATAGAAAGACGGATATGTGTATTTGCAGTTCAAACAGAATAAATGGGGGGAAATTCAGCATAAAAGAGCAGTACAGCATAAGAAAAAACAAGTTCTTCTAAATCTTTAGACACACAAGAAAAATACCTAATTATCGGTGACTGAGTTAAAGGTGTTAGAAGGACAAAAATTCTGATTATTTAAAGATAATTACAGTGGCGGTGGGCAGATAACAGTTCATATTTTCTTTCAGCATCACAACGTAGTTACCCTGCATCTAAGCCAACCAACAAACAGTTGAAAACATCAAATACTTTTGTGCGGCACTATCAGCATATTAGAGAATAAAAAATTAATTGGATTGATCTATATTTGAAGTTAAATATTTTATATTATGTGCTATCCCGGAGATAAATTTTCAGTTAATATGCCTTATGTTTAAGGAAAAGGTCGATCAATTAAGAACCCCCCTGAAATGGAAAAGGAAGGAAAAAATTCATATCCCAAAACAGCTCACACCCGAAAACATATACTCAGGTGTGTGAATACAAACTAAAAGGCAGTGATCGGTAAGAGATTCATAACACAAACCTTTTGTATGCCCCACAAACTGCTTTACTGGTGATACTATTTTCCTGACATCCCAAGCCTATAAGTAAATTTGAAAGTAAGAAATTTAAAATAATAAAAGAAGCCACAAACACCTGAACCACCCAATTAAATAATACTAATAACTATAACATATAGATATCATTCCATTGCAAAAGAAGAAAATACTTGGATGGAAGGAAAATTGTCATCATCAGATGCAACAGTGAGCTGAGTAGACATATCGGGGTTCCACTGCAAAACTGAACACCTCCTTCTGGTGGAATCTGAAAAACTGTAAGAGGAGAATAGAAATGTCACCTTGTCGGCTACGGTCATGAATTTTGGGAGTTCAACATGGATATGCACAGGAATATAGAAAGAGATTTTACTAAGAATAAATAAAGAGCTTGCCTTGTCGCCGGTCTCTGTTGCCTCAAATCCCAAATGACTACATAAAAATAATGAGAGGATGAAATTGAACTGAGTAACCAAATATACAAAATGAACTTATGCGCTGCCAGTAAATGGCATGTAATGGAAAAAAGAAAAAGAAAAAAACTCCTTACCAGTCATCCCATTGTACGAAGTGGATGCTAATATATGTTGAACTTTTGGGTTCCAAGATACAAATGAAATTTCAGTTTGAGAAGAAGATCCAGCACTCTGTTATACACAAGCGAAAGTAAGAAAGGTTAGCTCTATATTATGTTACAAACACGATTACAGCATCACACGAAATACGAGTACTTTGACTTCCACTGAATAATTTAATGGGTCAACCAACTCGGTCGTGAACATAAACATAGAGCATATATGTGCATAATGGGGTAGTATAAGATGATCACTTCTTAATAATAATATCAAGATTAGTATTAAAAGACAACAAGCTGATGATGGTAAAACTACTTTCCACCAGAATTCACCACCAACTAGCACCATGTATGAAATTTACCGTATACACCTAACAGATATGTTCCAGCACCAACTACCAGAATTTATAGACAATTTGTTTGATGAAGCCACCTTCACACGTAGGAAACAAAAAAGATTGCATTTAGGCTCTAGCTCAACAACAGGAACTGAACCTATATCTTAGCTAGCCACTGAACTACGCTGCTCCGCTACCTTTATGCCTATCGGAGATTATTGCCAATATCTTAAATGATACAGCATTTTTAAAGATTCAAAACCCATGAAAATGAGTTTTCCTTCCACCCAAAGTATGTTTTTGTGAATCGTACTTTAAAATAAGCTCTTTCTTCTTCTGGAAAGTTTCATTAACAAAATTTTGTGGAGATGTGTATGCCTGAAGTGCCATGCTTTTATGACCTATGATTTCATATATGATGTGGTGATGGAATGGTCTCTTGAGTTCAAAAGCAGCAGCAACATCCTCGGACCTTTTTTGTGCCATAACCTTCATGGAAGATTTATGTTAACCAAGAATGTTGGGCAAAGAAATTAATATCAGACTTCATAACAGGATCGATTAACAAAGGTTAGTTCCAACCATAAGAATACAACACAACAGCAATGGCCCTAGTCACTGATTTCATTATTATTCAATCTCCATTGATAGTTATATCCATCATTCCTTGTCGAGCCGTAGGTGATAAACCTAGCTTCATCGCAGGTTTGATCCAACATATTGTAACCCAAAAAATGGCAAGCTTTAGCACAAATAGAAATAGTTTTCATACGTTATTGGAAAATCAGACTAGAGTCGGAACAAGGTTGAAATCTCGGGATCGAGATCTGTATCGAACCTTCATTTTTGGGATCGGAATCGGCAATATCGGCTGTCTCAAATCGGAAATATCAGTTTGATTGTATTAGTTGTCAAATAATTTATAGAAATTATAGAAAAAGTTAAAAGTACTTGGAATTTAGTCTTTTAGCTATCTTTTAGCAACTATTATGCTTCATTCTTGTTGCAGTGTATGCTTTCATCCCATAATTTTACGATGTCCCAAAAAAATTAATAGATAACGTTGAGAATCTGGTTAACATAGGCCCACACCGGGAAAAATGTAGGATGCATATGGGTATAAGATATAAGACGGGATAAACATCCATAAGGCTTGAGCCTTTTGGATGGAGTCCCAATATATTAAAAGCCCATATACATCCATGTGTGGGCCCAAACCGAGTTTTACATGGTATCAGAGCTAATGGCTCGATCAAAATTTATCTTCATTAATATTTTTAGTCTATCAATCCAAAATAAATAAACTCTATAACAAAATCTGATTATATCTTCTCTATGGATCATCAACAATAGCCTCCATCAAGATCAAAACTATGCAACCATTTCTTTCTATGACGCTTCTCGGCATGGCATTTCTAGCAAAAGAGACTTCGAGATTCAGTCCACCTAGCTTATGCGAACGAGACTACATATTTCGAGGTTCGGTCCGCCTAGCTTATGCGAAAGAGACAAGAGGCCACGTCCGTCTTGCATTATGCCATAAGAAATTATTTTTCTTCATCTTCCTTTTTACAAGTTGCATATACAGATCAAGTTTTAATCAAGCAAACTCTCGATTATCCACCATGAGTTTGAGAGCGACTACTAAAATATGAAATATATTCATGTAACCGTATTGGATATTTAGTTGTTATAGATAGGTTTAGTTATGACTTCATGTGTTGGAAATCTATCGGTTTAGATATCTCGTTGGGATTATTTGTTATCATTGGGTTGATTTATAGTTGTACAAATTTAGAAGATTGTTCACATAATAAAATGATCGGGTTTATTGCTTTATTATCATGGTATCAGAGCTCGGGTGTTTGTTTGTCCGCTTTGAAAATGAGGTATGAGCCCTCATTGCAAAGTCCTCTTTGCATGGTGCACATGAGGAGTGTTGAGAATGTGGTTAATATAGTCTCACATCGGGAAAATTATGGGATGCATATGGGTATAAAATATAAGATGGGATAAACCTCCATAAGGCTTGAGTCTTTTAGATGAAGTCTCACTATATTAAAAGCCCATGTGCATCCATATGTGGGCTCATGTGTTGTGGACACAAACCGAGTTTTACAAATTACATAGCGTTTTTAAACAAATATGAAATTTAAGGATGAATTTATAACAATTGGCCTAGAGGGTTTTTTTTTAATTACGAAAGACTTGGAGGTGTAAAATCAAATCATATAAAAGATTTATGGATGAAATTTAAGAATGCTATGATTATATAGTGTTTTCAGAAAATAAAGGAAATATTGTGGTGTGATATGGAAAAAGAACCTTTCTAAGATAAATAAACTAAGCCCTAATCCATTAAATCCCACTACCAAAAAAACGCAATTGTTCCCCTCTCCCTCCAGATCTCTCTTTTTCAATCTCCCCCCTCCCCCTCCCTACTGGGCTCTTTCCTACCACAGCATTGCTCTCTCCCTCGACCGTCGCTGCCACCACCGCTCTCTCCCTCTTGTGCTGCCGCAAGACCAATTCTCAACCAAGCCCGCCGATATTGACCCTCTATGGATCGATCCCAAGTTTTCAAGGGAGTTTCGTTTCCCCTTCAAATTCTGATCCGATCCGCCGATCCAGGTCGGGATTGGCCGAATTTCAAACCATGTCCAGAACATCATATACCCTTACAAAGAAAGACTCTTCATGTTTTCAAACATTGAAACTAAACTGATAAGCATATATAGTAAAAGTAACTGATAAGTTATAAGCTGTTCTAAGAAAGCAAATCCTCATTTATTAATTGACTAGACATTAAATCCATTCCATGTGACTCGTATATTCATAAAACTAGTAATCCAACGCATACCTTTAGAGACGGGAACAAATTAGGTTCTGGAGGTTGTGCCAAATCCCAAATACACAGCTCTCCTTCATCAGCCCCTGAAGCAAGCAGATTTGATGAGTGTGAACTGAACTCCAAACCACGGACCTGCAATTCCAATAGGCATGCATCTGTCAAAGTCAAAATAAGAGAGAAATTTTTTACAATTCATCGTACGAAAATTATTTTGCATGAAATACCGGGCCTGTATGCTTTTCAAGTCGTGCAACAAAAGCATCGTCCTGAGGATTTGACCTGCAGGGAAATAAAAGATTCTTCATATCGTTTTGTGACAGATGATAATTAGTCCTGCAATTTGAAGTGTGAAAGTTCATCATATAATCAAAAAATTGCATACTAAGATCAATATTGTAAAGTGAAAATCTTAAGATAAACAACCTCATTTATCTTGACTGAACTTATCCTCCTAGTCATTACACACAAATAGATGTGCAAGTGATTGATCGGCATAATGACTTACAAATAAACTATATGAGAAGGATGGACGACAAGAAAAGGAAATGGTGAAATGGAGGGGGGGAAAAAAGGAAACAAAATAAAAGGAAGAAAGGATGATTAGAAAATAAGACTGAATACAGAAAAAGCATGGAAGAGGAAACCAGAAAATTTTATATATAAAAAAGTAGGACTCTTATTTAAAATACCAAATGTTGCATCTTGAGCGTCGGTAATGGTGCAGAATTGTCAAAGGAGGATTATTGGTTGTCAAGGGACCTTTTAAAAGAAAAGGATGTATGTCTGAGAGGCAGCGGATTATTGGTTCGATAGGAGTGAGTGGAGGCGGAGGATTCATGTGCTCGACCCGGCGTGATTCTCATGTTGGTTCATGTAGATAAAAGGCTCAGTTGTTGTGATGTATGTCTGAGAGTTTTCGAAGAACTATCATATTCAGAAAAAGCAACCAAAATGTATTTAGGGTTGTTTAATGTAGATGGTAGAGAATGTAGGGTAAGGAGGCAATTTATCTCGATGGTGAGGTGATGTTCAGTCGCTACGAAGAGATGGATGAGGGAAAGAATGGAATGTATGCGTACATATATATATAGTCCGGATCCGTTGGAGCGGGATTCATGTTTTTCAAATTCACGAACTTTTTTTAGGGACGTCCGATCGATGATCTGTTCCGATTAAGTTGATCAACACGCCTTAGATAAGGTATGTTTACAAAATCATGTTGTTTGAAAGTGTGTATACATATGCATAAATATGCGAACTTACTTCAGTCGTATAATTTTTATAACTCTAAAACCAGTTGTACTATGTGTAAAACAATTCCAAACAATGTGATTTTTTAATCATGCACCATCAAGAGTGTTGATCAACTTGATCGGAACGGATCATCGATTGGACATCCCACAAAAAAGTTCTTGAATTTTTAAAACTCTCTCTCCCCCTCTCCCTCCCCAACACACGCACACGCACACGCGCGCGTGCATGCATATAGCGTATTGTTAAACGTAACCCTTGCTATATAGCATCTCTCCCTCCCCCCTCTCCCTCTCCCTCTCCCTCCCTCCCCAAAACACGCGCGCGCACACATGCATGCATGCATGCATGCAAACATATAGTGTATTGTTAAACTTAACCCTTGCTATATAGCATGCATCTCATCTTGTACTAGATAACACCAGAAAATGACAAATCGAACGCGCAACATGTAAATGGGCTGATGTCCACAAATTTTGAACATAAACTAGTGTATATCATATTCAATCACCAAATAAATTGGATAAAAGTAAATTTTTCGTACAGTTCTCTTAATTATCCATTGTGCACTACTAACCAAATGATTTTCCACACGTTATATATACAAGGCATATTTTTATTGACAGTTATCATGACATTTTGTCTTTGGCATGCATTCTAAACGCTCATATTTTCATATACTTGAAATAGTATTACTACTTGTTCCTCTTAGCATGTCTTCTTTCCATTTACATCCCTATATTTTTCAAATATAAACTCAAAATGTTTTGTGACATATGAAGGTTTGCAAATAAACATTTAAAACAACAAAAATGTAAATTGGTTAATCAGTTCCCTTTATATACCAAACTGTGTGAGATTAATACCTCAAAGCAAAAAAAGTGCATAAATACTAAATAGTAAGGCACGTTATTAGGAAGGTTAAGCAACTCTTTTAGAAGCTTACCTCGCCATTAAGATTTAGGCAACAACTTAAGCATTTCAGTAGGGGCATTTCAGAATATTGATTGTGACGTATATGAAAAATCCATTATGAAAGCAATTGGCAAGGAAAATTTATGCTCTGAAGAAACAATTCAAATGATATATTTCTCTAGCAATAAAGCTATAAACCCTGAATGTAGCATTAAAATAATAAGGGCATTGCAAGAACTGGTTGCTAGGCAGAGCAATCCATGCAGTTTCAAGCAAATATTAGCGAATTTTGACTATTTAATAATGGGAACACTAACCATTTCACAACATAATGATGGGTTATATTACATTCCCTATAATGGATAAGAACTAATTCTAATAAACTATAAAGCATTTTAATGATCAAAAGACGAACACAATATTTGACAAACTAGGTACCATTTTAAACCAAACCTTGATGAATGACGTTGGTTTGGTGGTTAAGTAGAAAAAAAATGAGGCAATTAATTAAATTTAAGGTTGAAAAAGGTCGCTACATAACTCACCATTTTGTGCTACATAACATAGCTCAACCCAATCGCTATGTAGTGAAACAAAATAACTCAAAAAGAAAGTAGCTTACGCTTTTCAAACAAATATCCTATGTTTTTCAAACAAATAGCCTATGCTATGCTACGTGTATAAGGTGCATAGCCTATGCTATTTGTAAACAATATTTTGAATAGGACTTTTTCTTAACAAACCGGATATAAACCCTGATATTTTAAGTAGAATATCCTCCAAACAACAAGCACTTCAAAATGGAAAGAAAAAATTCAGAATTTGTCTCGTTGAGTTTAAATCGGTAAATCCTAATCAGAATATCGTCTAATTAAATCCTAATATCCATCTCTTTGATTCTTTTATTATTTTTTCGAAACATTTGTTCTCCACTTCCCTCAATTCTTCTCTTTGAAGCTTTCAAATTGAGCATTCACTTTTTTCTTTTATTCTTTTTGATAGCGACTGGGTTGTCATGCTATTTGTTCAATTATAATAATTTTTATTAACCATCAATTATTGATTTTTCCCATTCCCAAGTACTTGACTATTTGATTGTTTTTAAATTGATACAATGCTATATAAAGTATGTATGTGGAACCATTGATTAAAAATTAGGAATTTGACAAATGGGAATTTTTCTCACTGTTTTAGCTCCCAAAAAATTAGGAATGTGTTCTTTACTTGTTGGTATGACTTGTATTATTATCATAAAGATTTTTTTCTATTTTTTAAGAAACAGATTTCCTTATTTTTGTAGTATAGAATGAATAAATATAAGTATATAGCTAATAAATTAATAAACCATATAGCTTGCACTTTTTTCAACGCTATCTGCGCTTTTCGTATTTTAAAGATGGAGCATTATGTTTTACGCTCGCTATTTCAATATCGATTAGATTAATCAAGTGAAATAAAGGTATGGTGTTGGACCAAAGCTGTGAATATTTTAGTGGATTTTGTAGCATGCTATATAACACGGAATACTCATATATTATCTAAGGAGATGTTCGGAAGAAAAGAATTGGACTCTCTTTTCTCCTCTGAGCTTCCCCCACATATATAGACAGATGCATACAAAAAATCCATGTTGTTACAAAAGGTTGATATTTCACCACAATCAAGATCGAGACGGAAGCTAACTTCCAACCACAAATATATTAGGTCAAGAGGCGAAGAATTCTGATGATTCATGCTTGCAAATCAATGTAGCGTTTCCATTTAACAAATACAATTATACAATGAATAAAATTTTGGGATCCATGACTAAGCAAGCCAATATTCACCTTCTGCCGTGACCTGCAGTGATTTAGATACCTTAAAATCAACTAAGCATTGGCTTTATCTCAACTATTTCAACACAAAATTGCATTAATCAAATATAAAAAACAATCTGACTAAAGCAATGGCAAGCATCAATTATAAACATCGACAAGATCAATTTGCTTCAGATTTCGAAACCAGAGAATAACTGAAGCTCCGTAACATTGACAATGGACTAAAGAACTGTGAGAATTATCGTATTCCTGCTTGTTAATTAGCAATTCAACGGATCTACAGAAAAATTCAATGAACAGAGTGAAATTAATCGATCAACTTGCGAGGATGCCGATGCTGCCATCGCGAGATCGAGAATATGGGAGAAACAAACTATTCAAATTTAACAATATTCAGCTATTTCATCTCTCGAATCCAGGAATTAATCAATAATGCAGCGGATCTAAAGAAAAATTCAGTGAACAGAGCAGACTTACTCAATCAACTTGAAAGGGTTCCAAACGCCGATGCTGCTATCGCTCAATCCACCAGCAACGAGACCCAACGAATACTCATCCGACGCCGGTAAAGGCTTGGACCACGAGAGGCGATTGAATCGCTCGGCGCTGGGGCAGGTGCCGGCGATGGGGAGATCGGGATCGTCGGATTGGAAATCCAATCTGAAGATCTCGAGGTTGGCGGAGGAGCTGAAGGAGAGATCGACGGCGCCGGCCATGGTGCCGGTGGCGAGGTAGGGCGCGTCGGGGGCGATGGCCACAAGGGCGGATCGCGCGGCGCTCTTGATGCACGCCATTAGAGAGAGAGAGAGAGATCGAAGGCGAAACTCTAGAGAGAGGGGTGATTGGATCTAGGGTTTCTTGATTTGGATTTTGGGGGAATTGGATTCAGTAACTCGAGCTTTATTGATGGCGAATGTGTGTGTATGAGAGAGGGAGGGAGGAGGAAATTTTAGAGAGAGAAGAGAGTGAGGAAGAAAGGGGGAGGGGAAATGTTGTAACTGTGGGTGGGGTCTGTGTGTTCTGTTGCTGGGTCCTGAAACTCATTATTCTTTTCACAATATTATTTTTTATTTTTTAGAAAAACAGGGAAAATGTTTTTTAATAATAAATCTCATTTCATTTCATATCATATTTTCACATATTTCCTAAGGGCAGTTTTGGTTGCAAGATTATGTTGTATTTGGCACTATTTGGATTAGCAAATCCAAGGATTCGGCACCATGTGAATTAGCAAATCCAGGGATTCCATGATTTCGTGTTTGGTTGAACAAAATTTGGAGAGTTTGGATTTGTTTGTCTTTTTTTAGGGACCCACCAAAAACAAGAATCCATGAATCCTCAAAAAAAATTTAGGATTTATAAGGATTTGCATTGTTTATGATACTTTAATTGTACTTTTATTTATTTAATAATCATCTCTCTCCATCTCTCTCTAAAATCATCAAATCCAATTCACGCTTTCTTTTCACCAACCAAATAAGAATTATAAGAATTTACAAATTCAATACTATAAATTCAATACCAACAAAATATAAAATTAGCTAATCCAGAATTTTTCAATTGAATCCAAATTTCACAATCTTGCAACCAAATAGCCCGTAAAGGCCTACTTTATTCTTTTCTATTTTTTTTCATTTGCCATTTTTATTAATTCTTACATGTACTTTCAAGGGCTTTGTAAAATTTGGAGTTCAAACTCCCAGTTTTAGCCCAGATTTTGAAGCTTACACTTCAAATCCTAACTTCCCATTCCCAACTTCCCATGTGGCAGGGACGAAATCGGGTGAAGGAAGTTGAGTATTTTTGGGAAACTAACAAGGAGTCCTGGGCGAATGCACGGGACCGAGTGAAAAAACCTGAAAAGATTATGTTTTGATAGCTTTCATGATCTGTTGAATTTAAATAATTCATATAAAGAAAGTTCCATGATATAAAAAGTTTATGACAATTAAATGCGGAATAATTTATACCAATTAAGGGAAGAAAGTATGTTGCGGTCTATATTGACACTGTATTTGAATAAAAATAAATAGTATGAAAATGTATCTAGAGTAATGATGAAGTCACCTATATATTTATTGTTGGATATGTATGCCCTAAAGGTCATTATTGTGTGTGTAGTGGATATTTGGTGTCACGACCCGAAAGGTACGGAACGTGACTGGCATTTAAATTACGAAACGTCTCATGGCGTACGTAAAATAAGTAAGCCAAATCCCAGAAATCAAAACCCAATGAAGAAATAGAGTGAAGGAAAAACCAATTAAGTCAACTCAAAATCTTTAAAAACAACTTCACCTTTTTCCAAAATTTTCTGCAGAGTCTCCTTTGTAAAATCTGGCCCCCAACGGGTACAAAACAGGAATATACATAGAACATGAAATAAGGCATCCCTAAGCGGGAGCTAGCTCTTCGCCGAAGCGGACTCAAATCCCACGCAATGTAAATCAGCAATGTGCAAAATAAGTAAAAAGAGGCACAAGTAATAAACATCATATCGGCTCAAGTGAGCTCGACCCCAAAATACAACATAAAAGTCCACAAATCTCACTGCCTCGTCTCTAGGTCAATATACATCAATACAATTAGCAGGTACAGTAGATACAGTAGATGAAGTACTCTCGATACAATGAATATACAAGGTGGAAACCAAGATGATATCACAACCCACCTACGAGCAAAAGCCTCAAGTCCAGGCAAAAGGAACAAAAGGAGCAAAAGGAGCAAGTGCGTCCGCCGCTACTGTGCTGACGGAGCGGACCTGCAAAAAGGCTGTGGCACAACAGGGGTGAGTTGCCAACTCGTGAGTAATAAATAATATCTATAGAAGCTATCGTAAGCATGCACACAAGTGTCATAACTCAACAATACTCAAATGGCATGATATACTAGCATATATGTATGCAACATGAATCGATTACAATACTAATCTGGCATGATGTACTAGCAGGTATGTATGCAACATGAATCAACTTGTGATCTAAATATGTGGATATAAGAAATCATTATTTTCTTCTTAGAAATCTCTTTTGAAATATCAGCATAATATCAATAGAATCAACAGAAATCCGTGTCCAGCATCGACACCTTAATAACTATCTCAAATCTCATGTATCCATATCACAGTATCTCTGGCCCCAGCCGTCCGGCTGACCTATCTCAAAGTATCAATATCTCAACATCTCACGGTCACGGTCGGTATCTTCTGGATATCCGCCGCGTCAACAATCACCGGTAGGTAGTCTGCCCCTGCCAGGCTCATCGTCTACAACTCGATCTTCTTGTCCCGGGGTATCTTACCGGGCCCACCATGTACCCGAGACGGTTCATCCAACTTCTCGAAACGGGTCTCGAAAACCAACAGAAAAACTCATGGTGGACGACACATACATCACTAGAAAACCGCAACTTGCATATTTTTAAAAGGGTAATAAGTTTATAAATCCTTGCGGTTTTCCCCCAAAATCCAGAAATCTCATAAATCTCAAGAAAATCATCATAAGTGCACAGGTCAATGATAATGAATGCCTATAGTATCAACAAGTCGAACTGTAATGTATAACTAATAGGCTAGGCATGAGCGAATGATGTAATGAGGTACATGCATATGCATAGCAATCCTACATGTTCATCCTGAGGAATTTAAATGCATTAGCACAGGTTTAAGCATCATATATGGTGAAATTGTACTAGATTTCAGGTTATACAAGTTATCTAGTATTGTGGCATAGCAATTCCCAAGGCGTGTGTGTCCGCATGAATAGTGCCCGTGCTGCATAAAACCCTGTCAATAGTGCAAGTGTCCTATGAAACGAGTTCGCACATGTATGTAAATATATAGGATTATGAATGCAGCAAGATGTTCAAGTAGGCACTATACTCATAAATACTATTACCACTAGAAGTCTTTTAAATTATCCAATCTAACGGGCGTCTTGCGCCATCGAAACGATTTTCCCCCGTAGATGTTACATCTACTCACCCGTGATCTCGTGCTAGGTGTATCCGACCACCTGCTTTCCTTTCTCCGCAGCGCTCAAAGTCCCCGCTTGCGAATCTAGAATTTACACAAGGCAACACACATAAGGCACAATCCTGCAAAAATGTGATATCAACGTTATACGAGCAACTAGCGTCGCAAGCTAAACGCGTGTGTACGTAACGTGTGTGCATACGTCAAAAACCAACGCGACACGCTGCGACACACAGCGCACCAACTCGACTCGTATCGTACGTGTCGCGTAAGTCCCGCTACGCTAATTATAGGTAACAGGTCCCAGATTTAATCTGGAGCAAAAACAAGAAAATCAAACAAGACCAAACCCCTCACAATACCTACAGACAACTACCTGCAAAAATCGAACAAATTCCCACACAATTGGGCCAGCCACCATAGGCATGATATCGGCCAAAAACAGGTGAAAAAGATCCAGGTTTCTACACTATAATCCTAGCACAAAGTATAGCCTAATGTATATGTTTTCTTACAAAAATTATAACCCCAGATACAGCAGATTCTACGTATCATAAAGTTTAGTTTAAAAACGTTTTAAAACACTTAGACTGAAACATTATGGTATTTTGTGAAATTAGGTGGGTTTACAAGAATTTAGTGATACCAACAACATATATTAGAGCTAATCTAACCTTAAAAACCCTGATTACCCTATTCTCCAACTAAACCATCAAAATATTGTCAAAGTCCACAAAATACTAAAACTAACCAAACTCTCCTAGATTTCTCCCACTACTAAAACTCAGAACCCAAACAATACCAAACACAGACAAATCCCCACAGACACCACTAGCCAAAACACCAACACCCAACTCACTAGGGGGGCCGGCGACGCCGGAAAAACAAGGAATGTCGCTGGATTTTTGGGAAGGGGTTGGGCTCGAAATTCAACACACTACTCTACACAGCCTGCACACTATTCTAAACATGTTTGCTAAACTATAAAATGATCACAGTTGTAGCAGATCTCGGATATCCTACAGTTTGCTTCAAAACCGTATTTTAAAATTTCAAGTTTTAGATTTTAAAGTGATTTAGCGAAATCTAGTGATACTCTCAGGTTAAAACAGCACTAATAACACCTACCTAAGTTAATTAAGCCATAATGATCCCAACTTAGCTTAAACCCCACTTAAACCACAAACTAGCACAAAAATCCACAATAAACACTAACCAAAGCTAAATAACAACATGCTAGCAAAGAAATGAGTTGAGTTTAAGAAATTATACCACACTTGATCTTAGGATGCAGGAAGAAGGAGAAGGAGAAGAAGAGGAAGAGAGTGTGCTGCTACTGCTCGTGATGCTGCTGAGCTGTTGTTGTTGCTGTTGTTTTTGCTGCTGCTGCTGCTGTTGCTGCTATCTTGCTGCTGCTGCTTGTGCTGCTGCTATCTTGCTGCTGCTGCTTGTGCTGCTGCTACTGCTGCTTGATGTGTGAGTAAGTGAAAGGGAGAGATATGTGAGTATGAGTGTGAGGGAAAAATAATTGGTTTGAAAACAAATGAGAGTCAAGACATTCCCTCTCTCTCTCATAATGATGATCAACCATGGCTCATGCCATCATGATCTCTCTCTCTCTCCAACCCAAGTCAACCCCCCAAAACAAAACAAATTTTAAAAAAAAATAATACACTTAATTAATTCATATTAACCTAATTAAATGGGTTAGTCCACTATGGTTATCTAAACATGGTTTAACCCTAAACTTAACCCTAGTTAACATGCACAAAGTGTGTGCAATCCAAATTAAATTCTAATAAAATATTCATAAATTCAGATAAAATATTTAAAAACCGTTTTGGTAAACTTTTTACTAAAACCCCCACATTAAAGCATAAATAACCACTAATCAAATTCTAAGGTATTACAATCTTCCCCCCTTAAAGAAAATTCGTCCCCGAATTTTAAAATATAGCTACGCGTACCTTCAAAGAGATGAGGGAATTTCTTCCACATCTCGCCCTCGGCCTCCCAAGTGATCTCTTCACCATTCGGGCTGCGCCAAAGAACCTTCACAGATGGCAAGACCTTTGATCGAAGTTTCTTCACCTGCCCATCCAATATCACTACTGGCTGCTCGGTGAACGAAAGATCGCGTTCAAGCTGAACGGTCTGATGCTGAATCTTATGAGAAGGGTCATGAAGATATCTGCGTAGTATCAACACATGGAATACTGGGTGAACGTCCGGAAAGCTGGGTGGAAGAGCCAAACGATAGGCAACTACGCCGACACGCTCGAGGATCTCGAAGGGACCCACAAATCTGGGACTAAGCTTTCATTTTCGCCCAAATCTCATCACGCCCTTCATCGGAGAGACTCTCAGAAAAACGTGATCGCCAACTGCGAACTCTAGTCTGCGACGGCGTCTGTCTGCATACGATTTCTGCCTGCTCTGAGCCACTCTCATCCGATCTCGAATCAACTGTACTTTCTCGGTCGTCTCATGCACGATCTGCGGCCTGATTGATTCTTTTTCCGGTGTGTATGTAAAGAAATGTATAGAAATCACAACCAAAAATATTTTGACCGCAATCAATAACGGTGTCGATTGTAGCGCGTTAGCGAGTGCGGATCGTCCACAGGGAAAGTGAGATCCATTCGTATTTCGAATTAGATGAATTGAAAATTTAAAGAAAAGAAAGAAAAGACAATTCAATTCAATTCAAGATTTGTAAAATGAAGTTCAAGAATTATCTAGATCTAAATCTAAAATCAAGAAAAAACATTAAAAATTCAAGAATCAAGAAGTGATGATATCCAATCCAAGAATCAAGAATCGAAATGAGGCTCGTAGGAATCGATCGGATCTATAGATGTGATGATATTTATTGATTACATATTCTTATCCATCGATGAATTGATACTAGATCGATGATGATCAACGAGAATTAGGGATTTCTTGCGGAAACTAAAGTTTCATCTTCTATCCCTTGTTCTTTCGTCGATATCATTCACATTCTAGCCTCTAGAAAATTCAAGAATCGATCGTGGATCCCTAATTTCAAGCGAACACAATCAAGAAAGCATCGCATCGAAACTAGGTCATCGATTCTTCAATTTACTAGGGTTTACAAACTCGTGGGACTTAAGAATTGTATAAGAATCTAATCATCATCATCTATTGATCGTCTCGACTCCTTCACGAGCGGAGTTTTACTCAAACATCATAACAAGACACACAATCACAAATTGAGATCGAATCATGATGCAAGAATTTTAAAGAAAGCAAGATAAAAGAATTTCACCTTTATTTATCAACAATTTCGTTACAATTCTCTCAAGATCTACAAGAGGAAAGAACTCGATCGTCGATTTCGGCTTCGCTCGTCTCCTTGAGTCGCGGATCTCCTTGGATCACTTGCTCCGATGAAGTCCAGCGTCGCTTTCTAAAGGATCGAAGGCTTCATGCTTGATTTGGTACTCGGAGTTCTTGATTTTGGCTTTGGAATTTGAATTTGGGGATTAGGGTTTACAAGTTGTGTCACTCAACTTGTGTTGGGAAATTAGAGATTCAATTAAAGAACAACCTTCAACAACGCTAGAAGTGAAGCTTTAGGGTTCCTTTTATAGCCTTAGGATTGGGATTAGCTTCCTTTAGAAGCTAGGTTTAGTTTAGCTTCTCTTGTAAGCTGGGTAGTTAGGTAGAAGCCTCTAGAAGTAGTTAGTTAGGCTTTAGCTTCCTTCATAAGCTTGGAGGTTAGGGAGAAGCTTCTAGGTTTAGTTTGTTAAGTAGCTTGCTTTGGAAGCTTGAATATGATTAGCTTGTACAAGGAGCTTTGCTGATCTGGCAGAAACTTCTGGAGAATTCTGGAAATTGCCATAGCTTGATGAGGTGTAGGCATTGAGAGAAGAATACTGGAGAGGAGCTTTGATGATGTCATGGTCACGTGACCGCGGATCCGCGGCACATGCCCTACTCCGGCCGCGGATCCGCGGCCATTTGGCTGCCTCTCTGTGTATAATTCCTTGTACTGCTTTCTGCTGGCTTCTTGGTATATTTCTGATATGTGGAATCTTATAATTCCCTTTAGTTCATTGCCAGATCTCAAGTTTTGGAGTTGGCGTATTTTTACCAGCACTTTTAACTGTTTTGGTTCTTCTCCTGGAATTTCCTGCACAGATTCTCGAAACAAGTGTTGCGCTATACAAAGATGATGTGATGCCATGACAAACACTCAATTTCCCTCAAAGTGTCGGTTTTAATATACAACACAGGTAATTTGGTATTTTACGGCTGTTTTGCTAATATGCGCTATATTAATACCGAACACCTCTAGATGAGTGCAAATGGTAGGGAAATTGACGTGTTAAAAATACATTATTTTCGACTGATCAAATTCCCCCAAACTTATTTTCGGTCATCTCGAGCGAACTGTTTTATTAAAAAGAGAAGGAGAAAATAAAGAAAAAGAAAAACTAACTAGCACACTTTCGTAGGCAACACGATTGCACTGAGCACGTGCAAAAAGCCTTTAAACCTCTAGGTGTCCCTAGTAGGAGGAGTGTTGTCTCCTGAGGGTTTTCAGCGGATTGCACCCACAAAATCCAATAATAAAAGGAAGACCGTGAAAGTTACATATAAAGATAAGAATTGTAAAAGAAAGACTTTGAAAATTAGAGTTTCCAACTATGCTAGCTTTTCGGTTGTCATGAGCCATATCTTAATAGTCATAAAAAGATGTTAGAAATCACATCATCCCTCAATAAAACATCGTCTTTATTCTTCATTCCTATCTTTCTTCCAAACATCGATCATATAACCCTACGTGTGTGTAATAGACATCCCTACACCCGGAGAATTCAATTCAAGCTATCATACTCTTATCCATCTGCCTCAGTACTTTTTAATTAATGAATATTTAGATGAATTTGCTTACACACTTTCATGCGACCGTTAATGCTTCTTGAGGTACTAACCGACCGATTACTCATGTGCTTGCTTATTAGGTGTATTTCCTCGTCTTGCACCACCTAAGGCTTAGCAGTGACTCCCAGACCAGTTGGTCTAAGGCACTAGGTGAAGAGGCACCCTCGCTATATTTTTTTATTGCTGCCTTGGCGATAACAAAACCAGTGTTCATTTTTCTTCACCGTTTTATATTTTATTCATTTTTTTTATTTCCTTCATACTTTTGGCTTTTAGACAAGAGCATTTCAAGGTATCCTCTACTATCCCGAGTTTCAATACGTGTGTAAGTGCGAATAGCAGGGTATCAACGTTCAAATGTTTGGCTTCCAGAATAGAAACTATTTTTCAGACTTATTTTTATCCTCAGATTAGTGACTTCTTTCATCTTACTAACCCTTGGGACAACGGCTCATAACTACCTATTACTAGTTCGTATAAGAAAACTTCTAATTTTCTTGGTTTTCTTAAATTTTTCCAATCTTTTGGATGTAATTTTTCACTATCTAATCTTTTATTATCTTATTTATGTACAAAATATTTAAATATTAAATATTTTTATCTTTTGAGAATTTTTTGAATTTTTATAGATTTTCAAATGTTTTGTGCTTATGCAGAGTATGATGCAAATGATGCGAAAATAAGCACAAACCTCCCCCAAACTTATTTTCAACAGTGTCCTCACTGTTGCCATCTGCTATATCTACAAAAAAAAACTGTAAGCTTGGGAGGAAATTTATTAACGGGGGCAAAATATTTAAGTGAAGATCCTCCCCCAAACTTATTCTTTTCACTCACCTCCATTCAAAAGATAATACAGTAATTTACAGGACATGGAGGTGAGACGGAGGAATTTTAATCAAGATAAAATGGCTCATGTAAGAACAGGAGCTCCTCCGTGGGGTCAGTGGAAAAATACGGCTTTAATCTATGTCCATTCACTTTGAAAAATGTACCGTTTTTAACATTTTCTACCTCAACTGCCCCGTGCGGGTATACAGACCGCACAACAAAAGGTCCCTTCCACCGAGATCGTAGCTTACCCGCGTGAAGGTATAGTCGTGAATCATAAAGAAGGACTTGTTGACCAGGTGTAAACGTTTTCCTCAAAATGTTTTTATCGTGAAAAACCTTAGTCCGATTCTTTACGATTACAGCGTTATCATAAGCTTCATCGCGGAGTTCGCTTAGCTCATTTAATTGCAGCTTCCGAAAGTTGCAGGCTTGATTCAAGTCAAAGTTAATTTCTTTAATAGCCCACATTGCTTTGTGCTCAATCTCGACTGGCAAGTGACAAGCCTTCCCAAACACTAACCTATATGGAGACATCCCTAGATCGGTTTTATATGCAGTTCGGAATGCCCAAAGAGCATTCGTCAATTTGGTCGACCAATCTTTTCTATTCTTAGCAACAGTTTTCTCCAGGATTTGTTTGATCTGTCTATTCGAAATCTCAGCCTGCCCGCTCGTTTGGGGGTGATAGGATGTGGAAAGTTTATGGTTGATTGCGTATTTCCGCATCACAGTCTCGAAAGACTTGTTGCAGAAATGTGTCCCGTTATCGCTAATGATAGCGCGTGGGTATCCAAATCGCGAAAAGATGTTTTCTTTTAAGAACATAATGACAACCTTTTTGTCATTAGTGCGACATGGAATAGCTTCAACCCACTTTGAGATATAATCAACCGTAAGCAGTATGTACAGATTCCCAAAGGAGCTGGGAAAGGGACCCATAAAGTCAATGCCCCAAACATCGAAAATTTCAACCACTAAGATGGGTTGCTGTGGCATCTCATTTCTTCGGGAAATCCTACTCGTGTGATGACACTGTGTACAGGTTTTGCAATGATCAAATGCGTCTTTGAACAAGGTCGGCCAATAAAAACCGCATTGCAAAACCTTCTCCGCCGTCTTTTTAGGACCGAAGTGACCCCCACATGCCTGATCATGACTAAAAGATATAATACTCTTGAATTCCTCATTCGGGACACACCGACGAATGATCTGATCAGGACAATACTTAAACAGATAGGGTTCATCCCAGTAAAAATGTTTTACTTGGGATAGAAAACGATGTTTGTCCTGTTTTGACCAATCGCTGGGTATAAGTCCCGTGACAAGATAGTTCACAATATCCCTGAACCAAGGTTCATCGGATACGTTTAAGAGTTGTTCGTCCGGAAAAGAATCATTGATCGGCAGGGTCACAGGTGAAGAAGAGATGCGTGAAAGATGGTCGGCTACAACGTTTTCACATCCTTTCTTATCTTTAATAACAAGATCAAATTCTTGTAATAGAAGGATCCAACGTATTAGCCTACCTTTAGCATCCTTCTTTGCCAAAAGATGTTTCAAGGCGGAGTGGTTAGTGTACACAACAATTGGTGAGCCAATCAAGTAAGGCCTGAATTTTTTTAATGCAAATACAACTGCCAAAAGTTCTTTTTCGGTAGTTGTATAGTTAATTTGAGCATCGTTCAGGGTCTTACTTGCATAATAGATCACGTGTGGCATCTTTTCAATGTGCTGTCCTAAGACTGCACCAACTGCAAAATCTGATGCATCACACATAAGCTCAAAAGGGTGGTCCCAATCTGGAGACGATAGAACAGGGGGCTGTAGTGAGAGAGTGTTTGAGTGAGTCGAATGCTGCCTCACAATTCGAGTCAAAGTGGAAGGTCGTATCCTTGGCCAATAGAAGAGTTAAAGGTCTAGCAATTTTGCTAAAATTCTTAATGAATCTCCTGTAAAAGCCCGCATGGCCAAGAAATGATCGGATATCCTTGACGCTTTTGGGATAAGGAAGGTTTTGAATGACATCTATCTTAGCTCTGCCAACCTCAATGCCTTTCCGTAAAATAACATGTCCAAGCACAATTCCTTCTTGGACCATGAAATGGCATTTTTCCCAATTCAAGGTTAAGTTCTTCTCTTTGCAACGAGTAAGAACTGCGTCAAGATTCGATAGGCAGTCAGAAAAAGAGTCTCCGAAAATCGAGAAATCGTCCATGAAAATCTCCAAAGAATTCTCGACCATGTCCGAGAATATCCCCATCATACACCGCTGAAATGTAGCGGGAGTATTGCATAGCCCAAAGGGCATGCGACTATAAGCAAAGGTACCGAAAGGACAAGTAAATATAGTTTTATCTTGATCCTTTTTGGCAATGGGGACCTGATTATAGTCAGAGTATCCATCCATAAAGCAATAATAGTCACGTCCAGCTAAGCGTTCCAGCATCTGATCAATGAAAGGCAGAGGAAAGTGGTCTTTCCTCGTAGCGGCATTGAGTTTTCTGTAATCAATACATACACGCCACCCAGTTTGGACACGTGTCTGAATTAACTCATTTGCCTCATTGGTAATAACTGTGATGCCAGATTTCTTAGGGACGACATGAATTGGACACACCCATTGGCTATCGGAGATTGGGTAAATAATACCATTGTCTAGGCATTTGACGATCTCTTTCTTCACCGCTTCCTTCATGACGGGGTTCAACCGTCTCTGTGGTTCTCTGGTTGGTTTGGCATCATCCATCAAGTGTATATGATGTTCTACAATCAAGGGACTAATCCCTTTTATGTCCGCCATAGTCCAACCAAACGCCTGCTTATTAGATCTCAATACCGTCAAAAGTGCATTCTCTTGCTCTGATGCTAGAGAAGCGGATATGATAACCGGTAAAGACTCATTCTCACCTAAATATGCATATTTAAGATGAGAAGGTAAAAGTTTGAGATCTAATGCTGGCGGAGAAATAATAGAAGGTGGGATCATTGAATGATATTCGGAGTCACAAAGAAGCTCATAGCCTGCATAAGATACAGACTCGGATGGTGATGAGTCAGGAATGTCGGACTCAAGCATGGAAAATGTGTCCTCGCTAAGATGTGTAAGATCAAACATTGATGTGGTAGTGTCGTCGAGATCTTCAAAGCAAAGTTCATCAACTCCGCAACTTTCGGTCGTGGACAGAGCACGCATCAAGTATATGAGCAGAGGGTTCAGATGGCTGACTTCCAATTTTGTAGATGTTCAGTTCAATTGTCATATTTCCAAAAGATAAGTTCATTGAACCGTTTCTACAGTTAATGACAGTATTGGAAGTGGCAAGGAATGGTCGACCCAAAATCACCGGAATTTGACTCCGTGGGTTTGCTACAGGTTGTGTATCGAGAACAATGAAGTCCACAGGGAATACAAATTCCCCGACTTTTATCAACACATCCTCTAGTTCACCCCTAGGTTTGGTGATTGAACGGTCTGCCATTTGGAGAGTGCAGTGAGCTGGTTTCAACTCTCCAATCCCTAGCTGCTCATAAACAGAATATGGAAGCAGGTTAACACTTGCGCCTAGGTCTAAAAGAGCACGGTTGATGTTTTTACCCCCAATAGAAATCGATATCGTAGGACATCCTGGGTCCTTACGTTTCTTTGGTAGCTGTGGGATAAAAGCAATGCTAATATTATTAGACATGAAGACCTTCTTTGGCACTTGAGTCTTCCTCTTCCTAGTGCACAAGTCTTTAAGAATTTTCGCATAAGTGGGGACTTGTTGAATAGAATCTAGGAGAGAGATGTTGATGTTAACCTGTTTGAACATTTCCATAATCTTCTCCATATGTGGACTCGGTTTGTTACCCCTTAACCGATTCGGATAAGGAGCTTTAGCAATAAGCGCTGGGTCCATCATAGGAGAAGGTGGTGTGTGTAGACGTGATCCCAGAATAGGAGTGGGGATCGTCTGTGGTATACTAGAAGAGGGTTGCTGAGGTAACGAGCCTTGTGGGAAACGGAGAATAGGCTCGTGAGAAGGCGATGGGGTAGAAGAACAAGGATCAGAAGTATAAGTGTGTGTGAGAGGAAAGGTCTCAGCCGGGGTGTTATTGATAGATCTCTCAGTATCATCAAACTCTTCTCCAACGTGATTATTCAGCACTCTTCCTGATCTCAACGTTGTGATGGCATTTACATTATAATGCCCAGGATTCGGTAGGGGTTGAGACGGAAGTTTCCCTTTTTCTCTCGCACTCATTCGGCTTTTAGTCGTGCAATTTCTACTTCCATCAATCTGATACTCTCAGGTTGGGACACTGAGTTTTTCTTTATCTCACTGACGGAAGATCTAACCTCAGCCGACACATCCATGAAATTTGACAAGAGTGACTTCATGGTTTGTGTGAATGTAGAGAACTCGTCAGAACAGGTCAACTGCAAAGGATTAGAAGGTGCAGGAGTGTTGACCTGGTTTTGAAAATTTTGTGACTGGTAGGGGTGCTGAGTGAGTTGAAGTGGTTGCTGTTGTGGTGGAAGAGCCCTTTGGAAATTGTTTTGGTTTGGAACCGTGTGTTGATTTTGTTGTTGGTTTCAAGCAAAATTAGGGCGATTCCTCCAACCCTGATTATATGTGGAAGAATATGGATCGTTTCTAGGTCTTTGAAATGCGGCATTGGTATGCTCTTGACCTTGAAACGGAGAATTCAATGGACATTCTTCCGTCAAATGAGAAGGATCTAGAACATCATCCACATACAGTTTTGGGGAGCGACATCGGATTTAGGGAGGCTGCTGAAAATTTATGTTCCATAGCCTCGAGCTTCTTTTGCATTGCTGCCATCTCAGCTCGAACACCTATGGAAATATCAATTTGGTGTACGCCACCCCTAGACGATGACTGGTTTCCACTCTCCCACTGTAAGGACTTTTCAGCGAACTCTTCTAAAAATTTCCAAGCTTCTCCATCATCCTTGGTCATAAAATTGCCTTGACACATGGCTTCAAGGTTCTGTTTAGTGGTCGGGTTAATGCCCTCATATATGATTCGACACAGATCCTATCTCGGGATTCCGTGATGTGGACATTGAACCAACAGATCCTTGAAGCGTTCAAAGCACTTCGAGAATGGTTCATTCGGAAGCTGGGTGAATTGATTTAGTTCGCTACGAACTCGAGCTGTCTTGTGATTAGGGTAGAATTTCTTAAGGAATGCTGCAACGAATTCTTCCCAATTCGAAATGGAATGTGCGGTAGTATTATATAGCCACTTCTCGGCCATATCGCACAAGGTAAATGGAAGAAGACGTAGACGCATAGCATCCACAGAAAGTTGTGAGGTACCCATCATTGCGCATACATTTTCAAATTTTGTGATAAAGACATATGCGTCTTCAGACTCGAGACCGTTGAATTTTGGTAGAAGGTTGATGTATTGGGGTTTAATCTCAAAATTATCCCTGTTGGCTGGTGGAATGGATAAGCAGGTCGAAAGAGGGCCTCGCTTAGGATAGCACCTCTTTTGGAGAGAGATGCGGGGTGGATTCTGCGCGCCAACGGACGGCGGCAGATTAGTGGTAAAGAAGTTCGATGGAGAAGGATCCATCGATGTGGGTGTGGTGGTGGGTAAAGAAGAAGTAAATGTAGAAATACTGACTTCAGAGTCGATCGGGGGAATGCAGACTAAACGGGCACTAGAATCCCGTGTCCAGCCTATCTTGCACTAAAAGGGTTTAGTACAAGTGGCAGCGTGAATATAATTAGAGGAAATGATGTGATTGGTGTTTGTTTTGAAAAATATACGGATTTTTGAAAAAAATGATGCAAATCACAACAAGTGCAACAAGTAAAACCCTAAGTCTAGTGGTCACCTAGGTCAAGTCTCTAGATCGCTCCTAACTGCCAAAAGACAAGTCGCAGGATCAATCCTACACTGCCTCTTTGTCCCTCCTGTGGCCAGGTAAGTGCCAGGTAAGTGGGAGGTTCTCCACTATATAAGTAGTGGGCCTAATTAAGTAACCACTTGCCTTAGACACACTTGCCTTAGACACCACAAAAGAAACGCGGATAAGCAATGAATTACCCACGGCCTTCTTCTGTTCTAAGTGAGCGCGACGGTCCTTAGAGTCATGTCTAGATCTCTTTTAGTTAATGAGGGTAATGCGGATGCAAGTTTGTAATTTTCGGGGCTTAGGAAGGGTAATGAAATCCCCACCTAATCTGGATTTGGCTGTGCCCTTTAAATTCCGTATTAATATGCAAACAACCAAAAATCAAAACACGCACAATTTTTATTGCTTTTCGCGGCGCTGCGAATTATTTGCAAAGAAACCTGCAGCAAATTTGTTATTGGAGCAGATTGAGAAGGAGATAAGAAAGTCAAGAAGTCACCTGAGAAAGTTTCGTGCAGCACTGCTACAGTTCCGCCGCGGTTCAGCCGCAGGAGGCGTCTAATGAAGCGGATCCGCCGCCAGTTTGAGGAATTCCTGCACAAAATTTTTATACAATGCTTCTGTTCACCCCCTGAGTCCTCTGGAATATTCCAAATATTTTTCCAATTGCACAGCAGACTCCAGATTTCCTTGCAAAAAATCACAACGAATCGTTTAGTGTTTGCGCGAATTTTAATCTCAAAATTATGATGAAATAAACTTTTCAACTCAAATTTCAAAAAACGAATGAATTAGCGCACTATCCCCGGCAACGGCGCCATTTTGATTGATTCTTTTTCCGGTGTGTATGTAAAGAAATGTATAGAAATCACAACCAAAAATATTTTGACCGCAATCAATAACGGTGTCGATTGTAGCGCGTTAGCGAGTGCGGATCATCCACAGGGAAAGTGAGATCCATTCGTATTTCGAATTAGATGAATTAAAAATTTAACGAAAAGAAATAAAAGACAATTCAATTCAATTCAAGATTTGTAAAATGAAGTTCAAGAATTATCTAGATTTAAATCTAAAATCAAGAAAAAACATTAAAAATTCAAGAATCAAGAAGTGATGATATCCAATCCAAGAATCAAGAATCGAAATGAGGCTCGTAGGAATCGATCGGATCTATAGATGTGATGATATTTATTGATTACATATTCTTATCCATCGATGAATTGATACTAGATCGATGATGATCAACGAGAATTAGGGATTTCTTGCGGAAACTAAAGTTTCATCTTCTATCCCTTGTCCTTTCGTCGATATCATTCACATTCTAGCCTCTAGTAAATTCAAGAATCAATCGTGGATCCCTAATTTCAAGCGAACACAATCAAGAAAGCATCGCATCGAAACTAGGTCATCGATTCTTCAATTTACTAGGGTTTACAAACTCGTAGGACTTAAGAATTGTATAAGAATCTAATCATCATCATCTATTGATCGTCTCGACTCCTTCACGAGCGGAGTTTTACTCAAACATCATAACAAGACACACAATCACAAATTGAGATCGAATCATGATGCAAGAATTTTAAAGAAAGCAAGATAAAAGAATTTCACCTTTATTTATCAACAATTTCGTTACAATTCTCTCAAGATCTACCAGAGGAAAGAACTCGATCGTCGATTTCGGTTTCGCTCGTCTCCTTGAGTCGCGGATCTCCTTGGATCACTTGCTCCGATGAAGTCCGGCGTCGCTTTCTAAAAGATCGAAGGCTTCATGCTTGATTTGGTACCCGGAGTTCTTGATTTTGGCTTTGGAATTTGAATTTGGGGATTAGGGTTTACAAGCTGTGTCACTCAACTTGTGTTGGGAAATTAGAGATTCAATTAAAGAACAACCTTCAACAATGCTAGAAGTGAAGCTTTAGGGTTCCTTTTATAGCCTTAGGATTGGGATTAGCTTCCTTTAGAAGCTAGGTTTAGTTTAGCTTCCCTTGTAAGCTGGGTAGTTAGGTAGAAGCCTCTAGAAGTAGTTAGTTAGGCTTTAGCTTCCTTCATAAGCTTGGAGGTTAGGGAGAAGCTTCTAGGTTTAGTTTGTTAAGTAGCTTGCTTCGGAAGCTTGAATATGATTAGCTTGTACAAGGAGCTTTGCTGATCTGGCAGAAACTTCTGGAGAATTCTGGAAATTGCCATAGCTTGATGAGGTGTAGGCATTGAGAGAAGAATACTGGAGAGGAGCTTTGATGATGTCATAGTCACGTGACCGCGGATCCGCGGCACATGCCCTACTCCGGCCGTGGATCCGCGGCCATTTGGCTGCCTCTCTGTGTATAATTCCTTGTACTGCTTTCTGCTGGCTTCTTGGTATATTTCTGATATGTGGAATCTTATAATTCCCTCTAGTTCATTACTAGATCTCAAGTCTTGGGGTTGGCGTATTTTCACCATCACTTTTAATTGTTTTGGTTCTTCTCCTGGAATTTCCTGCACAGATTCTCGAAACAAGTGTTGCGCTATACAAAGATGATGCCATGCCATGAAAAACACTCAATTTCCCTCAAAGTGTCGGTTTTAATATACAACACAGGTAATTTGGTATTTTACGGCTGTTTTGCTAATATGTGCTATATTAATACCGAACACCTCTAGATGAGTTCAAATGGTAGGGAAACTGACGTGTTAAAAATACATTATTTTTGACTGATCACGGCCCCAAAATACTGCTCTTGCTAAGCCCAGTCCAACAGACGGGCGATCTACATCTCCTCCCATACAAGACCTCGAAAGGTGCCATCTGAATAGTATCCTGGAAGCTGTTGTTGTAGGAGAACTCCACTAAGGGTAAATGATGATCCCGGCTACCTCCGAATTCTAAAACGCACGCTCGGAGCATGTTCTCGAGAGTCTGAATAGTCCGCTCTGACTGGCCGCCGGTCTGCGGATGAAATACTGTGCTGAAACTCAAACGGGTGCCCAACGCCTCCTGAAGTCTCTGCCATAGTCGGCTGGTAAACTGGGTGCCTCGGTCTGACACGATACAAATCGGGTCGCCATGCAACCGTACGATCTCGTCGATGTAAATCTGGGCATACTGAGCAAAACCGAAAGTGGTCTTCACTGACAGGAATTGAGCCGCTTTCGTCAATCGATCCACGATCACCCAGATGGAGTCATACCCTCTACTAGTCCTGGTAGACCCACCACGAAGTCCACATAAATCTGCTCCCATTTCCACTTCGGAATGGGCAAAGGCTGCAACTCTCCAGCGGGCCTCTGGTGCTCAGCCTTGACCTGCTGACAAGTCAGGCATCTCGACACGAAGTCTGTGACATCCCTTTTCATCCCGTCCCACCAATAAACATCTCTCAAATCGCAGTACATCTTGGTGGAACCTGGATGAACGCTATATATCGATCTATGAGCCTCCTCAAGAATCTCACGCCGCAGTCCCTCAGAAGCCGATACGCACAATCGAGTCCCAAAGCGCCTGATCATCGATCACGAACTCAGAAACTCTGCCCTGCCAAATTCTTAGTTCCAGTTAGGTAAGGCTGGAGCGAAGAAAGTCAATTCCAAAATAAAAAATAATAAGTAGAAAATAGAAGAGCCCAGATTCCAAATGAACAAATTCAAACTCGAAAAGGTAAAGCCAAAGAGTGTGAACTATACAAGTTCACAATAACATTTGATTAAATGAAAGAAGAGGCTCCGGTGTTGTACGGCGAGAGACGTACATTTAATTTGATTTGTTGAGCTCTTTTTTGGGACAGCTAAAAGGGCCCAAAGTACGCACGAGATGGATGTTTGTTGGGGGCGGACCAGGGCACCCCTTTCCCTTAACAGGAAAGCATAGCCCACCGGCGATTGAGGTAGACTAACGAGAGAGTTCACGGTTAACGAGATCTCGGCAACAACACTTCCTATATCCGTTACTCTTTCACGAGTATATTTGTGCTCCATGATCTCTGAAAGACGGTCATCACTAGGCTGTGCCTCGCGAATACGGTCAAGCAACTGCGGACGTGCATGAATATGCGCAAGCTGTCCCCCTGTCGGAGTGAACTCGAATTCAACTCGGCTGTCGCATAAAATCTGCCAATCTGCTGACGACTGCATCTGTACGGCGCTCAAATAAGATAGACTACCTCCGGGCCTCCTACTCAAAGCATCTGCCACCACGTTCGCCTTGCCCGGATGGTAAAGGATTTCGCAATCATAGTCTTTCACCAGTTCCATCCAACGACGCTGTCTCAGATTGAGGTCTCGCAGCTGAAATATGTACTTCAAGCTTTTGTCGTCCGTATGTTAGTGTATATGCCCTAGAGGCCATTACTGTATCATAATAGTTTGTATATTACTTGATGGAAGCTTGGGATATTCACAGTTGTATAGACAATCTTGCTCGAAATGGTAGTATGCTACTTGGTTTGTTTCTACTTTAATGTGTATATGTGTTTCTTTTAGCATATCGCCTATACACATTAGTGGAGCCCTTAGGATCTTTGCTTGATTACCGGCGTTGTGATGGCAGTCACACTTGTGGGGGCTGGGTAATCTATAAGCACATCCTTATACAGGTCCCTAGTCGTAGGACTATCGAGACAGGGCATCGATACTCCGGAGTAGACTAGCGTATACGCTTCTCATCCCAGCAGGGGAGATGGTCTGTCCCACAGCCGTCAGTACGTCGTACTTGAGATAGTATGCGGGTGCTCGTTAGGTTACGAGTACACTAGACATGACTCGTCGGGAACTGTTGGTTGGTACTATACCTATCGTCAGTTATCAGTTCCCAGGTGACATGAGTACAGCTTAGTCCGCTGACTTGACACTGTCACTTCGCCTCGAGTGTGTTCCCACTGTACTTTGATTACTACCCTACCACGGCTCAAAGGAGTTGTGCAAACAGGTAGTAGTTGGGTGCAGTCCCGAGGCACTTGGAGGCAGTGACGGTTAGATAGGATTCGTCTCTCCCGATATTGGGGGTTGATATCGCGCTGTGTCTAGGAGAGCCATTACACAAAGTCCCTGGCCAGGGCAAGCTACTGGTAGCGTTTCCAGTGTTATCTCAGGGTGTTATGGGCTACACTCTGACACGACTTGTACCGCTATTAGGGGACTGACGTTTACCGCCCCCTAGGCCCGCCATGCGATACTTTCAGACGAACAGACCGGAATGTACGGAGATTGTCACATACAGGCTCAGTAGGAGTTCGGATGGGTTCACCTCATCAGTCTTCTTATCGGCATCTACGTGGGGACCGTTACGTACAGCTAGTGCCGCTTACGGTCTGTGGTTAAACCCACTGCCAGCGTAGTGTCGAGTCTTTAGAGTCCCACACAGAGGGTTATTCGCCTTTGGGCAAAACAGAGTAGAGGTCATATGGTTTTGCGACGAGGTTCGTTCACATCCACGCACTTGTGCACGTTTGGTGTCCGGACAATTATTACTAGCGGGCTTTGGTTTAAGCCAGATCCTAGTATATGTTTTGGGATTGGTTTTATCTCATTGTATTCGTGTTCCTCGGAACATGGATGCGGGTGTGTATGCACAGTTGACTGAGGCAGAGGCAGAGGATTCTCATTAGGGTTGATGACGGTTGTCTTTTTCTAAACCCTAACGAATATGTGAAATTTTATTAATAATATTAATTATAGGAAATTGTGTTATGGTTAGGGTTGTTGACCATTTGACCAAGGTTGAAAAGTTGACCATCATCATTTCACACAAAGATGCTTTTTGATCTTTGCAAAACTCATTAAATGTGAAATGATAATGGTCTTTTCAAACCAACCATCACCTTTTTCTTTTTGATTAATATTGTTAATTGATAATTCACATATATGTGATATGGTTGTTATTTTCTTCTCATTCTCACTTGCATCTTCTCTCTCATCCATAGCTCTCATCCTCTTCCTCTCTCTCAAGGCAAAATCCCTCTCATGAGTTGAGAACCATTTGCCATTGAGATAAAACACCAAAACTCATCTCTACTCATCCTAAGGTTAAGGTTTAGCAGACCTAACACTTTAGTTACCTCAAGTTTGAGGAAGGAGCTCAAGGTAGAGGCCCTCGGGTGGATCTTTCTTCGGCAAGAGAAGGCGACGAGGAGGAACCATTCAACCCACTCTAAGGAGAAGAAGAGAAGGAGTTCAAGACTAGGTATAACCCTCTAACCGAGTAGGTAAAACTTGTAGTTAGTTGCTAGTGTGTTGTTTAGCAAAGATCCGGTTTCTAGTCCATGTTACCCATTCCATGAAAAATCGTTTTTCACCGTTTCCGCTACCCCGAAAGAACCGGGACAGGTAACGTGGACTTACAGTGGTATCAGAGCCTAGCTAAACACACACTAGCATGTTAGTGAAGTATCTAGAATTTCGATCGGAAAAAAAAAGCCGCAAAACACGTCAAAAATGTTAACTTTCTGCCGATTTTTATTTCTGTTCAAAAAATAATTAATCATACACTAAAAATCGGCTCAGGGTTTTTAAAGAACACCCAAGAAAAACGATCCAGTGACTCGGTCAACGCGCCGCGGATCCGCGGCCGAGTTGACTCGGCCGTGGGTCATTTTTCTTGCAGTGTTCTTATAATGGTGTTTTGGGATTTTTAGGATGGTTTGTTTCTGCCCAGAATTTCCAGAGAACATATTTGTGTTTGGGGTGGTTACAAATCCGTATTTTGATCGAACTTCTCTAGATTTTGGCTAATGGGTTATATCTGTGATGTGAAATATGTATTGAATGTCTGCTAATCGCTATACGTCGATTAGTGGGGGTTATACATATCTATGATCTGTAATGTTGATGGTTTGTGTATATGAATTCGTTGGATTGTCGCGGATGAATAGCCGGGGGTTGTGAGATGAGAGTTTTCTTTATCTTTCATTTGATGTAATATGTAAATTGATGTAATATTATTTGTATGGCCGCATATCCGGGATGAGGTTGTAGCCGCCATTGTATAATTTCTTTTTACAGTTTTTGCTCCTAGGATAGACCCAAGGTGGGGTGCACAAACTACCGGGTACCTCGAAGTACCGAGTGGCCTACTCACGTTGTTGAGGGAGGTTGATTCGCTTCGGGTACTTGGCGGGTAGTTTGCCGCACCCGTAGAGGTCTAGGGTGGGGTATTGACTATTCATCGCGACCGTGTAATCCGCTTTTCGTTACAGGCTCGAACGAAACGCGGATTCCTAGTATATCCAATGTGTTCATCTGTGATCTGGAATGGCTATCATTGCATATGACGAATGCATATATCTATATATGATATCTATTTAGGCGTTGGTTATGTTTTTCATCCGCGCTAGTCCAGCCCCCGCTCTGTCGTTAGTTAAGTAACCTAACGGGTGATGACGGGACCCCGTGGCGAATGCGGATGGCATAAGCGTACGTCATATTTTCGTTGTTTTCTGCAATGGTAGGATTAATTGATGGGACGCATTAAATTAATGCAAGAAAATAAACCAAAGTAAAGTCGTTGGAACACTTTCAAAACCACTCGGTTTCTTTTCAAAAACAAACTTTTAAACGCGGAGCTTGAACCGCTCCTTTTAAAAGCTATCTCGTTCCATCGATTATATCAAGTTCACTATGTTCACGGTTTCGCCAAAACCATTCGTAGCCCTCCGTCATTTCATATGGATAGTCAATAGTATTCAAGCTGTGTTTGTTGGCCAAAGTCAAGGCATAGTGATTGGTAGCTATTGGATATTCATATGTAGCATAGATAGATGCGTTGGTTTGGGACAGTCGTACTGCCTTGTTGGCCAAAGTCAAGGGTAGGTACGGGTAGGTTCAAATTAACCTAGAAAATGATGGGTAGAACTTGACATGTGACTTATGATTTATTGGCCAAAGTCAAGGTCATAAGAGCATGGGGCAAAAATCCACATCGGGAGTTTCTAAAGAAACTGAAACTTGCTTGCGCTGCATACCATTTGGAGTGTGATAATTCTGGTAGGATTGCTTCAGTTTTATCACACGATGATATTTGGATCCCGATCCTACTGTGAGTATATGCTACTCCTCGGGAACTTTCTCACTTAACGATCAATGCTATAAACCAAGTAGGTGTCTAGAAAGGTGTTAGCGGGGCTACGCCCACAGGGAAAAGAGGTTATTTAATTAAGGAACTTCGCGAAAGCGTTGGAAAACCTCCCTCGAAGTACCAACACTGGCCTGGGTGAACGGTTAACCAAGTATTGTACGGTGAGATTGATCCCGACTAATTCTTCCTTTTTGGTTTGAGGAGGGATTCGAGAGACAGTGGGAGCCATCATGTTTAGACAAACTAAAAACCACTCTAAACTTGCAAGAGCATCATGCTAAAGTGTTTCTTCTCTCTCTCCTAATTGCAGCGACTAAGTATCATGACCGGACTTAAGTTACTACTAGATAAAAACATACTGACAGGGCCAAACTATAAGGATTGGCTCAGGAATGTCAAAATGGCAATCACTTATGACAAGTTGGGGTATCTCCTTACCACCAAAGCTCCCCCTGTCCCAGGTCCCAAAACCAGCGTCGTGGACAAGGAAATCCGTAAGACCTGGGAGATCGACTGCGCGAAGGCCAAGTGCCTCGTACTTGCCTCTATGGACAATGAACATCAGAGGAGGCACGAGAATATGGACCTTGAATCCATATTTCTCCATACAAAAGAACTGTATGGAGAGCAATCCTGTATCGCCAGATACGAAGTCTCGAAAAAGCTGTTTTTGGCGAGATTGGCCGTCGGATCATCGGTAGCGGAACACGTGCTTAGGATGATTGGCTATATTGAAGAGCTCGCGGACCTTGGGACCACGTTAGAGAATGAGTTCTATACTGACTTGATTCTTCAGTCCCTTCCTTCCACTTACACCCAGTTTATCCTGAACTTCAACTTGCAAGAAAAAGAAGTTGAACTTTCAGAACTCCTCAACATGCTGAGGAGTGCAGAGGGCACCCTACAGAAAGGTAGGGAAACATCCACTTTGTTTGTTGGAGGACCATCCTCTTCTAAGTCCAAGGCGAAAGCCAAGGGAAAGAAGAAGAAAACCCCCACCAAACCAAGGGGCGGTGTTAGTAAAGTGGAAGCGAAGGGAAAAGCAAAAGCAACAAAGGTAGCGGGAAAGCTTGTGGAAAAGGAAGAGTGCTTTTACTATCACAAGAGTGGATACTGGAAGAAAGATTGCAGGGCTTGGAAGGCCAGAAACCAGGACCCGAAGCAAGTCGTGGCTTCGGCTTCAGGTGTGTATGTTATTGAAAACTGTCTATCAATAAACTCTACTTCCTGGGTATTAGATACCGGATCAGGATCTCATATCTGTAATTCCTTGCAGGCACTGAGAAAGCGTAGGGTTTTGAAGGCAGGTGATATGACCCTCAAAGTTGCAAACGGAGCTAGCATGGATGCTGAGTCCGTGGGGGACTATCACTTGGGGTTGTCAGATGGACATGTTTTGGTTTTGCGTGATTGTTATTTTGTACCCAATGCAACTTGTAATATCATATCTGTATCTTTAATGTCTAAAGAAGGTTATGAATTTACATTTGTAAGCAATGTTGTAAACATTCACCTTAATTAAGTTCTGATTGGGTCAGGTACATTAAGCAATGGTATATACGTATTAAACCAACCACAGATTTTCAATATCCAGAA
The DNA here is from genome assembly GCA_030015575.1 of Agapanthus africanus. NCBI lineage: Eukaryota > Viridiplantae > Streptophyta > Magnoliopsida > Asparagales > Amaryllidaceae > Agapanthus > Agapanthus africanus. The sequence goes on along the minus strand of CM057341.1, from coordinate 714,857,082 downwards.
TACACACAAAAGAAAGTCTCTAGAAATAAATCATGTTTTCTTCTGGCATTGTAGACTGGGTCACATCAATGAGAGAAGGTTGACTAAGTTACATTCAGAAGGATATTTGGATCCGTTCGAATATCATTCATATGCAACTTGTCAATCCTGTCTCAAAGGAAAGATGACAAAGACTCCGTTCACTGGATACAGAGTAAGAGTGAGCGAGCTCTTGGGGCTCGTACACAGTGATGTGTGTGGCCCAATGTCTACACATGCGCGAAGCGGTTATTCTTACTTCATTAATTTTACGGATGACTTTTCGAGGTACGGATATATCTTCTTAATGAAACATAAATCTGAAGCCTTCGGAAAATTCCAGGAATACAAGAATGAAGTAGAAAAACAAACAGGCAAAAGTATCAAGACACTGAGATCTGATCGAGATGGTGAATACTTGAGTGCCGAGTTCCTGGATTACCTAAAAGAGAATGGAATTCTCTCTCAGCTTACTCCTCCATACATTCCACAACATAACGGTGTATCGGAGAGACGGAACCGAACCCTATTGGATATGGTACATTCCATGATGAGTAACACTGAGTTGCTACGATCATTCTGGGGATATGCACTAGAATCAGCTGCATACCTTTTGAACCGAGTTCCAACTAAGACAGTGCCTACCACACCATATCAGATGTGGAGTGGGAAGAAACCCTATCATAAGCACATTAAGACATGGGGATGTCCAGCTTTTGTCCAAAAGCAGCATGCGGATAAACTCGAGGCACGCTCAGTACAGTGCAAGTTTGTGGGATATCCAAAGAACTCCAAGGGATATTTCTTCTATTGCGAAGAGGAACAAAAGGTTTTTGTTTCTCGTCATGCCTACTTCTTGGAAACTGAATTTTTGGAAAATCAGATAAGTGGGAGCGCAATAGAACTGGAAGAAATTCCAGAACCACGAGCTATTACTGAAAGCTTAGTAGAACCAGAGGGTTCGAAAGAACATGACATTCCTACGCCGCTCCGCATGAGTAGTAGGCAGTCTCATCCGCCCGAGAGATACTACGGTTTTCTCATAGTCGGGGATAGAGAGGATTGCATCATTGATAATGATGAGCTGACTAGCTTCCAGCAGGCCATTCAGATCATTGACTCGGTAAAATGGCTGGATGCAATGCGGACCGAAATGGAGTCCATGTACACCAACAAAGTATGGACTTTGGACGTTGCTCCAGAAGGGGTAAAACCCGTAGGATGCAAATGGATCTTCAAGAAGAAGATTGGTGTAGATGGACAGGTTAAGACCTATAAGGCTAGACTTGTTGCAAAGGGTTTTCGTCAAAGACCTGGTTTGGACTATGACGAAACCTTTTCTCCGGTGGCTATGCTCAAATCCATTTGGATCCTTCTTACCATTGCTGCCTTCCACGATTATGAGATTTGGCAGATGGACGTAAAGACCGCTTTTCTAAATGGAAATTTAGAGGAGTGCATCTATATGGACCAGCCAGATGGTTTCATTCAGAGTGGGAGCAGCGGAAAGGTGTGCAAGTTGCTTAAGTCCATTTATGGACTAAAGCAGGCATCGCGGAGTTGGAACATCTGTTTTGATGAGACGGTCAAAGATTTTGGCTTTATCAAAAATCCAGATGAACCATGCATCTATATTAAAATTGTAGCATGAACTATCGTATTCCTCGTTTTAAACGTGGATGACATTCTCTTGATAGGAAATGACATTCCTATGCTGCAATCTGTCAAAGGGTTCTTGTCACACAGGTTCTCCATGAAAGACCTGGGTGATGCCTCTTACATTCTGGGGATCTGGATCTATCGTGATAGATCCAAGAGGATATTAGGACTTTCACAGTCCAGGTACATCGACACCATACTGAAAAGATTCAGTATGGAAGATTCTAAGCGCGGTAACCTACCGTCTTATCACGGGATCACCCTCTCCAAAGAGATGTCTCCCAAGACTGATTTGGAAAGGGATCGCATGTCTATTGTACCCTATGCTTCTGCGGTAGGCTCTATAATGCATGCGATGTTGTGTACCAGACCAGATATAGCTTATGCACTGAGTGTGGTAAGCCGGTATCAGTCAAACCCTGGGGAGAAGCACTGGATAGGGGTAAAGAACATTCTGAAGTATCTGAGAAGGACTAAGGACATGTTTTTGGTTTATGGCGGAAAAGACCTCCAGATGGAGGCCTTTGCTGACTCCAGCTTCCAGAGTGACAAGGATGATTCCAAGTCCATGTCGGGTTATGTCTTTACCCTCAATGGAGGGGCGGTGTGTTGGAAGAGTTCCAAACAGGAAACCGTTACTGACTCGACGATGGAAGCGGAATATATCGCTGCTTCTGATGCCGCAAAAGAAGCCGTCTGGATGAGGAAGTTCTTGAAAGAACTTCAGGTGGTTCCGTCCATTTTTGATCCAATACCTCTGTATTGTGACAACAACGGGGCTATAGCTTTAGCGAAGGAACACAGGCCCCATCAGAAGTCCAGACACATCTTAAGGCGGTATCACCTGATCAGGGAGATCGTGGATCGCCAGGAGATCGAGGTTCAGAGGGTTGCTTCAGAAGATAACACTGCAGATCCATTCACGAAGGCCTTACCCCAGACTCAGTTCGAGCGGCTGATCGAGATGATAGGTCTTCGATACGCCAGTACATGGCCTTAGTGCAAGTGGGAGATTGTTAGTGTATATACCCTAGAGGCCATTACTGTATCATACTAGTTTGTATATTACTTGATGGAAGCTTGGGATATTCACAGTTCTATAGACAATCTTGCTCGAAATGATAGTATGCTACTTGGTTTGTTTCTACTTTAATGTGTACATGTGTTTCTTTTAGCATATCGCCTATACACATTAGTGGAGCCCTTAGAATCTTTGCTTGATTACCAGTGTTGTGATGGCAGTCACACTTGTGAGGGCTGGGTAATCTATAAGCACATCCTTATACAGGTCCCTAGTCGTAGGACTATCGAGACAGGGCATCGATACTCCGGAGTAGACTAGCGTATACGCTTCTCATCCCAGCAGGGGAGATGGTCTGTCCCACAGCCGTCAGTACTTCGTACTCGAGATAGTATGCGGGTGCTCGTTAGGTTACGAGTACACTGGACAGGACTCGTCGGGAACTGTTGGTTGGTACTATACCTATCGTCAGTTATCAGTTCCTAGGTGACATGAGTACAGCTTAGTCCGCTGACTTGACACTGTCACTTCGCCTCGAGTGTGTTCCCACTGTACTTTGATTACTACCCTACCACGGCTCAAAGGAGTCGTGCAAACAGGTAGTAGTTTGGTGCAGTCCCGAAGCACTTGGAGGCAGTGACGGTTAGATAGGATTCGTCTCTCCCGGTATTGGGGGTTGATATCACGCTGTGTCTAGGAGAGCCATTACACAAAGTCCCTGGCCAGGGCAAGCGAGATATACTGGTAGCGTTTCCAGTGTTATCTCAGGGTGTTCTGGGCTACACTCCGACACGACTTATACCGCTATTAGGGGACTGACGTTTACCGCCCCCCTAGGCCCGTCATGCGATACTCTCAGACGAACAGACAGGACTGTACGGAGATTGTCACATACAGGCTCAATAGGAGTTCGGATGGGTTCACCTCATCAGTCTTCTTATCGGCATCTACCTGGGGACCGTTACGTAAAGCTAGTGCCGCTTGCGGTCTGTGGTTAAACCCACTGCCAGCGTAGTGTCGAGTCTTTAGAGTCCCACACAGAGGGTTATTCGCCTTTGGGCAAAACAGAGTAGAGGTCGTATGGTTTTGCGACGAGGTTCGTTCACATCCGCGCACTTGTGCACATTTGGTGTCCGGACAATTATTACTAGCGGGCTTTGGTTTAAGCCAGATCCTAGTATATGTTTTGGGATTGGTTTTATCTCATTGTATTCGTGTTCCTCGGAACATGGATGCGGGTGTGTATGCACAGTTGACTGAGGCAGAGGCAGAGGATTCTCATTAGGGTTGATGACGGTTGTCTTTTTCTAAACCCTAACGAATATATGAAATATGATTAATAATATTAATTATAGGAAATTGTGTTATGGTTAGGGTTGTCGACCATTTGACCAAGGTTGAAAAGTTGACCATCATCATTTCACACAAAGATGCTCTTTGATCTTTGCAAAACTCATTAAATGTGAAATGATAATGGTCTTTTCAAACCAACCATCACCTTTTTCTTTTTGATTAATACTGTTAATTGATAATTCACATATATGTGATATGGTTGTTATTTTCTTCTCATTCTCACTTGCATCTTCTCTATCATCCATAGCTCTCATCCTCCTCCTCTCTCTCAAGGCAAAATCCCTCTCATGAGTTGAGAACCATTTGCCATTGAGATAAAACACCAAAACTCTTACTCATTCTAAGGTTTAAGGTTTAGCAAACCTAACACTTTAGTTACCTCAAGTTTGAGGAAGGAGCTCAAGGTAGAGGCCCTCGGGTGGATCTTTCTTCGGCAAGAGAAGGCGACGAGGAGGAACCATTCAACCCACTCCAAGGAGAAGAAGAGAAGGAGTTCAAGACTAGGTATAACCCTCTAACCGAGTAGGTAAAACTTGTAGTTAGTTGCTAGTGTGTTGTTTAGCAAAGATCCGGTTTCTAGTCCATGTTACCCATTCCATGAAAAATCGTTTTTCACCGTTTCCGCTACCCCGAAAGAACCGGGACAGGTAACGTGGACTTACACCGTAAATATTTGGCACGACTCTCCGTATAGGTAATGTCTCCAGATCTTGAGTGCAAACACCACTGCAGCCGTCTCTAAATCGTGCGTAGGATAGTTCTGTTCATGTGCCTTCAGCTGCCGAGAAGCATACGTGATAACTCTGTCGTGCTGCATCAACACGCAACCTAGTCCCACTCGCGAAGCGTCGCAATAAACCACGAATCTACCCGATCCCGAAGGCAATGACAACACTGGTGCAGTAGTCAGACGAGTCTTCAACTGCTGGAAGCTATGCTCGCACGCCTCGGTCCAATCAAAAGGAACTCCTTTCTGGGTCAACCCGGTCAACGATGTTAGTTATATGTATGCCCTAGAGGCTATTACTATACATACGATGTATATTGTAGTGGATGCTTGGACATATATAGGTAGGACTTTCCTTCTCGACATGATAGTATGCTATCTGGTTGCTCTTTATCTTAACATGTACTCTGATTGTCTCTATGTTATATGTTGATAAAGCCCTTAGGATAAGTACTTGACTACCAGAACTATGATGCAGATCATACTAGTGGGGATAGTGTAGTCGCCAAGTACATCCTTCAAATGTTCCTAGTCGTGGGAGTACCGAGATAGGGCATCGATACTCCAGAGTAGACTAGCATATGCGCTTCTTGACCTATATGATGGGCGATGGATGATCCCATATCCATTGGTGTTTGACATCAGAGAAGGTATACGGGTGCTCAGTAGAGACTGGGTACACTGGACGGACTCGCCGAGAACTCCCAGATGGTATTATACCTCACGTCAGATGGCAGTTCTCTGGTGACACTGGTACAGGTTAGTCTGTAGACCCGAGATCGTCATAGAGTCTTGTGTGATTCCCACTGTGCTTTGATTTCCATCATACCATGTCCAATGGGGCGTGGAAAACGGTGGCTTTTGGGTACAATCCCAAATCACATGAAGACAATGAGCGATAGGAGGGGATTCGTCTCTCCCGGTATAGGGAGTTGATGTTGTGCTGTGTTCGATTGGCTATAACTGGAAGTCCCTGGCCAGGGCTGATATAGAGATTTACTGGTAAGTGTTACCAGTAGTTTCTCGACCTGTTATGAGCCTCACATCGACACGACTTATCGGTTACTGGGGTCTGACGTATACCACCCCTAAACTAGATATGCAACATATCAGACGAAGAAACCGGACTGTACGGGAGTGTTACTGATTGGATTCGCTGGAGAAAGTACAGGCTTGCTTGTTGATCTTCTGATCGCTCAATACCCGGGTGGCCATTACGTTTAATAGACCGCTTGCGGCTTGTGGGTGTTTGATATGATCATCACCTACTGCCGGCGTATTGACGAGTCTTTAGAGTCCTACACAGAGGTTTCCTGGCTCAATCGAAACGGAGTAGGAGCGCATATGTGATATGTGCGAGAACGAGATTAATACGAATATGTGATACCGCATTATATTCTCACGATGTGTGACATGATTGGTTATATGTGATATAGCCGAGTTATCGGATCGAGCGTTGATTCGATAAGATGTTGCATTTGATATTAGTCGGTTATATGTGATATAGCCGGATTATTAAATCAAGAGTTGATTTGATAATTTAATGTATAATTATATATTTGATATATTATAATATATCAACTAATATTTATCTCACTATTGTTTTCTTTTCTCACATGATGTGCACGTTGTATATATATACGCGATATATACATTTGTGTACATGGATTGTGTCATATTTGATGATACATACAAGATGGGTGTATGAGATTAACACAATGCTAGGGTTAAGTTAGGGTTTCTATTTATGTTAAGCTAATTCAAAAGAGATTGAGTTTGTTATGCTAAAGCTTGCACAAAAGCTTATGGATAAGCTTTGACAAAGTCAACCCTTTTGTCTAGTTTAAGATATTTATCAAACCCAACCTTTAACCATAGCCATAAGTTAATTCTCTACATGAGTTAGCCATGAGGGCTTAACTCAACCATGGGTGCAGTAATTCATTTGGATGAATTATTCACAAGTCTTCTTCTTCTTCTTCAAGCTCCATGAACAAGCTTACTATCTCTAATGGAGTTTTTGAGAAAAAGTGTGAGAAAATCAATTCTAAAGTGAGCCCACCTCCTACTTCTTCATCCTCTACCACTTGCCATGTAGTAGAGTGTGTTCTCTTCACAAAGTTCACGACCTAGTGTAGGAATAGTTTGATTCAGTGTCTCCTCGACGTAGATCATCTTCGGCCTCGAAGTCATCGAAGCAAGCATGTTCGTTTCTTCGCGGGAGCCTCTCTAGAGTCCGGACGATCGTGATCGCAGCGAAAGGACTACTACACGGAGCTATTGCAGTGATATGGGAGAAGTCCTGAACAAATCGTCGGTAGTAGCCAGCCAGGCCTAGGAAACTGCGGATCTCCGTAACTGATGTCGGTCTGGGCCAATACTGAACGGCCTCGATCTTCTTCGGGTCCACACATATGCCATCTCTCATAATCACGTGACCCAAGAAATCAACGCTGTCAAGCCAAAATGCGCACTTGGAGAATTTTGCGAACAGCTGGTGCTCCCTCAAGGTCTGCAATGTGATCCGCAGGTGCTGCTCGTGCTCCTCTCGGCTCCGGGAATACACCAAAATGTCATCAATAAACACGATGATGAACAGATCTAGATACGCCCTGAAAATGCAGTTCATCAAATCCATAAATGCGGCTGGTGCATTAGTGAGTCCAAACGACATCACCAAAAACTCATAGTGCCCGTAACGCGTGCAAAAATCCGTCCTCGGAATATCCTCCTGCCGCACCCGCAACTGATGGTAACCCGATCGCAAGTCAATCCTCGAAAAGTATCCCGCACCCTGAAGCTGGTCGAACAAATCATCGATGCGTGGTAAGGGATATCTGTTCCGTACGGTAACCCTGTTCAGCTGGCAGTAATCAATGCATAAGCGTAAACTGCCGTCTTTTTTCTTGACGAATAGGATAGGAGCACCCCACGGAGACACACTCGGTCGAATAAGCTTTTTATCTAACAAATTCTGCAACTGATCCTTCAGCTCTCTAAGCTCCGCCGGGGCCATCCGATAAGGCGGTATAGAAATAGGCCCCGAGCCGGGAATCAAGTCAATGCAGAAAGCAACATCGCGCTCAGGCGGTAACTCAGGCAGCTCGTCAGGGAAAACATCAGGGAACTCACACACAATCGGGACCTGGTCCAACGGAACCTCTACAGCTCGAGTATTACAAACAGAAGCTAAGAATCCCTGACATCCCTTCCGCAAGAGCTGACCGGCGCGAAGAGACGAAATCAAGCTGGGAAGGGTGACACTGCGGTCTCCCTGAATAACAAGGACTGGCTCTCCCGGAAAGCTAAATCTGACTGCCTTCTCACGGCAGTCCACAGATGCATAATAAGCGGCTAGCCAGTCCATGCCCAGAAGCACATCAAAGTCCAACATATTGAGGAGAATCAAATCAACCGATGAATCCCTCTCCCCGATACGAACGTAACACAATCGAAACACAAAACGAGTGACAAACGACTTGCCGACCGGTGTAATAACCACAAGCGGATGATCTAACGACGATGAATCACGGACCACCATCGGTGCAGAGTGTATAGATACATACGAATGTGTGGAACCTGGGTCGAATAATACTCGCGCGTCGAAAGAACATACTGACAAGGTACCTGTCACAACGGCATTGGAAGCCTGTGCATCCTGCGGTGTCAAAGCGAATACTCGGGCCTGTCCCTCACCAATATAGCTGGCTGACCTCTGCCTCAGCCTCTGCCTCCTCATCCTCTCTGAACAGGACCGCCGCGTCCATGGCCTCTGGGGGCATCTAACTGACGTGTAGCACCACCGGAGGTAGGAAGTAGAGCTCTTTGAGGAGGTGGTGAAGGTGGTAAAGTCACGTGTGGAACTGTCGCCGCTCCCCGTCGTCTCACCATACAGTCTCTGACATGATGGTGCAGACTCCCGCACCCATAACATCCCGGCGACGCCTGCTGTCCCTGCGGATAAGAACCAAATAGCTGACCCCGTCCAACTCCTCTACCGCCACCATCTCTCGGAAAGAATCTGGCACGATGCCTCTGAGCTGGCATATCGGTACGAATCCTCTTCGGCCCAGAAACGGCCGAAGTCTCTGAAATGTGCGCCTCCATCCGTAAGGCCGTGTCCATAAGAGCTGCATAAGTGTCGAAGTGCTGGGCGCCGATGGCAAGAAATAACTGGGTGTTAAGTCCCTGCATAAACCTCTTCACCCTCTTCTCTTCAGTATCAACCAAGTACGGAGCATATCTGGACAACTGCGTAAACTGGACATCATACTCGGACACTGTCATCCCTGGAGTCTTGCGCAAAGCCTCAAAACTACGAGCTCTAGCATCACAAATGCTCTACGGAATTAAACAGGCTAGAAATACTGCTGTGAACTCGTCCTAAGTCGTAGGAGGTAGACCTGCAGCTCGACCTCTCTCGACCGACTCACGCCACGTCTGCGCAAGGCCCTCTAGACGGAAACTCGTAAGCTCCACCCATCTGTCGTCGGAACATCTTAGCGAACGGCAAATCCTAGCTAATTTGTCAAGGAAAGTCTGCGGATCCTCCGCTGCGTCTGTGCCAGTGAAGACTGGGGGTCTCAGCCTCATGAAATCCTGTAGCGATACTGGAATAGCCACGGTAGTAGTAGTAGGAGCAACTGTTTGGGCAGCAGGTACTATGGTAGTCTGTGCTGTGGTAGGTACGCCCTCCGATCTCGGTGCACGACTGGCCTCTACTAAGGATCCCACCATCTTTCGTAACTGCTGCATACCTCCCATCATTTGTCATAGCTCCTCCATACCAGACTCTATCCTATCCATACGGCCTGGGGAAGGCGGATCAGTCTGTCCCTGGGGAGTAGGTACACCGTCCTGCTCGGTCCTCGTCTCGGACGAGCCTGCTCGGATCTCATCTCGGGCGGCATCCCTCTGCGCCCTCGTAGCCTTCGGCGGCATAGTGGCTGGTATAAGAAACAGGATAATAAGAACGGTGCAATAGAATCACAGGATACACGGAATTGAAGAAGGAATTTCAAGCAAGTATATACTAAAGTCACTTAGGCGGAATATCGTACCGCAAGTATGCCGCGGACATACACATGCTACGTTACCCTGCTTAAGTCACTTACTCCATCCACCAAGGGTCATCCTACACTCAGAAAGGTAAAACCTATCGCTCTGATACCAACTTTGTCACGACCCGAAAGGTACGGAACGTGACTAACACTTAAATTACGAAACGTCTCAAGGCGTATGTAAAATAAGTAAGACAAAGCCCAGAAATCAAAACCCAACGAAGAAATAGAGTGAAGGAAAAACCAATTAAGTCAACTCAAAATCTTTAAAAACAACTTCACCTTTTTCCAAAATTTTCTGCAGAGTCTCCTTTGTAAAATCTGGCCTCCAAACGGGTACAAAACAGGAATATACATAGAACATGAAATAAGGCATCCCCAAACGGGAGCTAGCTCTTCGCCGAAGCGGACTCAAATCCCATGCAATGTAAATCAGCAATGTGCAAAATAAGTAAAAAGAGGCACAAGTAATAAACATCATGTCGGCTCAAGTGAGCTCGACCCCAAAATACAACATAAAAGTCCATAAATCTCACTGTCTCGTCTCTAGGTCAATATACATCAATACAATTAGCAGGTACAGTAGATACAGTAGATGGGGTACTCTAGATAAAATGAATATACAAGGTGGAAACCAAGATGATATCACAACCCACCTACGAGCAAAAGCCTCAAGTCCAGGCAAAAGGAACAAAAGGAGCAAGTGCGTCCGCCACTGCTGTGCTGACGGAGCGGACCTGCAAAAAGGCTGTGGCACAACGGGGGTGAGTTTCCAACTCGTGAGTAATAAATAACATCTATAGAGGCTATCGTAAGCATGCACACAAGTGTCATAACTCAACAATACTGAAATGGCATGATATACTAGCAGATATGTATGCAATATGAATCGATTTACAATACTAATCTGGCATGATGTACTAGCAGGTATGTATGCAACATGAATCAACTTGTGATCTAAATATGTGGATATAAGAAATCATTATTTTCTTCTTAGAAATCTCTTTTGAAATATCAGCATAATATCAATAGAATCAACAGAAATCCATGTCCAGTATCGACACCTCAATAACTATCTCAAATCTCATGTATCCATATCACAGTATCTCTGGCCCCAGCCGTCCGGCTGATCCATCTCAAAGTATCAATATCTCGACATCTCACGGCCGCGGTCGGTATCCTCTGGATATCCGCCGCGTCAACAATCACCGGTACGTAGTCTGCCCCTGCCAGGCTCATCGTCTACAACTCGATCTTCTTGCCCTGGGGTACCTTACCGGGCCCACCATGTACCCAAGACGGTTCATCTAACTCCTCGAAACGGGTCTCGAAAACCAACAGAAAAACTCATGGTGGACGACACATACATTACTAGAAAACCGCAACTTGCATATTTTTAAAAGGGTAATAAGTTTATAAATCCTTGCGGTTTTCCCCCAAAATCCAGAAATCTCATAAATCTCAAGAAAATCATCATAAGTGCACAGGTCAATGATAATGAATGCCTATAGTATCAACAAGTCGAACTGTAATGTATAACTAATAGGCTAGGCATGAGCGAATGATGTAATGAGGTACATGCATATGCATAGCAATCCTACATGTTCATCCTGAGGAATTTAAATGCATTAGCACAGGTTTAAGCATCATATATGGTGAAATTGTACTAGATTTCAGGTTATACAAGTTATCTAGTATTGTGGCATAGCAATTCCCAAGGCGTGTGTGTCTGCATGAATAGTGCCCGTGCTGCATAAAACCCTGTCAATAGTGCAAGTGTCCTATGAAACGAGTTCGCACATGTATGTAAATATATAGGATTATGAATGCAGCAAGATGTTCAAGTAGGCACTATACTCATAAATACTATTACCACTAGAAGTCTTTTAAATTATCCAATCTAACGGGCGTCTTGCGCCATCGAAACGATTTTCCCCCGTAGATGTTACATCTACTCACCCGTGATCTCGTGCTAGGTGTATCCGACCACCTGCTTTCCTTTCTCCGCAGCGCTCAAAGTCCCCGCCTGCGAACCTAGAATTTACACAAGGCAACACACATAAGGCACAATCCTGCAAAAATGCGATATCAAGGTTATACGAGAAACTAGCGTCGCAAGCTAAACACGTGTGTACGTAACGTGTGTGCATACGTCAAAAACCAACACGACACGCTGCGACACACAGTGCACCAACTCAACTCGTATCGTACGTGTCGCGCAAGTCCCGCTATGCTAATTATAGGTAACAGGTCCCAGATTTAATCTGGAGAAAAAACAAGAAAATCAAACAAGACCAAACCCCTCACAATACCTACAGACAACTACCTGCAAAAATCGAACAAATTCCCACACAATTGGGCCGGTCACCATAGGCATGATATCGGCCAAAAACAGGTGAAAAAGATCCAGGTTTCTACACTATAATCCTAGCACAAAGTATAGCCTAATGTATATGTTTTCTTACAAAAATTATAACCCCAGATACATCAGATTCTACTTATCATAAAGTTTAGTTTAAAAATGTTTTAAAACACTTAGTTTGAAACATTATGGTATTTTGTGAAATTAGGTGAGTTTACAAGAATTTAGTGATACCAACAGCATATATTAGAGCTAATCTAACCTTAAAAACCCTGATTACCCTATTCTCCAACTAAACCATCAAAATATCGTCATAGTCCACAAAACACTAAAACTAACCAAACTCTCCCAGATTTCTCCCACTACTAAAACCCAGAACCCAAACAATACCAAACACAGACAAATCCCCATAGACACCACTAGCCAAAATACCAACACCCAACTCACTAGGGGGGCCGACGACGCCGAAAAACAAGGAATGTCGCCGGATTTTTGGGAAGGGGATGGGCTCGAAATTCAACACACTACTCTACACAGCCTGCACACTATTCTAAACATGTTTGCTAAACTATAAAATGATCACAGTTGTAGCAGATCTCGGATATCCTACAGTTTGCTTCAAAACCGTATTTTAAAATTTCAAGTTTTAGACTTTAAAGTGATTTAGCGAAATCTAGTGATACTACTAGTTAAAACAGCACTAATAACACCTACCTAAGTTAATTAAGCCATAATAATCCCAACTTAGCTTAAACCCCACTTAAACCACAAACTAGCACAAAAATCCACAATAAACACTAACCGAAGCTAAATAACTACATGCTAGCAAAGAAAGGAGTTGAGTTTAAGAAATTATACCACACTTGATCCTATGATGCAGGAAGAAGGAGAAGAAGAAGAAGAGGAAGAGAGTGTGCTGCTACTGCTGGTGATGCTGCTGAGCTGCTGTTGCTGCTTCAGATGCTGCTGCTGTTGTTGCTGTTGTTTCTGCTGCTGCTACTGCTATCTTGCTGCTGCTGCTTGATGTGTGAGTAAGTAAGAGGGAGAGATATGTGAGTATGAGTGTGAAGGAAAAATAATTGGTTTGAAAACAAATGAGAGTCAACCCATTCCCTGTCTCTCTCATAATGATGATCAAGCATGGCTCATGCCATCATGATCTTTTTCTCTCTCTCCAACCCAAGTCAACCCCCCAAAACAAAACAAAATTTAAAAAAAAAACAATACACTTAATTAATTCATATTAACCTAATTAAATGGATTAGTCCACCATGGTTATCTAAACATGGTTTAACCCCAAACTTAACCCTAGCTAACATGCACAAGTGTGTGCAGTCCAAATTAAATTCTAATAAAATATTCATAAATCCAGATAAAATATTTGAAAACCGTTTTGGTAAACTTTTTAGTAAACCCCCCACATTAAAGCATAAATAACCACTAATCAAATTCTAAGGTGTTGCATTTGGTCATATGCATGTACATGACAATCTTTCTCGATATGATAATATGCTATTTTGTTTGTATTTATCTTAACATGTGTATATATTTTACTTGTTATTATGTATCGATAATACATGTTGATAAAACCCGTAGGATTATTGCTTGACTACCAGTGTTACGATGGCGATCATACATGTGGAGGCTGGGTTGTCCATAAGCATGTCCTTAAATGTCCCTAGTCGTGAGAGTATCGAGACTGGGTATCGATATTCTGGAGTAGACTGGTGTATATGTTTCTAGACCCCGACGAGGGGCAATGGTTGGTCCCACAGCCATTGGTGTTTGGTACCTAAGATCGTATATAGATACTCACTGGGGGTGAGTACACTAGACGGACTCACCGGGAACTTTTAGATGGTATTATACCTATTGTCAGATGGCAGTTCTCAGGTGGCATGAGTACATGTTAGTTTTTAGACCCGAGATTGTCATTTGTCTCGTGTGATTTTCCACTGTAGTTAATTATTACCCTTCCACGGTTCTACTGATTCGTGCAAACATGTTTTAGTTGGGTACAGTCCCAAACCATAAAGAGGACGGTGAGCGATTGTTAGGGATTCGTCTCTTCCGGTATAGGGAGTCGATATCGCACTGTGTTCGGTTGGCCAGCACCATAAGACCTTGGCCAAGACAGATGAAATTTACTGATAATTAGATCGGTAGTTTCTCGGATCGGTCCTGAGCCACATCAGCACGAATTATCGGGTTATTAGAGTCTGACGTTCACCACCCAGTAGACCCGGTATGTGATACTCTTAGATGAAGAGACCGGACTGTACGGAGATTGTCACGGATAGGCTCGGTAAGGGGTTGGATGAGTTTACTCATCGGCCTTCCTTTTCGACATGTACCTTGGTAACCGTCACGTACAGCTAGTGCCACTGATGTGCTTATGGTTAAATCCTCTATCAGCGTACTGTCAAGTCTTTAGAATTCTACACATAGGGTTTCCCTAGTTCAGACAAAATTATGTAGTGGCCGTATTTTGATACGTGCAGGGTTCCGATCAAATGAGTGTACCAGCTGCACGAACTTTTGATCGGACGGTTGATAATATTAGCTGACTTAGGATTAAACCGGATTATTAAATCAAGTATTGATTTAATAATTTATATATATATATATTTCGATATGTATATTCTAGTATTATGTTCATAGTATTATTCTATCTCTTTGGGAATTCGTATTTCGATACGAATACGGGTATGTATATACGTAAATGTATCCTTGTATTTATATAAGTATGCATTCTAGAAGGAGGATACCTCATCATGTATTTTCTATTTTTGATAAATGGAAATGGGGTGGAGGGATGGGGTGGCTTAGGAATGGTGAGATGTATGGTTGAACAGAATAGATAAATGAATTGATAATTCATTTATCTACACTATTCAAGTATGATTGTTATCTTATATTTGCAAAAATCTTTTAACAAAACTATGGCTCTTCATTTTCTCTCACAAGAAATTCATTCTCACCATTTCCTTTCTCTCTCCTTCTCTTAAGATCCTCCTTCTTCTTCTTCCCTACACTCTCCTAAGTTGAGAATCAAGGGTAGAAGGAGATAGAAAAATACAAGAACACATGAACTACATCCCTAAACTTCATTTCTTAGCAAGTTGTAATTCTTAGTTGCGTCACTAGATTATTAGTGTGAAGCTAGAGCCTTGAACCCGTTCCTTCAGGTAGATCATCATCGACGTAGGAAGACCAGCTTTCAAGCTTGATCCAGCAGCCTCGAGGAGCTAAAGAAGTGGATAGAAGACCGAAGGACACGAATCCTTAGGTATAACACCTCTTTACCGAGTAGTTAAAACTCCTCCATTGCTGCTAGTTTAGTGTTTTGTTTGATCTAGGGTTATAGTTTCTAGCGCTAAGTTTTTAAAATCAAAGTTTTTCATTCCACAAAGGCTATGGTTGTAGCGGCAAGGGCACTAGGAATATCATCATAGTATCAAATGCACCCAAACGTTATAAACTAGTTGTAGACGATGCTTAAGCTTCGAAACCGACAAAATTTCGCTTTTTCAATATTATGTTTCTGTTCAAAATATTTTTGGTCTCTAAAATTTTTTTGGAGTTTTGCAAAAGGATGATATTAGTATATATATAACACTGAAAGAAAATGAGGCAAATCAGAGCAATATCGGCCGCCAAAATATTCATTTTGACCGCATTTTGCGGCTTAAAATCCTCTGTTTTGTCTCAAATTTTTTCCATGTCTTAAGTTTTGGAAAATATAATTTTTGGCACACTTCTTTTTTGCCCAGATTTGGTTTAGTATTGTTTGTGCTTTGGGGAAACACGGAAAGTTTAAAACTCGAAACTTTTGCATCATTGATATCTGTGATGTTGTATATGTGTTTCAAGCGTCGTCTAATTGCTATATGTTTTTTAAACAGGGTTGCACATACTTACTTTTGTTGCTGTGACGTATATCTCTGTGATGGTTTATACGGATTGTCATGCTGGATAGCCCCTCGTTCAATATTGTTTGTACAGTTATATCATTTGTATATTCATTATTGCGGGGCAAGCGTCTGACTTATGGACTGTCGTTTCTTCCTGTTTGTATATTCTTTTATTGGGACACGTCCGGGTTGAGGTCGATGCCACCATTGTATATTATTTTATTTCTGTACTAAGATAAACCCACGGAAAAATGCTCGAACAGCCGGGTTCTAGAGTACGCTAGATGGCCGTCTCGCAGTGGTGAGTTCGAGCCGCCTCGCTCTAGAATTAGAGAGCTATTCGTTGTACTTGTAGGGGTTTTAGGATGACTCACGGTGGAGTTCTCAAGTTACCGGATTCCGTGAAGTGCCAGGTGACCTATTCATGACCTAGAGTGCGGGTTGCCTCACTTCTGGAATTGGCGGGTAACTTGCCGCGCTCGTACGGGTCTTGGTTTGATATTATACAGGCTATCCACATGACTGGGGAACATTGAGTTTCATTTGCGGCTCAAATGAAACGCGAGGCTCCTAAATTATCCGTTATTCCATATTGATTATCGCATGCCTGTGATGTTTATTGTATCATGCCTGAGATGACTATATATATATATATATATATATTGTATATGTTTTGCATCCGCGCTATCCCTGCCTATGCACTGTCGTAAATTAAGTAACCTTACGATGAAGTCCCCGGACCCCGTGGCGAATGCAGATGTTATATACGTGCATTCTATTTTCTTTCTTTTCTGGTGTGATAGGAATTAATTGATGAAACCGCATTAATTTTGATTAATGCAAGAAAATAAACCTAAAAGAAGCTGGAATCAAATTTCAAAACCACTCGGTTCTTTTCAAAACTACTCAGTTTTCTACAAAACCAAATGTTTTCAAATTGAGCTTAAACCACTCGTTTCGAAATCACTAGATTCCTTCAACGATATCAAGTTCATTACGTTAAAGGTTTTTCGCCAAAAACCAGCCGTAACTCTCCATCATTTCAGTTAAGTAGCTCTTAGTATTCATGATATGTTTGTCAACCTTCATCAAGGCATAGTGTATGGTAGCTAAGTGTTTCAATATAGAGATGCATTAATCCAGGACAGTCGTATAGCTTTATTGACCTTCGTCAAGGGCTTGTACAGGTGGGTCTAAATTAATCGGGACAATGATGAGTAGAACTTGACTTACGACTTATGATTTGTTGACCTTCGCCAAGGTCATAACTCGTTGAGGGCAAAAATCATACCGGGAGTTTCAAATATACAGAAAAATTGCTAGTGATGCATACCTTCTGGAGTGTGGTGGCTAGAGTGGCTTCCATCTAGGTTATCACACGATGATAGTTGGTTCCCGATCCCACTATGAATATTTGTTACTCTTTAGAAGATATTTTCACTTCACAATTAGCTAACCTATTAGGTTTCTAGAAAGATGTTAACGGGGCTACGCCTCTGCGAAAACGAGGTTTATTTTAATTAGGTCCGTACGAGAGCATATGGAACCTCCCTCGGAGTACCAACATCCACCTGGCTGAACGGTTAGCGAACTTATAAGGTGTGAATGATCTTGACTAATTCTCCTTTTAAGGTTTGAAAGTGAATTCGAGGAAACAGTGGGAGCCATCCTGATTAGATAAATTAAAAACCAATCTAATCTTGCAAAGGTATACGCTGAGTGTTTCTTTTCTGTTTCTCCAGGTAGCAACCATATCACTCCTTAATCAAGATAATAAAATGTATGACTTGACCGAACCGGCTTATTACACTTGGTCGGGGAACGTCGATTTGGCTCTAACTTGTGACAACTGTCATGAATATGAGTAAGGGAAAGAGCATTGCATGGACATCCATTTGACCCAAATGAAGGAGAAGCATTCTAATGCATCTTCTTCGGGTGTATTTGTTATTGAAAACCGTTTTTTCAGTCAGCCCTACCTCCTGGGTAATAGATACTCGATCGGGATCTCATATTTATAATTTATTATAAGGACTGAGAAAAAGTAGAATGGTTGGACCGGGTGATATGTTCCTCAGAGTAGGGAACGGAGCACAAGTTGATACTGCTGCCGTCGACGAATATCACCTAATATTGCCAAATGGAAACACTATGATTTTGAACAACTGCTACTATATACCTTCTATGCTTTGCAATATTATATCAGTTTCTTTACTAGATAAAGATAGATATAACTTTGTTCTAGATAGAAATATCATGAACATTTACCTTAATCAGGTACTGGTTGCAGAAGGTTCATTATGTAATGGTATATACGTTCTTACTAAATACACAGTTTTTAATATACAAAACACACGTAAGAGGAAGAGTTCAGATGTGAACGAAGCCTACTTGTGATATTGTAGACTTGGTCATATCAATGACAAAAGACTGTCTAAGTTATATAAAGATGGATATTTGAATCCATTCGAGTTTTCATCTTATGATACCTGTAAGTCTTGTCTCAAAGGAAAGATGACCAAAACTCCTTTTACAGGACACGGAGAAAGAGCAATAGAGCTCTTGAGACTCATACATAATGATGTATGTGGTCCAATGTCTACACATGCAAGGGTGAATTCTCGTACTTCATTACATTCACTGATGATTTCTCAAGGTATGGACATGCGTTCCTAATAAAATACAAGTCCGAGGCCTTCAGAAAATTCAAAGAATACAAAAATGAAGTGGAGAACCAAACAGACAAAAGTATTAAAGTACTACGATCTGATCAAGGAGGTGAATACTTGAGCACGGAATTCCTTGATTTTCTAAAAGAGAATAGTATTCTTTCTCAGCTTACTCCTCCGTATACACCACAGCAAAACGGTGTATCAGAGCGGAAGAATCGTACCCTATTGGATATGGTTCGCTCCATGATGAGCAGTGCCGAGTTTCCGCTCTCCCTAGGTTATGTGCTTGAAACAACAACATACCTATTAATCAGGGTTCCGACCAAATCCGTGCCTACCACTCTGTATGAACTATGGAGTGAGAAGAAATCATGTCTTAAGTATATTAAAATATGGGGTTGTCCTGCTTATGTAAAGAAGTATAATCCAGACAAACTTAAGGCACAGTCCGTTCTGTGAAAGTTTATTGGATATCCTTGTTTACCGCCGAAAACTGGACCGAGACGCAGAGACGTCTAGTCTGAATTTGGGGGGAAGATGCTATTTGGGACATATCCATCCACCTTTCCGAGGATGCCAAATTGATTTATGGCATCGTATATCGGAGGTTTGGGTAGATGCGACCAATGTAGCGTAACTTTATCAGATTTCCCCTCTTTGAGGAGTTTTTGATTTTGGGGACGCTCTTCCCTGCAGGCGCAAGCCCCTGCAGTTAATTACGCTATAGCATTGCAAAACAACTTTCATTTGCTCCAGTAGGTTACTTCGTGTCGTGTTATATATATTGTTTATTATGGCTGCCTGTGGATTATATATGAAGACTTGTTATGTCGTCGGCCGCAGGACGTGGATTAGTCCAAATCTGTATATATTATACTTGGGTTTGAACCTAGGTCATCTATTCCATTAGTTCAGGGGTTTAAAGATCGTTAATTTTGTTTTAGATTAAGATTGACTAAAATATATGAGCGTATGGGTTAAGGATATGTCACTCCCATATAAGACTGAGATCAACTTAGACGTACAGTTATGGATCATTAATCTTATTAAGATCCATTTAAAAAGCATATGGGTTCGGCTACAATGAGCAATATAGGCTCAAGGAGTTTAAAACTTCTGATACTCGGCCAATTTTGGAGCTTAATCTCAGGCTTTCATATTACCTAGCAGTGCTAAGCACTTAATCATTTAGACTATGGATATAATATCCAGATCATGCATTGGCGCTCACGTGAATATCACGTGGGATGCTAAGGCTCTGGCGCTCATATGAGTATCACATGAGACGCTCAGGTTGGACGTTGCCCTATTAGTGCTAAGCACTTTTTATACAGCACTCATGTGGATATCACGTGGGGCGCAAAGGCTCTGGCGCTCACGTGAGAGCCTAAAGCTAGGGCATTGCCCTATTAGTGTTGCTCATGTGGATACCACGTGAGGGCATCCTTTTTGTTTAGCTTTCTTCCTGCTGCACACGTGCTTTTCATGTAAGATTTTTAGCCTTGGATGACTTCTCCTGGAGCACTCACGTGGATATCACATGAGTCTTTATTTTCTTGGTTTTCACGTGTCTTTCACGTGAGACTCTACCATATTCATGTAGAGACCAGCTGCAAGAACTAAGTTCTTCATTTTTTATACGGGAACTAAGTTCCTTGAAGAGTTAAACCCTGTCTAAACATATCTTCAAAGGAATTAAATTTCTGGAATGTAAATTCCATCCCTTTCCTCCATGTTCTTCTCTCATGTTTATATAGGGGATGATAAAACAACATAGTTTTCCCTTAGATCTTGAGTCTGAAGAACAAGATCTTCCCGATGAGAATTAAATTCTCAACTTATAGAAGATTTGACTTGCAGATCTCAGATCCAGGAAAAGAACTAAGTTTTTTTAGAGGGTTAAACTTATATATATATATATATATATATATATATATATATATAAAGGAGATGTTTTAATCTCTCTACTTTTTTTACCTAGAGTTTTTAAAAGAGGAAGATGATCTTTCTTCGAAAAGAGAATTAAATTCTCTGTTGTAGATTTTATCACCTTATGAGATTGATTCTCTCCATGAGACTTGAAGTCTCGGGACCTTTATATAGGGAAGGAAAAACTATCAATTAGTTTGAGAAAATTTCTCATTGAGAGATATCAATTGATTTAATTGATCTCAAAGATCACTCGGGGAATTTTTTCCACCATTGGATCCAAGATCCGGGGAATTTTGTTTAACATAAAAAAATTTGTTTTTGCAAGATTAGGAAAATATTTTCCTAACAAAGCATTTATTTTTATCTTCTAACTTGGTCGGTGATATTATAATCACCGTTGGATTTTGAATTCAGAGGCTCTCTGTTTAACAGAGAAAATCTTTCTAGTATTAGAAAGATCAGGGGGAAATATTTCCCTGAATAGAATTTAATTCTATATAGAATTTAATTCCATCTGAAGATAGTGCTTCAAACTGATGCGCTCACGTGTTTTTTCGTGAGCGCTCACGTGTTTAACACATGAACCCTTTATGGGTTTTAGTTTATGTGTACTCATCGCTCACATGCTTTGCACCGGTAGGTCACTTCGTGTCGTGTTGTATTTTTGTTTATTTTGGTTGTCCGTGGATTGTATACGGAGACTATTTTATGTCGTCGCTCGTAGGGTGCAGATTAGTCCAAATCCGTATATTTTATATTTGGGTTTGAACTTAGGTTGTATGTATTCTCTCAGTCCAAAGAATATTTTATTTTATTTAAGGACCGTTAATCTATTTTTAGATTAAGATCAACTTAAATATATGAGCATTTGAACTCAATTTATTTTAACTAAGGATACATTAGTCTTATTTGAGAATAAAATCAAATTAGCAACATTTTCGGGATCATTAAATTTTATTAAGACCCAACAACAAAGCATTTGGGCTCAGTTGCAAGAGAACTTCATAGGGACTTAGCCAATCGGCTTGGTCTGCTCAATCTTATTCCTTTTATTCAGAAGTGCTAAGCACTTGTTTGTGGCTCTGTTTGCTCGGTCTTGGGCTTTCTCCCTTTATTCAGAAGTGCTAAGCACATATTTGTGGTTTTGGGGCTCACATGGAAAGCATGTAAGGCATACAGATATGGGTGCTGCCAATCGGTGCCAATGTTTAGTCATTTTGACTAGGTATATATAGCGCTAAGCATTTTGTATGGCGCTTATGTGGAAAGCACGTGAGGCGCTGAGCTTTCTGGTTTGGGCACTTACGTGGGAAACACGTAAGGCACTATAATAGTGCTAAGCACTAATTTTTCTCTAGCACTCATATGTGTTTCACGTGAGGCCCCGAGTTCTTTTCTTTTTAGAGATTTAATCTCTGTTGATATTTTCTGAAGAAATTTTAACTTCTGTTAATGGCATTTTGACACAGTTCTGCCGGCCCTGACCCCGTTTGAGTCTCATGTTCATATTCTGGCACTCACACGTGGGAATCCCCACAATTCTTGAGGAGAAAATATCTCCCTGAAGATCTCTGTTTTGAAGATCTAAGATCAATTTTATTGGAGAACTAAGTTCTTCTGTTCTTTTTGTAAGAACTAAATCCTTTATGTAGGGTTAACCCTATTTTCGAAGGAATTAAATTCCTAAACAATGTGTTTTTCTTTTGATCTAGTTCTTTTCCCTAGATTTTAAGTCTAAAGAACAGAACCTCCTCGATGAGAATTAAATTCTCAATTTGTAGGAAGATTTGCTCTTCAGATCTCAGATAAGAAAAATAATTAAGTTCTTTTTATGAAGGGTTAAATCCTTGTTTTCCTTTTATGCTAGGCAAAAGAGATATGTTTATCTCTGATTTTCTTTACCTAGAGTTGGAGAGAGCGAGGAGATCATCTTCTTTTTAAGGAGAATTAAATTCTCAGTTCTTGTGGGAAACTTATGGGGTCGATTCTTCCTCTTTTATATCTCTCCTCCCTTTGATTAATCTCTTTGCTCCTATTTATAGGAGAACAGAAAAATCAATTTGTTGAGAAAATCTCTTGTTGAGAAATCATGATTGATTTTATAATCAATAAAATTGATCTTTTAGATCAACTGGTGAATTTTATTCACCGTTGGATTTTTAATCTAAACACTCTCTGTTTTACAGAGAAGATTTCTTACTTGTTATAACAGAGAAAATCTTTATAGTTTGAGAAAGATCAGGGAAATATTTTCCCAAATAGAATTTAATTCTAACCTTTGATGGCCATTGGATTTTTGATCCATCGGCTCTCTGTTTAACAGAGAACATCTTTCTTATTTAGAAAGACCAGGAAGATATTTTCTCCTAATAGAATTTAATTCTACATAGAATTAAATTTTATCAGAAAGAACACTCATGTGTTTTGCCCGTGAGCCATTGGCTTATAGCCCCTTACGTGGATATCTCGTGAGGCGCTGCTAAGAAGCTGGCACAAGCGTTAATATGGATATCACGTGAGGCGTTGCCAAGCAGCAGGCGCTAGCGCTCATGTGAGGCACTGAGGAAGCAACATAGGATTTAATCATAGCCGATCCGGCACCTACATGGTTTGCATGTGATAGCGCATGTGTTTAACACGTGGGGCTCCCCTTTAGTTTTATCAGGGAACAACAAGCTCCGAGCTAAAATTTTTGGCAGGAATAACAGTCTTGCAGGCCGACGACGAAGTCGAGGTTTTGGACGACCCTGGGGATCTCCCGGATTTGCCCCTTGTGACCGTGGGTGAGTGACACCTTGGTCCTTGTATTCTTTTGTTTATCCCCTATCTTGGAGATACATCTAACCTTCTTATGTTTTCCTTATTTTGACACAGTGCTGTCGGCCCTGGCATCGTTTGAGTCTCATGTTCGTATACCCGAGGGTCCTTACGCAAGACGTATGTCTGAAATAATGGCAAGGAATAGCCTACACTCGCTGACTGATCTCATTGAATACTTTCAACACTGGTAATTCTTTCATCGCAGAGGACTTCGCTGCTAAAACTAATTCTTCTTTATCTATCCTTGCCACCTATCATGACGAGATGTTGGTACGTACTTAGGTTGAAAACTATCGGCGAGTGAAAGCCCACCTTCATGAGCTTGAACACAAATGCCTTCCCTCGGACATCTTATCTCAGAAGGCCATGTTGAATGAATGGATTGAGAGATTTGGTGCCAATCTCCGGTCTTGCGAGAAGAGGCTGATCCGAAAATTTTCAGAGAGGGAGCTAGCTTCAAAGGCCTTGGAAGACCTCCAAGCTCAACTTGCGGCTAATGCTACTCGGGCTTATGAGTCTGGCAAGATCTCTAACGAGTCGTGACGAAAGTGGGGGCTCTTGATAGAGCCATTAACTTCACAAAAGAAATGGTAGAAGGTCACAAAATTGCCGAGGAGGAGCTCGAGTGTCTATTCGCCTTGTATCAACAACAATAAAAACAAGCAGGAGCTCAGCTTGCTGCGCTGATAGAGCTCGAGATGGAGGTTCAATGGAAGAGCGATGATCCGGCTGGCCTGTTGAATAATCCGCCGTCTTAGACCTTTTCTTTGTTGGATTCCCCATTTTTTTAATAAACATCCTTGTATCCACCCTTCAATTTTCATAGATGAATAAAAGATTTTTTTATATATTTGCATCTCTTTATCTTTTGATTGTCCCTGAAACGGCGTAGATTAGTTTATTCACTCGTTTCAGAGTGTTTAGTTTACCCTTCCTTTAGGCTTATAGGAAAACTCGCCCTAACATTAAATATAGATAACCCTTTTTTTTATGATAAGAGTCCGCTAGATTTTTGATACTCGGTTAAGTCCATCGTACCATTGCATTGACTGGTATTTCCCCGATATGCAATCTCTTGAGTTGCGGCTCAAGTAGTCATAATGCGTTTGTCGTATCTCTGATCCTTTCTGAGGCTGGAAAAGACGTCTTCAATTAGTCTTCTTAAGTTGGTATATCCACATTACCATTAGAAGATCTAGCATTAGGTGTTTTCATGGCGCTTTATTTGAGCTTTGGCTCAATTTGGAGTCCCAAGGAGTCATGACCACACCTTTCTGAGATGGGATGGCATCTAATTGGCCTTTAGGCTTTGTATGTACTGTCATCAAGACCTAAAGCTAGGAACATGCCGTCACTTCGATTCATTTCGACCCTTGGGTCTGTTAACGATGCCGTGCTCACATTTTACCGGAGTTAGTCAGGCGTTCATGCGGTCACTGTGCTATGCCGTCGAGACTCAATTATCCATAGGGAGACACGTCGCTCCTTTCATTCTTGAACTGTCTACAGGTGTTGGGATTCAAACTACCTGCAGGGCAGAAAAGTTTCAATTTTTTTTTATCATTTTCCTTTTTATTTTCATTTTCCACGATGCTTTATCCTTTCAGCTTTTTCATATCGCGAAAGTTGCGATTGCCCAATCATCTCAGCTATACACACACACACACACACACACACACACATACATACTCGCTGCTTTTTATTGCGAGTTGCCCTATTATTTCGGCTATTTTTCTTTTTCATACTCATCAGTTTTGTTGTGAATCGCATACTTGGTATGATGGTACCGTCATGCCTTGCTTTCCAATAGACGGAAATGGTGACGTGGCAGGCCGAAACGTATTTACTAAGAAATAAATACATTAAGCGTAATTAAGCAATATATAAAATGTATAAGAATGACAAGAGTATAAAATAACAACAAATTTATTCACATTCATCTTTACATACAACGGTTTTGAAAATGAAAAGATACAATGATAATAAACAGTGCCTAAACAATGGCATACAGGAAATGAAAGTATAAGGAACTAGTGCCGCAAGCTGGTCCAAGTCCTCCTGGTTAGGCTCGATCTCCTATGAGTCCTATCCTCCCGATGAATATTCCAAAGAAAAAATAGAAAGGAATGTTGTGACACCCTAGTTCATTTATACCATATTTCTTTTGAGTATTTTCCAATTTTACAACAGTTCTTGTTTATTGTTTGCGTTTGGGTGCGGATGATGCATTTGGTATCTGTGATTAGTATCCAACCCAACTCGCATGCTTGAAACCCGTCTTGATTCTAGATTACGTCATATCCTTACTAGTACTAAGGATCCGTGCACATTTAAATTTGATACTACACTTATATGAGATGTTGCATCTGCATTTCTTTTAAATAATACAAATGATAACATGATAATATTTTTAGCATCAAGCCTGGCCTGTATCATACCCCATACCCTGTAGTTACATCCTGACATCGTGTTCACTTCCTGTTTGTTGAACCAGACTCGTTTGGATCGCTACGTGTTTTTACGTATATCCGTTCTTCGGGGTATGCATTTTATCTAACCAGATGTCGCATTATAATTTTAGCTGCCACGTATATTATCCATATTTTAAAACTATATTTTTAGACAGAACCCGGGTATTTTTCGGAGTATTTTTGTATTAGATATAAAATCCTAGAAAATATATTATAATATTTTCTTTTAAATCTAAACTAAAACTTCAGTTTATATATATATATATATATATATCGAATATATAATAAAATATTTAATCAACTAAATTATATCCTCACCGTCTCTCTCTCTCTTCTCAATCTCTGTCTCTCTCTCTCTCTCTCTCTCTCCTATCTTTCACTCTCTCTCTCCCCGACCTCTTTCTCCCCTATATATAATATATAATTTTAAAAAAACCTAATTATTTACAACCTAACTCTATCTCTCCTCCCTCTTCTCTTCTCTTTCCCTGCCTCCGCGAAGAGAACCCAACCCACGCCTACGTCCTCACCTCGTCATCGACCTCCCCACAACCCCGTCACCAACAGCCCCGACCTCCTTACAACCTCCGCTATCACCTCCTCTCCTCTCCCGAGAGCGCAACGCCACCCCCGACCACAACCTTGCAAGCCCCGACCTTACGGCTCTAACCCTCGACCTCGCCGCTGACCTCCTCGTCCCCTCACTCTCGTCATCATCTCCTCAACCTCACCCTCACCTCTCTCCAACCCCCGATGACACCCTGCACACCCATGACCCGAGAACCTGCAGCCCATGCCCACGCTCCCAACTTCTCACCACATCTGCCGATCACTCTGACACCATCGTCGCCTCATCACCACACCTCCT
Source organism: Agapanthus africanus (assembly GCA_030015575.1). Classification (NCBI taxonomy): domain Eukaryota; kingdom Viridiplantae; phylum Streptophyta; class Magnoliopsida; order Asparagales; family Amaryllidaceae; genus Agapanthus; species Agapanthus africanus. Next base: position 714,830,205 of record CM057341.1, on the reverse strand, counting down.
CTCCCTCTCCTATATCCCCGACGACAGCCCAACGCAACCCATCCCTGCACCACTACACCACAATCCCAACAGAACCCCAGAGCCCTCTGCCTTTTGTCATCGACGGTAGCCATCGTCGCCGTCGTCGTCTCTGTTATCTGTCCACAGAAACCCACTGCCTAGCCAACCCATTCTTCTTCTTCTCCTCTTTCTTTCTTCTTTCTTTTCTTTCTTGCTTTCTTGGATCTTGACGTCGCCGACGATCTGGGCGACGACATCGCCGAAGATCACGTCTGTGAGTAGCCAAGTCTAGTTCTGTATGCATGTGTGTGCATCGCGACGTTTACCCGACGTCGAACGTGACGTACGTACCCCAATGTGAGATCTGATCAGGCAAGTATATTTTGCAACATGCTATGTTATAATATATCTATTTATATGAATAAAAATAATACATGTGCATCCAATGTTATATAATTACCGTTTTTCGATATCCGTTGGCATCCGTACTGAGAATTGCATATCTAGTTGCATGCCGGAACCTCATTATATCATATTATATTTATATTAGTGCAACATGTTATCTAGTTGCATCATACGTAGTCATGAATATGTATACAAGTTATTACAGATAGACACATATACATCCTGATATCCGTCGTGCTTACCGTGTTCAGATATTCGCTACAGTTTTACATTTGGGTATCTGTCTAATATAATTATTAGGAATATGTATGCCCTAGAGGCCATTATTGTACATTAATGTATATTATAGTCGATGCTTAGACATATATATAGAGGGCTTTCTTGCTCGACATGATAATGTGCTATCTGGTTACTCTTTATCTTAACATGTACACTTAGTATTATTATACTACCTCTCAGATACATGTTGATAAAGCCCTTAGGGTGTTAGCTTGACTACCAGGACTATGATGCGGATCATACTACTGGGACCTGGGTAGTCCATAAGCACATCCTTTAATTGTTCCTAGTCGAGGGTATATCGACAGGGCATCGATATTCCAGAGTAGACTAGTGTGTATGTTTCTTGACCCTGTATGGGGGCGATGGTTGATCCCATAGCCATTGGTGTTTGACATCAAAGATTGTACACAGGTGCTCATTAGAGAATGGGTACACCAAACAGGACTCGCCAAGAACTCCTAGATGGTACTATACCTATCATCATATAGCAGTTTTCTGGTGACACTGGTACAGGTTGGTCTGTAGACCCGAGATCGTCATAGAGTCTTGTGTGGTTCCCACTGTGCTTTGATTTCCTCCCTACCACGGCTCAAAGGAGTTGTGCAAACATGTGGATTTTGGGTACAATCTCGAGTTACATGGAGGCAATGAGCGATAGGAGGGGTTTCTTCCTTCCCGGTATAGGGAGTTGATGTTGCACTATACTCGATTAGCCTTAAAAGGAAGTCCCTGGCCAGGGCTGTTGATGAGATTTACTGGTAAGTGATATTAGTAGTTTCTCATACCGTTATAGGTTACACATTGGCATGCCTTATCAAGTTATTGGGGTCTGACGATTCCATCCCCAGACTCGATATGCGACATATCAGACGAAGAGACCGGACTGTACGGTAAGTGTTACTTATAGGTTTCATGAGATTTTGGACAAGCTTGTTTGTTGATCTTTTAATCGCTCAATACCTGGGCAGCCGTTACGTCCAGTTAGTACCGCTGACGGCTTGTGGGTGATTGATGTGATCATCACCTACTACTGGCGGATTGACGAGTCTTTAGAGTCCCACACAGAAGTTTCCTGGTTCAAGCGAAACGAAGTAGGCCACATATGCTGATATGTGCGGGGGCCAGATTAAATACGAGTATGTGATACCGTGTTCTAATCTGGCGGTTATTTGTTATCGGTTAGGTTATAAGTGATATAACCAGATTATTGAATCAAGTGTTGATTTGATAATGTGATGTACAGATAAATGATATTAGTCGGTTATATATGATACAACCGGATTATTAAATCAAGTGTTGATTTAATAATTTGATATATATTATATTTAATATAATTATATATTAACTAATATTATTAGCTCACTAATTATTCTTCATAATATATATATATATATATATATATTAAAATGAAGCATGGCATAGATTTTCTATTTTTTAGAAAATAGAAAATGAAAAGAAAATGGGGAGACTTATGAGAGCATGGGTGAGGCATGGCATTTTATCATTTATTTTTTTTGTCTTAACTCACTATTCATGCATGGCTGCAATTTATTATTACAATTTATTCCATGCTTGAATGAGTGAGGTGAAGAGAGTTGCCATTTTTTTCAACACTCATTCTTTTTCTTGACTTGGTATTTTTTTTGCCTTAGCCATTCTAGCTCTCTCCATCTTCCATCTTCTTCTTCCTCTTTATGCTAAGCCCTAATCCTCACATGTGATGTAAACCATAGGGATTAGAATAAATCCTAGTGACCTTAGAAACCCCACTTCATCATCCTAATTTAGATTAGCACTCTAAACTAGTGTGTTTCCTTCACTAATGAGATTTTAGTGAAGAGGTAGCTTGATTAGAGAAGCTTCAGGTAGATTGTCTTTAGCACGAAGATCACAAAGGGAGCTTGTACCATCTTCAAGTGGAGCTACGAGGAGTCGTAGGGACTATAACCCGGAGCTTGAGAAGAGGAGGACACAATCTACAAAGGTTGTAGTTTTGTTCTCTTAGTGTAGTTTTCTTTATATCATAGTTAAACCCTAATCATCTAATTTAAGATCTTGGTTAGTGTAGATTAACACCCCGAAAATTTTAAAAATGGCATGCTTGATGCTAGTTAAACCCAGTGGTGGTGCTAATATACACTTTCATGGTATCAGAGCTAAAGTTAGAAGATTGGACGATGTTATTAGATATACGAAAACGAAATAACTCCGAAACCAAAACCCAAAACATCAAGATTCTTTCAAATTTTAAATGATCTTTGAAATTATTTTAAACATGTACATAATGTTGCATATGATGTAATTAGAACACCAGAGAAACATGAGACCCAATGGACATTTTTTGGCCGCCGAGATTGATGAATTGACTGGCGTCGCCGGTCCAACTACAAGGTCCTGGGCTCGTTTTTGATTGGTGCTCTATTGTGTTGGATTTAGGGTTTCATGGTTATATTTGATTAGCCCAAAATTGCATGTGATATTAATTTTGTTAAGGGGCTAATACGGAGTGTTTCGTAGTCGTAATTTTTACATCGTTTCGGGTTTAAGTTTGATATGTGATGCAGTAATTGGAATCCACATTAAATTAGTTTTGTGAAAACTTGTTTGTTTGTAAATCTAGCATGTTAGTATCTATTGATCGATTACCACGAAGTTTCGATTCGGATCGAAACTCTGTCGCAATCGCGTATCGTACGTGAATACTCGCCAGATAACTTTACTAGGTAGCCACGCCCCATATCCCCGACCAAGTGACTTTAGGAGAACCCCGTTGCCAAAAGCATCCATTCGGATGCTCGCGGCCACGGTGTTCCGCCTAAGTGCACTTGGTCGACGGCAACGGGAGTGCGGCCATCTACTAAAGTTCCCGACGAGTATTCGATCAGATAGTCGGGAATCTTGTTAAATTACCCGACTGAATTATTGACAAGGGTTTTCGATATGAGACTAAAATGCGGGGTTTATAGGGTTAGGCATGAAATTCGAAATATGAAATATTCTGGGTTTATGATGTCTACCAAAATGCGGATTCTAATTATTGTATTTTTCATTTCTTTTCTGCGATCGTAAGTGTAATATGTAGGGTATTCCAAATCTCGTTGCTATATGTCAACGGAATTTGGGATATGCGTATTTACTTACGTTGATGACATGTGATGTTATGTGTTGCTGATATGTTATATTGGATCATCGTGATTAAATAGCCGGGGGTTTTACTTTAGATGAGAGTTTTTGTATTTTCATTCATGTAAAATTTGCATGTAATATTCTTTTATTGGGACACTTCCGGGTTGATGATGGTGTCACCATTGATGTATATTATTAATTTTTCCGCATTAGGATAGACTTAAGACGGGGAGCACAAGTAACCGGGTTCTAGAGCCCAGTGGGAGGCCATCTCGAGGAGTAGAGACCGGGTCTCCTAACTCTAGAATTGGCAGGATTGCTTGTCGCTCTCGTAGGGGTCTAGGGATGTGGGTTTGGCTATTCATCACGATTGTGGACACGGACCTCCTAGTATATCCAATTTATCATATGTTGACTTCTGCTACTTGGTTCTATGAAGTGATCATATAACCGCGTGAGACGAATACTATATATATATATGATATATATAATAAACGTTGCTTATGTTTTGCACCTGCGCTAGTCCAGCCCCCGCTCTACCGTTAATTAAGTAACCTATCGGTGCATGACGGGGCCCTGTGGCGAATGCGGATGGTATAAGTGTACGTTCTATTTTCGTTTTTTTCTGTGATGTTTAGGGAAACATTAAATGATGGGACTTCATTAATAAGATTAATGAAAAGAAAAGAAACCTAAAGATATTGTAGAATCAAAATTTTCAAAAAGGTAGCTCTGGTTTTTGCTTTGCATAGTGGTATATCCAGCACCTCATTCGATGAGGAAAGAGCTGAGATCCCTTCACCGGGAGTGACCTCTTTAGCAAAACTAGCAATTACTACAACCCACTCGGTTTATCATCATAGCTTCTGTAGTTCTTTCTTTGCATAGTGGTATTCCTTGATGGATATCCAGCACCTCATTCGATGAGGAAAGAGCTGAGATCCCTTCACAGGGAGTGACCTCTTTATCAAAAACTAGTAAAAGCTATTCGGTTTGTTTTTGAAAACTACTCGATTTTAAAAGCGGAGCTTAAACCACTCCTTTTCAAAATCACTAGACTCTACAACGATATCAAGTTCATTACGCTAAAGGTTTTCTTAAAAACCAACGTAGCCCTCCATCATTTCAGATAAGTGCTATTTAGTATTCGTGCTGCGTTTGTTGACCTGTCAAGGCGTAATGTGCGGTACCTGATTAGTGTTTATCTGCCGCATGTGATGCGATTGGATTAGGATAGTTGTGCAGCCTTGTTGACCTTGTCAAGGGCCGTGTGGGTGGGTTTAATTCAATCATGAATTGAACGGGTTGAACTTGACTTGCGGTTTATGGTTTGTTGACCTTGTCAAGGTCATAAATCGCATGGGATAAAAACAATATTAGGAATTTCAAGTGTTGGAATTTGCACTGAGATTGCATACCTTCTATATGATAGTTGGATCCCGATACCCACTGCGAGTAAGAGTTACTCCTGGGAGAGTTTTCCACTTTATAATTAGCTAATCAAGTAGGTGTCTAAGAAAGGTGTTAACGGGGTTATGTTTCTGCGGAAACGGGGTTATTTAATTAGTTCCATGCGAAAGCATGGGGAGACTCTCTCGGAGTACCAATACCTGCCTGGCCGAACGATTGGCAAACTTGTAGGGTGTAATTAATCCCGGCTAATTTTACCTTTTATGGTTTGAAGGAAGATTTGATAAAAATAGTGGAGGCCATCCTGATTAGATAAGATAATAACCAATCTAATCTTGCAAAAAGCGCACGCTAATGCGTTTCCTTCTCTTTCTCTCCAGGTAGCGACCAATGACACGCTTTAATCAAGATAATAATATGGATGTATTGACCAGACCCGCTTCTTATACTGGGCTAGGTTCCGCTCTATCTTATGACTGTCATAAGTCTGAGGAAGGAATATGGGAATACCCGGATTCTACCGCCACCCGAACGAAGAATAAGCATGTTGATGCATCGTCTTCGGGTGTGTTCGTAACCGAGAACTGTTTCTCAGTTTGCTCTACGTCCTGGGTATTGAATACCGGACCGGATCAGGATCCCACGTATGTAATTTGTTACATGGGCTGAAGAGAGGTAGAGTAATCTACAGAATAAACTTTTGCTCAAGAGTTCACTCCCCGCGAAGGGATCTCGGCTCTTGCCTCATGGAATGAGGTGCTGGATATTCTCGATCCAATACCACTATGCAAAGCGAAAGAATATAACTATAGTTTTTCGAAATTTGCTCCAACAACATCTTTTAGGTTTCTTATCTTGCATTAATCAAAATTAATGCGGTCCCATCAATCAACCTATCACACCAGAAAAGAACGAAAATACAATGTACGCCATCCGCATTCGCCACGGGGCCCTATCATGCACCGTTAAGTTACTTAACTAACGGCAAAGCGGGGACTGGACTAGCATGGGTGCAAAACATATACAACATATACTAGTATATATATAAATATATATAACATTCGTCCCAGCCATGATAATAAGCAACATCACAGAATTTCAGCAAGCAACACAGAATGGTTGATAATCTTGGAGTCTCGGGTTTCATTTGAGCCGCAAATAAAACCCGACGTTCCCGGTCATGTGGAGAGCCTGGGCAATGAAACCGGGGCCCCTACGAGCACGACAAGTTACCCGCTAATCCCAGAAGTGAGGCAACCCCAATCAACAAAGTGAATTGGCCACCCAGCATTCCACGGGATCCGGTAACTTGAGCGCCCCTCCGTGGTTCATCCTATACCCTCTACGAGTGCGGCGAATAGCCCTCCAATTCTAGAGTGAAGCCCCCACCGTCTCAACGCCATGAGATGCGGGCTTGTTTCCCTCTAAAACCTGGCTATTCGTGCACTCCACCGCGGGGTAATCCTAGTACAGAAAAAGAAAATATATGTACAAAGGTGACATCGATCTCAACCCGGTCATGCCCCAAACAAATAATATACAATCGGGCAAAGATGACAGTCCACATATCGGACGCTCGCCCCGCAATATGAATATACAAAAGAATCTTAACTGTACAACTATCATTGCACCGCAAGCTATCTACCACGAAAATTCAACCACAACCACAACATAAACACAGAACATCAACGTGAATGTCATGTTCGCAAACCTGTCTAATAGAATATATAGCAGTTAGACGAGTTATACCGCTCTAATGATATTCACGGTCGCAGATAGTAATGTATGCACTGAAACTAATAAATGACGTTAAAATAACGACTTCGAAATACTCCGTATTGCCCCAATACCAAAGATAACAGAATATCCAACCTGGGCAAAAAACAAATAATATCAGAGAACCAATATTCAAGTTTCCAGAACACCTAAAAAATTTCAAGACCCAATTCCCTTATTGGACCGACGTCGCTGGGAAAAACATCATTCTCGCCGGCCATGTCATGGAATTTGGGGCTTGTTTTTAAAGTGTGTTCTAGATACAACATAAGAAGCCTTCTGCAATTGTTTAAAATTTTTTTTGAAGACTTAAAAATGACAAAAACTTGAATATTTGAATTCGTATTTCGGAGTTGTTACGGTTTCGTTACTTTAATATCGTTTAAAACTGCTAGTATAGGTTTTATGGGCTGGCTCTGATACCATGTTGGGTTACACTAACGTCCTAGCCACCATCCAAGGCCGATTGCGGAACAAAAATTTTACTACGATTGAAAAGTGGCGCTAGAATAACCCTAAACCGGTTCTACCGTAAACCTAAGTAGCATAACTAGAGAAGCTATCTACTATGAAAGAAGTTTATACCAAGAGGCTCAAGTCCTTCAGGTCTTCACTCCTCTCCTTTAGTGTGCTCCTAGTGGCCTCCATGATCGAGTTTGATCGTCCGTCTCCTTGTGTCAAAGATGATCCACCCGAGAGTGTTTACATTGAACTCCTACCTTTAAACTAAGGTAACTAGGTTACTTAGTATGCTAATCTAAGTATCCTAGAGAATGTAGAGTGTGATGATGGATTAATTAGTCTTAAGATACCCTTGGTTTCTCAACACATGAGACATTAAGAGTTTGAGATAGAAGAAGAGAGCTTGGAGGAGATGAGAGTGTTGTATATAATAATGGAATGCAGAATGGCTAAGTCAAGTGAACTAATAATGCAAACTCAAAATATCTACATGCATACTCAAAATATCTACAAAATATTTAGCATACTCAAATAGTAAACCATGAGTCACCCCATGAGTCACTACATGAGTCACCAAGTAGCCATGTTTCATTCAATGAATTATAACACCTAATCCCTCCACCTAATTAACCATTTATCTAAATGGTTGAAGCAAATAATGAGGTGTCCTTTTCTAGAAGCATCTTGTAACAAATTATAAGAATACCCCTCACTGTATATACATAACCGTATCCGTATTCCGAAAAAATACGAATACAAAGAGACGAAAATAATCCAACAATATAATACTAGGATCCGGTTTAAACCAAAGCCAGCTAGTATTATCCGCCCGAACATTATACGTGCACAAGTACACGTATGTGATCGAACCCTGCCGTAAAACCATACGGCCTCTATATCGTTTCGCTCGAAGCAGAGAAACCCTCTGTGTGCGACTCTAAAGACTCGACAGTACGCCGGCAGTGCGTTACTGGATAAATCCATAACACAAGCACGTCAGCGACACTAGCTGTACGTAACGGCTACCCGAGTACTTGTCGAAAAGGAAAGCCGACGAGCAAACTCATCCGGATCCCAACTAAGCCTATCTATGACAATCTCCGTACATTCCGGTCTCTTCGTCTATGAGTATCGCATACCGGATCTAGGGGAGGTAAGCGTGAGACCCTAATAACCCGATAAATCATGCTTATGCGGCTAGGGACCAATCCGGGAAATTACTGATCAACCTATCAGTAAATCCCAACTGCCTTGGCCAAGGTCTTATGGTCCTGGCCAATCGAACACAGTGCGATATCAACTCCTAATATCCGGAGAGACGAATCCCTGACAATCACTTACTGCCTCCATGTGGCTCGGGACTGTACCCAACCAAAACCTGTTTGCACGACTCAGTAGAGCCGTGGTAGGGTAGTTATCAAAGAACAGTAGGAACTTACACGAGACAAATGACGATCTCAGGTCCAAAGACTAACCTGTACACATGTCACAAGAAAACCGCTATCTGACGATAAGTATAATATCATCTAGAGGTTCTCAGCGAGTCCGTTCAGTGTACTCACCCCTAGTGAGCACCCGTATACAATCTTAGGTGATCACACCAATGGTTGTGGGACCAACCACCGCCCCTCGTCGGGGTTTAGAAACGTACACACAAGTCTACTCTGGAGTATCGATGCCCGATCTCGATACTACTGCGACCTGGGACATTTAAGGATGTGATCGCCATCATAATGACGATAGTTAAGCAAGATCCTACGGACTTTTTCAACATGTGGTCGACATATATAGCAGATCCACATGTTAAGATAAAGTCAAACCATAATAGTATACTACTGTATCGAGTCTTTATCAATATGTGCAAGCAACATAAAGCATCATAAGAAAGAAATACACATATCCTGATAAAGATAACTCAAATAATATACTATATAACTGAGCAAGATTGACCTGTACATACATATCCCTAGCATCCACATGTATACATATACAATAATGGCCTCTAGGTCATACATATCCAACACTTATATCTCTCTCTCCCCTCGAGACTTGAAATCTCAGGTCCTTTATATAGGTAAGGCAAATTGTTGATTAGTTTTGAGAAAATCTCTTATTGAGATATTCCAATTGATTTAATTTGTCTCAAAATCAATCTGGGGAATTTTACCCACCATTGGATTTTTGATCCAAGAACTTCTGTTTTTACAGAATATAATTTTTAGTTTTTAACAAGATTAGGAAAATATTTTCCCTATACAGAGTTTATTCTGTAAGATGATGATTTTTTAATCACTCTTGGATTTTTAATTCAAGGGTTCTTTGTTTTACAGAGAGCAATTTTTCTTATTTAGAAAGATTAAGAGAATATATATTTCAAAAATAGAATTTTATTCTACCATTGGACCTTTGATCCAATCGAGAGTATCTTGCTTATTTTAGAAAGATTTGGGCAATGTTTTCTCCCAACAGAATTTAATTATGTATTTTGAGGATTTATCATCCCCGTTTGATCTTTGATCTGACGGCTCTGTTTAACAGAGAGCAGAATTTAATTCTACTTGGGTGCCGGCGCTCACGTGTCATACACGTGGACACCATTTAAGACGTTAATTCTAAAGATGGGTATTCCTGTGCTTTGCACATTGGCGTCCGCGTGAGGAGCATGTGCAGCGCCATTTTAGAGTTTAACTCTTATTTAATTAGCGCCCGCGTGAGGAGCACGTGCGGCGCCACCATAAGACTTAATCCTAGCATTGGTGCCCTTGTGGAGAGCACGTGAGGCGCTGTCTCATTTAATTCAAACAGAGTTTTGCTCTTTTATTAGGTTAGATATTGGGGAAACAAATGCCCCCCACCGTTGCTCTCACGTGGTTTACACGTGGGTGAAACGGTGTCACCTTTTCTATCGTTCAATCTCCTGAGGAGTTGAACCGTCTTTTCATGTCTTATAAATAGAGCCTTTGTCGCTTGAGATGACTGTCATTTCATCATATTCCTTCTTCTTTCTTGAGAATTTAATTCTCTTTTCAGAGCTTAGATCTCTGTCCAAAGAAACTCTTAGAGTTTAAACTCCGTTTAATAAAATTGGTAAGGATCATGACCATTTTTCTCTTAAAAGTGACTCTTAAAAGAATTTATTCTTGTTTTGGGTTTTTAACCCATTAACAGAGTTTTGCTCTTCTCTTGGAACAATCTCTTAAAGATCTAAAAAAGTTTGTTTGGGTAGACCATGGGTCTTAGAGATCTTAGGGTTTTATCCTATTCCTGACCTTAATCTTTGAAGGTTGTTTGGAATTTAATCCCATTTCCCGAGCGGATTTCTGGGATTTTATCCCATTATTAGAGGAATTTAATTCTGGGTTGTTCTACAGAGCTTAGCTCTGAGAAAATTTCTTTTTTTAAGAAGTTCTTTTGGGAATTTTTATTCCTTTTCTTATTTTCTTAATAGGGTTCTTTTTTTTGCATACTTGAAATCTGTTGTAGAACACATATTTCAAGGAAGTTTAACTCTATAGTTCAATGAGATTTTTCATTAAATGAGAATCCTTTTAGATTCTTATAATGAGTGCCTTTCTCATCATTGATGGGGTGTTACCTTGATTTTGTGAGGTCTATTATAATGATTTTGGTATTTTGATTGCTAACTCTTTACTGGTTTTTCTTTTCAGATACTATGGCTTCTCATCTGTATGATCTTGAAGAGATCATCTCATATGAGGACATTCACGTTCGAGGCCGCTGTCAGGGCCAGGAGTTTACTGACGCTCAATGCGCTGAGGTGATGCATCGCTTCGAAGATTACAACGGTCGATTGCTCTCCCGCTGTTCTGCCCTTTTGAAGATTATCATGGGGTCAATTTGGGAAGCAATTCCTAGGCTTGACGAGGCTATGCCACTCGAGGCGCTTAATGATGCTGAAGATAAGGTGCATTCAGTATATCTGATGAGCCCCCTCTCAAAGAAGCGAAGAGATGATCTTGTCGATATTTTGCATCGCATCTTCCAACAGAAGGCAATAATATCCGCCTACTAGAGGATAGACTACATTAGTAGGGATCCCGACGCTTGCATTCGTGAGAAAATGCACAAGAAAGTGGCCAAAGAGGTCGAAAGCACTTTACTCAGATTGGCTTCCAAGTTCCTGAATCCGTGTCCGGAATTCAGTGTTTTGCCGTTGTAAATAGTTCTTCTTCTTCTTTTTTTTATCATCATCAATGTATAAATTTCTTCGAAATATGAATGACAAAATTCCTTTTTCTCTTTATGCCAATGCTCATATGTGTCTTACATGAAGTGTTGTTATACATATATAGAAACTGTTGCTGGCGCTCATGTGTCATGCGCATAAGGCGCTGCTGAGGATTTTAATCCTGAACTAGCGTCGGTGCTCACACGTTATGCACGTGAGGCGCCGCTCTAATCCCAGAAAGAATCAATGCGGGTGCTCACATGTCATGCACATGAAGCACTGCTGATGGAGTCGTTTCACCTCCTTGCTCTGATTCCCATGAGTCAACCCTTTCTTTTCCCATGCCTTTTCTTCAGGCCTTGGAAATAGCTCCACCATACACAACATTTTCTGTGTCTAGACTTGAATGCTTCCCTTTATAATCTGAAGATTTGCTTCCCTTTTCTTTTACAAGGAGAGAATCTAACAAACCAAGAGTTATGGCTTGCAATCGTCCGCATGCTCGTCGGCAACCATGGGAGGTACCTATCGAGGGAATTGTCCCTGGTTTTGCTGCGCATTTGGCGGATACAATTCTCACTAATGACCAGTGTGACACGGTGATATACGAGCTTCTGGCTCGTCGGGGCTCTCCTCTTCCTGCCGGCTCCATTTGGCTTCAGACGATTTTCTCGTCTGTACTTGCTGACATCCCTCCTCATCTAACAGAGATGACTCTGGCGATGCTCGATGTCACGCCCCGCTTCCCATTGTACGGCGAAGGGGACGCGACGAGACCCGCTACGTATATACTTAGAAGTACATACGCCGAGCGTATCTAAGCAATATAAAATAAATACACAAGAGACAAGATATAATAAAAACAACAACTTTTATTTATTAACATTCTTTTGTACAATACATGAAAAGGAAATACAACTGAAATAAAAGATGCCTAAACAGTGGCATAACAGGAAATGAAAAGTACTGAAAAGAAAAGTGTACAATGAAACTAAAGTGCTGGATCTTCGGCAAACTGCTCCAAGTCTTCTGCAGATGGCTCGATCTTTGCCGGGTCCGAATCACCTGACGACATTCAAAGAAGAAAGAAATAGAATGTCGTCAGCGAACAGGTCACTCGGTAAGTCCCAAAGATAAGAGGAAAGTAGAATAGACAGAGAGTAAGAGAGAGAGAGTAGCTTTTAATGTTGTATTATAATATTATAATGTTGTATTAATGCTGTTGTTTGTAACCTGGTACAGAAGATGCCGGTGTATACGAGGGGAGTCCCACTTACACCGGGGACCTTAGTAACCTGTAGTACAAGGCTCCGTCGATAATACCACGGAACAACGGCATGGATGTAATTACGTCTTAAGTGACCACCCCGTGTCACCTTTAACATATTCCGTACCAGTCTACCCCTTAAACCCCGCGATATCTTGTTTGTATTATTATCTTGTAAATTGTATTGATTGTAAGATTGATTGACTGACCGAAACCATGATATCAGTAAGCGGTTGTAACCATAGAGTCATGTAAATGGAATAACTGAGAATCATGTAAAAGGAATAGATATATCCATGGTTCGGTTCAGTTAAGATGTATAGATTGATATTGGATTCATGAATTCATGAGTTCATATTAAAGTGGAAACTTGTAGATTATAGATTGAATTGAATCATATTCAAGTCAGATTAATCAGACTCAAACCTGAGTCAGACAATCAGAAATGTGAATCGAAGTCTTATAATTGCTAAGGTCCTTGGGTAATTTATAAAACTTGAGGGGGTTTTATGTAAAAATACTTTTATATACTTTTCAAAATACACCTTAAGTATTTATTGTTCGTCTTTAGAGTTGTAATGAGGGTGGATTTTATGTTGTGACATTTCTAGTGAAAATGTCCAAGTTATAGGTATTTATCTGTAATATAGATTCTTTGAAGTTCATGGTATTTTAGTGTAAAATTTATTATTTTGATTTTTAGGAAAAAGTGGAAAATTTATATTATAGTAAAATAGATATTTAAATGATAAATACACATATGTTTATACAAAAATAATTTTTAATAAATATTTTATATTCCAAAAATCTCATTTTCTTAAGATGTATTTTAAACCTTTCGAGACCGAATGCTCCTTGCGGAGGTCTGAATCTCGCACTACTAAGCCCGAGGGTGCACGATAAACCGTACTATCCCTAACGGGTTCTCCAAAGATGGGTTGTAGCGGCGCTTTGCAAAGATTGTAAAATACTAATCCTTTAAAAAACGGTTTTATAAAGTAAAAGGTATTTATTTGCAAAGGTGTAAATTTTCCGTATTTTAGATTCTAGGGTTTCCTAAGCCAACTAGCCTATTTCTAAATGGTCTAAACGACAAGTCGTTAGAAGCCTCAAATCGCCTCTTCACCGCCAATTGTGGCCAGATAAGTACAAGTGAGGAAGGAGGGATCCGCTCACGAATCGTGAGACGAGCCTTTTAAAGTTACCTAAGCTCACTTGCCTAGCCTAGACACCACAAAGTCAGGTTTAGATAAACGATCGATGTCCACAACTTATCGTATTTTCCTAATAATAAGTATTTATTTAAAAGTGTATCAAATCTAAAACTTTTAAGAATGGTTTTATTAAGAATATGGTATTTTAATGAAAGTTTCGTTTTATCGTATTCTAAGTTTTGATGATGTCGTTTTAGGGTTGTATTTGCGTGTGTGTGGAGGTAGGTCATTACCTCGTGCTCTACTTTAAATGTATAGTAAGATTAAGGGTTAAATGTGAAATCGAAACATGATGGTATTAAAGTGAAAAAATACGGTAAATTGGAAAGGTTATCATTTCATGTGAGAAAACTTGTTCAAATTGATTTTTAAAAGTTTAATAGTCAAGATAAAGATGTTTAGGCATGAATGTATTGGTTAGAAGTGAAATTTTATAGAAAACCGAGTCGGAAATCGGATTTGTTCCGATTCCGTCGGGTTTCGTAATTTCGTATTTTAAAGAAATAGAAAGGGGGATAGAATGAGACTTACGGGTTTCGATCTATACTAAAGAGTATAGGGGAACTAAAGAAGTTGCCGAGGCGTTGCTTCGTCGCCGGTTGTTTCTAAAAACGTCGCCGAAATTCCCGCCGGAATCTCGTCGGAGCTTCGCCGCGAACTTGTTTTCAAAGCACACACTTCTTGGAAAACTTTTGAGAGAGTGGCTCAAGATTTTGAGGGTGAGAGGGTAGTGTGTAGGGTTGGTATTTATAGGGTTAGGCTAGGGTTAGGGTAGATGAAAAGTTAAAAATAAAAATGTGATAAAATGTAATAAAAATATATTAAAAGTGGAGTAATTGGGGTTTTTAAAGAGCTCTGGAAGTGGTCTGAGGCTGAAATTTTGCATGTGCATAGGGAATATGAAAAGACACAACTTTCATGTTGGGGCCGTCGCCGGAATCGGCTGACTCGGGGGTGACTCGGCCGTGACTCGGTCGGAGCACCGAGGCGGCCGAGTCAAGGCCGAGTTGGCCGATTCCCGGCCGAGTCCGGTGGCCAGGATCCCCCCCGACGGTTCATCTAACTCCTGGAAGTGTTACATCTTTGGGTGTAGTGGGGTTTTTTGTGAGATATGCACGTGTAAACTCTTGGTATTCTAAAGGTTTTAAAAAAATCAATATTAAAAATAATGTGGGGTATGGGATTTGAACTCTGGTGGCTTGGTTCAGCAGTGCAAGGAGTTACCAATGAGCTACAAGCTCCTTCTTGTAATTGTGGTGTGAAATAATTACTTAAAGTGGTAACATCAACATTAAATACCCCAAGTATACTTTAATTTTAAAGGAATTTTATGTACACTAAAAATGGAGTTATTTAAAAACAAAATAATTACTTATATATTGTGCTCAGGTTAAAATACTATTTTATGGATTTTGAAAAAAAAAATTGTATAGAAAAGTGTATAGAAAAATTAGGGTTGTTACACTCGATATGGTGGAGGACAAGATCGAGTGCTTCTATGAGGCTTGTTTGATTACCCAGCCTGTGAGGGATTGTTCGGTTCTCCTGCTAAGCCAGATACGGGCTCATCGGGCCATCATGCCTGCCTTTGCTGATGAGCACGACGCTGACCGATGGGGAGCGACTCCTCCCGAAGATCGCCACTTCGACATGGTGGAGAAGGCAGAGAGGGAAGAGAATCTTGTATATCGTTTTGTTAATCCTTGTATCTCTGATCTCATGTTCGGCAATCTTTTCTTTGTGTAATAAATAATAATAATAATAAATAATGTCGACCGCTGAACGTTTCATCCTCGGCGCATATTCATATGGGCATCCTGCCTCTGTACATACATTTTGTATTTTAATCTTTAGAAGTTTCTGATGCATGCATCTAGACATAGGTGAACATTGGACTAAAGTAATGCATAGCATCTGGCCGGTTTCAAGCTGGCATCGCGACTTTTATTAGAATTTTGATCTGAGAAGATAGCGATTGGATACAAGCATCTTCTCAAATCTCCATCCTTAAGAAATGTATTTTTGAGCCCCGAGGCCCATGAGTTGCGCCTTTCTGTTTCTTGATATCTTGATTTAGCACCCATTAGTCTACTGACTCGTTTCGGAGTCTCTAGTTTATTCACTCGTTTCGAAGTCTCTAGTTTATGCACTCGTTTGGAGTTTCTAGTTTATGTACTCATTTTGGAGTTTATTTGGTTTTCCTCCCTCGGGTTTACAGACAAACTTGTCATAACGTTGTATGTTGATAACCCCCATTCTTTACGATGGAAGTCCGTTAGGTTTGTGGTACTAGGGTTTTAGTCCGTGGTACCGTCATGTTGGATGATGTATTCGACATGCAGTCCTTAAGCTGTTATTCGAGTAGCCCCGCGACTGTCGTGTATCTGATCCCTTCGGGGCTGGTCAAGACGTCTTCAAGTAATTTCCTTAGGCTATATTACCATCAGAAGAGCAAACATTAGGAATTTTCCAATTACGTTTTTTACTTGAGGTTAGGCTCAGTTTGGAGCCCCGATGAGTCATAACCACTCCACACTAGTGTGGGATGATCTCTGATAGTCTTTTAGGCTTTATATGAGTTGCCGTCAAGACCCGGAACTGGGAATATGCCGTCGCTTCATTTTGTTTTGACAATGCCGTGTCGTTTCTTTGTTGAAATAGGGTAGACATCTGTAGGACCCCTATGCTGTATGTATCACAGTTGAAGTCCGAAGCTCGGAATATGCCATTGCTCCATTTTTGTTTCGACCCTAAGGTCTTTGTTGATGTCGTGTCTGCACCCTGCTGGAGTGAGAAGGAACGCCGGGATAGTCTCTAGGTTGTATATGAACCGTCAAGACTTGGAGCTAGGATTTTGCCGTGACTCTATTTCTATTTGACCTTGGGTCTTTGTTGATGTCGTACCTGCACCCTGCCGGTATGAGGAGAACCTCGGGGTGATCTTTAGGCTTTACATGTTTCCATTAAGATCTGAAGCTAGGATTTTGCCATCGTTTCACATTTATTTGATTGTTGTGTCCGCATCTTGCTGAAATGAGGAGAACGTCGAGCTGGAGCTAAGATTTTTTTTTGCCATCACTCCACTTTTGTTTGTTGACGTTTCGTCTGCATCCTGTTGGAATGAGAATAACGTCGAGCTAATCTCTAGGCTGTAGATATTGCCGTCAAGATCTGGCTACCCTTTTGACGGAGCCTGGTGGGAAAATATGGTTGCCTTTCTTTCATTTGTGCCCATGGATCATATACAAGAGTCAATATGGACATACTTGCAGGGCAGAGGAAATTATATATATATATATATATATATTTGTTTTACGCGATGCTCTATCTTTTCAGCTTTTCATATCGCGAAAATCACGATTGCCTAATCATTTCGGCTTTTTATCTGCGGTGCCCAATCATTTCGGCTATTTTTAAATATTTTTTTTACTCGCTGTTTTTTATTGTGAGTTGCCCAAACATTTAGGCTGTTTTTATATGCATATTTTTTGCTCGTTGATTTTTATTGCGAGTTGCCCCATCATTTCGGATATTTCATATGCATATTTTTTTGCTCGCTGATTTTTGTTGCAAGTTGCCTCATCATTTCGGCTATTTCATATGCATATTTTTTTCTCGCTAATTTTTGTTGCGAGTTGTCCCATCATTTCGTCTATTTCATATGCATTTTTTTTGCGACTCGCTGGGTTTTATTATGAGTCAGGAACTTGAGATCTGATACCAATCTTGACATCAGCATCACTGCAACTGAAATATTGTCAGGAGCGAATCTGTAGGGATTCTCTAGCACCATCCTAGGTTTAGGGTTGCATCACACATGCTATAACAAAAATTTAGAGGGTACTAAACAATTCCAAATATGAATCGAACTAGAAAAATAGAGTAACAAACTATAGTATCACATACTATAAAGTTTCTAACACTAAGTGGGGAGAGAATACAACCTTTGTAGACCTCCTCCTAGTCTCTTTGGATCGATTGAGGTTTGAACCGGTTGGCTTGTGTCCTTCCAAGTCCATGATGATCCACCACGAAGTCCCTTTACACCAAGCTCCAAGCTTCACTTGATCAAGGATGAAGATGAAGCAAACACTCTACACTAGTGGGCTAGACTAAAGTGGAATGGTGATGTGGGTTTGGATTTCACTACAAAACCTTTTCTTTTTAATTCTTTCTCTTTCTTTTAAAACCCTAGAGAGCTTTGAGGAGAGAGAGGAAGAAAGAGATGGCACAAAACTAAACTCAAGAGAATAATATGATAACCCCCTCTAAACTCAAGAGAGTAAGTGAAGTCATCCATACTAAACCATGGTTAAAAAATATCTAGATATTTTGTAACTTGAGTTTAAGCAAAACCATGGGCAATGAAACCATTGACTTTGTCAACTTAAGAGAGTTGAATAGTCAACCATGATTTTAATCCCATTTTGCTTTTCTCAAATAATCAAAATATCTAAATATGTTACCATGTGAGTCTTGCATTGCCACCACCAATGTATCATCAACCATGACACATGTATGCTTGCATGTGTGCATGCATATCAACATATACATACACTCATGCACGCATCATAAAGAGATAGGTTTTAATAAATGAGCTAATGGACTTAATATTAAATCAACACTTTAATAGCCCGGTCATATCTCATACGACCTCCAATAGTAAACGCCCGATTAAAATACGGTATCCAATACACGCATTTAATCGAGCTCCCGCGTATATCACATATGCACCCCACATCTTTTCGCCTGAGCTAGGAGACCCTTTTGTGGGACTCTAAGACTCGTCAATACGCTAGCAGTAGGCAGTGATCACATCACATGCCCATAAACCGTCAGTGGCATAAGCTGTACGTAACGGCTTCCAGGTATTGAGCGATCAGAAGAAACACAAGCAAACCTGCAAAAACTCCCGTCGAGCCAACTGGTAACACTTACCGTACAGTCCGGTCTATTCGTCAAATATGTTACATATGTGAGTCTAGGGATGGTATCGTCGACCCCAATAACCCAATAAGTCATGCCGGTATATGGCTTATAACAGATCGAGAAACTACTGATAACACATATCAGTAAATCTCAGCAGCCCTGGCCAGGGACTTCCTGTTATAGACAGTCGTACATGGTGCAACATCAACCCTCAATACCGGGAGAGACGAAACCTCTCTTATCGCTCATTGCCTCTATGTGCCTCGGGACTGTACCCAAAATCCACCTGTTTGCACGACTCAGTAGAGCCGTGGTAGGGTGGAGATCAAAGTACAGTGGGAGACACACAAGACTCTATGACGATCTCGGGTCTACAGACTTACCTGTACTAGTGTCACCTAAGAAATGCTATCCGACGATAGATATAATACCACATAGGAGTTCTCGGCGAGTCCGTTCAGTGTACCTAGTCTCACTGAGCACCCGTATACGGTCTTTGGTGTCACCACACCAATGGATATGTGATCATCCATCGGCCATCATATGGGACAAGCAACGTATACGCTAGTCTACTCTGGTAATATCGATGCCCCGTCTCGATACACCCACGATTAGGAACATTTCAAGGATATGCTCATAGACTACACATGTCCCACTAGTATGATCCGCATCATAATCTCAGTAGTCCAGCATATCCTAAGGGCTATGTCAACATGTACCAAATGAATGAAAGCACGATCAAATGAACATGTCAAGATAAAAGATGCAACCAGATAGCATACTATCATGTCGAGCAAGAATGTCCCCTGAACACACACACACACACACATACCGGTATATACACTATCATATAATGGGCTCTAGGGCATACATATATCCAACAATCTCCCACTTACACTAAGGCCAATTATCGGCGTATCTCATACCCAATATCTCAAAAAGTCACTCATGCTATGGCAGAGGGAGGGCCTTGGTGAGTGGATCCATGGTGTTATCTTTTGTATCTACTCTCCGAATCACGATCTCGCGGGGATCAACTATCTCCCGGATCAGATGATATCACCTGAGGATGTGTCTGGATCGCTGATGGGACCTAGGAATTTTGGCTAACGCCATAGTCCTATTATTATCACAATACAAAGGTATTGGATCAATAATGGTCGGAACTACTCCTAGCTCCGAGATGAACTTCCTCATCCAGACGGCTTCCTTGGCAACATCATTTGCAGCAATATACTCAGCTTCCATCGTGGAGTTTGCAACGGTATCCCGTTTGGAACTCTTCCAAGACACCGCCCCTCCATTGAGGGTAAAGACAAACCCTGAGATAGATTTGCTGTCATCCTTATCACTCTGGAAGCTCGAATTGGTAAAGGCTTCCATTTGGAGATCCCCGTTACCATACACCAAGAACATTTCTTTAGTCCTTCGCAAGTACTTAAGAATGTTCTTCACAGCAGTCTAGTTATTCTCCCCTGGGTTGGATTGATACCTGCTTACTACACCCAGTGCGTAAGCTACATCAAGGCGTGTACATAACATCGCATACATTATAGATCCTACAGCAGAAGCGTAAGGTATAATGCTCATGCGAGCTCTCTCTTTATCAGTCTATGGGCAAAAGTCCTTGGAGAGAGTGACTCCATGACTAGCGGGTAAGGAACCCCGCTTGGAGTCTTCCATACTAAATCTCTTTAGGATGGTGTTAATGCACTTGGTTTGAGACAATCCCAGTAACCATTTAGATCTATCCCTATAGACCTTTATGCCCAATATGTATGAGGCATCACCCAGGTCCTTCATGGAGAACTTTGTGATAAGAACAGTTTGACCGATTGTAGCATAGGAACATCGTTTCTTATCAGAAGAATGTCATCCACGTACAATACGAGGAATGTGACTGTACTTCCTACAATCTTCTTATTAACACAAGGTTCATCTGGATTTTTGACGAAATCAAACTCTTTGATAACATCATCAAAACAGATGTTCCAACTCCATGATGCCTGCTTTAATCCATAAATGGATTTAAGCAACCTACATACTTTCCCGCTGCTCCCACTATTAATGAAGCCCTCTGGATGATCTATATAAACGCATTCTTCTAAATCACAATTTAGAAAAGCCGTTTTAACGTCCATCTGCCAGATTTCATAGTCTTAGTGAGCAGTAATAGCAAGTAGGATCCGAATGGATTTAAGCATGGCCATAGGAGAAAATGTTTCGTTATAGTCCAGTCCTGGTCTTTGTTGAAATCCTTTCGCCACAAGCCTTACCTTATAGGTCTCCACCTGCCCATCTACACCGATCTTTCTCTTAAAGATCCATTTGCACCCTACGGGTTTTACCCCAGAGGGTACAACTTCTAAAGTCCATACTTTGTTAGTGTATATAGACTCCATTTCGGATCTCATGGCATCCAGCCACTTCACAGAGTCACCACTCGTGATAGCTTGCTGAAAACTGGTAGGATCATCACCATCCATGATGCAATCTTCTCCATCACTATCAATGAGAAAACCGTAGTATCTCTTCGGTGGGCGAGAAGTCCTACCAGATCTACGGAGTGGTTGAAGTTCATTAGGTTCTGTTGCAACTTCAGGTTCAACTAAGTTGTCATTTGTAACTTGTGATTCTAGAACCTCTTCTAGATCTACCACATTGCCATCAACATCGTTTGAAAAAATCTCATTTTCCAAAAACGTGGCATACCGAGAAACAAACACCTTTTGTTCCTCCTTGTGGTAGAAAAGATACCCAGACGAATGTTTCGGATATCCCATAAATATACACTTGACCGATCGTGTCTCGAGTTTGTCTGGATTCTGCTTTTTAACAAAAGCCGGACAACTTCAAATCTTAACTCGTTTAAGAGATGGTCTCTTCCCATACCATATCTCATATGGAGTGGTAGCCACGGTCTTGGTTGGAACTTTGTTCAACAGAAAAGCTGCAGTCTCTAATGCATGCCCCCAAAAGGAGAGGGGCAACTCAGCATCACTCGTCATGGATCGTACCATATCTAATAGGGTTCGATTCCGTCGCTCTGACACACCGTTGTGCTGTGGTGTGTAAGGGGGAGTGAGCTGAGAGAGAATCTCATTCTCTTTTAGGAAGTTCGAAAACTCAGTACTAAGATACTCTCCACCTCGATCTGATTGAAGTATCTTGATGCTCATTCCAGTTTGTTTTTCTACTTCAAGTTTCTACTCCTTGAATTTCTCGAAAGCTTCAGACTTATGCTTTAACAAAAACTCATGACCGAACCTTGAGAAATCTTCAGTAAAAGTTATGAAGTAAGAAAAACCGCCTCTTGAATGTGTAGACATTGGCCCACATACATCACTATGTATGAGGCCTAAGAACTCAGTAGCTCTTTCTTCGTGTCCAGTAAACGGAGTTTTGGTCATTTTCCCTTTGATACAAGACTGACAAGTCGCATAAGATTTATACTCAAAAGAATTTAAATATCTATCTTTATGAAGCTTGTTTAGTCTTGTTTCATTAATATGACTAAATCTACAATGCCAAAGAAAAGCTTCATTTATATCTGAAAACTTTCTTTTATTTGTGTGTTGTATGTTGAAAACTGTGTGTTGATTCAGGACGTATATCCTGTCATTAAGTGTACCATAACCAATCAACTCTTGATTCAGTTTAATGTTCATAACATTGTGCTGCAATATAAAATGATATCCTTCATTGTCTAACAAAGAAACGGATACAATATTATAAAGCATGCTTGGTACAAAATAACATGGGTTCAAAACCAATATACAACCCGATGGCAACCCCAGATGATACTCTCCCACTGAAATTGCATGTACATTGGAATCATTTCCAACCCGGAGAGTATGATCACCTATCTTCAAAACTCTGCTATTTCTCAGCCCCTGCACAGAATTGCAGATATGAGAACCCGAACCAGTATCCAATACCCAGGAAGTGTTTATAGAAAAACAGTTTTCAGTTACGAACACACCTGAAGCTGAAGCATCACCATGCTTCCCATTCTTAAGACCAAGGTACTCAGTACAGTTCCGCTTCTAGTGTCCCGTATTCTTGCAGTAAAAATATTCTCCTTTTCCTGACTCTACAGCTTTGGATTTGTCTTTCCCCTTTACCTTTTTTTATTCCACCTCTCGGCTTGGTGGATTTCTTCTTGTTCTTTCCCTTGGCCTTGGATTTTGGGACGGAAGAAGAAGATTGTCCAACAAGCAGGGAGGGAGACTTCGTCTTAAGCGTGCTCTCCGCATTTCTCAACATATTGAGAAGTTCGGGTAGTGACTTCTCCATGTTGTGCATGTTGAAGTTCACTATGAAAGGAGCAAAGACAGAGGGAAGAGACTGTAGAACAATATCCGTATATTGCTGGTTATCCATTGTCCATCCAAGGCCCTCAAGCTCTTCAATAAGAGCTATCATTTTCAGAACGTGGTCACCTACTAATGTTCCAGGAGCCATCCGCATCCGAAACAGCTTTTGAGACGCTTTGTATCGTAGGATACGAGATTGCTCTCCATACAACTCCTTTGTATGGAGAAAGATGGATTGGACATCCATCTCCTCGTGCTGCTTTTGATGTGTATTGTCTATCGATGCAAGCGTGAAGCATTTGCCGGTGGCACAGTCAATATCCCACGTTTTGCGGATTTCCCTATCCGCAACAGAAGATTCAGGGCCTGGTTTGGGCGGGGCTGTGGCAGTGAGGACATATGATACTTTATCATATGTGAGAGCAATATTAATGTTCCTCATCCAATCTTTATAATTCGGTTCGGTAAGCTTATTTTTCTCTAATAGTAGCTTAAGTCCAGTCATGGTTATCTGCCATTAGGAGAGAGAAAAGAATACACTCAGCAAAAGCTCTTGCAAATATTAGATTGGTTTATTATCTTATCTAATCGATGTCTCCCACTGCTTTTATCAAATTTTCCTTCAAACCTTAAAAGGAAAAAATTAGCCAGGATTAATTACATTCTACAATTTCGCTAACCGTTCAGCCAAGCCAGTGCTGGTACTTCTGAGGGAGGTTCCCCGTGCTTTCACACGGACCTAATTAAAATAAACCTCATTTTCCCAGAGGCGTAGCCCCGTTGACACCTTTCTAGACATCTAATGAGTTAGTTAATTGTAATGTGCAAAACTCTCCCGGGAGCAACTATTGCTCACAGTGGGATCGGGATCCTACTATCATATAGAAGGTATGCAATCTTATTTCAAATTTCAACACTTGAAACTCCCGATATGGTTTTTACCTCTAGTACTCAAGACCTTAACTATAGTCAACATATCATATGTACTAGTCAAGTTCTTCCCGTTATTTCGTGATTAACTAGACCCGCCCATATGACCCTTAACTATAGTCAACATAATCATATGAATGTCCTAACTAATCGCATCATATGCGGTGTAAGAAGACATCACTTAGCTACCGTACATTGTGCCTTAACTATAGTCAAAATACGCAGCACGAATACTAAGTACTCTACTTCCTAATATGATGGAGGGTTGCGAATAGTTTTTAAGAAAACCTTTAACGCTTCGAACTTAATATCGTTGTAGAATCTAATGGTTTAAAAAGGCGTGGCTTAAGCTCTGCCTTTTGAAATCTTGCTTTTTCATAAAAAGCCGAGTATGTTTCAAATTTGATTCTACAACATCTTTTTAGGTTTCTTTTTGTTTACATTAATCTTATTATTGTAGTCCCATCATTTAAGTTCTTAAGCCATTATAGAAAAGAAACGAAAATAGAACGTACGCTTATGCCATCCGCATTCTCCACAATGTCCCGTTATGTGCCGTTAGGTTACTTAACTAACGGCATAGCGGGGCGGGACTAGCGCGGATGCAAAACATAAGCAACGTTTATTATATATCATATATATAATACATCATTCGTCTCAGCATATAAAGTGATCACGTCACAGAATTTCCACAGCAGAAGCACATATATGAAAATACAGGATATACTAGGAGGTCCGTATTTTGTATTTAGCAAACAATAGAAAATACGGATTCCACGGTCGCGATGAATAGGCAAGCCACACCTCTAGACCCCTACGAGAGCAGCAAGTGACCCTACCAATTCTAGAGTTTAGGAGACCTGGTCTCGACTCCTCGAGATGGCCTCCCACTGAACCCCAGAACCCGGTCACTTGTGCTCCCCTCCTTGGGTTTATCCTAATGCGGAAAAGTAAATAATATACAACAATGGTGACATCATCCTCAACCCAGAAGTGCCCCAATAAAAGAATATTACATACAATTAATTTTACATGAATGAAAAGAAAAAAAACTCTCATCTCACATAAAAACCCCGGCTATTCATTCGCGACGATCATGTACATCATATCTCAGCAACACATAATATCACATATCATCAACGTAAGTAAGTATGCGTACCCCAATTGTCGTTGATGTATAACAACGAAATCGGCGATACACCACATACAACACTTACGGTCGCAGAAAAGAAAGTGAAAAACTACAACATTTGGAATCGACACTGCCTTTAGATATCATAAACCCAGAATATCACATATTCAGGATTTCATGCCTAACAATGCAAATCTTATATTTAGGTCTCAACCATGAAAACACCTTTTCAAAAGAAGCCGGGTAATTCAACAAGATTCCCGATTCTACCGAGACCGAAATATTAGACTTACATGCAACTAATTACTTTTTACAAAACTAATTAGTGTAGATTCCAATTATTGTTTCGCATCACAAATATCCAGACAATGTTAAACGTTTTGATCGAGTCAACAAACACCCTCAAATTACCCCGAGAGCTCAACACTTGAGCAAACCTAAAATACCAAAAAACGTGCTACAATGCCTATGGACCAGCCGTAGAAGGGTCAACCCTTGCTTCACCTATGGCGCCATAGGATTATGGAAAATCCTAAGGTTTAACCGCGGTTCCATGTTTATAGAATCGAGTTAGGGTTTTGTTCCTCTAGAGGGTCCATAGGGTTACTTGCACGAACATTCAAATATATTTAACTTGGAAAATTTCAACACTTGGAAATTTTCAGCGAGGGTAATAGGGGGTGATTGATGTTCGCTCGAACTGTTAAACATCATCCAAGTCACCAATACAATGTTAAAATATAAGACTACGAAACACTCCGAATAAGCCCATAAGAAAAATTAGCATCACATGAAATTTTGGCTTAAACAAACAACACCTGAAACCCCAAAACCTAGACACCAGAGCACCAGAGCAAAACGAGGGATTTCTGTTGCAGGGGGGCCGAGCAGGCCGGAATTTTTGGCCATGTGGCCGGTTTTGTGGTGGTAGAATTTCCTCTTTTTTCTCTGGTGTTCTCAGT
The DNA here is from genome assembly GCA_030015575.1 of Agapanthus africanus. Lineage (NCBI taxonomy): Eukaryota > Viridiplantae > Streptophyta > Magnoliopsida > Asparagales > Amaryllidaceae > Agapanthus > Agapanthus africanus. Next base: position 714,803,805 of record CM057341.1, on the reverse strand, counting down.
GTAGTACCAGTAAGCTTCTGTAATTGTTTAAAAAAAATTTCAAGCACTTTTAAAAATCGACAGAGAAGCTTTTTCAGGGTTACAGAAAATTGTAAATTCGGAGTTGTTTCGTTTTTGTATTGTTTCTAACATTGTCTAAGTTTCTAGCCTGGCTCTGATACCACTGTAGGGATTCTCTAGCACCATCCTAGGTTTAGGTTGCATCACACATGCTATAACAAAAATTTAGAGAGTGCTAAACAATTCCAAACATGAATCGAACTAGAAAAATAGAGTAACAAACTATAGTATCACATACTATAAAGTGTCTAACACTAAGTGGGGAGAGAATACAACCTTTGTAGACCTCCTCCTAGACTCCTTGGATCGATTGAGGTTTGAACCGATTGGCTTGTGTCCTTCCAAGTCCACGATGATCCACCACGAAGTCCCTTTGCACCAAGCTCCAAGCTTCACTTGATCAAGGATGAAAATGAAGAAAACACTCCACACTAGCGGGCTAGACTAAAGTGGAATGGTGATATGGGTTTGGATTTCACTACAAAACCTTTTCTTTTTAATTCTTTCTCTTTCTTTTAAAACCCTAGAGAGCTTTGAGGAGAGAGAGGAAGAAGGAGATGGCACAAAACTAAAATCAAGAGAATAATATGATAACCCCCTCTAAACTCAAGAGAGTAAGTGAAGTCATCCATGCAAAACTATGGTTAAAAATATCTAGATATTTTGTAACTTGAGTTTAAGCAAAACCATGGGCTAAAACCATGGGCAATGAAACCATTGACTTTGTCAACTCAAGAAAGTTGAATAGTCAACCATATTTTAATCCCATTTTTCTTTTCTCAAATAATCAAAATATCTAAATATGTTACCATGTGAGTCTTGCATTGCCACCACCAATGTATCATCAACCATGACACATGTATGCTTGCATATGTGCATGCATATCAACATATACATACACTCATGCATGCATCATAAAGAAATATGTTTTAATAAATGAGCTAATGGACTTAATATTAAATCAACACTTGATTTAATAACCCGGTCATATCTCATACGACCCGTCCAATAGTAAACGCCCGATTAAAATACGGTATCCAATACACGCATTTAATCGAGCTCCCGCGCATATCACATATGCACCCCACATCTTTTCGCCTGAGCTAGGAGACCCCTTTGTGGGGTTCTAAGACTCGTCAATACGCTAGCAGTAGGCAGTGATCACATCATATGCCCATAAACCGTCAGTGGCATAAGCTGTACGTAATGGCTCCCAGGTATTAAGCGATCAGAAGAAACACAAGCAAACCAGCTAAAACTCCCATCGAGCCAACTGGTAACACTTACCGTACAGTCCGGTCTCTTCATCAAATATGATGCATATGTGAGTCTAGGGATGGTATCGTCGACCCCAATAACCCAATAAGTCATGCCGGTATATGGCTCATAACAGATCGAGAAACTACTGATAACACTTGTCAGTAAATCTCAGCAGCCCTGGCCAGGGACTTCCTGTTATAGCCAATCGTATATGGTGCAATATCAACCCCCAATACCGGGAGAGACGAAACCCCTCCTATCGCTCATTGCCTCCATGTGCCTCGGGACTGTACCCAAAATCCACCTGTTTGCACGACTCAGTAGAGCCGTGGTAGGGTGGAGATCAAAGTACAGTGGGAGGCACACAAGACTCTATGACGATCTCGGGTCTACAGACTAACCTGTACTAATGTCACCTGAGAACTGCTATCCGACGATAGATATAATACCACATAGGAGTTCTCGGCGAGTCCGTTCAGTGTACCCAGTCTCACTGAGCATCCGTATACGGTCTTTAGTGTCACCACACCAATGGATATGGGATCATCCATCGCCCATCATATGGAACAAGCAACGTATACGCTAGTCTACTCTGGTAATATCAATGCCCCGTCTCGATGCACCCACGACTAGGAACATTTCAAGGATATTCTCATAGACTACACATGTCCCACTAGTATGATCCGCATCATAATCTCAGCAGTCCTGCATATCCTAAGGGCTATGTCAACATGTACCAAATTAATGAAAGCACGATCAAATGAACATGTTAAGATAAAAGGTACAACCAGATAGCATACTATCATGTCGAGCAAGAATGTCCCCTGAATACACACACACACATACCGGTACATACACTATCATATAATGGCTTCTAGGACATACATATATCCAACAGAATCATCATTTGCTTTTGTGAGGACTTGAAATTTGATACCTATTTAGGCATCAATATCGCTTCAACTGGGATATTTCCATAAGCGAATCATCATTTGCTTTTGTTAATTTGAACAAAGATGGCTTAGCAAACATGTTTAGGATCCTGTCGACTAAGGCTTTTTAACTTTATGATCCGTAAGGGTCTCATAAAGGTATTTCTCCCTACGAGTCGTGAGGATCTCGTACGTGTATTTTCTCCTTAGGAACCATGGGGATTCCCAAGTGACATTTTCTCTTGTAAGTCGTAAGGATCTTGCAAGAATGTTTTCTCCTTATAAGTCGAGAGGACTTACAAGTGTCGTTCACTACATGGGGACATTTCTCGCCATTGGAAGAACTTGGTGGGGGAATGTTTATTCATGCCCATGGATTGTATACAAGGGTTAATATTGGACCGTCTGTAGGGCAACTTAGGGGATGTTTACCGCCGAAAACAGAGACGAAACCGCGTAGATCGTCTTGCCTGAATTTGGGGGCAGATGCTATTTGGTTTTACCCGTCCACCTCTCCGAAGATTCCAAGTTGATTTATGGCACCATGTACCGAAGGTTTAGACGGATGTGGCTGATGCAGAAGACTTCATCAAATTCTCCCTCATTGTGAGGGTTTTTTTTATTGTGGGGACGCTCTTCCCTGCAGGCGCAAGCCCCTGCAGTTAATTACGCTACCGCATCACGGTAACCACTTTCTCCTTCTCCAGATGGTCACTTCGTGTCGTGTATGTTTGTTTTATTTTTGGTTACCCGTAGATTGTATACGGAGACTAATTTATATTGTCGCCCGTAGGGCGTGGATTAGTCCAAATCCGTATTTTCTTAGATTTGGTTTTGGGTTGGGTTTAAGAATCGTTAATCTCATTTGAGACTAAGATCAACTTAAACGTTTGTTAAGGATACGTTAGTCTAATTTTTAGACTAAGATCTACTTAACAGGATAATTTAGATCCAACAAAAGAGCATTTGGACTCTATTGTTTTTGTTTAGGGACATTGCGGTCCATTGGGTGTATGAATATCATAGTCCGTGACAGTTTAAACACGTCATAGTTTGTAAAGTTTAAAGACATCATAGTCCATGAGTTTAAGGACCTCACGGTCCATAAAATTTAAGGACATCATTGTCCATGAGTTTAAGGACCCCACAGTCCGTAAAGTTTAAGGACATCATAGTCCAGTTTAAAGACATCATAGTCTGTGTGGTTTTGATTCAACCGTTTGGGGATGCACAAAAAATTATTGGTTATTGGGACCCTCCGTCTCTCTGAAGACGTTGAAGAATTACAACGGAATATATCAGAGGTACGAAGAGATGTACCCTTGAACCGGTGAATGTTCATTAAAGATTTGATAATCTTGTTTGGGAATAAAGCCAATAGGCTCAGTCAATTTGGGGTTCGGCCAATCCTGGGCTCAGCCCATTTAATCATTTTTATTTGGGATTGATCCCATTTCTGCATCAGCGATGTTGAACAATAATGTGGGCTCTGACACCCTTCATTCTTTTGTTTTATTTAAAATGTTAAACACTAGCGTATATTTGGCGCTTATGTGGGGTCACGTGATGCCTTAAAGTAGTGTTAAACACTAAGAGCTTAAGGCGCTCACGTGAGGCGCTTGAAAATAGGCCCAGCTTCTTTGGAATTACCCCTTTTCTTTTCTGAGTGCCGAGCACTACTAGGGCCACGTGGGATCACGTGAGGCGCACTTGCATTTTATTTATTCTCCCTTCTCTTCTGAAAGTGCTTTGCAATATAAAGGGGTTACATGATATCACGTGAGACGTCCTTCGCCATCCGTTCAGATACGCGCCTGGCATAAGGGCCGGGTGGCATAGTGATGCTAGATTCCAGCGGGATAAGAATGGGAAAAGCTGTCAAGATTCATAAACAATCAGCGAGATTTACAGACAAAGAATAGATGGAACAACATTAAAACTTTACTTACCCACGGTCATGCAAGGAGGGTTTAAAAGATCTCCAGGCTCGTCGAGAATCTCAACTTCGTCGTCAAATTCCAAAACTACAGAAGACATTAGCATCGTTCTACGAAATAATGATAATGCAATGAGGGGGTCAAATAACACCGACCATGCCCAGAAGAGAGGACGATGCGTTGCGGGGATATTGCCTGCGGGGCGGCCATCTCGAGCAGACGCTGAAAAGACTTTCTGGGGGATAGATCCGCGATGGACGCCACCAATCCTCATAATTCTGAAAAGACAGAAAGATCCAGATAATGGAAAGATCTTTAAAACAAAATATAGAAGACGACCTTCGTTGCTCCTTTCACTTTGAACGGGAGGGATAGCAGCTTCGGCAACCTCCTCTGTACCCTCAGGCACATCATCGGAGACATTTGCTGGTGTGACGGATTTTAGTTGAGGGGCAACGGCCGCCACTTCAGGAACAACAATCTCAATTACCTGTTCCACAATCTCCGGGCCATTACCAGAAAGGTCCATTAAATCTACAGCCGGTAAGGGCACCTCTTCCGGGAGAACGGACATCAGGGGAACAGAGACCGCCAGAGGAAGCTTCGCAGCAAGAATAACAGCTGTACCGACCCCCTCTACACTTACTGGTGTCTCATCAGGGATATTTATAGAGTCCACAGTCAGGACGCAACTTGAACTCAGATTCTGTGCCATTGCTGATGTCCCTGCAAAGTTTTACAAAGATAAGGAGACACAAAAAGCGATACAAATTACTTGCCAAAGAGAAAATACAGAAATCACGCATACCGATACGCTAGGATGCCTCTAGTATGGCTTTTCAATCTAACGTTCCTTCCTGAGAAGGTATGCTCGCCGGGGTTCAAATGTAGATTCGTGGCCACCGGTCTACAACAATAACTCATCTTCGGAAGCGACTGAGATAGGATGCTTAAAGGCTATCTCGCCTCCCTGTTCCAGAGGACCTATAAATATTCGCCGTATTGATGGGGGATCTTCATAGAATATGACGCAGGATAAGGACTTTTCGGAACACTCACATTCTCAGTTTCGTCCTGTGAGCGCCTTATAGCCTCAGCCAACTGTGCGGCTTCCTCGGCAGATGAACCAGGAAAAAGAAAACCAACATCTGGCTCTTGCATGGATATGGGTTCGTCTTGGGCAACAACTTCAGGTTCAAGCATGAGGTTGAGCAGACCGGTGACCGTCTTCTTTCTCCTCTTCGACCCGGAACTAGCGCTGGTAGAAGATCGCTTCCTTCCTTTCGGTGCTTTGGCGTGACGTTGGCCCACTTCGCCCCCACTATCCTCTTTCGGCGACACCACTACTGATAACGGCACTGCCGCTGGCACTTCGGCGGGAGCCTTTGCTTGAGATCTAGTACGTATTGGCAGCCCTACAGTGGGAGGAGCTGATTCGGTTTTTGTGGCTTGCGAGATAAGGACCACGCCGCTATCCCGCAAGAGAGAGCGAACGATTGACCGCGGTCGCAATGGGACGCTGTCAGCTTGAGCCATAGTAGGAGTCTTATACTCAAAGAGTACCCACCTTTTCTCAGCAATAATAGGGCCAACCCGGTGGCGATACTAGCCCACAAAGGACCCCACAGATCGTGGGAGATAGTCAGGTTCTGGAATCATGAACACAGAGCAAGTGTTCAGCCGCATGAAGTGATGCATGACATCACGAATAACTCCCAAATATGTGGAGGGCTCAACTAAAAACTCTTCAAAAGGGACGTCCTGATTATAGACCAATTGCCGAGCGAAGCGATGTGGATTATACCGCATGACGAGAGCCGTATCATCCCGGCGGAACACCAAATAGCCCGGCCTAATTGAATACAGATGCATGATCTCTCTAGGCTTTAAAGATGGTGCTCCCCCTTTCGACGAGTCGAATAACTGTTGGACAGGCCCCGCCGAAGCAGATAGAACGCGATCAATGAACACCATCCCTCCCTCATTAGTATATGTATTGAGCAGAACACGAAGGGCCCCTAATTGATTTGGATCGGGAGCAGAGGCATCCACCAATCTCATAACTCGAGGGAAGGTGTAAGAGTCATAGAAGTTCGGTCATCGATGTGCCGCGAATGCCCCCAGCACATGCATTTCGATCCAAGATGTGAAGTAATGAAGGGGGAGATTCACAACATCTACACCTGGAGTCGAAGTGTTGGCCGCAACACTTAACCCGTGATAAAGATGCGATAGTCCCGCGATGCCGACGGCCAACTTTGCCCCTTTAGCTACACGATGGGTGGGATAGAAGGCGGAAGCTCTCATGAAGCGTCAGTGCGACGGTATCACAAACCAACTGAGCCAAAGGCTGATAAAACCGACAAAGATGGTTTCTTCATCCATGCCGGGAACCGCAATCGAATCAAAAGGAACGACCGACAAGATCGGGATGTAAAACTGTGGTAAATCTTCTTCTTTGACCGGCAGTTTATCCAAACCAAACCCAAAAGGGTCATCAATACTCGCAAACTTCGGGGTTTCCTTGGATAAAATATCCCCCCGAATGAAACATGCGATAAAGCTCTCGAAAGTGACACCCTGCCCTTCTGACTTCACAAACAATCTGTCAAAAATACCCAGGGCCTTGATCAGACTGGGATACTTATGACGGACGGCGGTTTCGGCTGTCAGATGTTCTCCGCCGAAAACAGAGACGAGACCGCGTAGGTTCGTCTTGCCTGAATTTCGAGGGCAGATGCTATTTGGTGCTATCCGTCCACCTCTCCGAAGATGCCAAGTTGATTTATGACACCATGTATCGGAGGTTTAAACGGATACGACCGATGTAGCAGACTTCGTCAGATTCCCCCTCGTTTGAGGGGTTTTTGATTGTGGGGACGCTCTTCCCTGCAGGCGCAAACCCCTACAGTTAATTACACTACCGCATCGCGGTAACAACTTTCTCCTTCTCCAGATGGTCACTTTGTGTCGTATGTGTTTGTTTTGTTTCTGGTTGCCCGTGGATTGTATACGGAGACTAATTTATGTTGTCGCCCGTAGGGCGTGGATTAGTCCAAATCCGTATTTTCTTAGATTTGGGTTTTGGTTTGGGTTTAAAGATCATTAATCTCATTTGAGACTAAGATCAACTTAAACGTTTGTTAAGGATATGTTAGTCTAATTTTAGACTAAGATCAACTTAACCATTTGTTAAGGATACATTAGTCTAATTTTAGACTAAGATCTACTTAACAGGATCATTTAGACCCAACAAAAGAGCATTTAGGCTCTATTGTTTTAGTCTAGGGACTTTGCGGTCTATTGTTAGTTTAAGGACATTACGGTCCAGTGTTAGTTTAAGGACATCTCGGTCCATGGGCTTAAGGACCCCACAGTCCGAGGTTAAGGACATCATAGTCCATGGGTTTAAGGACCCCATAGTCCGAGGTTAAGGACATCATAGTCCATGGGTTTAAGGACCCCACAGTCCAGTTTAGAGACATCATAGTCTGTAAGATTTGCTGGTTGTCGGGACCTGTTACCTCTCTGAAGACGTTGAGGGATTACAACGACAAATATTAGAGGAGTGAAGAGATGTACCCTTGAACCAATATTGGTTGGAGGATCTGTATTTGGATTGATTTAAGGATCATTAATTTCGTTTGGGATTAAGATCTACTTAGATGTTTGTTAAGGATACATTAGTCTAATTTTTAGACTAAGATCTACTTAACAGGATCATTTATATCCAACAAAAGAGCATTTGGGCTCTGTTGTTTAGTTTAGGGACATTGCGGTCCAAGTTCAGATACCAACATGGGTTTGGAAATGCACCAGATAGTTATTGGTCATTGGGACCCACTACATCTCTGAAGACGTTGAAGAATCACAACGACATGTATCAGAGGTGTGAAGAGATGTACCCTTGAACCAAAATTGATTGAAAGGCTCTGGGTTTTGCTTTGAATGTCATATGAGATGACCAATTTTGGAAGACAAGAGTGTATTTGAGGTTCAGTCAAAAGGGAGGGTCCTGTCTTTGGAAAGCTTAGCTAATTTGGGCTAAGATTGGCTCGAATATAGTGTTAAACACTAAAGTAGACCCGTCTATCACGTTTTCCCACGTGATGCGCTTGAGTGTTGGGCCCAAACTTCCTTTATTTTATTCTCAGGATATGCAGGTAAGTGTTAAACACTTTAGTCTTCACGGCCATCACGTGGGGGCACGTGATGGATACCCATGCAAGGGATATTAAAAGGATTTGCTAGGGGTCACGTGGAGACACGTGAGGGCGCCCATGCATTGGATTTTAATCCTTCAGTTCTTTCCATCTTCTCTTTTTAAAAGAGGTGTTTGTCAGGGGTCACGTTAGGACACGTGAGGGCGCTCAAAGTCTGTTCTGCCTTTATTTTGAGAAGTTTGTTCAAGGGTCACGTGGGAGCACGTGACCCGATCTCATTCATTCTTTTTTTTTACCATTGAGGTGAGGGTCATGTGTTGCCACGAGATCAAATTGGGTACTTGATCTTTTTACGTGCATGAAAAGTCCCTTGTTTAAGAATTAAATTCTTTTATAGGGTTAAATCCTAATTTTATTTAGAGGAATTAAATTCCTATATATTTAGAAGAATTAAATTCTTTTATAGGGTTAAACCCTAATTTTGTTGGATGAATTAAATTCCTATGTGCTTTGTGGGCGAATATAATTCTCTGAACTTAGGTCTTCTCTTAGGTTTTAGATCTGCAAGGCAGAATCTCCCCGATGAGAATTAAATTCTCAACTTGTGGGGAGATCTGCTTCTGCAGACCTTCAACCAAAGGAAGAACTAAGTTCTTATTCAGAAGAGTTAAACTCTTAGTTTGAGAATTAAATTCTCTTTTTTCTTTTGTGGGAGCTTATAGGATGATCTCTCACCTAGGATTTCTTTCTTTTTTAAAGAAGCCTTCTTTTCTCTCTGGAGAATTAAATTCTCTTTTCTTTTGTATTCTCTCTCTGTTGTTGTATCTCTTTTTTCTCTTCTCTTCTTGGCTCCTATTTATAGGAGAAAGAAAAGAATCAGTTTGTTTTGTCAATCTTTCATTGAAAGATTTTGATTGATTTTGTAACCAACATGATCTTTTAGATCACTCAGTGAATTTTATTCACCATTGGATTTTTAATCCAAAAGATATTTTTTCTGTTATTCCCGACAAATTTCAGGGAAATATCTTCCTGTATAGAATCTTTCTATAAATTGGTGATTTTTAATCACCATTGGATTTTTAATCCAACGGTGCTCCACTTTACAGAGTGCAATCTTATTGTTTGGAAATTCTGAGAAAATATTATGGTTTTTGATTTCCCTTAATTAGAATTTAATTCTATTAGTTCAGAAGGTTTAAGAGCCTATCACGTATTAGCATGTGACCCCACTGATTGAGCATTTAAACAGAATTTAATTCTGTTGTTTTAAAGAACTCTGGAATTATCATGTGTCAGCACGTGACCCTTGGTCACGTGTGGGCATGTGATGCCCCATTGGGGGTTTTCCTTGTTGTTTTATTATACCTTTAATTCTTTCAGTAGGTTTAAAGGCCCATCATGTGTGGGCACGTGACCCCATTTGATTAGGATTCAATTCTTATCATTTCATAGCTCTCAGGAAGCCATCACGTGTCGGCACGTGATCCCCGATCACGTATGTGCACGTGATGCCCCATTGGGGTTTTTCCTTGTATTTTATGAGGGAACAAATGCCCCCACAGTGTTGTTCTCATGTGTTTGCACGTGAATGCAACGCTGTAACTTTTGTGGCAATTGGATCTTCCTAAGGAAGGGGGTAGATGAACTGTTTCTCATCACATCCTATAAATGCAGGGGTCTCTTCAGAAGCGCCTCCACTCTTTCATCTTCTTCCTTCCTTGTTCTTGCCTTGAGAATTTAATTCTCTTTCTCAGAGCTCAGTTCTCTGTTCCAAAAAATCTTCAGAGTTTAACTCTGCCAACAAAAGATTTCCCTTTTTAGGTAAGGATCTTGAACGGCCGAGGAACTTCTTGTAGAAATTTTCTTTGGATTTTAAATCCACACCAAAGGTTTTTCCCTTTAACAAAACCCCATCTTTCCAAGTTCTTTAAGAATGTCCAATCTTTAAATAATAAACCCCTTTTGCTGGGGTTTTCTCTGATCTTAGGGGCTTGATGATTATACTTGTCTTCCCTCTGGAATTTAATTCCATTTCAAAGAGCTTAGCTCTGAAAAATTTCTGGGAATTAATTCCTCAAAAGAACTTAGTTCTTAAAGAAGACTTCTTGGGATTTTTCATCCTGAGTTGTTCTTGCAGAGATACTTCTCGATTTGCACAGAGTTTCTGTGATGGGTTTTCTCCTTGGGGGAATGTGTAGAGTTGTTTGAATTTATTGAGAATCGTCCTTTTGTTCTCATAATGATTACCCTGCATCATTATAAGTGGTCCGCCATCTTGATTTTGTGGGGCCCCTGTGTTTTGTAACCCATGGTCCCATGAAATAAGCTGTTTGTCGTTTTCTTCCATTGTCTTCTTATATATATACTTATATATATATATATATATACACGTGTGGGCTTTACTAACGGTTTCCCTTTCCTTTATTTCAGGTGCAATGGTTTCTCTTCCATACTTTCCCTTTACTCGCTCGGAGGTGGCTTTTCCTCAATCACCGTCGGACGAAGAAGCGATGGCAATGATCAGGGCTCATGACCCGGATTGCACCAATTTACTTTTATGGGAAACCTGGTACAGGCATATCATCCGCGGTCGCCGAAGCTTTCTTTGTGAGGTGCCAACGAGCCTATTCGCCCATTCTTGCCGATGGACCGTCCGCGGACTGCTTTTGCTGTAGAGGTGGCAGATTGGACTCCTACCGGCCGGCTCGAACCGTCGACAACTGGGATACCAAACCAGCATGTGCCGGCCATAGACATCTTGGGGCGTCGTATCTGCCAAGGTGAAGCCCAGCCTTGGGGACAAGTTTACAAGATAGGGCTTACCTCTCGCCATCCCACGGGCTATCTTCTCTGGGCTCGTTACATCTTTTCCACTCATTGTGCGCGACTGCAGAGGGTCGGGCTTTACCAAGCGGTGTATGCGTCCCACTTTCATTATCAATCTCCCCATGTATGGTGGGTTAAAGCTTTCCTAAATCAATGGAATCTTCCTACCAATACTTTCTTGTTAGGGGACCGCGAAGTTTCGATCTATTTGGAAGGGTTTCGCGAGATCTCGGGTTTACCGATCAGGGGAGCGCCTTACGAAGAATTGTTGCCCCCTGACGAGTATGCTTTCGAGACTGTGCCCTCTACGCTTGACGGCTTGCCGACTGAAAATGCCGTCCGCCATAAGTACCCGAGTCTAATCAAGACTCTGGGGATTTTTGAGAAGCTGTTCACGGAATCAGAAGAATAGGGCATTACTTTTAAAAGCTTTATCGCCTGCTTCCTTTGTGGAGATGTTCTATCAAAGGCGACTCCAAAGTTTGCGAATATCAATGACCCCTTCGGGTTTGGTTTAAATAAGCTACCGGCCAGAGAAGAAGATCTGCCTCAGTTTTATATCCCAATCTTGTCTGTTGTACCTTCTGAGTCGATTGCAGCTCCGGGCATGGATGAAGAAACTTTCTTCGTCGGCTTTATCAGCGTTTGGCTCAGTTGGTTTATCGTTCCAATGCACCGTTGATTCATGAGAGCCTCGGTCATTTACCCTACTCATTGCATCGCCGAAGGGATGCGACTAGCCTTGGGCATCGCAGGGCTATCGCATATGTACCATGGGCTAAGCACTGCAGCTAATACCTCAACCCCAGACGTGAACATAGTGAGTTTCTCTCTTCATTACTTTACGTCATGGATTGAGATGCACGTGCTAGGGGCATTTGCGGCGCACCAGAGACCCAGCGTTTATGATTCTTATACCTTTCCGCGGCTCATGAGGTTGGTGGACGCTTCTACTCCTGACCCGACTCAATTAGGGGCTCTTCGTGTGCTGCTCAATCCGTATGCCAATGAAGGCGGAATGGTATTCAATGATCGAATCTTCTCTGCTCCCTCGGGACCTATTCAACAGCTTTTTGACTTGTCGAAAGAGGGAGCACCCTCCTTGAAGACCAAGGAAGCCATGCACTTGTATTCAATTAGACCCGGTTATCTGGTGTTCCGTCGAAACAATGCGGCTCTTTTCATGCGGTACAATCCACACCGCTTTGCCCGGCAATTGGGTTATGACCAGGGTATTCCCTTTGAAGCATTCACAGTGGAACCCCGCCCTTCTTTGGAAGCTGTTCGTGACACCACTCACCATTTCATGAGGCTGAACACCGGTTCTCATTTCATGATCCCCGAAGCCGACTACATTCCGAGGTGCGTGGGGGATTTCACGGGTTGGTATCGCCACCGGGTTAGTCCAATCATTGCTGAGGAGAGGAGGATACTTTTTGGGCTTAGAGCTCCCGCCCCGCTCCAGGCTACGGGAGTCCCGCCGCGACCGCGGACAACGGTTCGCCCTCCCTTGAGGGATACTGGACTATACTTATTCCTGAGGCGGCGGATGTGGACTTGACCCTGACAGTTGGTATGCCGATGCGCTCTAGAGCTCAGGCAATGGCTTCTGATAAGGCGCCACTAGCAGTTTCATCAGCTGCGGCATCAGCAATGGCGGTGTCGTCATCGGTAGTACCGCCGAGAGAGGATACCGAAGGTGAAGTAGGTCAACGTCGCACCAAAGCACCGAGAGAAAATAAGTGATCGTCTTCTGGTGTTAGTTCTGGGTCAAAGAGGCGAAAAAAGACGGTCACCAATCTACTCGACTTTTTAGTGGAATCCGAGCCTATCTTTCAGGACGAGCCAATAGCTATGCAAGAGCCGGATGGTGGTCTTCTTTTTCCCGGTTCATCTGCCGAGGAAGCCGCACAATTGGCTGAGGCTATAAGACGCTCCAAGGATGAGATTGAAAATGTAAGGGTCCCGAAGGGGCTTTATCCTGCTGTCATCTTTTACGAAGATCCTCCATCGATACGGCGGATATTTATAGGTCCTTTCGAAGAGGGATGCGAGATAGCCCTTAAGCAGCCTATCTCGGCCGACGCCGAAGATGCGCTGTCGTTGTGGACTGGCGGCCACGAGTCTACCCTCGAACCTCGGTGAGCCCACCTCCTCATGAAGGAACGTCGACTTGAAAAAGCCATATTAGAGGCATCATGGCGCATACTTATATATCTTTTTGTAGTATTTTGCACTGCTTATATATATATATATATATTCTTATCTCCGTGAAAACTTTTGCAGGGACTTCAGCAATGTCAGAGGATCCGAGTTCGAGTCGCGCCTTGACTATGGACTCTGTAGATATCCCCGATGAGACACCAGTAAGTGTGGATGGGGTCGATACAGCCGTTCTTCCTGCCACGGAGTTCCTATTGGTGATTTCCGTTCCCCCGGTGCTTGCTCTCCCGGAAGAGGCATCTTCTTTGGCCGCGGATTCAATGGATCTTTCTGGGGACGGCTCGGAGACTATGGGACAGGTAGTCGAGACCACCGTCCTTTCATTGGAGCCTGCAGCGGTGGCCACTGCTCCACAATTGGAAGTTGTTATACCGGCCTATGTCCCCGATGATGTGCCTGGGGGCATGGAGGAGGCCGCCGAAGCTGCTATCCCTCCGGTCCAGAGCGGGAGGAGCATCGAAGGTAGCCTTCTATATTTTATTTTAATAATCTCCCCATCGTCTGAACCTTTCTATCTTTTCAGAGCTACAAGGATTGGCGGCGTCCATCGCGGACCTGTCCCCCAGGAAGTCTTTTCAGCGTCTGCTAGAGATGGCCGCTCCACAGGCAATATCCCCTCAACGCATCGTCCTCTCTTCTGGGCAAAGTTAGTGTTATTTGCCTTCTTCTCACGGCATTATTATTATTTCATATAACGATATTGATGTCTTCTGCAGTTCTGGAAGCCGATGACAAAGTCGAGATTCTTGACGGGCTTGAGCATCTTTTGGACCCTTCTTGCATGACTGTGGGTAAGTAAAGTTTCGACGTTGTTCTATCTGCTCTTTGCTTGCAAGTTTCGCTGATTGTTTATAAATCTTAACAGCTTTTCCAGTTCTTACCACACTGGAATCTCGCATCGCCATGCCACCCGGCCCCTATGCTCTGCGTGCCTCGGAACGGATGGCAAAGCTAAGCCTTCACTCTTTGTCAGCTTTGATCGAAGACCTTCGTGCTGGTAGTTTGATCACGGCCGAAGAATTTGCCGCCGAAGCTAACAATTCTCTCCCCTTTCTTGCTGCTTACCACAGCGAAACATTGGTGCAAGTCTGGGTTGAGTTTTGTCATATGGTGGAGGCTTGCTTACATAGTCTTGAATGTACGCGCCTTCCTTCAGAGGTTGTGGCTGCAAAGGCGAGCTTGCGGGGGCCGATCGAACGGTGCGCCGAAAATATGCCGTCATGCGAGAAGAGGCTCAGCCGAAAATTTTCAGAGAGGAAGCTGGCTTCAACTGCGCTGGGGAACTTCAAGCTGATCTTACGGCCAAGACCACTCGGGCGTATGAACTTTGGCGGGTGCTTCAAGAAGCTATCAGGGAGGTGGTAACCATTGATAAAGCCGTCATTTTTACTCGCGAAATGGTCGAAGCTCATAAAGTTACCGAAAAGGAGCTTGAAAGTCGGCTTGCCTCGTACCAGGCCCAACAGTCTCAAGCGGAGGCCCGTCTCTTAGCGATAATGAATCATGAAGCCGAGGCCCAGCGGAAAAATGATGTACTGGAAAATCTATTAAATCGTCCGCCGACTTGAAGAATTGTATATTTTTCTTTTTATTCTTCTTTTATACATACTCCTGAATAAGAGAATTTTTTGATTCTTTTATAAATTGTACTTTGTATTCATTTTGATTCATGAATAAAAGACATATTTTGTTTCATGGTGGTGTGTCCCTTTTAGTAAATGCATTTTGTGGATAATCTATTTTGATCACCTTGTAGGACAGCGATGGCTTAGGAGTTAGGTTCAGATTTGCCTCCTAAGGCTTTCCAACTTTATGAGCCGTGAGGGTCTCATAAAGGTATTTCTCCTTACGAGTCGTGAGGATCTCGTAAGTGTAATTTCTCCTTAAGAATCGTGAGGATTCCTAAGTGTATTTTCTCTTGAGAGTTGTAAGAATCTCACAAGAGAGTTTTTCTTGCTTACGAGTCGAGAGGACTCGTAAGTGATTGTTTCCTTTCTTGTCGGAGAGTGTGGTCCGTAGAAAATCTACCTTGACCTCTCTGCGAGGCAACGATGGCTTGGGAGACAGGGTAGGATCTGCCACCTAAGACATTTTAACTTTATAAGCCGTGAGAGTCTCATAAAGGTATTTCTCCTTACGAGTCGTGAGGATCTCGTAAGTGTAATTTTCTCCTTAGGAATCGTGAGGATTCCTAAGTGTGTTTCCTCTTGAGAGTCGTAAGGATCTCAGAAGAGAACTTTCTTCCTTACAAGTCGAGAGGACCCGTAAGTGATTGATGAGTTAACTTGCTCCCGAATCAAAGAATTGCTTTGATGGGGAAGTCGAGGGTTGACTTTATCCACATTTCACGGAGTCAGGGGTTGACCTTACCCGCATTTCACGGGGTCAGGGGTTGACTTTATCCGCATTTCACGGGGTCAAGGATTGACTTTATCCGCATTTCACGGAGTCAGGGGTTGACCTTATCCGCATTTCACGGGGTCAGGGGGTTGACTTTATCCGCATTTCACGGGGTCAGGGGTTGACCTTATCCGCATTTCACGGGGTCAGGGGGTTGACTTTATCCGCATTTCAAGGAGTCAGGGGTTGACTTTATCCGCATGTCACGGAGTCAAGATTTGCTCTGGATGTTTCCCACGGGGTCAGGATTGACATTATCCGTGTTCTACGGGACCAGGATTTACTCTAGACGTTTCCCACGGGGTCAGGATTGACATTAGCCGTGTTCTAGGGGACCAGGATTTGCTCTGGGCGTTTCCCACAGGGTCAGGATTGACATTAGCCGTGTTCTACGGGACAGGGATTTGCTCTGGGCGTTTCCTACGAGGTCAGAATTGACATTAACCGTGTTCTACGGGACCAGGATTTGCTCTGGGCGTTTCCCACGAAGTCAGGATTGACATTAGCCGTGTTCTACGGGACCAGGATTTGCTCTGGACGTTTCCCACGGGGTCAGGATTGACATTAGCCGTGTTCTACGGGACCAGGATTTTCTCTGGGCGTTTCCCACGAGGTCAGGATTGACATTAGCCGTGTTTTACGGGACCAAGATTTGCTCTGGCCGTTTCCTACGGGGTCAAGATTGACATTAGCCGTATTCTACGGGACAAGGATTTGCTCTGGACGCTTCCCACGGGGTCAGGATTGACATTAGCCGTGTTCCACGGGACCAGGAGGTGCTCTAGGCGTTTCCCACGGGGTCAGGATTGACATCAGCCGTGTTCCACGGGACCAGGATGTGCTCTGGGCGTTTCCCACGAGGTCAGGATTGACATTAGCCGTGTTCCATAGGACTAGGAGGGATTGGCTCTCGGTTGTCTGTGCACCGCCGAGTTATGGAATTGGGAACTTTGCCGCGGCTCCGATTTGCTGATGTTGCGTCTGTTGTAATGAGACGAATGTTGAGATGATCTTCAGGCTGTCTGTGAACCGTCGAGATTTGGCTTCTTTTTCTGATGGAGCCTGGTGGGAAGGTATGGTTCCCTCTTTGTTTGTGCCCCTGGATTGTATACAGGGATCGATGTGATCTCACCTGTAGGGTAAAAAGTTTCAATTTATATATTTTTCTTTCCGCGATACTCTATCATTTCAGCTTTAATATCGCGAAAGTCGCGATTGCCCAATCATTTCGGCTATTTGTTTTATTTACTCGCTACTTTTTATTACGAGTTGCCTAACCATTTCGGCTATTTTTGTATATATATATATTTTACTTGCTGATTTTGTTGCAAGTTGCCCTATCATTTCGGCTATTTCATATGCATTTGTGGCTCACTGTGAGTTTGGGATTTGATACCGATTTAGGCATCGGCATCGCTACAACTGGGATATTGCCAGGAGCGAATCATCATTTTCCTCTGTCGATGTCGAACAAAGGTGGCTTAGCGAACATGGTTAGGATCCTGTCGACTAAGGCTTTTAACTTCATGAGCCGTAAGGGTCTCATAAAGGTATTTCTTCCTACGGGTCGTGAGGATCTCGTAGGTGTGTTTTCTCCTTAGGGATCATGAGGATTCCTAAGTGTATGGTCTCTTATGAGTCGTAAGGATCTTACAAGAGTGTTTTCTCTTTATAAGTCGAGATGGATTACAAGGGTCGTTCACCGTATGAGCATATCCCCAGTATCTGGTGGGACTTTGTTAGGGAAATTTTTATTCATGCTCGAGGATTGTATACAACGGTCAATACTGAACCACTTGTAGGGCAGCATTGGAGGTTGTGATGGCTTAAGAACAGGTTCAGATCCCTGTAACTTAAGGATTTTGAACCTTATGAGCCGTGAGGGTCTCATAAGAGGGTTCTCCTTACGAGTCGTGAGGATCTCGCAAGTGTAATTTCTCCTTAGGAATCGTAGGGATTCCTAAGTGTGTTGCTCCCTTGTGAGTCGTAAGAATCTCACACAGGTATTTTCTCCTCACAAGATCGAGAGGACCTTGCAAGTGTCTTTTAACGAGATTGCGCCCTTTCAGGTTTTCACAAAACTCGCCGGTAGCCCTGCTGGTTTTACTCACGGAGCCCTTTCGGGTTTTCATCCGTGCCCATCTCGCTTATGGACATACCGTTTTCTTTCTTCTCTTTTTTTATTATCTATTTTTTATATACTATTTTTTTTGTGTCAGCCTTGGGATGCTGCGGTCCATAGTGGTTTATCAACGTCTCAGTCAATAGCCAGTTTTAGGACATAGTGGTCCATCGTTAGTTTAAGGACGTTTCGGCCCGTCGTTAGTTTTAGGACATTTCGGCCCGTCGTTAGTTTTAGGACATTTCGGTCCGTCGTCGGCTACTACTTATAGAGTTTGGGCTTAGGAAGATAGCGAGCGGACATAGGCGTCGTCATCTATCATTAACCTAGGCCGTGACTCGTCAGGTGTAGTATTTTTTCAGGAATCGACCGTTTATTGGCCTGAAAGGTCTTTCGCCATGCATGTCCATGAGTATATAGGCTCCACCCTGGTAAACTTTGTCTATGATATAAGGGCCTTCATAGTTCGGCTCGAATTTCCCCCGTTTGGCACGATTGGGGATCATAGGTCTTTTGACCACCAGCACGAGTTCGCCTTGGCGGAATGTTCTCGGCCTAGTCAATCTCTCGTATGAGCGTGTCATCTTTGCT
This sequence comes from Agapanthus africanus, assembly GCA_030015575.1. Classification (NCBI taxonomy): domain Eukaryota; kingdom Viridiplantae; phylum Streptophyta; class Magnoliopsida; order Asparagales; family Amaryllidaceae; genus Agapanthus; species Agapanthus africanus. The sequence continues at coordinate 714,785,288 of CM057341.1, read as the reverse complement.
TTATAAGCCTCCAGGTTTTGTTGCGCCATGAGCCGAGTTTCGTCGAGGGGATCAAGCTCCTCAAGCCGAAGGTGAGCATTTTCTTCGTCTGTTAGCTCGTAGTGAACCGCCACTCGTAGAGAGGGTAACTCTATATCGATGGGGAGTACCGCTTCTGTGCCGAATACCAATGCATACGGCGTTGTGTTTGTGGCCGTTTTGAACGTAGTTCGATACGCCCAGAGAGCTTTATGCAGTCTCTCATGCCAGTCCTTCTTATTTCGAGACACCGTATTTTTCACGATCTTCGTCAAGGTCTTGTTGAAAGCCTCAGCTAGACCGTTAACTCGGGGATTATAGACCGAAGAGTATCTCCAGTCTATGTTATGCTGTTGTGTGAAGCGGCTGATCTTGTGGCTTCTATAGGCTGGCCCGTTATCGGAGATAATCCGTCGCTGAGTGTCGAACCGATAAATGACATGTGTCTTGAAGAAATGGAGGATATTCTCCGTCTTCACTTCTCTTAGTGGTACTGCTTCTGCCCACTTGGAGAAGTAATCGGTTGTTGCCAGTATGAACCGATGTCCTCTGGACGATGCTGGTTTGATGGGGTCGATTATGTCAGTTCCCCACATTTCGAACGGTCAACTAGCCACCATTGGATGTAGTGTATTTGGATGCTAGTGGATAAAATCCCCGTGAATTTGGCACGGGTGGCACTGCTTCACGTATTCTAGGCAGTCTTGGATCATCGTGGGCTAATAGTAGTCCATCCTTTTGATCTTTAGTTTCATCTTCGGCCCAGCTTGGTGAGAACCGCAGAGTTCGTCGTGAGTTTCTTGGACGACTTTCATTGCCTTTTCAGGTCCCAGGCATCTTAGCCACAGAGAATCAAATGATCTCTTATACAGAGTATCATTGACGAAGGCAAAAAATAGAGCTCGTTTCATGAGCTGATGTCTTGAGTACGTATCTTCAGGTGTTCGACGGGATTTGAAGTAGTATATAAAGACTTCTCTCCAATCCATAGCCTTTTCCTCATCTTTTATTTGTAGGATTGCTTGCTCTGTCATTCCCTTTCTTCGGACGACTCCGGAGATATTTCTGCCGGTGCAAGAACCCGACGGCTTTGCACAATGATGCTTATGTCATCGAGGTTCTCATCGGCCAGTGCTTTAGCGAGCTTGGCTAATGCATCCGCCTTGCTATTTTCCGCACGTGGTATGTTTTCCAGGGTGTAGGAAGGAATTTGAGTCAGTAGTTGTTGCACTCTCTCGCCGTACTTCACCAACTCTAGTTTGCACGTTTGATAGTCGTCATTTATTTGACTAACGACCAGCTGGGAGTCTCCGTATATGATGAGGTTCTCGATTCCCATGTCGATAGCGATCTCAAGACCTGCTATCAAAGATTCATATTCGGCTTCACTGTTCGTTCTCGGCTCTGTTAAGGAAAAGGCAAAGCGCATTATCCCTTCTTGTGGAGTCACGAAGATGAGGCCCACCCCGAATTTGATTATGGGGGTGCTTTGTTTGCGTTTCTTCATGGAAGATGCTCCATCGAAATAGAGTTCCCACCGGGTATCATTCTCTCTTTTCTCCCCGCCGATCGTGTCAAACGCGTGCTCGTCGGGCAATTCGCGGTTCAAAGGAGAATCGGCGGGTATCAGATGCTCAGCGAGGAAGTCGGCGATGGCCTGGCCTTTCACTGCTTTGAGAGGACGATAAGTTATCGAGAACTCCATCAAGAGCATGGCCCATTTAGCGAGACGTCTCGTTAATACAGCCTTTGACATCAAATATTTGAGAGGATCCACCTTTGATATGAGATGGACCTCATGTGCCAACGCATAGTGTCTGAGCTTCGTTATTGCGAAGATCAACGCCAGGCAGTGTTTTTCAATGGGGGAGTAATTGTTTTCTGCCCCCAGGAGAACTCGACTAAAATAGTAGAGGGCTCACTCCTTCCCTTGGTCGTTCTCTTGTGCCCACAACGCGCCTAAAGAACTTTCGAGGGCTGTTGTGTACAGGATGAGAGGTTTTCCCTTGACCGGAGCGGTTAGCACCAGCGGATTCTGCAAGTATTGCTTGATTTCATCCAGTGCGCTTTGGCATTTGTGATCCCAAACGAACAGGGTTCCCTTCTTCATTAGGTGACTGTAGGGATGACATTTGCTGGAGAGCTTGATTTGGAGTTTGATACCTGTTTAGGCATCAGTATCGCTACAACTGGGATGGTGCCAGGAGCGACTAATCATTTGCCCTTGTCGATTTGGACAAAGGTGGCTTAGTAGACAGGGTTAGGATCCTGTCGACTAAGACTTTTGACTTTACGAGCCGTAAGGGTCTCATAAAGGGTTTTCTCCCTACGAGTCGTGAGGATCTCATAGGCGTATTTTCTTCTTATGAATCGTGGGGATTCCTAAGTGGTGTCTTCTCTTGTAAGTCGTAAGGATCTTCCAAAAGTGTTTTCTTCTTATAAGTCGAGAGGACCTACAAGTGTTATTCACCATATGGGTATATTTCTTGCCATTTGTAGAACTTGGCAAAGAAATATTTATTTGTGCCCCTGGATTGTACACAAGGGTTAATATGGACCGCCTGTAAGGCAATTTGAGAGATATGACGGCTTAAGAACAGGTCTAGATCCCTGTAACTTAAGGCTTTCGAATCCTATGAGCCGTGAGGGTCTCACAGGGGGGATTCTCCTTACGAGTCGTGAGGATCTCGAAAGTGTATTTATTTTAACGAGGTTGCGCCCTTTCGGGTTTTCACAAACTCGCCAGTAGCCCTGCTGTTTTTACTCACGGAGCCCTTTCGGGTTTTCATCCGTGCCCATTTTGCTTATGGACGTACCGTTTTTTTTTCGTTTTTTTAACGAGTCTGCGCCCTTTCGTGTTTTCACAAACATCGCCGGTAGTCCTGCTGTTTTTACTCACGGCGCCCTTTCGGGTTTTCATCCGTGCCTATTTTGCTTGTGGACATACCGTTTTTTTTAAGAGCGTGATTTAGGAAATCAGTATCCAACTCGTGCTCTGTTCTTTCTCCAAGTGCGTCTTCGGGATTTACCTTAGACGATGGATTAGCGGGTGATGCCGCCTGAGCAAGCATCTCCTGCAGATTTTCACGTTGCAGTTGAACTTTTGTCAAGGACCGAGTTTGAGGTCGGTGACTAGTAGAAGCTCGAACTTCGTCTTTGGAATTCACCACATAGACTATGTGAACTACCATGCCCCCAGGCTTGGGGTGTTTGGAGTTTTGGCCTTTGGAGTTTGCTTCGGGCACTTGAGCTTTATTAGGCCTCTCTTTTTTGTGAAAAGCCGCTTTGGTTTTGGAAGGAACCACTGTATCAGGATCCGTCTTGGGGTGAGTCGCCTTCACCTGCTTCCAAACCTTATATATAGATGATGAAAGTTGTCTCAGGGAGCGAACTGGTTTCTGCTCTCGTGGGATCTCCATAGGCTGCGGAGACTTCTTCAATATTGCGGTAGGAGAATTTTGTCTGACCCTTCACAACAATTTGATGCTGTTCCCAGTTGGAACAACAACATTCATCACCGGGGTTGAAACCAGATTATACGGAGAACTGCCCCCAGCTCATTTTGTATAATGTCGATATCGACGTCGACCGTTTCTTTTAGCCGGGATTTGATTAGCTTCAGGATTTTGCCGAGCCCGCCCCCTGTTTCTTTTGAGAGCTTGAATATTCTGCCCCCTGCGTCGACCTTGGTCCTTGGCATGTGCCAGTTGTTTAAGGACTGATTCTATCGGCAAAGCTGCTGCTTGGGGAGCCCGCCTGTGGAAGACAGACTTCCTCTGGGATTCCTCCATCGGCGTTGAGGCACCAAGGGTAGGAGGTAGGAGTATCGATCTAAAAAGAAGCCCGTTGATTTCTTGAAGAGCCAGATTGCAAAGATTTGATCCTGCAAGTGGCCCGTACTTGACTCCACCAGATATGACAGAACCTGTGTTGCTAAGGTGGGAACAAACGCCATTCTTCATAGAGACGAAGCGCCGACTTCAGTATCCACTCCCCTAAGGGCAACCACAAACATACATACCGCGATTATCTGATCACGGGAAAAAAAGACACACGAAGTGTGGAGTGGAAAGAGGAAAAGGTCCCACCGGGTGTGCCAGAATCTATTCTCCACCGAAAATAGAGACGAGACCGCGTAGGTTCGTCTTGCCTGAATTTCGAGGGCAGATGCTATTTGGTGCTATCCGTCCACCTCTCCGAAGATGCCAAGTTGATTTATGACACCACGTATCGGAGGTTTAAACGGATGTGGCCGATATAGCAGACTTCGTCAGATTCCCCCTCGTTTGAGGGGTTTTTGATTGTGGGGACGCTCTTCCCTGCAGGCGCAAGCCCCTACAGTTAATTACACTACCGCATCGCGGTAACAACTTTCTCCTTCTCCATATGGTCACTTCGTGTCGTGTGTGTTTGTTTTGTTTTTGGTTGCCCGTGGATTGTATACGGAGACTAATTTATGTTGTCGCCTGTAGGGCGTGGATTAGTCCGAATCCGTATTTTCTTAGATTTGGGTTTTCGTTTGGGTTTAAGGATCGTTAATCTCATTTGAGACTAAGATCAACTTAAACATTTGTTAAGGATACATTAGTTTAATTTTAGACTAAGATAAACTTAACCATTTGTTAAGGATACGTTAGTCTAATTTTAGACTAAGATCTACTTAACAGGATCAATTAGACCCAACAAAAAAGCATTTGGGCTCTATTGTTTTAGTTTAGGGACTTTGCGGTCCATTGTTAGTTTAAGGACATTACGGTCCAGTGTTAGTTTAAGGACATCTCGGTCCATGGGCTTAAGGACCCCACAGTCCGAGGTTAAGGACATCATAGTCCATGGTTTAAGGACCCCACAGTCCAAGGTTAAGGACATCATAGTCCATGGGTTTAAGGACCCCACAGTCCGAGGTTAAGGACATCATAGTCCATGGGTTTAAGGACCCCACAGTCTAGTTTAGAGACATCATAGTCTGTAAGATTTGCTGGTTGTCGGGACCTGTCAGCTCTCTGAAGACGTTGAGGGATTACAACGAAAAATATCAGAGGAGTGAAGAGATGTACCCTTGAACCAATATTGGTTGGGGGATCTGTAGTTGGATTGATTTAAGGTTCATTAATCTCATTTGGGATTAAAATCAACTTAGATGTTTGTTAAGGATACATTAGTTTAATTTTTAGACTAAGATCTACTTAACAGGATCATTTAGATCCAACAAAAGAGCATTTGGGCTCTGTTGTTTAGTTTAGGGACATTGCGGTCCAAGTTCACATGCCAACATGGGTTTGGAAATGCACCAGATAGTTATTGGTCATTGGGACCCACCACCTCTTTGAAGACGTTGAAGAATTACAACGACATGTATCTGAGGTGTGAAGAGATGTACCCTTAAAGCAAAGTTGATTGAAAGGCTCTGGGTTTTGCTTTGAATGTCATATGAGATGACCAATTTTGGAAGACAAGAGTGTATTTGAGGTTCAGTCAAAAGGGTGGGTCCTGCCTCTGGAAGACTTAGCTAATTTGGGCTAAGATTGGCTCGAATATAGTGTTAAACACTAAAGTAGACTCGTTTATCACGTGCTCCCACGTGATGCGCTTGAGTGTTGGGCCCAAACTTCCTTTATTTTATTCTCAGGATATGCAGGTAAGTGTTGAACACTTTAGTCTTTACGGCCATCTCGTGTGGGCACGTGATGGGTACCCATGCACTGGATATTAAAAGGATTTGCTAGGGGTCACGTGGAGACACGTGAGGCGCCCATGCATTGGATTTTAATCCTTCAGTTCTTTCCATCTTCTCTTTTTTAAAGAGGTGTTTGTCAGTGGTCACATGGGGACACGTGAGGGCACCCAAAGTCTGTTCTGCCTTTATTTTGAGAAGTTTGTTCAAGAGTCACGTGGGAGCACGTGACCCGATCTCATTCATTCTTTTTTTTTGACCATTGAGGGGAGGGTCACGTGTTGCCACGTGATCAGGTTGGGTACTTGATCTTTTTACATGCATGAAAAGTCCTTTATTTAAGAATTAAATTCTTTTGTAGGGTTAAACCCTAATTTTATTTAGAGAAATTAAATTCTTATATATTTAGAAGAATTAAATTCTTTTATAGGGTTAAACCCTAATTTTGTTGGAGGAATTAAATTCCTATGTGCTTTATGGGAGAATATAATTCTCTAAACTTAGGTCTTCTCTTAGGTTTTAGATCTGCATGGCAGAATCTCCCCGATGAGAATTAAATTCTTAACTTGTGGGGAGATCTGCTTCTGCAGACCTTCAACCAAAGGAAGAACTAAGTTCTTATCCAGAAGAGTTAAACTCTTAGTTTGAGAATTAAATTCTCTTTTTCTTTTGTGGGAGCTTATAGGATGATCTCTCACCTAGGATTTCTTTCTTTTTTAAAGAAGCCTTCTTTTCTCTCTGGAGAATTAAATTCTCTTTTCTTTTGTATTCTCTCTCTGTTGTTGTATCTCTTTTTTTTCTTCTCTTCTTGGCTCCTATTTATAGGAGAAAGAAAAGAATCAGTTTGTTTTGTCAATCTTTTATTAAAAAATTTTGATTGATTTTGTAACCAACATGATCTTTTAGATCACTCAGTGAATTTTATTCACCATTGGATTTTTAATCCAAAATATATTTTGTCTGTTATTCCTGGCAAGTTTCAGGGAAATATCTCCCTGTATAGAATCTTTCTATAAATTGGTGATTTTTAATCACCATTGGATTTTTAATCCAACGGTGCTCCACTTTACAGAGCGCAATCTTATTGTTTGGAAAATTATGAGGAAATATTAGGGTTTTTGATTTCCCTTAATTAGAATTTAATTCTATCAGTTCAGAAGGTTTAAGAGCCTATCACGTGTAAGCATGTGACCCTACTGATTGAGCATTTAATAAGAATTTAATTCTGTTGTTTTAAAGAACTCAGGAATTATCACGTGTCAGCACGTGACCCTTGGTCACGTGTGGGCACGTGATGCCCCATTGGGGTTTCTCCTTGTTGTTTTATTATACATTTAATTCTTTCGGTGGGTTTAAAGGCCCATCACGCGTGGGCACGTGACCCCATTTGATTAGGATTCAATTCTTATCATTTCAAAGCCCTCAGGAAGCCATCACGTGTTGGCACGTGACCCCCGATCACGTGTGTGCACGTGATGCCCCATTGGGGGTTTTCCTTGTATTTTATGAGGGAACATCAGACCATCAAGCACAGCCGGCATGGTGGAGAAAACATATTCATCAGGAGATAGCAGTTCCTTGTAATGCTCCTCTTAATGGGCATGCCTGAAATCTCACGGAATTCATCTAATGAGATAGACACCTCTCGATCCCCTAGCAGGAAAGTGTTGGTGGGCAGATTCCATTGGTTTAAGAAGGCTTTGATCCGCCAGACGTGAGGAGCGTGGTAATGGAAGAGCGATGATCTATTAAAAATACCCAAGGCCTTGATCAGATTGGGATACTTATGACGGACGGCGGTTTCGGCTGTCAGACCATCAAGCACAGCCGGCATAGGGGAGAAAACATATTCATCAGGAGGCAGCTGTTCCTCATAATGCTCCCCCCTAATGGGCAGGCCCGAAATCTCACGGAATTCATCCAATGTGATAGACACCTCTCGATCCCCTAGCAGGAAGGTGTTGGTGGGCAGATTCCACTGGTTTAAGAAGGCTTTGATCCACCAGAGGTGAGGAGGGTGGTAATGGAAGAGCGATGCATATACTTCCTGATATATCCCGACCTTCTGCAGCCTTGCGCGGTGGGCGGAAAGTATATAGCGAGCCCAAATAAGGTAGCCCATTGGGTGCCGGGGGGTGATACCCACTTTATAGACCTTCCCCCAAGGTCGAGCTTCACATTGGCAAATCCGACACCCTAAGATGTTTATTGCAGGCAAGGGCTGGTTGGGTATCCCAGAAGTAGAGAGCTCCAGCTGGCCCGAAAGAGTCCAATTGGTCACTTCCACTGCGTAAGCAGTCTGTGGACGTTCCGTCGGTAGTATAGGGCGAAGAGGTTCCACAGGCTTCTCGGAAATAAAACTTCGGCGACCCCGGATGATGTGGCCGTACCAAGTGCCCCATAAGAGTAGATTTGTCTGATCTTTATCATGAGCTCTGATAATCTCCATTGCTTATTCGTCCGACGGAGATTGTGGAAAAGCAACGTCCGAGCGAGTAAAAGGAAAGTAGGGAAGGGAAGCCATTGTCCCTGAAATAACGGGAGGAAAGACTATTAATGCAACCTATACGTGCAAATATATATATATATATATAAACAGCAGAAGAAAACGACAAGAAGCTTATTCCGTGAGATCATTGATTACAAAAACCATGGACCCCACAAAATCAGTATGACGGCTCGCCAATCACGAGGCAAGGATATCATTGAGAGAATAAAGAAAAAAGATTCTTAATAAATGCACATTGGAGTTCAAATGACTTGGAACATCCTCACAAAAGAACACCCATTACAAATCCTGGAAAAATCCCTTAAAACGATTGTTCAAGAACACTGGGGAATCAAATTCCTGAAGGGCCTTCTTGATCTTTCAGAGCTAAGCTCTTTGGTGATGAATTAAATTCCTTTTATGCAATGGAATTAAATTCCAAAAACTCCATAAAGAGGAAAGGAAAAATCAAATGGCATGCCCAAGACAATGAGAGTTATTATTCAAAAATCACATCTTGGATCTCTAAGAGATGGGTTTTAGAGGAGAGCAAATCTCTCATGATGGATTTAAAATCCATAGGCTTTCTTTAAAAAAGGAGTTCTTTGATGTTTTAGAGCTTTACCTAAAAAGGGGTTCTTTTTGGCAGAGTTAAACTCTGGAAATTTTCAATGGACCGAGAACTAAGCTCTGAAGAGGAGAATTAAATTCTCAGAAGATAGAAAAGAAGGAAGAAGATGAAGGAACAGAGGCATTGCAGAGAGGAGACCCCTACATTTATAAGACGTGATGGGAAACGGTTCATCTTCCCCATTCCCTAGGCAGATCCAACGGCTGTAAAGGTGACAGCGTTGCACTCACGTGTGAGCCACGTGAGAACAACGCTGCGGGGGCATTTGTTCCCTTATTAAAATTCAGAAGGGGAAAATTCCCCATTAATGAAAGCATCATGTGTAGGCACGTGATCATCAATCCCTTATAAAGAGACCCAGAGAGGGAAAAGGAAAAAAATCCCGCTAGTGAAGCATCACGTGATGCATCTGTATGCAGAGTAAGCAGCTCCGTTAGTAGGTGGCAACTAAAGCCTCACGTGCAAGCACGTGATCATCTTTTACACAAAACTCGTGGGACTCGGTTATAAAACAAACAAAGAAACAAAGAAGCTCACGTGTTACCACGTGATGCCTTCTCTCTATTTGGACTTCTGCATACAAACAAACCAGATTAATTCTGGGAAGGGTCACGTGGTACACGTGATGGGCTCCTAAGCCTTCTGAACCGAGAGAATTAAATTCTACTTAAAAGGAAGCAAAAGCGTTATTTGGAAAATATTTCCTTGTATCTTTCTAAACAAGAAAGATTATGCTCTGTACAACAGAGCACCGTTGGATTAAAGATCACTAATCTACAGAAAAATTCTGTACAGGAAAATATCTTCTCAATCTTGTTAAGAACAACAAACAAGATATCTTCTGTAAAACAGAAGTCCTTAGATTAAAAATCCAACGGTGAATAAAATTCACTGATTGATCTAAAAGATCTTTTTGGCTGATTATAAAATCAATCAAAATCTCTCAATGAGAGATTTTCTAAACAAATTGATTCTTTTCTTTCTCCTATAAATAAGAGCCAAAAAGAAAAAAAAGGGAGGATACAGAAGGAGAGAGAAAACCCCCCTTGAAAGCAAAAAAAAAGAGAAAAGAGAATTTAATTCTCCAGAAAGAAGAAGATCTCTTCAAAGAAGAAATAAACTCTAGGTAAGAGAAGGAAGGAGATCACCCCATAAGCTCCCACAAAACAAAAGAGAATTTAATTCTCAAACCAAGAGTTTAACTCTACTAAAAAGAACTTAGTTCTTCCTCTGATTAAAGATCTGCAGAAGCAGATCTCCCCACAAGTTGAGAATTTAATTCTCATCAGGGAAATCTGTCGTGCAGATTCAAAACTTAGGGGGGAAATTGAGTTTAAATAATTTAATTCTTTCAACGTAACATATAGGAATTTAATTCCTCCAAATAAAACTGGGGTTTAACCTTATAAAAGAATTCAATTCTTAAACAAAGAATTTAACTCTCCATGCACGTAAAAGAGATTAGCACCCAATATGATAGATGTCAGGTCACGTGCGCCCACGTGGGCTTCTCCCCTCAATAATAAAAAAAGAACAATTCATATCAGGTCACGTGCTCCCACGTGACCCCTGAGCTAGCCTCTTCAAAAGGATAAAAGGGGAGTAAAACTAAAACAGATCTCAATTTGAGACGCCTCACGTGACAACACGTGACCCTTTTATAGTGCTTAGCATTTTCATGAGATGAAACAAGGCAGTCTCTATATTTAGGACACCTCACGTGATATCACGTGACTCCTTTATAGTGCTAAGCACTTTCAGAAGAGAAGGGAGAATAAATCAAATGCAAGTGCGCCTCACGTGATCCCACGTGGCCCCAATAGTGCTCGGCACTCAGAAAAGAAAAAGGGCAATTCCAAAGAAGCTGGGCCTATTTTCAAGCGCCTTACGTGACCCCACGTGAGTGCCTTAAGCTCTTAGTGTTTAACACTACTTTAAGGCATCACGTGACCCCACGTGAGCACCAAATATACGCTAGCGTTTGACATTTCAAATAAAACAAAAGAATGAAGGGTGTCAGAGCCCACATTATTGTTCAGCATCGCTGATGCAGAATTGGGATCAATCCCAAATAAAAATGATTAAATGGGCTGAGCCCAGAATTGGCCAAACCCCAAATTGACTGAACCTATTAACTTTAGTCCCAAACAAGATTATCAAATCTTTAATGAACATTCACTGGTTCATGGGTACATCTCTTCATACCTCTGATATATGTCGTTGTAATTCTTCAACGTCTTCAGAGAGACGGAGGGTCCTAATAACCAATAATTTTTGGTGCATCCCTAAACGATTGAATCAAAACCACACAGACTATGATGTCTTTAAACTGGACTATGATGTCGTTAAACTTTACGGACTGTGGGGTCCTTAAACTCATGGACTATGATGTCCTTAAATTTTATGGACTGTGAGGTCCTTAAACTCATAGACTATGATGTCTTTAAACTTTACAGACCATGACATTTTTAAACTGTCACGGACTATGATTTCCTTAAACCCAATGGACCGCAATGCCCCTAAACTAAAACAATAGAGTCCAAATGCTCTTTTGTTGGATCTAAATGATCCTGTTAAGTAGATCTTAGTCTAAAAATTAGACTAACGTATCCTTAACAAACGTTTAAGTTGATCCTAGTCTCAAATAAGATTAACGATCCTTAAACCCAACCCAAAACCAAATCTAAGAAAATACAGATTTGGATTAATCCACGCCCTACAGGTGACAACATAAATTAGTCTCCGTATACAATCCACGGGCAACCAAAAATAAAAAAAACATACACGTTCCAAACTCCCGTTCCAGGCGAATGTTCTTAACAAGATTGAGAAGATATTTCCCTGTACAGAATTTTTCTGTAGATTGGTGATCTTTAATCACCATTGGATCTTTAATCCAACGGCGCTCTGTTGTACAGAGCATAATCTTTCTTATTTAGAAAGATACAAGGAAATATTTTCCAAATAATGCTTTTGCTTCCTTTTAAGTAGAATTTAATTCTATCAGTTCTGAAGGCTTAGGAGCCCATCACGTGTACCACGTGACCCCTCCCATAATTAATCTAGTTTGTTTGTATGCAGGAGTCCAAACAGAGAGAAGGCATCGCGTGGTAACACATGAGCTTCTTTGTTTCCTTGTTTGTTTTATAACTGAGTCCCACGCGTTTTGTGTAAAAGACGATCACGTGCTTGCATATGAGGCTTTAGTTGCCACTTACCGACGGAGCTTCTTACTCTGCATACAGATGCATCACGTGCTTGCACGTGATGCTCCACTAGCGGGAACTTTTTCCTTTTTCCCTCTCTGAGTCTCTTTGTAAGCGATTAATGATCACGTGCTTACACGTGATGCTTTCATTAATGGGGAATTTTCCCCTTCCCTTCCTCTTCTGAATTTTTATAAGGGAACAGGGGATATAATGGCTTAAGAACAGGTTTAGATCCATGTAGTTTAAGGCTTTTGAATCTTACGAGCCGTGAGGGTCTTATAAGGGGAATTCTCCTTACGAGTCATGAGGATCCCGTAAGTGTGTATTATTTATTTATTTTTGTACGAGATTGTGCCCTTCTGAGTTTTCAAAAGCTCGCCGGTTGTCCTACCGTTTTTACTCACGGCGTCCTTTCGGGTTTTCATCCGTGCCCATTTTGCTTATGGACATACCGTTTTTTGTTTTTTTTTGAACGATGGAACTCCTAAAAGTTTTCTTATAGCAGGTGACCATCTGTTTGCCAGTGGGACTTGGGGATGCAACCCTCTCCATTGAGACTTCGATTGTAATCTAGATCTCAAGGGAGTGTATCGCCGTATTTTGGGGCGATAAGCATGTTTAAGGACGCTTCGGTCCTATATCGCCCTGTTTGAGGTGAAATCTTAGTTTAGGGATTTTTCGGTCCGATGTCGCCATATTTGAGGCGAATTTCTAGTTTAGGGATAGTTCGTTCCTTTGTTAGTTTAGGTACTTCTCGGTCTGTTATCGCCGTTTTTGAGGCGAAGTTTTAGTTCAAGGACATCTCGGTTCGTTATTAGTTTAGGGACTTCTCGGTCCGTTGTCGCCGTTTTTTAGGCGAAGTTTTAGTTTAAGGACATCTCGGTCCGTTGTTAGTTTAGGGACTTCTCGGTCCGTTGTCGTCATTTTTTAGGCGAAGTTTTAGTTTAAGGACATCTCGGTCCGTTGTTAGTTTAGGGACTTATCGGTCCGTATTGCCATATTTGAAGCAAATTTCTAGTTTAAGAACATCTCGGTCCGTCATCACCATGTTTGAGGCGACGGGGTTTCTTTGCATACTACTCTCAGAGTTTTTGACTCAGGAAGATAGCGAGCGGACACAAGCGTCGTCATCTATCATTGACCTAAGTCGTGACTCGTTAGACGTAGTATTTTTTGAGGAATCGACCGTTTATTGGTCGGAAGGGTCTTTCGCCATGCATATCCATGAGCAGGTAGGTTCCACCTTGATAGATTTTGTCTATGATGTACGGGCCTTCATAGTTTGGCTCGAATTTCCCCCATTTTGTACGATTGGGGATCATTGGTATTTTGACGACTAGCCCGAGTTCGCCCTGGTGGAATTTTTTTGGCCTAATCTGTCTTTCGTATGACCGTGTCATCCTTGCCTTATAAGCCTCCAGATTTTGTTGTGCTTTAAGGCGAGTTTCGTCAAGGGCATCGAGCTCCTCAAGCCGAAGATGAGCATTTTCTTCATCTGTCCGCTACTCGTAGAGAAGGGAGCTCTATTTCCAGGGGAAGCACTGCTTCCGTGCCGAATACCAACGCGTATGGTGTAGTATTCGTAGCCGTTTTGAACATTGTTGGGTACGCCCATAGAGCTTCATGCAGCTTTTCGTGCCAGTCTCTTTTGTTTCTGGACACCGTTTTCTTTATAATCTTCGTCAAGATCTTGTTGAAAGCTTCAGCTAGACCGTTGGCATGAGGGTTATAGACTGACGAGTATCTCCAATCTATTTTATGCTGTTGTGCGAAGTGGCTGATTTTATGGCTCCTGTAGGATGACCCATTCGCGGAGTGCCGAACCGGTAGATGACATGGGTTTTGAAGAAATGGAGGATATTCTCCGTCTTCACCTCCCTTAGTGGTACTGCTTCTACCCACTTAGAAAAGTAATCGGTCGTTGCCAGTATTAACCAATGTCCTTTAGACGATGCTGGTTCAATAAGGCTGATTATATTGGTTCCCCACATTTCGAACGGCCATCTAACTACTGTTGGGTGTAGCGGATTTGGATGCTGGTGGATGAAGCCCCCATGAATTTGGTATGAGTGACACTGCTTTGCATATTCGAGGAAGTCCTGAATCATTGTGGGCCAATAGTAACCTATTTTGATCTTCAGCTTCATATTTTGCCCAGCTTGGTGAGAACCGCAGAGGCCATTGTGAGTTTCTTGGATGATTTTCTTTGCTTCCTCCGCCCCAGGCATCTTAGCTATAGACAGTCGAACGATCTCTTATATAAAGTATCATTGACGAAGGCGAACGATAAAGCTCGTTTTATGAGCTGATGTCTAGACGATGCATTTTTGGGCGTTCGTTGGTATTTGAAGTAGTCTATGAAGATCTCCCTCCAATCATTGACCTTTTCTTCGTCCCTTATTTGAAGGGTCACTTATTTGGTCATTTCTTTTCCTTCAGATGGCTCTGTTAAGTCTCCCGAAGATATTTCTGTTGGCGCGAGAATCCTGCGTCTTTGCACGATGATCTTTACGCCATCGAGATCTTCGTCGGCCAATTCCTTAGCTAATTTGGTCAACGCATCCGCCTTGCTGTTTTCCGCATGCGGTATACTCTCTAGGATGTAGGAGAGGATTTGCATCAACAGTTGCTGCACTCTTTCGCCGTACTTTATCAGCTCTGGCTTGCACGTCTGATAGTCGCCATTTACTTGGCTAACGATCAGCTGGGAGTCTCCATATATTAGGATATCTTTGATTCTCATGTCGACAGCGATCTCGAGACCTGCTATCAAAGCTTCATATTCATCTTCGTTATTAGTCCTTGGCTCTGTAGGGTTCCTAGGCACACTCAAGAGGTCTCACAAGGCATCAACTATGCCAATTTCAAAAATTTCCGGTGCCGAGAAACCCTAATACGGATTCGTTAACTAGAGATTAGGCGATAACTACAACTAGTAAATTGCTTTACTAATAAGTGAATGGAAATACAAGCTTTGTAGATCCGGTCCTCCACCTCCATAGCTCCGTGATGAAGTCCCTCCGCTGTACCCATCGGATCCCGGACTCTCGCGGTGGTTTCATCGAAGAGATGATCGGGCTAGGTCGTCGACTTCGATGCCGAAGATGATCTACGTCGAGGCAATACAAGATCAAGCTCCCACTTCACCAAGTCGTGAAACTTGTGAAGAAAACACCCTATACTACATGGCAAGTGGTAGAGGATGAAGAAATAGGAAGTGGGTTCACTTTAGAATTGGATTTCTCACTCTTTTTCTCATTTCACCATTGATGGTAGCAAGCTTTTCTTCATCTTGAAGAAGGAGAAGAAGAAGAAAAAGAATATGATAAGAATTATTGAAAAATAGAAAATAAGTTGATTCTTATCATATAACAACCATGGTTAAGTGTAGAGAATAAACTAGGGTTAGGTTGAATGGTTAGGGTTAAGCATGAAACAAAAAATGGTAGACTTATTCAAAGCTTCATGAAGCTTCAACTAGCAAACAAAGAAAGCCACCATGATTTATCTTGCAAAAATGAATAAATGAATAAATGAATAGATAAGTAAATCAAAACCCTAACCATTAATATAACCATGGTTTAATTCTTTACACAAACCCAAGTTTGCATGTATCATCAAACATGATACAAACAAGTGCACAAAAATATATCACATATACAACTTGTGCATTTCAAGTGAGAAAATCCATTTAAAGTGAACCAATATTAGTTAATGTAAAGTAATATATCTAATATATAATTATACATTAAATCATTAAATCAATACTTGATTTAACGATCCGGTCATATCACATATAACCGACTAATATCAATAGTAACAACTTATCGAATCAACACTTGATCCGATAACCCGGCTATATCACATATAACCGATCAATGTCACAAATCACGAGAATCGAATACAGTATCACATATTGGTATCATTCTCGGTCCCGCACATATCTCATATGCGCTCCTATTTCGTTTCGCTTGAGCCAGGAAACCTCTGTGTAAGACTCTAAAGACTCGTCAATACGCCGGCAGCAGGTGATGATCATATCAAACACCCACAAGCCGCAAGCGGTCTTCTAAACGTAACGGCCACCCGAGTATTGAGCGATCAGAAGATCGACGAGCAAGCCCGCTCATACTCCTATGAATCAAACCAGTAACACTTACCGTACAGTCCGGTCTGTTCGTCTAATATGTCGCATATCTTGCCTAGGGGTGGTAAACGTCAGACCCCAATAGCTCGATAAGTCGTGTCGATATGAGGTCTATAACAGTTCAAGATACCACTGGTAACACTTACTAGTAAATCTCAGCAACCCTGGCCAGGGATTTCTGGTTATAGCCAATCGAACACAGCGCAACATCAACTCCCTATACCGGGAGAGACGAATCCCCTCCTATCGCTCATTGCCTCCATGTGATTCGGGACTGTACCCAAAAACCACCGTTTTGCACGCCCTCTTGGACATGGTAAGGTGAAAATCAAAGCACAGTGGGAATCACACAAGACTCTATGACGATCTCGGGTCTACAGACTAACCTGTACCAGTGTCACCAGAGAACTGCCATCTGACGTAAGGTATAATACCATCTGGGAGTTCTCGGCGAGTCCGTCCAGTGTACCCAGTCTCCATTGAGCACCCGTATATGATCTCTGATGTCAAACACCAATGGATATGGGATCATCCATCGCCCATATGTATGGGTCGAGAAGGTATACGCTAGTCTACTCTGGTATATCGATGCCCCGTCTCGATACACCCACGACTAGGGACCTTGAAGGATGTACTTATGGACTACCATGTCCCCACTAGTATGATCCGCATCATAGTCCAGGTAGTCAAGTACACATCCTAAGGGCTTTACCAATATGCAACAGAGAGACAATTAGTGTACACGTTAAGATAAAGAGCAACCAGATAGCATACTATCATGTCGAGCAAGAAAGTCCTCCCTATATATGTCCCAGTATCCACTACAATATACATCATATATACAGTAATGGCCTCTAGGGCATATATATAACTAACAATCTCCCACTTGCACTAGGGCCATCTGTAGCAGTGGTTGTAGTATCTCATACTCAACCATCCCATAAAAGTCTTTCTGTGGGAATTGGCCTTCGTGAGTGGATCCGCAGTGTTGTCCTCTGAGTCTGCTCTCCTTACCTCGATCCCCTGGAGATCAACCATGATCAGGTGATACTGCCTTAGAATATGTCTGGATCACTGATGGGACGGACGTTCCTTGGCATAAGCCACAACTCCATTGTCACACATTGGGAGAAACTGAGTTCATCTCATGAACTAATATACACCCAGACTGCCTCTTTAGTAGCATCTTAAGTAGCGATGCATCCAGCCTTAATCGTCTAGTATGCCACGGTATCTAGCTTGGAACTCTTCCAACATACCGTCCCTTTACTGAGGGTAAAGACAATGCCTGTGACTGACATTTAGTCGTCTGTATCACCCTGGAACCCTTCCAGTGATTCTCCCCTGGATCAATTGATACCATCTCACTATAACTAGTGAGTATCCTAGTATCCAATCAGATCTATCTAATAGATCCAAAACCCAGAATTTAGGAGGTATCACTTTGATCCTATATGGAGAATCATTGTGATAAGCGGAGATTGACCGATCGTAGCATAGGAAACTCCTTCCCCATCAAGAGTATGTCATCCATGTACTCTACGAGGATCACTACCATACTCCCTACTACCTTTTTGTATATACAAGGTTCATCTACCATTTTGATGAAGTCAAACTCTTTGACTACCACATCAAAACAGACGTTCCAACTCCGCGATGCCTGCTTTATCACATAAAACATCTTGCACACGTTTCCGCTGCTCCCACTGTCTACGAGGCCCTCTGGCTGTGTACTTATAGACGCACTCTTCTAAAACATCATTTAGAAAAGCGGTCATGGCACCCAACCGCCAGATATCGTAGTCATGGTATGTAGCCGTGGCAAGTAGGATCTGGATGGACTTAAGCATAGCTACTTAGAAAAAGGTTTCATCATAATCCATACCTGGTCAATGATGCAAACTTTTAACAAGTCTAGCTTTGAAAGTCTCAACTTTTCCATGTACACCAAGTAATCTTCTCAAGATATACTTGCTCCTGATGGGGATTTAACCCTTCAGATAAAGCAACTAAAGTCCATACTTTGTTGGTGTATAAGGATTCCATCTCAGATCGCTAAGCATCCAGCCATTCTTACAGAGTTCCACTCCTGATGGCCAGCTCGAAACTAGTTGGGTCATCATCTCATGATGCAATCCTCGCTCCCACTGTCATAGAGAAACCGAAGTATCTCTCAGGTGGGTGAGGAACCCTACTAGATCGGCGGAGAGGCTGAGGTTCGTTGGAATCTACTGAATCCTTTTGGTTCTACCAAATCATCTGCTATAGTTTGTATAGCTGGAACCTTTCCAGTTGTACATAACAGACCTTGCCTCGAGCTTGTCCGGATTTTGCTTTTAGACATAGGCCGGACAACCCCAAATCTTAACTGACTTAAGAGATGGGTTCTTCCCTTACCATATCTCATATGGAGTGGTAGGCAACTGATTTGATTGGAACCCTATTCAGTAGGTATGCAACTTCATAAGTACATAACCCCCAAAAGAAATTGGTAACTCAGTAGTACTCATCATAGAGCACACCTTATCATATAGGGTGTGATTGCTCCGTCCCGATATACCATCGTGCTATGGTGTATACGGAGGAGTAATGCTGAGAGAGAATCTCTTTCTCCATTAGAATAGTCCAGAAATTCCGTGCTCAAGTATTCTCCTCCTTGATCACATCAAAAGACATAATACTTATACCCGTTTTGGTTCTCTACTTCTAACTTATATTCTGTGAATATCTCAAAAGGTTCGGACTTGTGTTTCAACAGGAACATATGTCTGAATCTTGAGAGATTATCAGAGAATGTAATGAAGTACAAAGAACCGGTCTTGGCATGTGTAGACATGGGACGTACATACATCAACATGTATCATCCCAAGAGTTCACTAACTCTTTCTCTGTTTCCAGTAAACGGAGCTATGGTCATCTTATCTTTGTGACATGACTGGCAAGTTTCACAAGACGTAAATTCAAACTGATTTAAATATGCATCTATATGTAACTTCAGCCAGTCGGGTCGCATTGATTTGACCTAGTCTACAATGCCTCAAGAAGGATCCGTTCATTTCTGAACTCTTCCTCTTGTGTGTGTTCTGTATACTAAAGAACTGTAGTTTGATTTAGAACATCAATGCTTTTAGATAACGTGCTTGAACCGATCAACTTTTGATATAGAAAATGTTCAAAACATTATCCAACAATACAAAATTTTATCATTTCTTTACTAATAAAGAGACTGATATGATTTTGTATATCAGGTTCGGTATCTAATAACATTTTTTCAGAATCAATGTACTGATCATACAGGGTGACAGTGACCAACAGACTTGGCTGCAACACTTACCCCGTTTTCTGTCTCATGAAACTTATCACCCGTTCTCAGTTCTCTACCTTTCTGTAGCCCTATGTAACAGATTACATATCTGGGATCCTGATCCAGTATCAAATACCCAGGACGTAGAGGATATTGAGAAACAGTTCTGTGTAACGAACACATCCGAAGATGATGCATCATATGCACTTTCCTCGTTTGGGCGGCACGGGAAATCTGGTATTCCCCAATTTCCTGCTCTGTCTTATAACATTTATAAGTTGGAGCGGGAACAACGTTCTCCAGCTCAGTATAACAAGCGGGTTCGGTCAATAATCCGTATTATTATCTTGATTAAGGCGTGATATGGTCGCTACCTGGAGAGAGAGAGAAGAAAACACTCAGCGTGCGCTCTTGCAAGATCAGATTGGTTTTTATTTTATCTAATCAGGATGGCTCCCACTGTTTTTATCAAATCTTCCTTCAAACCCTAAAAGGAAAGACTAGCTGGGATTAATTACACGCTACAAGTTCGCCAATCTTTCAGCCAGGCCAGTGTCGGTACTTTGAGGGAGGTTCCCCGTGCTTTCGCACGGACCTAATTAATGTAAACCTCGTTTTCCCAGAGGCGTAACCCCGTTGACACCTTTCTAGACACCTACTTGATCGGCTAATTATAATGTGTAAAACTCTCCCACGAGTAACTCTTACTCGCAGCGGGTATCGGGATCCAACAATCTCATAGAAGGTATCCAATCTCATTGCAAATTTCAACACTTGAAATTCCCGATAATATTTTGCCCCTAGCGTCCTATGACCTTGACGGAGGCCAAACAACCCATAGTCCGCTAGTCAAGTTCAACCCGTCATTTCCTGATTGAATTAAACCCACCCGCACAACCCTTGACGGAGGCCAAACAACGCCGTACGAATACCCTAATCCAATCGCATCATATGCTAGCAGATAAGCACTAGTTAGCTACCGTACACTACGCCTTGACGGAGGCCAAACAACCGCAGCACGAATACTAACTAGTACTTATCTGAAATGACGGAGGGCTACGACAGGTTTTTCTGAAAACCTATTGTGTAATGAACTTGATATCGTTGTAGGATCGAATGAATTTTGAAATGGAGTGTTTTTGAGGCTTTTCTAGTTTTGCTAAAGGGGTCACTCCCGGTGAAGGGATCGTCGGTCCTTTCCTCGTCGAATGAGGTGCGGGATATATCATATATATCACTGTGCAAAGCAGAAACTATAGAAGCAATCAAAAGACAAACCGAGTGTGTAGCATCTGCCAGTTATTGCTAAAGGGGTCACTCCCGGTGAAGGGATCGTCGGCCCTTTCCTTATCGAATAAGGTGCAGGATGTTCTACAAGGAACACCGCGATGCAAAGCAAGAACTGTAGCTACCTGTTTTATTTAGAAATTCGATTCCACAATATCTTAGGTTTCTTTTCTTTCATTAATCACATTAATGAATTCCCATCATTTAAATCACCTAAACATCACAGATAAATACGACGTACACTTATGCCATCCGCATTCGCCTCGATGTCCCCTCGTGCATCGTTAGGTTAGGTAACTAACGGCAGAGGAGGGCAGGGCTAGCGCGGGTGTAAAACATAAGTAGCGTCTATATAATATATCATATATACTATATATAGTATCTATCACAGAATATCAAATGATCACATCACATATATCGCAGCAGAAGAATCATATGAAATATTGGATATACTAGGACGTCCGTGTTTTCAATACGAGCCAGTATAAAACACGGATTCCACGGTCGCGATGAATAGCCCAACCCACACCCGTAGACCCCTACGAGAGCGGCAAGCAACCCTACCAATTCTAGGGTTAGGAGACCCGGACTCGACACCTCGAGATGGTCTCCCACTGGACCCTAGAACCCGGTTACTTGTGCTCCCCTCCTTGGGTCTATCCTAGTGCGGAAAAGTAAATAATATACAAAATGTGACATCTTCCGCAACCTGGAAGTGCCCCAATAAATTAATATTACATACAAGTTTTTACATGAATGAAAATGAAAAACACTCATCTCACATAAAAAAAACCCCGGCTATTCAAACACGATGATCCAATATAACATATCCAGCAACACATAATATCACATGTCATCAACGTAAGTAAACATGTGTATCCCAATTGTCGTTGACATATAGCAACGAAACCGGCGATATCACATATTACTCTTACGGTCTCAGAAAAGAAAGTGTAAAACTATAACAGTTGGAATCCGCAACTTCTTTAGACATCGCATGCCTAATCAAATGAATTCCTTAGACATCACATGCCTAACAATTATAAACCCCGCATTTTAGTCTCATTATCGAAAACACTTTTCAATATCAAGTCGGGCAATTCAACAAGATTCCTGACATCCTGATCGAATGCTCGTCGCAAACTTTAGTAGGCGGCTGCACCCCCGACGCCGTCGACGAAGTGCACCAAGGCGGAACACCGCTGCCGCGAGCACCCGAACGGATGCTTTCGGTGACGGGGTTCTCCTACAGTCACTTGGTCGGGGTTATGGGGTGAGGCTGTCTATTAAGTTTACCCGGCAAGTATTGTATCCCATTCTAGATAAATAGAAAATGTTAGACTTTCCGATCGAACATTCAAACACCCAAGTTTTCCCGAAACAGATCAACACATGAAATAAGTTCAAAAACATTCAGTTCATGCCTCAGTACCAACGGTCCAGCCGTCGAAGGGTCAAGCCAACGCCTCACATGTGGCACGCGTACTACCCCAAACCCTAAGGTTCAAAGGGCAGTTCAAGACGATCACATAATCGAGTTAAGGTTTGTTGTCTTCTAGAGGGACCATCGCGTTACTTGCACTAGTTAGAACGTCATTAAACTACGGAAATATCCAACACTTGGAAATTTCCCGGCAGGGGAAAAAGTGGGTATTTATATCCGGTCGAACTTTTTAACATATTCTAAAATTACCCGGAAAAGACACATAGACAAAGTCTGATAATCCGATCGAATCTACGAATTCCCAATACAACCCAGAAAACTCAACTCTTGAGTAAACATTAAAAATTCCCAGAAAATACAGCAATAAAATATAGGAATTACTGTGCAAATTTCAAAACGTGATGAGACAGAATGGCTACGGAACCGCCGCACGAGGCATGCTCGTGCCGCGGTTCCGTCGCGCTTTAGATGAATTAGCCACTCGAATTTCACAGTAACTCCTAGAAACACCTGCTGATTTTTCTGCGTATTTTTAATTCACAAAAATCAACAATTTTCAAAAATGTACAGAGAGTGGATGAAATCTAGGGTTTCGGGTTCGATCGGGTTTGTAACTTCGTCTACGCATCGCCTAAGGCTCTAGCTAGGCTCTGATACCACTGTAGGGTTCCTAGGCACACTCAAGAGGTCTCACAAGGCATCAACCATGCCAATTTCAAAAATTTCCGGTGCCGAGAAACCCTAATACGGATTCGTTAACTAGAGATTAGGCGATAACTACAACTAGTAAACTGCTTTACTAATAAGTGAACGGAAATACAACCTTTGTAGATCCGGTCCTCCACCTCCATAGCTCCGTGATGAAGTCCCTCCGCTGTACCCATCGGATCCCGGACTCTCGCGGTGGTTTCATCGAAGAGATGATCGGGCTAGGTCGTTGACTTCGATGCCGAAGATGATCTACGTCGAGGCAACACAAGATCAAGCTCCCACTTCACCAAGTCGTGAAACTTGTGAAGAAAACACCCTATACTACATAGCAAGTGGTAGAGGATGAAGAAATAGGAAGTAGGTTCACTTTAGAATTGGATTTCTCACTCTTTTTCTCATTTCACCATTGATGGTAGCAAGCTTTTCTTCATCTTGAAGAAAGAGAAGAAGAAGAAAAAGAATATGATAAGAATTATTGAAAAATAGAAAATAAGTTGATTCTTATCATATAGCAACCATGGTTAAGTGTAGAGAATAAACTAGGGTTAGGTTGAATGGTTAGGGTTAAGCATGAAACAAAAAATGGTAGACTTATTCAAAGCTTCATGAAGCTTCAACTAGCAAACAAAGAAAGCCACCATGATTTATCTTGCAAAAATGAATAAATAAATAAATGAATAGATAAGTAAATCAAAACCCTAACCATTAACATAACCATGGTTTAATTCTTTACACAAACCCAAGTTTGCATGTATCATCAAACATGATACAAACAAGTGCACAAAAATATATCACATATACAACTTGTGCATTTCAAGTGAGAAAATCCAATTAAAGTGAACCAATATTAGTTAATGTAAAGTAATATATCTAATATATAATTATACATTAAATCATTAAATCAATACTTGATTTAACGATCCGGTCATATCACATATAACCGACTAATATCAATAGTAACAACTTATCGAATCAACACTTGATCCGATAACCCGGCTATATCACATATAACCGATCAATGTCATAAATCGCGAGAATCGAATACAGTATCACATACTGGTATCATTCTTGGTCCCGCACATATCTCATATGCGCTCCTATTTCGTTTCGCTTGAGCCAGGAAACCTCTGTGTAGGACTCTAAAGACTCGTCAATACGCCGGCAGCAGGTGATGATCATATCAAACACCCACAAGCCGCAAGCGGTCTTCTAAACGTAACGGCCACCCGGGTATTGAGCGATCAGAAGATCGACGAGCAAGCCCGCTCATACTCCTGTGAATCCAACCAGTAACACTTACCGTACAGTCCGGTCTGTTCGTCTGATATGTCGCATATCTTGCCTAGGGGTGGTAAACGTCAGACCCCAATAGCTCGATAAGTCATGTCGATATGAGGTCTATAACAGTTCAAGATACCACTGGTAACACTTACCAGTAAATCTCAGCAACCCTGGCCAGGGATTTCTGGTTATAGCCAATCGAACACAGCGCAACATCAACTCCCTATACCGGGAGAGACGAATCCCCTCCTATCGCTCATTGCCTCCATGTGATTCGGGACTGTACCCAAAAACCACCGTTTTGCACTCCCTCTTGGACGTGGTAAGGTGGAAATCAAAGCACAGTGGGAATCACACAAGACTCTATGACGATCTCGGGTCTACAGACTAACCAGTACCAGTGTCACCAGAGAACTGCCATCTGACGTAAGGTATAATACCATCTGGGAGTTCTCGGCGAGTCCGTCCAGTGTACCCAGTCTCCACTGAGCACCCGTATATGATCTCTGATGTCAAACACCAATGGATATGGGATCATCCATCCCCATCTGTATGGGTCGAGAAGGTATACGCTAGTCTACTCTGGTATATCGATGCCCCGTCTCGATACACCTACGACTAGGGACCTTGAAGGATGTACTTATGGACTACCATGTCTCCACTAGTATGATCCGCATCATAGTCCAGGTAGTCAAGTACACATCCTAAGAGCTTTACCAACATGTAACAGAGAGACAATTAGTTTACACGTTAAGATAAAGAGCAACCAGATAGCATACTATCATGTCGAGCAAGAAAGTCCTCCCTATATATGTTCCAGCATCCACTACAATATACATCATATGTACAGTAATGGCCTCTAGGGCATATATATAACTAACAGGCTCCGTTAAGGAAAGGGTGTAACGCAATATCCCTCCTTGCGGGGTCACGAAGATAAGGCCCACCCCGGCTTTGATTATGGGGGTATTCTGCTTTCGCTGGTTTATGGAAGATACTCCATCGAAGTAGAGTTCCCATTTGGAATCTTTTTCTTATTTCTCTTCTTCGATTGTGTCGAACGCATGTTCATCCGGCAACCAACAATTTAAGGGGGAGTCGGCCGGTATCGGATGCTCCGCGAGAAAGTGAGCAATGACCTGTACTTTTACTGTTTTAATGGGTCGATACGTTATCGAGAACTCCATCAAGATGCGGGCCCATTTAGCAAGCCTTCCTGTCAGTATGACCCTTGACATCAGATATTTGAGAGGATCCACCCTTGATATGAGATGGACCATATGCGCCAAGGCGTAATGTCTGAGCTTCGTTATCGCGAAGATCGGTGTCAGGAAATACTTTTCGATGGGGGAGTAGTTGTTTTCTGCCCTCAGGAGAACTTGACTCAAATAGTACAAAGCTCTCTCCTTTCCTTGATTGTTCTCTTGTGCCCATAGTGTGCCTAGAGAACCCTCAAGGGCCATTGTATACAGGATAAGGGGTTTTCCCTTAACCGGAGCGGTCAATACCGGTGGATTTTGTAGGTGTTGCTTGATTTCGTCTAGTGTATTTTGGCACTTTTGATACCAGACGAACGGGGTCCCCTTCATCATCAAATGACTATAGGAGCGGCATTTTCCGGAGAGGTTGGTTATGAACCGCCGGATATATGCGAGCTTTCCTTGAAGAGATCACAACTGTTTGAGGGTCCTTGGCGTGGGCATTTCCGTAACCGCCTTGATTTTTGAGGGATCGATTTCGATACCCCGGTGCCGTATGATGAATCCTAGTAATTTTCCTGAGGAGACTCCAAACGCGCATTTCAGAGAATTCATCTTTAGATTGTACTTCCGAAGACGTTGGAACACTATATTTAGATGTTCCCAATGTTTCTCATAAGACTTGCTCTTCACCACCAGGTTGTCGATATAACATTCGACAATCTCATGGATGAGGTCATTGAAGATCCTCGTCATGGCCCTCTGGTAGGTAGCGCCAGCGTTCTTGAAACCGAAAGCCATCACCTTGTAGTAGAATATGCCCAGCGGAGTCCGGAAGGCGGTATGATTTTGGTCTTCATGATGCATTTTTATTTGGTTGTATCCTGATGATCCATCCATGAAGGAGAAGACCTCATGGGTATACATTTTATCGATCATTAGCTCAGTAACAGGTATTGGGAAGTCATCCTTCGGGCAAGTTTTGTTGAGGTCCTGAAAGTCCACACAGATGCGTATCGTCCCATTTTTCTTCATCACCGGAATGATGTTAGCGATCCAGTCGGGATATTGAACTTCTTGGATGAAGCCGGAGTCGATTAGTTTCTTGACCTCAGCATTTATACTTATAACAAGTTCGAGCCGCGTTCTTCTTGGCACCTGTTTGATTGGCTTTATGTCCGACGATATGTCCAGTTTATGTATTGCTACTTTTGGATCTAGACCCGGTATTTCGGAATAGTTCAATACGAAGCGGTCTTCATACTGCATGCGCACGTCTTTCAACGTGGCTACCTGGTTTTTAGATAGCAGCTCACTGACGAACGTTGGCCTTGGATCGTTTTCTGTCCCTAAGTCAATTTTCTTTAGGTTATCCGCCGTAGTGTGTATCCCGTCTTCTAGCTCTTTTGGTGCTGGTGGAAACTCTGAGATCACCTCGTCCGCATCTTCATTTGCGAAGCACTTAAAGGGGTCATCTATAGTCTCGTGCTCTCCTTCCTTTGAGAGTGTTATCATATGGTAGGTATGGGTTCGCTTCCATCCTTGATGTTGAGCTGGTCTTATCTTCATGGTATAGGTCCTCTTTGGCTCATACTTTTGCGGTAGGGCTACCCTCCAGCTGTCGGATAAAGCGAACTTGTCTAATTGATACTAGTCTTCGACCCAGTCTTTGAAAGTGAAGCAGTCTTCAAGGGGATGACCTGTTGCTCGATGATAGGAGCAATAATCCGGGGTGATGGACCTCGTTTATTTGTTCAGGGTGCCGAAACTCCGGAAGCATCATCATTTAGTGGTTCATGACAAAGTTGAATATTTTCCTTGTCTTGTCTTGAGAGAAAGAGTATTCCCGACCCATCTTCTTTATAAAGGATGGGTTCCAACCAAGTTTTTCTTGATAGCGCGGATTCTTAGATCTGCCTTGTTGTTTGCGAACGTTGTTTGCTCTCGTTGGCCTGTTTTTGCCCCTATTTCTGGATTTTTCCTTTTTGCGAGGACATACAGCGCGCTGAGGATAAAGGGCATTGCAGTTTTCTTTCTCCGCAGGCTGCTGATTGGGGCGCTGTGTCCTGGATTTTTCATAGATAGTCATTTAGCGGCTGTGGTTTTCTTGACTCCTTTGACAAGTCTCCTTTATTAGCTTGTTTATTTTTTCTTCGAGCGACGGAATTAACGTTCTTAGAGCGGGATTTCGCTCTGTTTCAACGTCAGGTCCATTCGGAAGAGCATTTTCCTCTTCTGTGGAGCTGTTTATGACACGACAGCTGTGGAACTGCTCCCGTTTCCTGGAACGAACGTATCCGAGCCCAGTTGTCTCCATCTTCCCGTTGGGCATCTTTCGCTGGGTCCCAGGGATATCCCATATCTTTTTGTAGAATTGGGCTTTCCGAACAGTTTGTTCGAGGGATAAACCTTGGCATCTTAACAGCCTTTTCAATCCCTCCGCGTAGTATCTTGGTAGACGGATTGGTTGAAGCATGTCGAGTGCAAAATCGGCACCATGCCAGACTTCTTTCTCTACTCTCGTCTCCGTAGATTGGTAAAAGAGGATCGCCTTTTCACCTCTTCGCCTGGGAGGTATGTAGAAAGTCTGTAGTTCCTATACGTTGTATGTATCGAGCACGTCAAGTTCTTTGTAATGCTGAGGTGGACCCATTGTGATTTGTAGGCTCTGATCTGCTTCGTCGAGAGTTTGCACTGGCAGGCGGATGGAGAACACTGCGTTGGTCTCATCCTCAGAGTCGCTGCCAAACACCAAAATGGGAGTAGATGGTCCGAGCTTGTTGTCTTGGGGTTGCCTCGAGTAGACTATTTCTTCATCTTCCTCGGTATCGCTCCCAAAGATCGGGATGGTGGCGAAGGACTTCTGTTTATCCTCCGGTTTACAATATCTTTCCGTGTCTTCGAAGTCTGGTAGGAAGTACTTTGCATCTTCATATTTTCGTACCTCGTTTATGGAGAAAGGGTTTAGCTCTCCCGTGACGGTGTATTCCGAGCCGTCTTTGAAATACTTCATACATTGATGTTGTGTAGAAGGGATGACGTTGTACTCATGCAACCAGGGCTTACCGAGCAAAGCGTTGTAGCAAGTCTTGACGTCAATGACGTGAAATTTGATGTTAGTGATGGAAACCCGAAACGTAACATCAGTATTACGGACCCAAGCGTCCGTGACGACTGTGAGTCGAACCCAGAAATAGTAATTTTTTCTTGGGCCAAGTGTTGAACGTTCATGCAAATCTCCTTCAACACTTTCACGTTGAGAAGTTTGACGGAGGATCCGTTGTCGACAAGGATTTTCCCTATTTTGATGTCGTGGCAATACCCGGTGACGTATAACGGGTGGTTATGTTTGCACGTACCAAGGAGGAGGTCTTCACCGCTGAATGTAATGTCATCCGTGTGAATCTCCGTCAGCTCATCCTTCATCTTCTCTTCTGCGAGGAAAGCTTGGAACTAATCGGGCTCTAATAATGCCATGATCAGAGAAACTCGTGCCTCTTTTGACAAGAGGAGAGCATCTCATAAGCTCAACCGTGAGGGTATTTTGCTCAGATGTGACAGGATATTGTAATCCACCTTGTTTTTCTTAGGTGGGTCCCATGCTATGAGTTCTTTGACAACTCCACCGTCGAGGGCAATCTCCTCAGGGATTTTTTCTTTCCCTTTTTCTTTTTTGCTTGAACCCTCATTTGTAGGTCCGAGATTCTTTTCAGGCAGCATGCGGCTCCGCAGCCGAATATTCTCGCAGTTCTACTCCTCTTCTTTTTCGGAGGTGGAGTCCTTGAAGAGAGGGCTGAGAGTTATTTCATCCTTAGAATAACTTCCGAAAGTAAGAACTTGGTGATTTTCCCCTTCCGGATCGGTATCAACCATATGACAGTTACCAGTCATTTTTTCACGTGCATCTGTCGCACTCTTTTGCTGTCGACGAGCTTCGCGCTTCATCCTCTTGAAGTGTTTTTGATGGGCAACATATCCTTGCCACCACTTCTTAAAAGTACCGCATTCCTCGGTGGGGTGGGTAACCCTCCAATGATATAGGTAGTAGTTTTGATGTGAATCCTCGTCGTCGAGGAATATGACTCCGGGAGTGTTTCCTACGAGAGGTGGCAGCTTGATTCCCATGGACAGGGCTTTAGCGAACCGCTTCTCTGCCTTGATCCTGCTCTTACTTGTTCTTCGGTTTGGTTGGAGTACTTTACGACTCCTCTTTGCCGCAGTTTCTTCATCCTGACGCTGACACTTAGCCTTTTCGCATATGGTTGTTTCGCGTTCTCAGTCAGCTTTGGTTTTTTGAAAGGCTTCGTTTAAAAGCCTATCGATCGGGTCTTCTGGCAGTTCCGGGGATTTTAGCGCCGATCCTGCCCCCAGTTCCTCTGCGCTGTTTTCTGACGCTGAGAGAGCTTCTTCGCCATTTAACGATGAATAGGTGACCTTGTGGCAACTTGTCAATCATGTCTCAAAGGAAAAATGATAAAGACTCCGTTCACTGGACACGGAGTAAGAGCGAGCGAGCTCTTAGGACTCATGCATAGCGATGTGTGTGGTCCAATGTCTACTCATGCACGAAGTGGTTATTCCTATTTCATTACTTTTACGGATGATTTCTATAGGTATGGACATTTATTCTTGATGAAGAATAAATCAGAGGTCTTTGAGAAATTCCGGGAATATAAGAATGAAGTTGAAAAACAAATAGGCAAAATTATTAAGACATTGAGATCTGATCGAGGTGGTGAATATTTAAGTGCCGAGTTCCTAGATTACCTAAAAGAGAATGGAATTCTCTCTCAGCTTACTCCTCCATACACACCATAACACTACGGTGTATCGAAAAGGTGGAACCAAACCCTATTGGATATGGTTCGTTCCATGATGAGTAACGCTGAGTTGTCGTGATCCTTCTGGGGTTATGCACTAGAATCAGCTGCATATCTTTTGAACAAGGTTCCTACCAAGACTGTGCCTACCACACCATATCAGATGTGGAGTGGGAAGAAACGCTATCTTCAGTATCTGAAAATATGGGGATGTCCAGCTTTTGTCAAAAAGCAGCATGCGGACAAGCTCGGGACACGCTCAGTACTGTGTAAGTTTGTGGGATACCCAAAGAACTCCAGGGGGTATTTTTTCTATTACGCAGAGGAACAAAAGGTTTTTGTTTCTCGTCATGCCCACTTCTTGGAAACTCAAATTTTAGAAAAAGAGATAAGTGGGAGCGCAATAGAACTGGATGAAATTCCAGAACCACAAGCTATTACTGAAAGCATGGTAGAACTGGAGCTTTCAGAAGAACCGGACATCCCCGCGCCACTCCGCAGAACTAGTAGGTTGTCTAATCCTCCTTAGAGATATTACGGTTTTCTCATAGACGGGGATCGAGAGGATTGCATCATCGATGATGATGAGCCTACTAGTTTCCAGCAAGCCATTCAGAGCAGCGACTCGGTAAAATGGCTGGATGCAATGTGGGCCGAGATGGAGTCCATGTACACTAACAAAGTATGGACTTTGGACATTGCTCCAGAAGGGGTAAAACCCGTAGGCTGCAAATGGATCTTCAGAAAGAAGATTGGTGTAGATGAACATGTTGAAATCTATAAGGCTAGACTTGTTGCAAAAGGTTTTCGTCAAAGACCTGGTTTGGATTATGATGAAACCTTTTCTCCTGTGGCTATGCTCAAATCCATTCGGATCCTTCTTGCTATTGCTGCCTTCCACGATTATGAGATCTGGATATGAACGTAAAGACCGCTTTTCTAAATGGAAATTTGGAAGAGTGCGACTATGTGGATCAGCCAGAGGGTTTCATTCAGAGTGGGAGCAGCGGGAAAGTGTGTGAGTTTCTTAAGTCCATTTATGGACTAAAGCAGGCATCGCGGAGTTGGAACATCTATTTTGATGAGACGGTCAATGAATTCAACTTTATCAAAAATCCAGATGAACCATGCATATATAGTAAGATTGTAGCGAGAACTGTGGTATTCCTCGTCTTGTACGTGGATGACATTCTCTTAATAGGAAATGAAATTTCTATGCTACAATCAGTCAAAGGATTCTTGTCATAGAGGTTCTCCATGAAAGACCTGGGTGATGCCTCCTACATTCTGAGGATCCAGATCTATCATGATAGATCTAAGAGGATGTTGGGACTTTCGCAGTCTAGGTACATCGACACCATACTAAAAAGATTTAGTATGGAAGATTCAAAGCGCGGTAATCTACCGGCTTGTCACGGAATCACCCTCTCCAAAGAGATGTCTCCCAAGACTGATTTGGAAAGGGCTCGCATAACATCTATACCCCACGCTTCTGCTAGGCTCTATAATGTATGCGGTATTGTGTACCAGACCAGATGTTGCTTACGCACTAAATGTGGTAAGCCGGTATCAGTCAAACCTAGGGGAGAAGCACTGGATAGCAGTAAAGAACATTCTCAAGTACCTGAGAAGGACTAAGGAGTTGATCTTGGTGCATGGCGGAAAAGACCTCCAGATCGAGGCCTTTGCTGACTCCAGCTTCCAAAGTGACAAGGATGACTCCAAGTCCATGTCGGGTTATGTCTTTACCCTCAATGGAGGGGCGGTCTGTTGGAAGAGCTCCAAGAAGGATACCATTGCTGACTCGACGATGGAAGCGGAGTACATAGCTGCTTGTGACGCCGCGAAGGAAGCAGTCTGGATGAAGAAGTTCCTAACAGAACTTCAGGTGGTTCCAATCATTGTAGATCCAGTACCTCTGTATTGTTACAACAACGACGCTATAGCCTTAGCGAAGGAACCCAGGTCCCATCAGAAGTCCAGACACATGATGAGGCGGTACTACCTGATCAGGGAAATCGTTGATCGCCGGGAGATCGAGGTGAGGAGTGTAGATACGGAGAATAACACTGCAGATCCACTCACAAAGGCCATCCCTTAGACATAGTTCGAGAGGCTAATCAAGATGATAGGTCTGCGATATGCCAATACATGACCTTAGTACAAGTGGGAGATTGTTAGTGATATATACCCTAGAGGCCATTATTGTATCAAACTGGTTTGTATATTGCTTAATGGAAGCTTAGGATATTCACGGTTGTATTGATAGCTTGCTCAAAATGGTAATATGCTACCTGGTTTGTTTCTACTTCAATATGTGCATGTGTTTCTTTTAGCATATCGCTTATACATATTGGTAGAGCCATTAGGATCTTTGCTTGATTACCAGCGTTGTGATGGCAGTCACACTAGTGGGGGCTGGGTAGTCTATAAGCACATCCTTATACAGGTCCCTAGTCATAGGATTATCGAGACGAGGCATCGATACTCCAGAGTAGACTAGTGTATGCGCTTCTCATTCCAGCAGGGGAGATGATCTATCCCACAGCCATTAGTACGTCATACTGGAGATAGTATGCAGGTGCTCATTAGGTTATGAGTACACTTGACAGGACTCGTCGGGGACTGCTGGTGGGTATTATACCTATCCTCGGGTATCAGTTCCCAGGTGACATGAGTACAGCTTAGTCCGTCGACTTGACATTGCTACTTCACCTCGAGTGTGTTCCCACTGTACTTTGATTACTACCCTACCATGGCTCAAAGAAGTCATGCAAACAGGTAGTAGTTGGGTGCAGTACCGAAGTACTTGGAGGCAATGGCGGTTAGATAGGATTCGTCTCTCCCGGTATTGGGGGTTGATATCGCGCTTTGTTCGGAAAGCCATTACACAAAGTCCATGGCCAGGGCAAGCGAGATTTACTGGTAGGTATTCCAGTTGTTTCTCAGGGTGTTTTGGGCTACACTCCGACATGACTTATCGCGCTATTAGGGGTCTGACGATTACCACCCCCTAGGCCCGATATGCGATACTCTTAGACGAACAGACCGGACTATACGGAGATTGTCATAGACAGGCTCAGTAGGAGTTCAGATGAGTTTGCTCATTGATCTTATTATCGACAGATACCTGGGTAGCCGTTACATGCAGCTAGTACCGCTTGCAGCTTGTGGTTAAACCCACTGCCAGCGTACTGTCGAGTCTTTAGAGTCCCACACAGAGGGTTTCCCTACATCGGGCAAAATATGTAGAGGCCGTAGGTTTTACGGCAGGGTTTCGACTACTTACGTGTACTTGTGCATGTATGATGATCTGGCAGATAATACTAGTGGGCTTTGGTTTAAGCCGGATCCTAGTATTATATTGATGGATTATTTTCGTCTCATTGTATTCGTATTCTTCAGGATATGAATGCGGGTATGTATATACAAATGAGTGGGTCATTCTTGTAATTACTCAAGATTGCTTTTATAAGGAGACACCTCATTAGGGTTTTGATTATTTATTTGATTAAAACAATTATGAGGTGGAGGAAATGTATTGTTATTTTTATATATGATAATTCAAGCATGGCTACTTGGTTTGACTATTGAGGCTTGGTTTGACTTAGATATTTTGTGAGATATTTTTGTGGCACTAGGTATTTTGTGTGAGATATTTTCTTAGCATGCTTATAGTCATATCAAGAGTCATTTCTATTATCATTATGAAAAACACTTTCTCTTTCCTCAAGCTCTCCCTTCTTCTTCCTCTCAACCCTTAAAGTCTCATGAGTTGAGAAACCTAGGGTTGTAAGAGACAAACTAACCCATCTTATTTCTCTACATTACCTAGGTCATCTAGTTTATCGAACTAGGTGCCCTAGTTACCCCAAATTTGAGGTTGGAGCTTGGACTCTAGACTCTCGGGTGGATCGTATTTGATTCGAGGAAGCCGACGAGGAAGAATCGATCCGTTATGATCCTCAAAGCCTACGATGACGAGGAGGACAACAAAGAAGACCCGAAGGACTTATATCGTGAGGTATAAACTCCTTTCTGAATAGTTAACCTCTTTACATGCTTAGCTAGTTAGGGTTTAGCTACGATCCTGGAGTTCAAGTCGGTGTTGCGACCTTTGAAAATCGTTTTTTAAATATTCCGCCTCCCCGCGAATCTGTGGGGTGTGCGACATCGACTTACAGGTTTGTGTGCTTGTCGTCATACTCGGCAGGCTGCACATGCTTCTTGGTCTTTTTCTTTTTCTTCGAAGACTTTGAAGGCTTGACTTGGGGATTTTTCCCTTTGTCAACAACTTTCGGTATGGGACGCGGTTTCAGCATCCCTTCGATGATTTCAGGTTCAAGTGGGCTTTTCCACCTGACTGCTTGACATGCTTGTAGATCTTTCAGCATTCTTTTGGTTTTAGATGAAAGAACAACTTCCCATGGAGTTTCTTCCACGAGCAAGTATGATGCCCCCGGCACATCCACCTTTTAGGGAGTGTGCTTCTGTGGTGGATTTACCCTCCAGTTCTCAGACAGCACGAACTTTCCCTGTTGATACTGGTCCTCGACCCAGTTCTTGAAGACGTAGCAGTACTCAATTGTGTAACAACTCTATTTATAATGTACAAAAATTGTGTAAAGTTAAAGTACTAAATGGAGTATTTGCAATCCTGAGTATACGATAAGTATTTAATTTATTTTTAAACAGCAAGAAAGCACTTGTAGCTCATTGGTAAAGGTTTGCACTACTGTGACATAGCCCCTGTGTTCGAATCACCTCAGCCACATATTATTTTTCCTGATTTTTCTTTTAAACTTTTTGGAAGCCCAAAAGTTTACACGTGTAATACACGTAAAAATGAAAAGTCACTGAAATCAAACATGTGCACTGAGTTATATGAAACGACCCTGACACGTGGTACAAATCTTACACCCCATCTCCAACAGTGGACTAGCGAGATTTGCCAAAAGGCCGCCGCCGCCGGTTTTCTCCATAGGTAATGCCCCCATCTTTTAAACCCTAACCCCTTGGCCTCCCCCACTACTCCTCTTCTGTTTGATTTTCCTGCACATTAACAGATAATTAAAATGAGCTTTAAAACCAAATTTTAATGCACTTTAATTCACATTTTTAATACTCTAAACCCTAATTCTATCTGATAAATACCATCCTAAACCCTATTCCTCTCTATTCCGAAATCCATTGTCAAACTCTCAAATTTTTCCAAGTCCAAAAAGTTGTACAAGTAGAATTAGCCCAAGGTCAAGTTCCGACGACGATTCGGGACAAATCCGGTGACACCGCGACTCCACGACGCCTTCAAAAGCTTTCTCCACCTCTTCTTTCTCTTCTCAACCAGTAAGTTCCCTCTTCTCTCTTTCTATTCTAAAACGATCTTTTATTAAAACTCGTTTGAAGCGGAGTTATTCCCACTTCCGATTCTAATTTCATTAAAAACCCAACTGATGATGCTCGATATTAGTGATCTCCCAGATCATGACACATGGCAGATGACGTGTCCCAGAGCATGAAAGAAAGGACCTACAGTGGCCGACCCGACCACTCCCATGCCCGTCCTACAAACAAATGCTGGCTCACCTTCGAGCCCCCTGCACAATTGGCCTCCTCGGCCTCACAGCTCGTCTCCGGGCTACCGCAGAACCAAGATACCTCGACTCTCCCGCTCGTCCGTGATTCTCCCGCCAAGGTCATCTTCCTCGGTCTCATCGACCGACCGACAGCACTGCTCACAGGCGCAACCGCCATCCCGCGAATCTCGCCATGCGCGAGATATCCGCCGGCCACATCCCACGTTCCACGCCATCACGATCCCCCATTAACGAGCCTGTCTCGCCATTAATGGGAGATCCCACTCATCACGCTGGCGTGACGTCGGGAGCGTAACGGCCGGTGTGATTCTCGCGCCTGCCCTGCCTGCTGCCACCGCTATATAAACCCCTTCTTTAGACAGTTCAAGTAAGCCATTTTTACTCCACTAAGCCGTTACTTTGCTCGGATTTCCTCTCTAACTTGACCGTCGGAGGGTCCTCGGTGGTACAACCACCCTGGGACTTCCTTGCAGGTAGCTCGGCCCAACCAACCTCAAACCCATTGAGATTCACACGCTTCAGGAGCCTGCATCCAGATCCAATATCATCCATCCATCACCGCCATCAGCAGATCAACGGAAGGTAACATCTTGGCGTGATCCAGGTCACGTTAGCTGGCACCGTCTGTGGGAAAACCTTGATTCAACAAAACCAAAAGTTCATCTTCCGATCCCAATCCAAAGGCGAGCGATCATCACGGCGGTCCAAGCACTAGCCGCCGCCTCCCCCTAAACGGAAGCGCGGACGAAACTCTTCCGCCGAATGCCATCAACGCCCTTGCCGTCCGGATAGACCGACTCGCGTCCGTCGTGGAGGCGCTCATCCGTGTCCAAACGGCAGATCAAGATCCCCAGGTCGCCACTCCCCTGCCTTAGGACCGGGACCCCTACATGGGGAAAGAAGACTCTGCTCACGTCGGCACTGCCGACCACCACCTCGCTATCTCCCACGGCCGCAGATCTCCCGGGCCAATACGTTCTGAGACCTGCTGGGCGCCCCACAGTTCGACACAGAGGTACGTCGCCAGAACACCTCGCCCTGAGATCCATCGCGCACCTGTCCCTCCCGAGGAGATGTCGGTCAGCTCGCCTGTTACCAGGCATGACCGACACCCCCTCCCTCGACGGGGTCGCGCGGGCGGGACTCGCCACGGCGGCTCGAAGACTATCTCGCCGGGGGATCTAAGGAACCTCATTGAGAGGAACCAGGGCCGCGGCCAGACGCAGGCCTCCAACAGCAGAGGCCAGGGATCAGAATGCGCCGAATCATCAGGGTACCACGTCTGACTCGACGCCCTCGAGAAGATCGAAGGTATGCATCGGGAAGGTCACCGTTCGAGTGACGGGGCTAAGTACGCCGCCGAATCGCTCACCAAACCATTCACCGAGGAGCTGCTCGCTGTCCACTTCTCCTCTCGCAATAATCCCCCGAAGGTCTCCCTCTTCGACGACAAATCCGACCCGAAGGACCATTTGGATGCATTCACCGCGGGGATGAGCTTCCAAGACAACTCTGATGCCGCCCAGTATCGAGCTTTCCCGGCTACTCTCTTCCGCTCCGGACGAGACTGGTTCTGAGGACTCAAGCCATGCTCGATCTCAACTTTCGACGAGCTGGCCACCCAATTCCTCGGCCACTTCGTCGGGAATAGGCGGCAAAAATGCACGGTTGACCATCTCTTCACGATCAAGAGCGGGGACAAAGAGACTTTCAAAGCATACGTCGCCCGATTCTACAACACCCTTCTTGAGGTCCCAGAGTACCGAGACGAGACGGTCATCACGGCACTGAGGTCTGGTCTTAGGCACAATGTGTGGTTACGCTCCTTTGCATTAGCGCAACCTAAAAACATGGCCGAGGTAAAGGCTTGGACCGAGCGCAAAGTCCAGCTCGAGTCCGAGGTGAATGCCAACCTCCCCGGGGCAGAGCAAATTGACCAAAAGAAGAGGGCAAGAGAAGAGAGAAGGGGACCTGAGCAGCTAAAGCCCTATCTCCCGAAGTTTCAGGAGTACACCCTGCTCAACGTCTCCCAGACAGTGCTACTGGAAGAGGCTATGGGCTAGGGGTTCTTCAAGTTTCCCCCGATCTCACGCATGGCCTCAAAGCGAACCCGGGGCCCCTACTGCGGTTTTCACAGGTCGCTAGGCCACTCCATGGAGAGCTGCAAGCAGCACTGAGACTACATCGAGGAGCTCATCCATTCGGGGCACCTCACAGTGTACTTAAGGGACAAGCGGCAAGATGACCGTGAGCAGGAGCAGCGTCCCCCTCCCGCCGAGCTGACCATCGGCCAAATCATGGTCGTGTTAGCGGAGGATACGTCTGGTACCCACGAAGCTCGGTACCCTATGCCGGGCATAGATGCCAACAAACATTCGAGGGGCTCAAGCTGCACGAATAAGAACATCTACTAGTATGTATTTTCTTTTCAAAGCAATGTACACCTTTCTTGAGATCTTTTTTTTTATATAATAAAAGGGATCAATAAAGCATTGCAATGAATGAAAAAGAATCTTATTCATTCAAAGGGTACTATAGGCTCCATAGCCATACAAATTTGTTTTACAATAGCGGGGGAATGGGGTGCAGAGAACACTGCTCGTGGTACTCTGACGATATTTTCGCCAGCCGAGCCCTCGCAGCATCTAACTGTTGGGGTCAAAATTTGAACCCCAGTTGACTAAGTCAAAGTCAAGGTCAACCCCAAGTAAGAGGGCCCAAGCCCATGCCCAAGTCGAGCCCAAACATAAAGCGGCCGGCCTCCCCTATGCAAATAAAAAAATCATGTAATAAATAATTTTGAAGTAATTTTTTATGCATGAATGTAAGCAAAATGGGCATAAAGCCAAATTTTTGTAAGCCCGTGGCTTATGTGTAAAAAGAACTAGCACATGACGCATGGGGTGGGTAAAATGCCATTTTGTAAATCCCAATGGGCTATATGTAAATATGTAAGCCTATATAAGACAACATGATGATGAATAAAGAATATACACTTTTTATTTCTCTAAAACTCTAGGGTTTGTGCCTCCTTCTTCTCCTTCCTCAAGTTTCCAAACCTTCTCCTTTCCTTTGAATTAAATCAAGAGTTTTACTCTTCCTTTTCAAAAACTAAATAGTTTTTCACCACAAAACCCACAGAGGGGAGCTCAGATCTTCCATTAGATCTCAAAAAGGGGGAGACTTTTAAGTCTCAGCCCCTTTTCTCCAAGATCCAGCTGATCAAGAGGAGGAAGAAGGAGACCCATCTGCAAAAATCCAACTTTGGACAAAATCCCAGTCAAGAGAAGATCCAAGACTCAAGAGAGAAGAACCTCTGAAGATTTTTAGGGAGTTAAACTCCAAGACCCAAATGCTCAAAGGAGTTCAACTCTTAATCCAGACCTTCAGGAGTTTAACTCCACTCAAAATCTTCTTTTTGGAGTTTAACTCCTATTTCTGGGGTAAAAACCCCCTCCTTTCGCTAGCGCCGAAAGCGCTAGCGCCCGAGCGCCCACGTGCCGGGCAGGTGAGGCGCTAGCGCCCGAGCATCCACGTTCCGGGCACGTGAGGCGCCAGCGCCCAGAGCGCTGGCGCCCGAACGCCCAGAGCGCTGGCGCCCGAGCGCCCACGTGCCGGGCACGTGAGGCACTAGCGCCCAAAGCGCTGGCGCTAGAGCGCCCATGTGCGGGACACGTGAGGCGATAGCACCCAAAGCGCTGGTGCCCGAGTGCCCAAATTGCTAGCGCCCGAGCGTCCACGTGCCGGGCACGTGAGGCGCTAGTGCCAAAAGCGCTAGCGCCCAAAGCTCTAGCGCCCGAGCGTCCACAGCGCTAGCGCTCAAGCGCCCACGTGCCGAACACGTGAGGCGCTAGCGCCCAAAGTGCTAGCGCCATCGCCCAAGCGCCTAGCGCTAACCCAAACGCCCAAGCTCTGGTGCTCATGCATCCTTTGGACACCTTTCCCCCTCATTTTACATGTACTCCACACTAAAAACACCTCCCCTGTTAGAAAAAATTTCTAACGGGGCGCTGTCCCGCACCCCGCAAGTGGCTGCTAGCCCCCTTGACCCCCAGCCTGCTATCCAGGTAGCGGGAACCTAGTAAAAACTCCGTGAGGCCCCCGATATATCCAAAACCCCTTCAAAACACAACACTGCATATTGAGTTCGCATGACCTGTTTGACCCGTCAATCGGAGGTTATCTCGCTCCAAAGGCGAGGGGTAATTAACGGCAGCTTAGTCCGCGGCTGCCGGAGATTCGGATCCCCACAATCATTAAACCCCAGCCTACCCAAGGCAGGGGGAATCTGTACTGCGCCTGACAAGCACGCGTGTATTCCCATCTCAATGGGGGTGACGAAAAACACCATACACTAACCTCTGTCTTCGATGCCCCCCTCTAACGTCGGCATCATGCCTCAACTCGTAGCACTCAAGGGCGAGCGCCGCCGAGCGATTTAGCCGACTCGCAGTGATCAGGCCGAAGTGCCTCAGAGACCTTAGCTTGCCAACGGCCTCGTCTTTCAGCTGTTCGGAAAAGGGGTTGTAGAGCCCCGGCGACGCCCTCCAGATGGAGTACATCAATAGCTGAAGTAGGGGGGAGCGCCGGGGGAGAAATCGGCCAAAGTGATCCTCGAACCGGCCTATCACCAACTGCACCGTGACCTCGGTACAGTACTGATCGTAGAGGTACACATCCTCGAAGTTTATGATGTCGGGAATGGTGAAAGGGAAGTCCTCCATTCTTACGTTTCGGGCGTGAAGAAGGGAGTAATAAACACTCCCATCATTTTATAGCCCACAATGCCCCCACGGAGTTCAACGGTCGCCCGTTTCACCCGCAACTGCGTCGCCACGCGGCAGACATCTCGCCGCTCGATGCGAAATTGAAACGACGCTACTTCGGCGCTTCGAGTTCCCCACGCGATCATGACACGTGTCGCCAGCGACTGTCCCTCTTCGCCGCTCGATGCGAAAATGAAACGACACTACTCCGGCGCTTCGCTTTCCCCACGCGATCATGACACGTGTCTCCAGCGACTGTCCCTCTTCCCGGTACTCACACCAGGGAGGACGGACAAAACCTTGCACGAGAGGCAACCGAGCAGCTTCACTACTCGGTCCATCCTTAGCAGGCTTGCCATAGCCCCTCCAGCGCTAAGGATCTAAGCCCTCACTAAGAGACAGCCGAGCGGCTACTCTACTCGGCTATCCCTGGCTGGTAGGTTCCCTACCCCAACAACGCCAAGGATCTAAGCCCTCACTAAGAGGCAGCCAAGCGGCTACCCTACTCGGCTATCCCTGGCTGGTAGCTTTCCTACCACAACAACGCCAGGGATCAAAGCCTTCTCCAAGAGGCAACCGAGCAGCTTCACTGCTCAATCCATCCTTAGCAAACCTCCTATAGCCCTTCCAGCGCTAAGGATCTAAGCCCTCATTAAGAGGCAGCCGAGCAGCTACCCTGCTCGGCTACCCTGCTCGGCTATCCCTGAGTTGTAGCTCCCCTACCCTACAACGCCAGGGATCAAAGCCCTCACCAAGAGGCAGCCGAGCGGCTATCCTGCTCGGCTATCCCTGGCTGGTAGTTTCCTACCCCCCACAACGCCAGGGATCAAAGCCCTCACAAAGAGGCATCCGAGCAGCTTCACTGCTTGGTCCATCCTTAGTAGGCCACTTACG
Organism: Agapanthus africanus; assembly: GCA_030015575.1. Classification (NCBI taxonomy): domain Eukaryota; kingdom Viridiplantae; phylum Streptophyta; class Magnoliopsida; order Asparagales; family Amaryllidaceae; genus Agapanthus; species Agapanthus africanus. The sequence continues at coordinate 714,743,818 of CM057341.1, read as the reverse complement.
GCCCCTCCCGTGCTAAGGATCTAAGCCCTTACTAAGAGGCAGCCCAGCAGCTACCCTGCTCGGCTATACCTGGCTAGTAGCTTCCCTACCACAACAATGCCAGGGATCAAAGCCCTTGCCAAGAGGCAACCGAGCAGCTTTACTGCTCAGTCCATCCTTAGCAGGCCTCCCACGGCCCCTCCAGCGCTAAGGATCTAAGCCCTCACTAAGAGGCAGCCGAGAGGCTAACCTGCTTGGCTATCCCTGGCTGGTAGCTCCCCTACCCCACAATGCCAGGGATCAAACCCCTCACCAAGAGGAAGCCGAGCGGCTATCCTGCTCGGCTATCCCTGGCTGGTAGTTCCCTACCCCACAATGCCAGGGATCAAAACCCTCGCCAAGAGGCAACTGAGCAGATTCACTGCTTGGTCCATCCTTAGTAGGCCACTTATAGCCCCTCCCGTGCTAAGGATCTAAGCCTTCACTAAGAGGCAGCCCAGCAGCTACCCTTCTCGGCTATCCCTAGCTGGTAGCTTCCCTACCACAACAACGCCAGGGATCAAATCCCTCGCTAAGAGGCAACCGAGCAGCTTCACTGCTCAGTCCATCCTTAGAAGGCCTCCCACAGCCCCTCCAGCGCTAAGGATCTAAGCCCTCGCTAAGAGGCAGCCGAGCGGCTACCCTGCTCGGCTATCCCTGGATGGTAGCTCCCCTACCCCCACAATGCCAGGGATCAAAGCCCTCACCAAGAGGCAGCCGAGCGGCTACCCTGCTCGGCTATCCCTGGCTGGTAGCTCCCCTACCCCACAATAACAGGGATCAAAGCCCTCACCAAGAGGCAACCGAGCGGCTACCCTACTCGGCTATCCCTGGTCGGTAGATCCCCTACTCCACAACGCAAAGGATCGAAGCCCTCGCCAAGAGGCACTGGCCAGCAACCCTGCTCGGCCATCCTTAAGGATCAAAAGCCATCGCCAAGAGGCACAGGGCAGTAACCTTGCTCGGCCCATCCTTAGTAAGATGCTTACGGCCCCTCCCGCGCTAAGAATCAAAAGCCCTCGCAAGAGACAACCGGGCCCGCCTTTGCTCGGTTATCCCTGGCTGGTAGCTCCTTACCCCAACACACCAAGGATCAAATCCCTCGCCAAGAGGCACCGGGCAACAACCCTGCCCGGCACGTCCTTAAGGATCAAAAGCCCTCGCAAGAGGCAACCGGGCCCGCCCTTGCTAGGTTATCCCTGGCTGGTAGCTCCCTACCCCAACACACCATGGATCAAAGCCCCCGCCAAGAGGCACCGAGCAGCTACCCTGCTCGGCCCCGTCCTTAGTAGGCCCTTACGACCCCTCCCGTGCTAAGGATCGAAGCCCTCACCAAGAGGCACCGGGTAGCTCCCCTGCTCGGCCCGTCCTTAGTAGGCCTCTTACGGCCCCTCCCGAGCTAAGGATCAAAGCCCTCACCAAGAGGCAATTGTGCAGCTTCACTGCTCGGTTATCCCTGGCTGGTAGCTCCCTACCCCACACCGCCAGGGATCTAAGCCCTCACCATGAAGCACCGGGCATCTACCCTGCTCGGTCCGTCCTTAGTAGGCCTCTTACGGCCCCTCCCGCGCTAAGGATCAAAGCCCTCACCAAGAGGCAATCGAGCAGCTTCACTGCTCAGTTATCCCTGGCTGGTAGCTCCCTACCCCACACTGCCAGGGATCTAAGCCCTCACCAAAAGGCACTGGGCAGCTACCCTGCTCGGTCCGTCCTTAGTAGGCCTCTGACGACCCCTCCAACAACTAAGGAACAAATCCCTCACCAAGAGGCATCCAGTCTATCTATGTCTGAGCGATCTCCATCTCGACTTCGGGGCCATGGAGATGCCATCTTCCCACCGGTATTTGCACACTTGGAAAGTGAACGGATTCAACTCGACGCGTAATCACTAGACGAAGAACCAACATAACATGAAAGCAGTACTATGCAAATACAAGTGTTTACCGACAAAGGAAAATACGCGCGCAAATACGACTGCAAAAAGTCTTTATTCACAAAGTCAAAGCATTTATAAGGGTATTGTGGGCTCCCCAGCCTTACAAAATGCTCGGAGGCCTACAAAATTCCTGATACAACAAAAGAAATGAAACAACAAGACGAGGGGATTCAGGCCTCAGGGCCAGGCGCAACCTCGGGAAGCTCAGCGCCCATCACAGGAGCCTCGGCGTCTCCATCGCCGGGAATGTCTTCCTCGGCCTCGCCCCCGGGGTCGTCCCCCTGCTCGTCATCCCCGCGGGGATATTCGGCTTGGAGCTTTTCGTCAGCGAACTCCGGCATCCGAGCCTTGATGGCGTCGAGGGCCTCATGCCAGACGGTGGTAGTGGCCGAGGCTAGGACGGTGTAAAAATGTTCCGACTTCTGGAAGTTCTCCACCGCATTCGCCGCTCTGAGGTCGGCTCGCTTTGCCCCTTCTAACGCCGCCTCTAGCTCCTTCCGGAGGGTGCTCGCCGACTTCTTCATGGTGCCGACGAGCACCTTGGAGTCCTGAAGCTTGGCCTCGGCGGCTTCACGGTACCGGGCAACCTCCTGCTTCATGGCCGCCACCTCCTGCTTCTCGGCCGCCACCTAGCCCTCCAGGGCAGTGACCCTCGCCATCGCCGCCTCCAGCTCCAGCTTTGAGCTCTCCTCCAGCGAGAAGAGCTTGCCCGCGGCTCATATCACCGGGGCAATTTTCTCTTCCTCCATATGGACGACGAGGGTGACGTGCTGGAGGACCTGAAGAAATTAGAAGGGGGTCAAAAAGGAAAGGGGGACACCAAATCTCACGGATGATAAGGCGCTGAGTGAAAAATCAAGCCAGGTGCGAGCACTAACCTGCACGGCCTCTTGGGCGATGGCCGCAATTTGCACCTTGAGAGTCCCTCGAGGGACCTTGCCCCCGGTCGACCTCTCCATGTCGGACAGCAAGCTGTCAGCGACGGAGAGCCCCAAGGGCACCTCAAAGCAGAGATCCCCCTCATCCACCAAGATCGGGGAGGCCGGGGTCCGCGGAACAGTTCAGGGGAATCTCTTGAGAGACGAAGGCGGAGAGCCGGTCTCCACCTTCGAAGCCTGGACCTCCTGTCCCTGAATCCGTCTTCGGGCCGAGGCCTGGCTGGGCTCTGGGGCATGACCCGCACTCGAACGCTGGGGTGGGACGGCTGCCGGGGGAACCGGGACAGATGTCAGACGAGAAGAGCTGGCACTTCCAGCATTCGATCCCTTCTTCAGTTTGCGCATGGCCGCTCGGAGGTGGCTCAAGTCCATGGGTTCTGAACAAGAAAAGATACGATGGAATCAACAACACAAACAAAAATGAAAACAAACGCAAGCTCCTAACTTACCGATGAACTGGGCGGGGCTGAGCCGAGCCCAACTAAGGTCCTGCTCAGAAAGCAGCACGTCAGCCCGGGGAATGGGCTCCCACTCCGCCACTCTCACAGCGTCGGGATCATTGGACGGACTTCCCCGCCAGCACCTATCCCTAGACCACTGGGTGGGCACGGGCCAGTCCTCACCCTCTGGCGGCCCAACAAAGAAAAACTTCTTCTTCTAATCATGGACGGAAGAAGCTAATACGCCGACTCCTGACCCGGCTGCACTCCCCCGCTGTTTCCTAAAGGAGAAGTAAACCCACCTCAGGTCACCCGCGCGGGTGCCGGGGTGACCTTTGTAAATGAGAGAGGAGGCAAGGATGGACAGACTAAAGGGGATCATCTGCAACTTCAAACAGACCAGGAACCCAAGGAGAATCCTCCATAAGTTCGGCACTAGCTGGCTCGGGGCTAGCCCAAAGTAATTTAGCGCTCTAACAACCTCGGGAGAGAAGGGCAGGCGCATTCCGGCCCAAAAGGATTCCAGGTACAAAGCAATATCTTTACCCTGTACCTGATCCGCCCTCTCTCTTTCCTCGGCCAAATGTAGAGTATAGCCGGAAGGAATATAGAAACGAGCCCGAGCGGTGGCAAGCTCGTCCTCGTACCTCACCAAGGATGGCACACCAGGGGCGTCCGCCACCTCCGCTCTGGGATCTGCCCCTGACGCGCGACCCTGGGAAGATGATCTGACCCTAACTTCCCGGGAAGACTCCGACTCAGTGGAGGAATCCCTTGAATCTACCCCGACGACATCTACAGACTCCTCAAAGGAAGACATCTAACATGATGGAGAAGTCCTCGGGAAATAAAACGCAGAGATCTGACCTAAAGAGGAGAGCGCCGAGGTTACAAGATCAAGAACGAGGAAAATATGAAAAGATATGGGCCCCGAAGCGGACCCCACCTCCATTTATAGCTACCGGCGTCCTCATCCAATAGCGACAGTCGACTCCCGCCAAAAACAACTCTTCGCATTTGACGACCACGATCTCCCCACCTGTCGCACGCGCATCGGCCGTATCCCATAAGACGTCAGCGGTTTGCGGCCCATCGCGTCAGCCAACCAGCGCCCGACACGTGGGCTGCCGCTTCAGCGAAAGTATGCAAGATCCGACGCACCCTCTTTAATGCAAAGATCTCACCCTGATTCGCTGGCACCATCCAGAAAATAAAACAGATTACCCGGGGACACGCCCGACGATATCTTCGGAAAGGAGCTCACCTCGGGTGACCTAGTAGACTACTCTCGACCCGACCCATCAGCTAGTCGGGACGAGAATGGGGGACTAATGATTATGCTCGATATCGGTGATCTTCCTGATCATGACACGTAGCAGATGAAGTGTCCCAGAGCATGCATGAAAGGACCTATAGTGGCCGACCCGACCACTCATATGCCCGTCCTACAAACAAATGCTGGCTCACCTCCGAGCCCCCTGCACAATTGGCCTCCTCGGCCTCACAGCTCGTCTCCGGGCTACCGCGGAACCAAGATACCTCGGCACTCCTACTCATCCGCGAGCTCTCCCGCCGAGGTCATCTTCCTCGGTCTCATCGACCGACCAACGACACCGCTCACAGGCGCAACCGCCATCCCGCGAATCTCGCCATGCACGAGATATCCGCCGGCCACATCCCACGTTCCATGCCATCACGATCCTCCATTAACGAGCATGTTCCGCCATTAATAGGAGATCCCGTTCATCACGCGGGCGTGACGTCGGGAGCGTAACGGCCGGCGTGATTCTCGCTCCTGCCCTACCTGCTGCCACCGCTATATGAACCCCTTCTTTAGACGGTTCAAGTAAGCCATTTTTACTCCACTAAGCCATTACTTTACTCGGATTTCCTCTCTAACTTGACCGTTGGAGGGTCCTCGGTGGTACAACCATCCTGGGACTTCCTTGTAGGTAGCTCGGCCCAACAAAACTCAAACCCATTGAGATCCACACGCTTCAGAAGCCTGCCTCCAAATCCAATATCGGCCATCCATCGCCGCCATCAGCAGATCAACGGAAGGTAACATCTTGGCGTGATCCAGGTCGCGTCACCAACTTTTCTTAACAACAAATCAACCATTTCTTTATATCTTGTTTACCAACCATAAAAAAACATTTAGAACAAGTTTCAATTCAAAATAAAATGTTATGCAACTTGTATTACACTTTTTTGTTTAAATACCACAAAGTTTACCTATGATATCATTTTATCATATTACTCATATTACCTTTGGAAAACTCACGAGGTAATGACCTACCTCATCACAACATTCATCATGATATAACACAATGGCTTGAAAACAATATTTTTTTTGTGGCTAAGATGAATTTACAGTTAAATACCATAAACTATCAAAACCGTATTTCTTTTAATTGTTTAATCAAATTCCATATGATTATATCCTTACAACCCATTTTAGGGAATCCGATTTGTTTGGTGCGGATTATCGCACATATATCGGACTAGTAGGACGAGATGCAGACCTCCTTACGGAGCATACGATCTCGATGGAATTTTTATTATTACAATTTTTAAGAAAACGTGATTTCTATTAATAAATAAATTCTATTTTTAATATATATATATATATATATATATGTAAATATTATCAAAATATTTATTTTAAATATATAATATATTCCACGTTTTCTAAATCAAAAGAAAAGAACCACAAAAGTTCATGAAAATACCATCAAGAAATCAATACAAGTCAATTTACATAAAAATACCATATACTATTCAATTTAGGTTTATATCCACTAGAATATCTCATCTTATAAAAAAATTATATCTATGCAAACCCTAAAGACGATAAATAAATACTTGAGGTTTATTTTGAAAATATATCAAAACTATTTTTCATAAAACCCTCTCAAGTTATATTAATTTACAATAAGGACCCTAGTAAATATAGGTTTAAGCGGGACCAATTCTCTTAAGCCTCAGGGAGCCGGAGAAAGTGGGTGCTTGCCTATTTAAGATAGTTATCAATACGTTAATTGTCTTGAAAAAAGACACAAATCCTGCCGTCCATGTGTAGCAGTTACCGATAACTCCAAAACCTAATTCAGGAATCAAATTCTGCTTAAGTGTCTGACTCAGACAGAGTCTCAGTTTAATCCGAATACAATTCCAATCTACATACAATTCAAATATAACTCCAATACAATATAAATCCATATATACTGGAACTTGAACATGAATACCAGAATACGATCTATATCAACATGACTTGATTTGACCGATCCATGGATATACATTGACTTGTCTACATGACTATCCGTTTATATCTATATCCGTTTACATGAATAATTGATATCATGATTTCAGCAAGTCTTATATCTACAAAGCATCTATAAAACAACACAATAAACGGGGTTTTTAACAGGGAGATTGGTACGGAATGTATTAGAAGTAGCACAAGACTGTAACTATAATACACCTAATCTGAATATCTGTGTTATTGTTCCGTGGCTTAACGGTTCCTTGTGCTCCGTATACCTTAGTTCACGGGGAAAGTTAGACTCCTCTCATATACACTGATGCATTTTGTACCAAGTTACAAACAATCGCGTTAACATAATAATCATATATTATACCAGATATATTCTCTTTACCTGTTCAGTCTATTTCTATCTCTCTTTGGGACTTACCGAGCGATTGTTCGCTGACGACATTTCTTTTCTATTCTTTCTTTAGAATGTTGTCAGGAGGACCCGACACTCTAGAGATCGAGCCAGCTCAAACGACTTGGAGCAGTTTTCAGAAGATCCAGAGCTTTAGTCACCTGTATATACTTTTACTTTCAGTTCATGACATTGTTTAGGCATTGCTTTCCATATTGTATTTATTTTTCAGTTGCATTGTAAACAATGTTTAATAAATAAAAAGTTGATGTTCTTTTACATCTCATGTCTTTCTTGTGTACTTTTACATTATATTGCTTATCTACGCTTAGCGTGTTTACTTCTGAGTAAATACGTCGCGTGACCCGTCACGTCTTCTTACCATACTCTGGGAAGCGGGGCATGACAAATTGGGTAGCTTACAATTCTGTGATTGGAGCAGTAGTTGGGGTTGTTGACGTTGTCGGGTTGCGGTGGACGCCGTGGGTCTGGCAATGTGATGGGTTTGTTACGCATTAACAACTCAAATAGTCTCCTCGTCTTATCGCGGGGAAACGAGTAAGCGCATCCTAGACTTTCTTTCAGGAATAGGCGTGGACGTGCTTTGTTTTGGCGAACGGCCGGTTTTGTGTCGCTCGGTTGTTGTTGAGTGTTGGCGATGAATGTCGGTTTCCCTTTACCCTTGGCATTTCGAGGGTCCTTATTTGAGAAGGAAGGCTCGTGGCCCATCTGGACCAATTGGGTCAGTTTATCGATCAGAGCCTGGAAGGTCGTCGGTTTAAAGAACGTCAAGAACTGGGACACAGTCATTTGCGGATCTAGGGTCCCAATGAACATGCCCACGGCGGGGGATTCTTTGATGCGTTGTTCGCACTTTGACCATAGGTTCTTCCACCGGATCGCATATTGGACCCAGATTTCACCTGGATTCACCCTGGCATTGATTAATGCCGTGACTGGAGTGCGCTTGCTCGCGCTTACGAACCTCTATGTGAACATCAGCTCCATCTCTGTGAATGTCTTTACGGAGTCATTTGGGAGCTTCGAGTACCATTCAAAATCCGTCTCCGACAGGCTACCAACAAACTGGCAAAGCAACAGTTTGTTATCGCCTCCAGTGTTGCCGCACAGAGCTCTGAACTGTGCGACGTGCTGGTGTGGGTTGCATTTCCCCTTGTACATATAGAACTTGGGGATCGTATATCCCGGCGGGTACTTGATTTGGTCATACCAGCCTGGATACGGTCGCCCAATTCTAACAGTTTGGCCGGCCGCTTCATTTGCTTGATGAGCTCGTATTTGTTGAGCGATGTAATTATCAAGAGCAATCTTAGAGATCGTTTCCTCCTTAGCCACTGATAAGGCCAGAAAAGGGTTTGATGTTTCCCCTCTGTCATCCTCGATGATTATCGGCGGATCTTCGGCTGAGGGTTTTGGCTGGATCATCATTCCAACCATGTCCTGGAACAAGAGAGCCGTCTGCTTTATGTTAGCAGTTTGCTCTGCGGCTTCCTTGTCTTTTCTTTTAAGCACCCTTCGCAGGAACTCTGTATCGGTCTCCTACTCTAGGCGTTGTTCGGCTGTTGGGTCCGGACTTTCTTTTTGTCCGGTAAGTGCTGCCATTTTGGTCAGCATCTCCTGGAGCTTTTGTTTTTGCTCCTGAGCTTTTGTCAGCGACCGAGTTTGCGGTTGATGACCTACGGAAGCACGACTTTCTTATTTTCTGGAAGCCATGTAAACCGTATGCACGATCATGCCCCTAGCCTTACAGAATTTGGGTCCATCACCCTTAGAATTTGCTGCAAGCGGTGGAATTTTCTTCGGCCTCCTCCATTTGTAAGAGGTCAAAGTTGAAGGAGCCGTTGTAACATGCACCCATGTAGAAGAAGTCCATCGCTGTATGGTGGAAGGATGGTCTTCCTCTTGCCGAGCCTTCGATTTCTTCGGTTGACGATAGTAATCTTTGCTGATCACAGAGTCTTGGACTTTCCGCCAGACCCTTGTGAATTTGGGAGGAGAGCCGTTGATGGGGCTGCTCCATCTTTGCTTACACTGTGGCTTCTGCAGGCGGGGGCGATTTCTTTAGCACCGCCATTGGAGAGTTCTTGCGTCTCCTGAGTAGATCAAAGCTATTCCCGGTTGGAACAGCATCGTCAATTTTCACCATTGAAGTTGGTAGGGTAAGTCCAGAGGGGGAGTTGCCCCCAGCTTTTCTCACTCAGCGCCAGTGGCGACATCGAACGTGTCTTGCAGATGGGGCCGCCTCCATTTTGGAAGCGGCTTCTTCATGCCCCCAGCTTTGGTGAGGGACTGCTGTTGGTGCCAGCATGTTGAAGACTGACGTCCTTGGCAGAGTTTGAGGAGGAACGACCAATCTTTCGAAGACCGAATTTCTGGTAGGGGGAGCACTTTTGACGAATTCACCCGCATAATGAGTTGGGAGGGCTATCCATTTTGGGGCAGCCCCTTCAGATATCATGAGCCTCTTTATAGGCCCGTTTTGGTTCTTGCTCAATCTGTTGAAGACTGAGACGTCTGAGCTTCGGCTCAGCTTGTCGAAGACTGAGACATCGGATTTGGACGACCCGTTGAGAGGGGCCGTTGTGGTTGTCGATCGAAGACCGACCTCTTGGGAGCTTCTTCTTACGGCGCTGAGGCACTGACACCTACTGGTGAGAGCATATTCCCAAAAAACAATCCTGTGGTGGCTTGCATAACTCTCCCCACCGCCATTGAAAAGATAGAGGCCATGTTGGGCCCGTAAGTCACTCCTCCAGTTGCGGCGGAACGGGAGTTGTTGTTGCAAGTTGTGCAGCTGGAAACCATTGGTTTTTCTTCTTCTGCACAGGAACAATACACCAAATCTTAATACCTCGAATCCAAGGGCAACCATAGCGAACCGCAATTTTGTTCGCGAAACACAACACACGAAGTGTGGAGTGGAAAGAGGAAAAGGTCCCACCGGGCGCGCCAGAATCTGTTTACCGCCGAAAACGGAGACGAACCTCGGATGGATCGTCTTGCCTGAATTTGGGGGTAGATACTATTTGGATTTATCCTTCCACTTCTTCGAAAATACCAAGTTGATTTATGTCACCATATATCGGAGGTTTGGACAGACGACTGTTGTAGCAGACTTTATCGGGTTCCCCCTCATTTTATGAGGGTTTTTTGATTGTGGGGACGCTCTTACCTGCAGGCGCAAGCCCCTGCAGTTAATTACGTTACCGCATTGCGATAATCACTTTCTCCTGCTCCGAAAGTTCACTTCGTTTCGTGTGTGTTTTTGTTTGTTTTGGTTGCCCGTGGATTGAATACGGAGGCTAATTTATGTCGTCGCCTATAGGGCGTGGATTGGTCCAAATCCGTATATTTTTTTATTTGGACTTGGTTTTATTTAATGACCGTTAATCTAGTTTGAGATTAAGATCAACTTAAATATATATGAGCATTTGGGGCTCGGTTTGTTTTTGACTAAGGATACGTTAGTCCAATTTGAGACTAAGATCAACGTAGCAAGATTTTGAGGATCTTTTTTATTTCAGATCCAATAACAAAGCATTTGGGCTCGGCTGCAGGAAAGACTTCAGAGACCTAGCCAATTTGGGGGCTTGGTCTGCTTAGTCTTTTATTTTATTTTAAAAGTGCTAGGCGCTTATTTGGCTCTATTTGTTCAGGCCCTCTTTCCTTTCATACCGAAGTGCTAAACACTTATTTGACCTCTGACGCTTACATATATGATATGTGAAGTATTAAGTCATGGGCGCCGCCCAACGAGCGCTGAGCACTCAACCCTTTTGGCTGTTTGCGGAGTGCTATATACTTTTGTTCAGTGCCCATGTGATGAGCACGTGCGGCGCTGGCCTTCTGTTTTAGGTGCCCGCGTGTCTTTCACGTGAGGCGCTGGGCGCTGTTAAAAGAGGCGTCCATGTGGGAAGCACGTAAGCTGCTAATTTTCCCCCCTTTTTAGAGATTAAATCTCTGTTAATATTTTCAAAGAGTTTAAACCTCTATCAATGGTTCTTTGACCATTAACGCTCGCTAAAATCACTATATTTGAGGATTTTAGGTTGAGTTTTTGAAGAACTAAGTTCTCGATTTAAAGGAACTAAATTTCTAGAGTATTATGGACTCCATGATCTTCATGTCCAACCTTGTTCTTCCCTGAATTTTTTATTCTCAAGAACAAAATATTCTCGATGAGAATTAAATTCTCAACTTGTGGAAGACTTGACTTGTGGATCTCAGATCCAGAGAAAAAACTAAGTTCTTTGAGAAGGGTTGAACCCTTAGCTATGTTGGGTAAAGGAGATGTTTTTAATCTCTTCTTTTTTTTTCTTTACCTAAGGTTTTTTAGGAGGAGGAAAGTATTCTTCTTTCTCGAGAATTGAATTCTCTGTTGTTTTCGAAGATTTTTGTGGTCTCTGTATGTCTCTTCCACTCCGTGCGTCCTTCTATCTCTGTCTCTCCGCTCAAGACTTGAAGTCTCAGGTCCTTTATATAGGTAAGGCAAATTGTTGATTAGTTTTGAGAAAATCTCTTATTGAGAGATTCCAATTGATTTAATTAGTCTCAAAATCAATATGGAGAATTTTACCCAACATTAGATCTTTGATCCAAGAACTTATGTTTTTACAGAATATGATTTTTGGTTTTTAACGAGATTGGGGAAATATTTTCCCCATACAGAGTTTGTTCTGTAAGATGGTGATTTTTTAATCACCGTTGGATTTTTAATCCAAGAGTTCTCTGTTTTACAGAGAGCAATCTTTCTTATTTAGAAAGATTGATGGAATATATATTCCAAAAATAGAATTTTATTCTACTATTGGACCTTTGATCCAATCGAGAGTATCTTCCTTATTTTAGAAAGATTTGGGCATTATTTTCTCCCAACAGAATTTAATTCTGTATTTTGAGGATTTATCAGCCCCGTTGGATCTATGATCCGACGACTCTGTTTAACAGAGAGTAGAATTTAATTCTACTTGTGCGCCGACGCTCACGTGTCGTACACGTGGGCGCCATTTAAGACTTTAATTCTAAAGATGGGTATTCCTGTGATTTGCACATTGGGGCCCGTGTGAGGAGCGCGTGTGGCACTATTTAAGAGTTTTACTCTTATTTAATTGGCGCCCGCGTGAGGAGCGCGTGCGGCGCCACCATAGGATTTAATCCTGGCATTGGTGCCCTCATGGAGAGCACGTGAGGCGCTGCCTCATTTAATTCAAAAAAAGCTTTGCTCTTTTATTAAGTTAGATATTGGGGAAACAAGGAATCGGCCGTTTATTGGTCGAAATGACCTTTCTCCATGCATATCCATGAGCAGGTAGGATCCACCTTGGTAGACCTTATCTATGATGTACGGGCCATCATAGTTTAGCTCAAACTTTCCCCATTTTGCACGATTAGGAATCATGGGTCTTTTGACAACCAGCACAAGTTCGCCTTGGAGGAATGTTCTCGGCCTGGTTAGTATTTCATATGATCGCGTCATCCTTGACTTATAAGCTTCTAGATTTTGCTGTGCTACAAGGCGAGCTTCATCGAGAGCATCGAGCTCTTCAAGCCTAAGATGAGCATTTTCTTCATCCCTTAGCTCGTATGGAACTGCAGTTCCCTGATTAAAAATCAGGAAAGGACTCAAAAGAGGCATCACGTGCTCACACGTGACCAGCGGTCATGTGTTGGCACGTAACGTTCAAAGCAGAGGCACAAAGCGCTTTCAAGAAAAGATTCCAGAAAAGGTCACGTGCTCACACGTGACCAATGGTCACGTGTTGGCACGTGACGGCTAAGCAGCGGCCAGAAGACAGAGCGCAAAAGAAGAAGAAAGGCCCGTTCCAGGGGTCACATGTCCACACGTGACCAGGGGTCACGTGGCCACACGTGACCGGCGTTAAAAGATTTATTATTTAACAGGATTAAATCCTGAGAAGAGATCATTCAAATCTTTCCAAATAGAGAATGATTATTTGGAACCGTTGGATTAAAAATCTAAAGGTGATTAAATATCACCTATTCATGGAAAAATCTTGGACTTGGAAAGATTTCCCCCTAAATCTAACCGAAACAACAAGGAAATATCTTTGGATTTAGAATCCAATGGTGAATAAAATTCACTTAACAATCTAAAGGCCCAGATTAATGATAAATTTAAATCATATCTCTCAACATACAAATCAAATCTCTCAATGAGAGATTTACTAAGCAGATTGATTCTCTTCCTTCTCCTATAAATAGGAGCCAAGAAAAGAAGAGAAAAAACCCCTTTTGGAAGATCTTTTCTCTAAAACTTTTTCCTGAAACCTTGAGACCTTTGGATCTTTTTCTTTTGATACATAGAGAGAGAGAGAGAGTTAGAGCCTTTGATTCTCTGCAAAAAGGAAAACCTTAGGTAAGAAAGGAAAAGGGAGGCTTCAAAGGAGAATTTAATTCTCAAAAGAGTTTAACTCTTATATAAAAAGAAAAGAACTTAGTTCTTTCTCTGGTTGAGGATCTACAAAGTGCACATCTCCCCATGAATTGAGAATTTAATTCTCATTGGGTTGAGATCCTGCCATGCAGATCTAAAACATAGAGGTGGGACTGAGTTTAGAGAATTTAATTCTCACAAAATGATAGGAATTCAATTCCTTTGAGATAAAGTTAGGGTTTAACCCTATATTATAGGAATTTAATTTCTTCAAAACGAACAGAACTAGGGTTTAACCCTAACTGAGAATATAATTCTCTCAAACTCACAGGAATTTAATTCCTTTAAGGAAAGAAACTAGGGTTTAACCCTATTGAGAATATAATTCTTCAGAAGAAAGAAGGAATTTAATTCCTCTGAGGTTTAGGGTTTAACCCTATGAACAGAACTTTAAAACATGCAGAGTCACGTGCTACCACGTGACCCCTGAAAAGACCCACAGAATAGAACTCTGGAATAGGCACCTCACGTGCTGCCACGTGACTTCTGCGAAGATATATAAAAGAGAACTTTAAGGCAATGCCTCACGTGCCCCACGTGATCCCCGGGACATATAAAAGAAACAGCAAAATAAAAGAGAACTCTGGGGCGCCCCCACGTGTCACCACATGACCCCTAATGAGTATTCTAATAAACCAGAGCATGAGCCCCCATCACGTGCCTGCACGTGATGGCTTTTATAACTAATAGTGTTAAACACTTATCTGTAGAACAAAATAAAGGGAAGAAGGGCGCTCTCACGTGTTACCACGTGACCCCTTTTGCCTTAGTGTTTAACACTAAATTGAAACTTCTGTATCCAGTGTTTAACACTGATTCTCCTTAGTGTTTAACACTAATTCGGAAAATTCTATTTGCAGTGTTTAACACTGATTTGCTTAGTGTTTAACACTAATTTGAAAGCTCTTTTTCCAGTGTTCAACACTGATTATATTTTAGTGTTTGACACTAACTTGTCAATCTTTTCCCAGTGTTCAACACTGTTGGTCTATAGTGTTCAACACCAGTTTTAGCCCAATTGGCTAAAGTTTCCAGAGGCAAAGCCTCTCCTTCAATGAATCAACAGAGGGCCAATATCCCAGATGCAATTGGACTTAGCCCAAGATGGCCGTAAGTCCTCAATTCAAACTTAATTGGGCCAATGGGCTCATAATATAATAATTGATCTTAGTTTCCAAACTGGACTGCAGATCACTTAATCTACCTCGGTTTAAGGGTACATCTCTTCACTCCTTTGATACCCGGCGTTGTAATTCCTCAACGTCTTCAAAGAGGTGACGGGTCCCGACGACCATACATTGATACGGACTGTGGAGTCCTTAAATCCACGGACTATGACGTCCTTAACCTTGACCGTGATGTCTTAAAACTAACATCGGACTGTGGAGTCCTTAAATCCACGGACTATGACGTCCTTAACCTTGACCGTGATGTCTTAAAACTAACATCGGACTGTGGAGTCCTTAAATCCACGGACTACAACGTCCTTAACCTTGAACGCAACGTCTTAAAACTAACACTGGACCGCAATGTCCTTAAACTACCTATCGACCGCAATGTCACTAAACTAAACAACAGGGCCCCTTTAATCGCTATCTTGTTGGATCTAAACGATCCCGTTAAGTTGATCTTAGTCTCAAACTGGACTAACGTATCCTTAACAAATGTTTAAGTTTATCTTAGTCTCAAATGAGGCTAACGTATCCTTAAACACAACCCCCAAACCCAAATCTAAGATAATACGGATTTGGACTAGTCCACGCCCTACGGGCGAAAACATAACTCAGTCTCCGTATACAATCCACGGGCAACCAAACACAAATTAAACACACACGACACGAAGTGACCACCTGGAGAAGGAGAAAGTTGTTACCGCAACGTGGCAGCGTAATTAACTGCAGGGGCTTGCGCCTGCAGGGAAGAGCGTCCCCACAATAAAAAACCCTTCAAACGAGGGGGAATCTGACAAGTCTGCTACATCGGCCGATCCGTTTAAACATCCGATATACGGTGCCATAAATCAACTTGGCATCTTCAGAGAGGTGGACGGATAGCACCTATTAGCATCTGCCCCGAATTTCAGGCAAGACGTCCGTCGCGCCGTCTTTCGGAGGAGAACAACTGCCACTCGTAATGAGGGGAGACCTATCTCCTGTGGGAGTACTGCTTTAGTGCCAAAAACTAATGCATATGGTGTTGTATTTATGGTCGTCTTGAACATTTTTCGGTACACTCCAAAGAGCTTCATAGAGTCATTCATGCCAGTCCTTCTTGTTCCTAGACACCGTCTTCTTTATAATCTTTGTCAAGGTCTTATTCAATGCTTCAACTAGACCATTGGCCCGGGGATTATAGACCGAGGAGTATCTCCGTCTATCTTGTGTTGTGCGAAGCGGCTTATTTTGTTGCTTCTATAGGCTGGTCCATTATCCAAGATTATCCGTCATGGAGTTCCAAACCGGTAGATAACATGGGTTTTGAAGAAGTGGAGAATATTCTCTGCCTTCACCTTTCTTAGCGGTACTGCTTTTGCCCACATAGAGAAGTAATCGGTAGTTACTAGTATAAACCGATGTCCTCTGGATGATGCTGGTTCGATAGGGACGATTATATCTATTCCCCACATCTCGAATGGACGACTAGCTACTGTCGGATGCAGCGAATTTGGATAGTGATGTATGAAGTCCACCGTATTTGGCACGAGTGACACCACTTCACATATTCAAGAAATTCCTAAATCATCGTAGGCCAGTAATAGTCCATCCTTTTTATCTTCAGCTTCATCTTTGGACCTGCTTGATAGGAGCCGCAAAGTCCATCGTATACTTCTTGGACGACTTTCTTTGCTTCCTTCGGCCCTAAGTATCTTAACCATACGAAGTCGAAGGATCTCTTGTATAGAGTATCATTAATGAAGGCGAACGACAGAGGTCGTTTCATGAGCTGATGTCAAGATGACGCATCTTCGGGTGTTCGTTAAGACATAAAGTAGTTTATGAAGACTCCCCTCCAGTCCTCAACCTCTTCTTCGTTCTCTATTTGGAGAGCTTCTTGCGCAGTCGTTTCTTTTCTTTCAGGTAATTCTATCAGGGCTTCCGAAGGTATATGTGCTGGCGCCAGGATCATGTGACTTTGAACAATGATCCTTATGTCATCGAGGTCTTCATCGGCCAATTCTTTAGCTAAATTGTTTAATGCATCCGCCTTACTATTTTCCGCTCACGGTATACTTTCCAGGGCATAGGAAAGGATTTGGGTCAGCTGCTGCTGCACTCTTTCACCATACCTTATCAGTTCTGGTTTGCATGTGTGATAGTCACCATTTACTTGACTGACGATCAGCTGAGAATCTCCATATATTAGGAGGTCCTGGATTCTCATATCGATAGCAATCTCAAGACCGGCTATCAAAGCTTAATATTCTGCTTCATTATTAGTCCTGAGTTTCATCAAGGAGAGTGTATACCATAATATTCATCCTTACGGGGTCATGAAAATAAGGCCTACCCCAGTTTTGAGCATGGGAGTACTTTTCTTCCGCTGATTCATAGAAGATGTTCCATCGAAGTAGAGCTTCTATTGAGACTCATCTCCCTTCTATTTCTCTACTACGTCGAATGCGTGTTCATCTGGTAACTCGCAGTTTATAGGAGAATCGGCTGGTATCGGATTTTCTGCAAGAAAGTTGGCGATGACTTGTCCTTTCACCATTTTGAGGGGTCGATATGTTATCGAGAATTCCATCAGCAGTAGGGCCTATTTGGTAAGCCTTCCTGTTAGCATGGTCTTTAACATCAAAAACTTCAGAGGATTCACTTTTGATATGAGATGGACATCATGCGCCAAGGCGTAGTGTCTGAACTTCGTTATTGCGAATATCAGCGCCAAGCAGTGTTTTTCGATGGGGGGTAGTTACTTTCTTCCCTCAGGAGAACTCGACTTAGATAGTAAAATGCTCTATCCTTTCCCTAATCATTCTCTTGTGCCCACAGTGCGCGTAGAGAACCCTTAGGGGCCATTGTATACAAGATAAAAGGTTTTCCCTTCACTGGAGCGGATAATACTGGCGGATTTTATAGGTATTTTTAAATTTCGTCCACTGCGTTTTGGCATTTCTGATCCCAGACGAACGGGGTCCCCTTCTTCATCATATGGCTATAGGGACGACATTTTTCGGAGAGGTTGGCTATGAATCGTCGGATGTATGCAAGCTTTCCTTAGAGAGATCGTAGTTGTTTGAGGGTTCTTAACGAGGGAATCTCCATAATTGTTGGGATACCTACAACGGCAGCAAGGTTTCGGGTGGCATCTCCCATGCCAATTTCAAATTTTGTCATTATATATAACCCTAAACCTAGGATCTTAACTAGAGAATCAAACAAAACTAGCATATTAACACTTTAACATCTAAGAGTTAGGGATTACAACCTTTGTAGTCCGTTCCTTCGCTTCATAAGCTCGGAGTTGAGGTCCCTTCGCTGCGATCATCAAGTACCCGGACTCTAGAGAGGCTCCATGAAGAGAATGATGCAACCTTGCTTCTAATCTTCAAAAACTAAGATGATCTACCTTGAAGAAACACTAACCCAAGCTCTCACTTCACTAATCAAGTATTAGTGAAGAAAACATCCTAATCTAAGTAGCTAGAATAGATGAGGATGATGGAATAGGAATTTTGCTCTCTTTTATTTTTAATTTCTCACATAAAATCATCACAAACCCAAAAGCTAGTGAAGCTTTTCAAGAGGAAGAAGACGAAGAATTTCTTTTGTGATGAATAATGAATTATTGTTGAGGTTAAAAATGCAACCTAGGATTAAGCATGACATGCTTAACCCTTGTAGAGACTTTACCATGGGTTAAGGTTTGGGTTGGGTTAACAAATATCTCTCCAAAATATCAAAGAAAATGGACAAAGTCAAACCTTCATGAAGCTTCCTCAAAGCTCATCCAAAACCTTAATCCAAAAGCTTAACCCTAATCCAAACCCTAACATGGTTAAATCTCAAAACCTTTGTTGCATTTGTAACCCTAACATGTTACAATATTATATATCATATATATAATATATATAGTAACAAAATAAAATAATACAATTAACATATATCGCATATACATCAACGTATTATCCAAGTGAGAAAAAGAGTCAATAAAGCGAGCTTATATTAGTTAATGTAACGTAATATATCACATATATAATTATATATTAAATTATCGAATCAACACTTGATCTGATAATCCGGCTATTTCACAAATAACCGACTAATATAAAATGTATCAGTTCATCGAATCAACACTTGATCCGATGACCCGGCTATATCACATATACCCAGCCGATATCACATATCGCGAGAATATAATACGGTATCACATACACGTATTATTCTCGGTCCCGCACATATCACATATGTGCTCCTACTCCGTTTTGCCTAAGCCAGGAAACCTCTGTGTAGGACTCTAAAGAATCGTCAATACGCCGGCAGTAGGTGATGATCATATCAAATACCCACAAGCTGCAAGCGGTTGGCTAAACGTAACAGCCACCCAGGTATTGAGCGATCAGAAGATCAACAAGCAAGCCTGTACATTCTCCTGTGAATCCAATCAGTAACACTCCCGTACAGTCCGGTCTCTTCGTCTGATATGTCGCATATCTAGTCTAGGGGTGGTAAACGTCAGACCCCAGTAACCGATAAGTCGTGTCGATATGAGGTCCATAACAGTTCGAGAAACTACTGATAACACTTACCAGTAAATCTCAGCAACCCTGGTCAGGGATTTCCTGTTATAGCCAATCGAATACCGCGCAACATCAACTCCCAATACCGGGAGAGACGAAACCCCTCCTATCGCTCATTGCCTCCATGTGATTCGGGACTGTACCCAAAAGCCACCATTTTGCACGTTCTCTTGAACGTGGTAAGATGGAAATCAAAGCATAGTGGGAATCACACATGACTCTATGACGATCTCGGGTCTACAGACTAACCTATACCAGTGTCACCAGAGAACTGCCATCTGACGTGAGGTATAATACCATCTGGGAGTTCTCGGCGAGTCCCTCCAGTGTACCCAGTCTCCACT
The DNA here is from genome assembly GCA_030015575.1 of Agapanthus africanus. Taxonomy (NCBI): domain Eukaryota; kingdom Viridiplantae; phylum Streptophyta; class Magnoliopsida; order Asparagales; family Amaryllidaceae; genus Agapanthus; species Agapanthus africanus. The sequence goes on along the minus strand of CM057341.1, from coordinate 714,724,259 downwards.
GAGCACCCGTATACTATCTCTGATGTCAAACACCAATGGATATGGGATCATCCATCGCCCATCTACATGGGTCGAGAAGCTATACGCTAGTCTACTCTGGTATATCGATGCTCTGTCTCGATACACCTACGACTAGGAACATTTGAAGGATGTACTTAGCGACTACACTATCCCCACTAGTATTATCTACATCATAGTCCTGGTAGTCAAGTACTCATCCTAAGGGATTTATCAATATGTAACATAGAGACAATCAGAGTACATGTTAAGATAAAGAGCAACCAGATAGCATACTATCATGTCGAGCAAGAAAGTCCTCCATATATATGTCCAAGCATCCACTACAATATACATCGTATGTATAGTAATGGCCTCTAGGGCATACATATCACTAACAATCTCCCACTTGCACTAAGGCCATCTGTTGGGGTATCTCATACCCAACAATCAGCTGTGGTTGAAGTATCTCATACTCAACCATCCCATAAAAGTCTCTACTGGGAAATTGGCCTTTGTGAGTGGATCCGCGCTGTTGTCCTCTGTATCTACTCTCCTATCCTCGATCTCCCTGGAGATCAACCATCTCCATGATCAGGTGATACTGCCTAAGAATATGTCTGGATCTCTGATGGGACGGGGGTTCCTAGGCATAAGCCACAACTCCATTGTCACACAATGGTAGGAACAAAGTTCATCTCATGAACTTATATATATCTAGACTGCCTCTTTAGTAGCATCCTTGGTAACGATGTATCTTGCCTTTAATCGTCTAGTTTGTCATGGTATCTAGCTTGGAACTGTTCCAACATACCGTCCCTTCACTGAGGGTAAAGACAATGCCTGTGACTGACATTCAGTCGACCTTACCACCCTGGAAGCTTTCCAGTGATTCTCCCCAGGATCGATTGATACCATCTCACTACACCTAGTGAGAATTCTAACATCCAATTAGATCTATCTCATAGATCCAAAACCCAGGATTTAGGAGGTATCACCTTGATCTTATATGGAGAATCCTTGTGATAAGAGGAGATTGATCGAGCGTAGCATAGGAAACTCCTTCCCTATCAAGAGTATGTCATCCACGTACTATACGAGGATCACCACCATACTCCATACTACCTTTTTGTATATATTAGGTTCATCTACCATTTTGATGAAGTCAAACTCTTTGACTACCACGTCAAAACAGACGTTCTAACTCCGCGATGCCTGATTTATCCCATAAAACAACTTCCACATGTTTCCGCTACTCCTACTGTCTATGAAGCCCTCCGGATGTGTTCTTATAGACGCTCTCTTCTAAATCATCATTTAGAAAAGCAGTCATGACACCCAACCGCCAAATATCGTAGTCATGGTATGTAGCAGTGGTAAGTAGGATCCGGATGGACTTAAGCATTGCTTTGAAAGTCTCAACTTTTCCATGTACACCAAGTAATCTTCTCAAGGTATACTTGCTTCTGATGGGGATTTAACCCTTCAGATAAAGCAACCAAAGTCCATACTTTGTTGGTGTATATGGATTCCATCTCAGATCGCTAAGCATCCAGCCATTCTCACAGAGTCCCCACTCTTGATGGCCTGCTCGAAACTAGTTGGGTCATCATCTCATGATGCAATCATCGCTCCTACTGTCATAAAGAAACCGAAGCATCTCTCAGGTGGATGAGGAACCCTACCAGATCGGCGGAGAGGCTGAGATTCGTTGCAAACTATTGAATCCTCCGGTTCTACCAAATCATCAGCTGCAGTTTGTATAGCTGAACTCCTTCCAGTTCTACCTCATGACCACTAATTCCTTCACAAGAAATTCCCTTTTTCTAAAAAAGGTGGCATGCCGAGAAATAAAACATCTTTTGTTCCTCGGTTCGGTAGAAGATATTCCCTTGTGAATGCTTGGGATATCCAACAAACTTCCACAGAACTTACCTTGCCTTGAGCTTGTCCGGATTTTTCTTTTAGACATTGGCCGGACAACCCCAAATCTTAACATCCTTAAGAGATGGACTCTTCACATACCATATCGCATATGGAGTGGCAGGCACTTGATTTTATTGGAACCCTATTCAAATAGGTATGCAGCTTCTCAAGTGCATAACCCCCAAAAGGAAATAAGCAACTCAGTAGTACTTATCATAGAGCACACCATATCACATAGGGTGCGATTGCTCCGTCCCGATATACCAACGTGATGTGGTGTATACGGAGGAGTAATGCTGAGAGAGAATCTCATTCTCCTTTAGAATATTCCATGAATTCCGTGCTCAAGTATTCTCCTCCTTGATCACATCAAAGGACATAATACTTATACCCGTTTTGGTTCTCTACTTCTGACTTATATTCATTGATTTCTCAAAAGGTTCAGACTTGTGTTTCAACAGGAACATATGTTTGAATCTTGAGAGATAATCAGTGAATATAATGAAGTACAAAGAACCGGTCTTGGCATGTGTAGACAGGGGACCTTACATACATTAGCATGTATCAATCCCAAGAGTTCACTAACTCTTTCTCTGTTTCCAGCAAACGGAGCTATGGTCATCTTATCTTTGTGACATGACTGGCAAGTTTCACAAGATGTAAATCCAAACTTATTTAAATATGCATCTTTATGTAACTTCAGCTAGTCAGGTCGCATTGATATGACCTAGTCTACAATGCCTCAAGAAGGATTCATTCATTTCTGAACTCTTCCTCTTGTGTGTGTTCTGTACGTTAAAAACTGTGGTTTGATTTAGAACGTCTATGCTTTTAGATAACGTGCCTGAACCGATCAACTCTTGATATAGAAAATGTTCAAAACATTATCCAACAATACAAAATTATATCTTTCTTTACTAAATAAAGATACTGATATGATGTTGTATATCAGGTTCGGTATCTGATAACATTCGTTCAGAATCAATGTATTTGGTAATACAGGGTGATAACTGCCAACAGACTTGGATGCAACAATTGCACCATTTTTAACTTTTAAAACTTATCACCCTTTCTCAGTTCTCTACCTTTCAGTATCCCTTGTAACATATTACATTTGTGGGATCCTAATCCGGTATCTCATACTCAGGACGTAAAGGATACTGAGAAACAGTTCTCGGTAATGAACACACCCGAAGAAGATGCATCATCATACACTTTCTTGGTTTGGGCGGCACGGGAATTCTGGTAATCCCCTATTTCCTGCTCGGTTTTATAACAATTATAAGTTGGAGCGGGACTAACGTTCCCTAGCTCAGTATAACAAGCGAGTTCGGTCAATACATCCGTATTATTATCTCGATTAAGGCGTGACATGGTCGCTACCTGGAGAGAGAGAGAAGAAGACACTCAGCGTATGCTCTTGCAAGATTAGATTGATTATTAATATATCTAATCAGGATGGCTCCCACTGTTTTATTCAAATCTTCCTTCAAACCCTAAAAGGAAAAACTAGCCGGGATTAATTACACCCTACAAGTTCGCCAATCTTTCAGCCAGGCCAGTGCCGGTACTTTGAGGGAGGTTCCCCGTGCTTTCGCACGGACCTAATTAAAATAAATCTCGTTTTCCTAGGGGCGTAACCCCGTTGACACCTTTCTAGATACCTACTTGATCGGCTAATTGTAATATGTAAAACTCTCCCAGGAGTAACTCTTACTCACAGCGGGTATCGGGATCCAACTATCTCATAGAAGGTATGCAATCTCATTGCAAATTTCAACACTTGAAATTCCTGATAATATTTTGCCCCGAGCGATCTATGACCTTGACAAGGTCAACAAACCATAGACCGCAAGTCAAGTTCAACCCGACATTTCCTGATTGAATTAAACCCACCCGCATGACCCTTGACAAGGTCAACAAGGTCGCATGACTATCCTAACTCAATCACATCATATGCTTTTGCAGATAAGCATAAATAGCTACCTCACACTACGCCTTGACAAAGTCAACAAACGCAGTGCGGATACTATGAAGTACTTATCTGAAATGACGGAGGGCTACGACAGGTTTTTAAGAAAACCCTTTGCGTAATGAACTTGATATCGTCGTAGAATCGAGTGATTTTAAATGGAGTGTTTTTTAGGCTTTTACTAGTTTTGCTAAAGAGGTTACTCCCGGTGAAGGGATCTCGGCTCTTTCCTTATCGAATAAGGTGCAGGGTTTTTCACAAATACCGCTATGCAAAGTAAAAACTATAAAAGCAATCAAAAGACAAACCGAGTGTATAGCATATGCTAGTTTCGCTAAAGAGGTCACTCCCGGTGAAGGGATCTCGGCTCTTTTCTTATTGAATAAGGTGCTGGATGTTCTACAAGGAACACCGCTATGCAAAGCAAAACTGGAGCTACCTGTTTTTGAAAATTCGATTCCACAACATCTTTAGGTTTCTTTTATTTCATTAATCTTATTAATGAAGTCCCATCATTTAAGTTTACCTAAACATCACAGATAAATACAACGTACGCTTATGCCATCCGCATTCGCCCCGATGTCCCCTCGTGCACTATTAGGTTAGGTAACTAACGGCAGAGCGGGGCAGTGCTAGCGCGGGTGTAAAACATAAGCATCGTCTATTTAATATATCACATATACTATATCCTGTATTCATCTCAACATATCAAATGATCACATCACAGATATCGCAGCAGAAGAAACATATGAAATATTGGATATACTAGGAGGTCTTTATTTTATTGCGAGCCTGTATAAAACACGGATTCCACGGTCATGATGAATAGCCAATTCCACACCCCTAGACCCTTACGAGAGCAGCAAGCAACCCTACCAATTCTAGAGTTAGGACACCCGGTCTCGACTCCTCGAGATGGTCTCCCACTGGACCCTAGAACCTGGTTACTTGTGCTCCCCGCCTTAGGTCTATCCTAATGCGGAAAAGTAAATAATATACAATGGTGACATCATTCTCAACCCGGAAGTGCCCCAATAAAAGAATATTACGTACAATGAATTTTACATGAATGAAAATAAAAACTCTCATCTCACATAAAACCCCGGCTATTCAAAACACGACGATCCAATATAACATATCACAGCAACACATAACATCACATGTCATCAATATAAGTAAATATGCGTATCCCAATTGTCGTTGATGTATAGCAACGAAACCGGCGATACACCACATATTACACTTACGGTCGCAGAAAAGAAAGTGTAAAACTACAACAGTTGGAATCCGCAACCACCTTAGACATCGCATGCTTAACCAAATGAATTCCTTAGACATCGCATTCCTAACAATTATAAACCCTGCATTTTAGTCTCGATCTCGAAAACACTTTTCAATATCTAGTCGGGCAATTCAACAAGATTCCCGACATCCTGATCGAATGCTCGTCGGAAACTTTAGTAGACGGCCGCACCCCCCGGTGCCGTCGACGAAGTGCACTAAGGCGGAACACCGCTGCCGCGAGCACCCGAACGGATGCTATTGGCGACGAGGTTCTCCTACAATCACATGGTCGGGGCTATGGGGCGTGGATATCTATTAAGTTTACCCGGCAAGTATCCGCGTACACTACGTGATTGCGACGGACTTTCGATGCGCATCAAAATCCCGTGGCAACCGATCAAATGAGACTAAACTGCTAGATTTATAACATTCAAATTAGTTATCTCATAACTACTTCTGGATTCCAAATATTGTATCACATTACAGAAAAAGTTAGACAACGTTAAACATTCCGATCGAATCAACAAACACCCAAAATTTCCCTATTTGCTCAACACTTGAACATAGTTTAAAAGCATCCATCACATTCCACAGTACCAATGGACCAACCGTAGAAGGGTCAAACCAACGCCTCACATGTGGCAACGCCGAACTGCTATAAACCCTAGGGTTTAGAGGCGGTTCTGACAGTCACATAATCGAGTTAAGGTTTTCGTTCTTCTAGAGGGTCCACCGCGTTACTTGCACGACTTTGAATGTTCTTTAACTAAGGAAAAATCCAACACTTGGAAATTTTCCGACAGGGGAAAAAGTGAGTTATTGATATCCGTTCGAACTTTTTAACACTGTCTAAACAAACCGAAACAAAACTAGAATTGCGAGTACGAAACACTCCGAAT